>CM023488.1:44147961-44747961 GCA_013339685.2 Hyalomma asiaticum
TTCCACTGATTGGACTTCCATATGTGATCCTAAAAATAACTCCTACACGTGAAATTTCATATACGGTTTTGTTGACGATATTTTAAATTTGTATCAGCACGTGGGAGTAGATATGTGTATAGGTGCTGGATATGCATATTGGTGCTGTGAACGTTGTATGCTGCCTATGTAAGGGTCTTCAGGGACTCAGTCAAAGCTGCCTAGAGTAGCTTTTAGCCCTGAAGACCATCCAGAATTTTATGGTGAAAAAACTTTGATTGATTGATTGATTAATTGATTGATTGATTGATTGATTGATTGATTGATTGATTGATGATTGATTGATTGTTGATTTTATATGTGAAGAGTTTTTCAAGCACCTACGAAAAACACCTGAACGCAGTTTTCCTGAAAATTTGAGGCAGTTATATAAATAAGGGAGCTAGCTGCCACTGAGATTCAATCATACCCTGCTTGGAACGTGCAGGACGAGCCTGTGGACTCTTGCAGGTCACAGCTGAAGTTGCAGAATCAGTGCAGAAAAAAAGAGCCACTCATGCGTGGAATCGCAGGACAGTGGCAGCGTAAGCTGGAGGGGCGACTATCTTAGAGGCCATTGTAAGTGCTTGAGGAAACTAGTGGAAGTAAGTAGTAGGTATCCCCTGCGCCATAACATTATCATTTTGCGAAGTAGGAAAGTGCCCATTGCCCAATAATTACTGCGGTATTGTGATATGAAAATCCGTATAAATGCAGTTTTAGAGCAAAAACTAATGAGGAAACTAAATTGCAAAAAGGTCGATGGATATACGCCTATTCTCTGTGCAATGTGGATTATAAAATTTACAGCGTATGCTGTTATGAGATCTCAACAACGTTCGTTTTTGCGCCGTAGTTGTCCGCCGCCGCCGCCGCCGCCGGTGTCCGTAACCACTATCGCTGCAAATTTTAGAGAAAAAATAACCAGGACCGACGAGTATTCCAACGTGTCCTCTGCCTGGATTCGAACCCAGGCTCTCTGCGTGGCAGTCGAGCGTTCTACCACTGAGCTACGCCCTGTTTTTTTTTTTTGTTTTTTGTTCATACATGGTATTTATTACAGTGCGCTAAGAATTCGCAAATTGCATAAGGCGCTGTTGCAGTGACCCCAGCGACAATAATCGCACAAGCAATCCAAATGACATTGTCAGCCTAAAAATACACATTCACTGACGGGATGCACATAAGTGTTTCAGGGAGAGTTCAAGATTGTGTTGCACAGCATGGCTGGTAGGGATGAGCACTTCACAAGATGGGGTACACATTCAGGCCTGACGTCAAGCTCGTCGTAGATGTTCTTTAGATGCATGATCACTTGAACAAAATGAGTTGTCAATGCTGTGACTGTTTCTGCGTTGCGGTCTTGCATGCGCGTCTTCCACATGCTATGCATTCCCATAAGAAAGAACATATAAACGGCACTTCATCCAGGGATGTTGGCAGAAGGTAACGTATAGTATGCGGAGGTAAAGGTGAATCTTTCTTTAGAGGTTCGCTGAAGGATATCTCAGAACAAAATAGCGTCCTGCAGTTAATAAAGCAGTGTTCTATTGTCTCCGGTACATCACAAAGACGGCAGTCCACTGAAGAAAACAAATGCCTTTCTTGTGTAGCCATGCCTTCACAGGCAATGTTTCTGAATGAAGTTTATAAAAGAAGGTTTTTGAATTAGGAGAAACGTACATTTTGCGAACGCGCTGAGGACATCATGGCTGGAAGGTTGACATACAAGAACGATAAAATGGAGGTGGAAAAAGCATAGATAATAATTCCTATACAGCTTTCTGCGCGACACTGTGTACAAGTACTCAATCGAAAAACGGGTTTTAAGGAACGGACCGCAAACTGCGGTCCAGTTCTGAGCTACGCCTGTGGTTGAAAAATCATCGCTAAAGACCTAAAACAGGTATACGTCTGCCGCGGAATCGCATTAAACAAACGTAATGTTACGTTGAAAAATAGTAATACACCGCTACACGACGCGAAAATAGATTGTTTAACGAGGTCGAGGAATCATTTGAAAGAACACAGGGCTGCATGCTTTGTAGCTCTGAACCCATACGGCGGCACTGGTAATTATGGTGTAGTGGGTACTTCCCTTCTTGGCAAATGAATAGTTATGGCGCAGGAGATTACCCACCACTTCTACTTGCACTAGTTTCCTCAAGCGTTTAAATTGGCCTCTAAGAAAGTAGCTCCTCCAGCTTACGCGTCACTGTCCTGCGGTTCCGCGTAGGCCTGGCTCTTTTTGCGAAGGTTTTGGCGAACCGTTTACAATTCGTGATAAATTCGGTGCAGGGTGAACACCAAACATGTGGCATCAGAGGCCGATCCATTCAGACAAAACATCCATGTTGCGAGATCGGTGCTAGAGTGTGTAACTAGAGGTGATGGGCAAGTGTGCGATGGTACAGGTAGATCTCGATAAGGCATTCGACAAGGTGAATCATTCGTTTCCTGGTTTAGTATACTAAACCATATAAATATCGGATCCCAGCTGTTGAAATGCATCAAATATGTTATGCTAATGGCTCAACGAGGCTAATAGTGAATGGTTCGCTCTCTGATTTGATTAGGCTCCTGTCTTTAGTATGTCAAGAATGTCCTTTGTCACCTCTTTTGTTTTGCCTATATTTAGAACCACTTTGTATGAGCATTCTGAAAGAACAAAATTTTCAAGGGTTTAACTTGCCGGTCATATGAAATTCGGGTTCTTGCATACGCAGATGACGGTGCCTTTTTCTGTGGTGATAAAACGAGTGTAAGAACTGCTCTTACAATTATAGAATATTTTTGTGTGGCTTCTGGAGCCAGTGTTAACTTTGAGGAAAAGCTCAGGCTTTTTGGTGTGGACTATGGGCCACAACGCTGTCACACTATTCAAGAATTGAGTGGAAAAGGACATACGATATTTAGGTGTCCCTCTCTCACACTTCAGGAACAGCAACAATCACTGGTCGGGAGAAGTTAAGAGGCTACAGAGCAAACTCATGACAAGGGCGGAATATGTCAGTCTTTAGTCGCGCTGAAGTTTTGCGATGTGTTTTTAGTTTCACGTCTCATGTAGTTGCTCCAAGTACTGCACTGCTCACGACTCCGCACTCAGGCACTGTATCGTGAATTTGCAACATTTATTTGGAGCTCTAATTATGAATCCATGAGGCGCGAAAATCTGTTGTTCCCACTTGAACGGGGTGGCCTCGGATCAGTCCATCTTTATTAGCCAAATTGTTTCTCGACTGTTTTTTTTTTTTCGTGAAAGTGACCATCCATTTTTGCGTGAAATGCTACAGGTCCGATTTGTTCAGCACCTTCCTAATATAGTAGTATCATCAGATGTCGTAGGTACTTCACGGGCTCCTTGGGGCTTCCTCAAGGACGTTGTAGACTCAGTCCTTTTCCTGAAAGTTAGATTTAGCCTAGAGTATATTTTCACCGCGAGCCGAAAAGCGATTTCTGTTGCACTGGTGGACTCGATTTTGCCAGATCCTTTGTATCGGACACCTTATTTAAGTCAGCCTTATCAAATGTACTTAGAAGGGTTTCGAAAATGTGTATACCTCCCGGTGTCAAAACATTTTTCTTAAACTGCACTCGGAAACACTTCCTGTTAAAACCTGGTTGAAAGCGAAGGGCTCCTTCGTGCCGTGGTCCATGAACTGTCGACTCTGTTCAGGCGCGGAAACAATTGATCACTGTTTTATTGACTGTACGGATGCAATATTTTTTTGTGACATTCCCCAGCGAACTCTTAAAAAGGACATGGACATCACTCCTTACGCAATTCGACTTCTACCGTTCAAACAATTGCCGGTCCTCCCTATGACATGTCATAGTGCTTGGTTTATACTGCTATGGAGATCGAGACTGTGTGATCGCCATGCGGAAAACCCACGTTCCACAAGATCATTCTACCGTGAAACTGTAGCCTACGTAATAAGTGTGTATGCGGCTGAAGAGTCGCCGCCTGAATGGATGCACTTGGTTAGACGCATGTGAACGTTTGCTTGATCTTTGAGTGTGGAGACGTTCTCTTCCTGCTACAGTTGTCATTTCTATGTAATAAAGAAAAAAAAAGCACAGGCGTAACTCAGTGGTAGAATGCTCGACTACCACGCACAGGTTGTGGGTTCGAATCCTCCTCGGTCCTGGTTATCTCTTGTAAAATTTAGGCCATAGTAGTTACGGACACCGGCTGCGGCGGCGGGCAACTGCGGCGCCAAAACCAGCCCTTGTTGGGATCTCATAACTTAGGATGTAATACAGCCCGCCACTTTAGTTTTCGTTCTTTTGCACTGAATCACGTGCCTTGCTTTGCAAACATACTCCCTATTGGCAACAAAGCCACGAGTTATCGACTGTTCGTCAATAAGGGTGACGAGTGGAACTGAAGATTAACCATGGGAGAGAAAAAGTACAAAAATAAGAAGGCCCTCGTGCAAACTATAATGTGACATGGCCAGGTTTCAACAAATTGTAGCGTTAGGTGTAAAGCCACCCCCAAACTCACTGAAAATTACCATTCATACGTGGCCGGCGAGCCAACGCAAACAGTACTTATCTGTCGTAAACAAGGCAGCGGTTATTGTCAAGCCAGCACCCCTGAGCGTACTTGATATGAAGACCGCTGATCATCCGTACGCGTTCGTTGGCAGTGCGCGCGAACCCCTTGCACGTTGTATTACTATCGGCGGCACGTTTCATTCGGTGTTTCGTGCTCATTTGTAATTGTTAGAAACAGAGTATGAAGATGTGGAACCTGAAGCAATTTCTGATGAATGAACAGCGTCCTGTGCACTTGCATACTCCCTTGTTGGGTCGATTAAAGGAGTTCCTTATATGTGTGGGATGCCCCCGGGGCACCGAGTCGTCATTTTGGTTGCCCCCGGTTATTGGGGCAACAAAACGTCGTCGCGCAAACTCAGGCAATATTAACCTGCAGCAACCGACAAAACGACAACGAAATGTGTGTTCTCTAAATGAATGGGCGTTTCTACTACCCTTACGGTAGGGTCTCTCCTTTGGAGTACACAACATTCCTGAGAAAGTTCACGTGGACGACTTTCTCACTCGAAGAGAAACTTTGTTTGCTGTGAGCCAGCCCATATTTTTGTATTCTGCGCGATTCATGGCTTCTTTTCATTCTGAATGTCCACCTGTGCACATGTGCCCTATCGCAGCCCCCAGATACAACTCCAGAGCGAAGAGCCACAGTTGAGCCTCACGCCCCTCAAATCACCTTGAAGAGTGTTCGTTAGCCCAGCATATCCTGAGAAGAGTCCCATTGAATCGAGCATGTCTTCCCACATCACATTAAAATTAGACAGCCTATGAAAAACGAACACTCTGAATGATCAGGCTTCCAGCACTGTACCCTCACTTCTATTTCTACGGAAAACGCGTTACCAACGGAAGCCCTGGTCACTTGGTTATCTGTTCACCTCGATCGGGCGGAACATTTTCATTGTTTCATTTCTTTGCCGAGTAGCTGCTAAGTTTGGCAACAAATCAGTGGAGCGTTCGGAAAAACTATCATCATCATGTCCCAGTGCGTGTGCACTTCTATGCGATTGCCCCGCGACAGTGGTATAGCGGCTATGGCACTCGGCTGCTGATCCGAAGGTCGCTGGATCAAATCCCGCCCGCGACGGCTGCATTTCGATGGAAGCGAAATGTTGCGGCCCGTTTCCTGTGCAATGTCAGTGCACGTTAAATAACCCCAGCTGGTCGAAATTTCCGGAGCCACCCACTACGGCGTCTCTCATAATGAGAACGTGCGTTTTGGACGGAAGACCCCAGGAATAAATTCTGTGTAATGCCCATTGTGCGGCAATAAGGGATGTTCAAAATGTAGAGCGGCATCTATCGACATCGCCGGAGGCGCCACCCGCCGTGTTTTTCAAGCTGCCGGAAAGATAAACGTGTGGTGTCTGAGCCTCTATCGGCTGCTATCTGATGCTTTTCTTGCCGTCTTTCCACATTGTTTCCCCAATGCTGCCAGCGGCTGTCCACGCAGCGTGTAACGGCGACACGCGGGGAAATAACGTGACACTGTTTTTGAACAAATGACTTCATTATTTTAACGACCAAAATAACGGCCGCCATCGTGCAGGTAATCTCATCAATTATATTAGCTCTATGTGTGTTCGTAACTGTGGTCGACGCTCATAAAATTGCCGTTTAGCCTCGTTTCCCTATTTTCCCGTGAATATGAGCCTGCTTATACCCAACTAAAATTAAAAGCACTCACAAATTCAAGACAAGGGCATTTTTAATGCATTCTTAATGGGCTTCCACACCACGCGCGCACGACCTATAGCACGATCGAGAGAGCATGAAGGCACGCTTACTGCGTATCGCTTACTGCGTATTGCTTTTCGCACACGAAAGTGGCTTCTGCTTGTCGGCGCGGCACCCAAAGACGGAGAAGCTGCAAACCAGCAGTGGGTCCCTATTCATCCACCCACGACCGGCGTCTTGCTTTAACTAGTGCCGCACTTAGACATGATGATGGGTCCCATGGAGAGCAAGATATAGAGGTTTGAGACATCTCCCCCTAGGAATCCTAGTCTACAACTCGGCAAAGCCAGCGAAGAAAGCCAACTTTGACTGAATGTAAACGAAAGTAAGGTGTATTGGATGGTGATAGCTACTAGCTACCACAGTAGTCACGTTCGTGACTTGGTCGCTAGGTGCTCCTTAGCCATCAATATAAGTTCGGTGAATGCGGCGGCGCGCGTTTTTGCTCACGTCGTCGCGTAGGTACTGGCACCTATAAAGCATCTAGTACACAAGCGCTGCGCGCGGGATAATACGCACAACCTCATGCGTTATGAGGTGCGTCGAAATCGCTTCGTACCATAAGGTATATGCAGGGTGCTGGAGCCGTAAATGGCGCCAACCAGACCAGAGATAGACATCAGAGCCGCATGACAGCTGTAGGAATGGGCGTAATGCGAAACAATGATAACGTCTGCGCGTTGAAGACAAGCTAAAGCGGCCACAACTTATTGCCACCAAGCACGCCACCGCGAAAGGTCAGCTCGATTCTGATTAACAGTGGATCGTACACATGCTGCGATCTTTCCAGGGGGCATATCAGGCATAGAACTTCGGTCGTCCAACATTCAAGGTGAAGAGCATGCCGCAAATTCAGGAATCGGTGAAAGGCCGTTCGACTCTTGAAACAGAAGATAGGGAAAAATTAGGCTGTCGCCTATTCGCAACCAAGCTGAAGCTAAAGAAAATGCAGCATTGTTACTCAAAGCAAATGAAAGGTTCCACCAACATACTCACCAGGACCCTGCACGGTAGACAAGTTGCTAGGACAATTGGCTCAGACATAATAAAGTCTTGGAATATGCGGGCCAAAATCTAGCAGCAACTCACTGCAGTGTGAAGACTCCTTGTTAGCGTTGCGTACCTGCCAGCTTTTCCGTATTTTTCGCGAATTAGGAAACCCGTCTTTAGTTGTTGGAAAAGTATAATTTTTACTGAAAGATTAAGCTATCTTTCAGTGAAAATTGTTATATTCTGGGAAAAAGCAATGACATTTTCCATACGAACACATAAGGTTCCTTTGCCGCAGTACCACATGGCGATGCAGTGAAGTAGATGAAGAATGGGAGGGGTCCCAAGATTTACGAGATTCATCACATTTTTTTGGTATGAATGCACTTGCGTGTACGAAGAACCATTACGTGGGCCCACCTTGCGTATGGTGAATTACTATTTGCCAATAACTCGTTTTATTCGTGAAAAGTTTAACTCCTTATAAAACCACGTTAGTGCTCCGCCGCGGTGCACCGAAGCCACACAATTAAGCATAAGCCAGTGAAGTTGCCACTTGTTTTCACGAGACCCAGCATGTGTTGTCACGGGATGTGTTGAAGGCGATGCGCTGTTCACTTACGGGCATAAATTTTGTATATTGACTTAAGTATTGTGGAGAACAGCATATTTTCCCAGAAGAAATTGCAACGTCTCATGAATCGGCTTTTTGCTTCGCCGCGGTACACCAACGTCGTGCAGCTCAGTATACTAAGAGAGGGAAGGCATCGCTATCACCGGACATACCACGCATTGCCATTGAACTACACGCATGCGCGTGCGCGGCCTACTACCAAGTACTGACTTCCCCAATTCCTACGTAACGTTTGCAAAAAAACTAGTTCTATTAGCGGCCAATCTTTAAAACTCCCAAATAACCCACAATGTTGTTTCACCATAGAAGCATACGGTTACGCAGGGAAGCATCGTTTAGGAAGGAAGGAGCCGCTGGCTTCCAGGGACCATGCACACAATGTTACATAATTACATGCGTGGCACTAGCGCAGTGTGATTACGAGTGGGAACGGTTCGAATGTTGACCTAACTTGTACAAGGAACTAGTCCATTCGCCATATGGGGATATGCAGGGTCTTCCACGTAGTTCTAGTCAAGATATTTAAAAACGAGAGACGCTTCACAAGTGAATGGAACCAAGCACATACTGTTTGCACAAGTCTGTAGTTACCCAGGCTATTTTTACTTTCCCTTAAACTAATTAATGTTTAATTATGTAACTCTTTTATTATTGGATGGACACATTAGGTATTTATGCACAGTTCCAACGGTTCCCCTAGGGCAGAGCAAGTGGCAATGATGTGGAGTTACGTGTGAGTACGAGCGCTCTGCTATCGTGAAAGAGGACGAGGCAAAGTGCAATTGCAAGCCCGTCAGAGATCCAGTGAAGGAGCATCATTATCATCATCTCCTTTTTCAGATCTAGCGATCGCATGGAGCGAGAAACGCATCAGCATTAACGATGGCATCGGACGTCAACGTTAGCAAATTCGTAGAAAATGAAAATATCCGCATGTGGTCGACGACTACTAGGCGCTATAATAGAACAGGTAGCACGACTCCAATTCGCAATTCTGATAGCTTTCTACAAATATTACTGTTTTGGAATCTGCAATAAAAAGAATCATTCATATCCCACGCATTGTAGGCAGTGTCATGCGAAGCACTCAGCAAGGGAATACGTCTAAGACGTATTGTTTAGCTTTAGCCAACTTTTACGAGTACGATCAAGGTGTTTTTGCAAAGCGCATGAGCGCCCAATCATGAGTATGCTTAACAAGAGCTGAATAGGAACGTCGAGCCGAGAAATGTGGATGGGTTCTGGAGGCAGAGAACCTCGTGAGGTGCAGAAAACTTCCGGCACCACTCGAAGTAGTGGGGGGGGA
Source organism: Hyalomma asiaticum (assembly GCA_013339685.2). Classification (NCBI taxonomy): domain Eukaryota; kingdom Metazoa; phylum Arthropoda; class Arachnida; order Ixodida; family Ixodidae; genus Hyalomma; species Hyalomma asiaticum. The sequence goes on from CM023488.1 coordinate 44,157,210, forward strand.
GTTCGACCTCTGCGGCCGCGGCGCTTCAGATGTCTACTTCTCGCAACCGCAGTGTTTCAAATGTGATTTTTTATAGCTTCATTCAAATACTCTCTACAAAATTTGAACACTTGTGGCTCATAGCCCCGTACCATGGGCCGAGCCCTAGATGTATGAGCTTTACGTCGTTGTACTATCATTAATTGTGACGTACACGATTGTACCTTTAAAACATGTTGACTGGTTGTAAATGTAGCTGCATTTTTATGAAGAAATACTTACAAGACCTATGTGAAGTTTAAACAAAGTATTTATGTTTTTGGTCACTGGTTCAATGTAGCGGCGTTTTAATGATTGAGAGAGGTATCTGTACAGGTTTGAGATGTTACAGGTTTTTTTTAAGAAAATACGATGAATAACATTTGGGTGGGAACCCTACGCCGGGTGTCCAATTCATCAAGCTGTTCGGTTATCCAGAACCGCACGCAGAGTGCACTCTTCTTCGTGCGCCTGTCGCGGTTGACAGTCCCTTTTAAAGGCCAGCCTTTTAAATTTGTGTGTGTTTGCTCTGGGTGGCATTCTGGCACCTGTGACAGCGCTCTATGACAGTGTAGGCTTTTAACTTCAACGAGGTCGTTTTCGGCGTACGCTTCGCCGTGTATGTCTCTGAACTCGTATAGGTCACGAACAGTTCTTCTTCGCACTCAGTGCCAGTCCGTCACCTGTCATCTGTTCAGTTTTGTAATGGCCTGCCGAAACCCGACGTTTCGTCTCCTTGGTGTTCCGAAATATTCCTTGCAGTTATTCAAGGGGGCACTAAATTAAAGAAACTATCTTTCTAGTATTAGAAGGTTACCTTTACACAACAGCAAAGGCAGCTTTCTTGCGAGGAAAGGAGCCTCGGTAAGGTAAAAAACGGTCAGAAGAAAATGAAAGCGGCGACACCGCTTAGAAGTTACAGCACTAATGCGTGTGACGTGATGGATCTTTGTCGGTGCCTGCTAATTCGTGCTGTTTATCACGTAATGTGATGCAGCTTCACAATGCCAAAGCACATTAGGGCTACATTAAGACTGGGCACTCTGCAGTACGTTAAGGCTGCACTAAAAAATTGACATCCATATTTGAATGTCAAGTAAAGACATGTATTGTGCGCTGAAGACGCCAGTGACTTTACACAGGGACTTTCAGAACATTTGATGGATGGCGCCTAATCCGTGGTCCGTGCTGTGTGAGAGAAAAGGTTCTCTTTAATGGTTACTCTCCGCCTTACATCATGGTTCGCATGAGCAGCTCGTTGAAGAGATCTAGCAACTTGACACTCATGCTGTACTGATAGTACGCACACTAATCATCCAGGGGCTATTTTGTCAAAGCGGTGTTTCTGGTTACCCTCCCTCTATTTGCTCTACGTTTTTCTATGTCTCTTGTTGGAGGGAATTTCGCTAAGAACACGAAAAAAAGAAAAATTGGCCTTCTGACGTTGTGAGACCAAAGCCCTGGCGCGAGTTTCAGAATTCATACTTTAACTACTTTTTTTTTCATTTAATATTGGACATAATATAGCAAAATTAACGGCAACCGAGTTCTCTAGATACGTTATTCGTCAAAACCACCTTTTGAATTTGCGTCTCTTTAAAGGTTCATGAGTGGCTGGTTCTACAATTGGATATTTAGTACTGAAGCTACGGAGTTAAATCGCATATTTGTTTTCGACTTCCTAAACTTCGTACCACATATGAGCCTCTTAAAACGAGTGCGAGTATTGCTTATGATCATATGCAGTTCCAGGGGCAGCACCTCCTATGGGAAAAATCACAATGCCATATCTTAGTCGGCAAAGTTAGCCAGGGATGTCTCTCCATGCAAGGAATTTGTCTGAAAGTTACTGAGCGCGCATTTCCGTAGCCTAATAGACAAGCAAACGTGTCAAGTAAAAAAACACCTTAATTTTAACTTGCTTCTGTCGTCCAGTTGACATGAAAGGCGAATTCTCTCACTTGGCGCATTCGGTCATGATCGTTACAGTGTGTAACAGAGAAAATCGCTGTGTCGACCCCTCGGACAATCCCAACGCCAACGCTGCAAGGTATTTGAAATCCCCAGAAAACCTTCACGGACAACTGAAGGCGGAGATTGAAAATGGATATCCACATTCACTGTATAACCGAGAAGCCTGAGTAGCATTGAGCAGATCAAGCGCTCCAGTGAACCTACTCGTATCAAACCTCTGGACGGTTGGTCTTCCGATAATGTGCACCCCACAACCGCTGTCAAGACGACCCTGTTGCTATATGGCATAATTACGTATGCGAATGCTTTTGCTCGAGATTGACTCCTTATTTCATCACCAACATTGCGTCTGCTTTGCCTGTTTTTTTTTACTGGAAGAATATTTCCGTAGGGAATCTCATTCATGCTTTAGGCAAGCACAATTTATTTATGATTGTAGATGTCAGGCTATTTTGTAGATGCAGATACTTGTAGATATCCTCTTTATTTTGTCTCGTACAGCGGTGTAGTTGTCCGGGGGGGACCTCTGTCGCAACTCGCATTCCACATAGTGTATGTTTCCATTCCCTTAGTTAAGCAACTAAATAACAGCTCGCACACAGGCGGTATTTGATAAAGTTTTTGCTCCACCACCCATAGTCCATAACCTGTAATAAGAAAAAAGGGTTACAGATTAGTTCCCCAAGCTCCGAGAACGTCCTTTCTAGAAAGTTTAGGATATCGCGGAATGTACAAGAAACAGTTATTTTTTATTTGTCACAGACTACAAAACAGTCCGGAATTCCACTTGCATTGCTAAAGTAGAATAACGTTTGTAATGGAATCTAATGCAAATTTACTTCATGTCTTGTCTCTTACGCGAATACCGGTGAGCACTTCTTTGCTGAAAAGCGTAATGCGATACTGCAGCAAGTTACATAATAAAGGTTCATAAAGCTGTAACGGCAGGAGAGAGGTTTTTCTGCAGTTGAATAGAATGAATTGAAGGTACCTACCTTCCGTGCTATTCCCATATGAATCGATAGCTTCCGAGGTATAGAATACCTCGCAGTCTTTTCCGTCCGAGTATACAAGAGTATCGTTGAATGTTTTCCCCTCACCACCTAAGAACATAAAGAGTCAAGTGTACTAGCAACTCTCAAAAACAATGTTTGCAGCTAGCTATGCAAGTGCTGATTGATATTTTTCCATAATGAGGAAAGCAGGTGCCGATCAATGTGGATCTTTTTTATTTTCAAAGACGTTTTGCAGTTGGACACCTTAGGAACATCACTTTGCATTATTTATAGTTATAGGATAGTCGACTTCCCATTTGAACACGTCAAATTGCGTCTGCATAAAACATTAACAGTAGTGAACAAAGCCGGAGACGTCGACATTTTCAAAGGATGACTGCACAAGGACACCAAAATTATTTCAAAAGACGGACGCATAAGATACGGCAAGCAAGTAGCTTTGCACCCAATTACGCATGGCATGATTAGGAACGGATACATAAGTATGTCAGACACAGTGCATTGAAAAAAGAGTGGAAAGGTGATTCTGTCTGGACAGTTCCTAAAGTTTTGACTAAACAAAACAACGTGGCTTGATAGCACAAGCAGCATTTCTCATGGGCAATGTCTTTCACCTTGCAATAAATGAACTTCACAGCGGTGCAAATTTGTCGACAAATTTATAGCAGTCGTAGACACTTAATATAAGTGATGCTAGCCAAATGCATGCAACTTTATATGAAGAGATATTTCAAGGTCTGGTTACAGGAAAAGCTTCACAAACTAGTAATGTTAAAGGGCCCTCTATCACTTTCCTTGCACCCGTTTTTTTTTATTTGCGCCTCGCGTAGACACATGACAGAGGAATTTTTTGACAGGTGTCAAGCCACCCATATAACTTGATTTAATATTTCATTCGTACAATAAATCATCACATCTCTGCCGACCGCATCAGCACGTAGTGGCACTCGTCAGAACTATTTGTGGCGGAAATGACGACTGAGGGCTCGAGCCTGTAATTGGATGGAAGTAGCATTATAAGTGCTCGCAGCACTACATCGGCAAGTAAAGCAATATTTGGCGTTGTTTTTCTCTTGCGTAGATTGTTATTGAACGCCAAATAGATGCAGTCGTAGCAAGAAAGATCACCACAATTACGAAACGCGATAGAGGCGCTGGTTCCCGTTTCGCCTCTTGCCTTTCGCTTGCATGAGTCGCATGTCCATACGAAAAGAGTGTCTTTGCTTCATCTCTCTTGTGTACGTTCGCGACTCGCTGAAGGGCTGAAGTGGGTGGACTTTGCCGTTTTGTCAACGTGTGTTGTATTGCGCGTAGCGCTATAAGGTAATTTGAACGTGTCCGCTAACCGGCATGCGCGAAGGCGTACTGGTTACCGGGTAACGTTGTTCGTCACAGTCAAGTAGCGCCAGCTGTGGGTGGCAAACAGAACAGGAAAAAAAACACTTGATCTATGTCCTCAGAGAACCCCGCAGCCACTCGCTAAACCTACAGCCTCGACAATTTGAGTGTCGCGCTGAGAAACGGTGTCGAATTGTCACAGGTGCCCTAAATAGCAAGGGAATCATAATGTAGAGTATGCGCATTCATGTACCAAGTTATTGTTATATGCGCTAGGTATTCGCCGGTGAAAATTTTGACGAAGTCTCATGACAGCGATCTTTCTTTTTTTTTACGTCCATTAATATAGCACTGCGCTAAACGAAGACTCACTGAAGTAAGGCTATTCTATCTTTACTAGACTGGAAACGAAACTGCGTGGCTCCACTTACGTTTGCACGAAATTTACGAAATCGATTCTTCGCATTCTTCTGAGGTGGAACTGCGTTATGCCGTAGGGTTTTATGTAGTGTTTCATGAAAAAGTCTTATCAAGAATAAGCAGGACCGCGATGTCAATAGTGACACGTTTGTGCACCGATTATCGAAGTTCTTTCATGAACTCGTATAGCTGTGTTAAACACTTTTCTGTTACGGCATGCGTGCTGATTACTAGCCATGAAGTGGTTTTCTTTTTACGTTAACATAGCGTGCGCTTGTTCCACTTAAAAGAAAGAGGAACCAGATATTGCTTTTATTTCATGTTGTTCGGTATGTCTCGGCCAATAACCTTAACATACAGCCTCGCTTCTTTGAATTATACTTGCTCAACGTAAACATAGCGTCATCAAGAAGACTGAGCCGACGCAATGTGCAGTATCAGCACCTTCATCTTTCCGCATCGACACCATTGCTGAGCCACTAACTGTAAGAACAAGTGGATGAGCTATAAATCGGTCATCCTTGCTAATGCGAAGCCAACACCTTCAATCTGGATGACGCTTTCCGATCGGCAGTTTTATTAGCGGTGTTTGTACGAGTAATAATCACCGGACATGCAATCCAGCTGTACATAATTTCAATGCACGTCGATTAATATTGCTGACCGAAAACTGCACACTGAAATGCACTGGTGAACGTACATTTGGACCTGAACTGCTTGGATATCCGTAGTTATATGATGATTATTCGTTTGTGTACTGCCCTGCATTTCAAAAAGTGTAAATGGCAACGTAAAAACGCAGCATCTTTCTTCCTAATGAAACTGGAACACGCCAGAAACTTCACCTGTACAGAACGCTTTTAATTTCATTATGTACACCATCCATTTGCCTCTACGAATGGAAGCAATTATGGTTCAGCTTAAGCGCTTCAACGTTTGTGCTATGAAAACGAAGCAAATCTGCAATAAATAGCTCAATACTCTTACACATGCTATTGTGCATATTGCTATAAACTGTTCGAGGTCTTCATTTCTCTCAATGAATGTGGTGCTTTTTTTTAATATAGCACTTATAATCGAAAAGAAGCTGCCTTACCATGCGTCTGATACATGATGCCATTGCTCGTGTTGGTGTAATTGAACGTTTTAATCGCACTCATGGATTGCTCGGTATGATACCTGAAAAATCGGAGCAATATTGAAAAGATGGAACGTCACGAAGATACTGGAAGCAACGCATTGAAATGTGCAAGTTGATTAGAGGTCACCTGTTAAACAATGGGCAGATATTTCTGATTATCACATAGTAAAGTGCAGTTGAATGTTTTTGAAGTACTGCATACAACAATATACCGAAAAATGCAGTGCATTTAAAAAGTACAGTGGGACATTCCTAACCACTTCAATGCACAGCAGACAGAACTACAGTTCATTAAACAAATGCTCGTCGAACCCTTAAACAAAACACCGCAATGCAACACAGTAAACAGAATTTGTAAGCTTGTATTTATGCATTATTTATGCAAACAGTCTTCCTCCGGCAGGCTGCTGATGTTTTCTTCTCGAATTCAAAGTCGCCATCATAATCGCAACCACATGACCTCCTTGTAGGTTGACTTGCTTTTGTAAAGAAAGAGCATTTAGAGTTCACCCAGCAAATTATAGGCGGCTGGTCAATCTAACGACAGGAGGCCCTTGTTTTCTAGCGATGATGCTATTCTGCCTAAACCAAACGGTTATTCACGCCCATAATTCAGATATTTACTCAAAAGTTCTTCTCGAGTTCCTTTTTTCTCGAGTGTATACCTATAGTAAAAGTGCTTATAGCAAAAGGCATACCTACAGCAGAAGGACCATAAAGTGCTTTCCAGTTTCTTTGTATGTTTTCTTTTTCAATGTTTTGTCTCCTATCAATGTTGCATAATGTTGTGTTAAAATTTGCAATAAGGTCCTTATGCGCTATCAGTGCCGACGTTGTCAAGGGTCCCCTATATATTCCTTCTGCCGGCCCTGCTACAATCTTTTCATACATTTTGTGTGCAGTATGACACAAATAAGGTGCAACGTGAAAAGGAACAAACATATCGGTAGCAAAGCGTACCGCTCGCTCTCAGAGCCTGAGTCAAGTGCGAGCTTCATCTTCTCTTCGTCGATGGTGGCCCGGCGCATCAGCGAAGCTTCTCAGATGCAGCATGCGTGTAACAATATGATGCCTTGGAAGCGTTTGACACTTTTCTATAATTACTGCATGCGAACTTCATAATCATAGGGAGGAAATAGGTGCTCATTCTATAGTCAACTGGAAAGGAAGCTTTAGATATTTCGAGGGGAAAGCGCGGTGGGCACACTGATGTCTGTCTCACGCGTTGCTACCACGGCACTCGCGCATTGGCTTGGATAGGCCGTGATGCGCTGTCTACTTTTTCTGTCATCGTCTCATTCATACTTTAAAGTAACGTACCACATAAAAACGACTATCTTTGCAAGTTAGCTTGACCTGTCGCTACGGCAAAAGGAGAACTCCAGCGAGGCGAAGAAGGTTGGTTAGCGAGAATACGTGCGAAACAAATCATCTCATCATATCATCATAATTTTCCAGGTGCATCTAAGGGCCCGCATTGTCTTCAATCACTAAAATAGCGTCCTCTAAAACAGCCAAACGCATAACGCACGAAACACCAGAAAATCTCCTTGAGTACACAAGGTCAAAACAAGGAAAACACCTTGAAACGCCTCATTTCTTTAATGTGTGGAGGATCTCGGCGTGAAATCTGACGTCTATGCTTGGACTTTGCTAATATTGAGCCTATAATGCTAAAATAAATGTTAGCGGAGCTTCCACCGTTTCATTCTTGTGCCATTCATTCATACAATGTAATCGCAGTGACGGGTTTCTTTTTTCTCGCATTGTCCCCTCATTGCTTTTCGTGGTGTGTAGATGACGCTACTACGGACACGAGTAGATTGTTAAGACTCCAACGTATTTCCCGAGTTTGTGTTACTAGCTCCATTCGCAAGAAAGCACACAAAAGAAAGTCGCGCATACCGTTCTGAAGCATTCCATCAGCTACGCTTAGCCGCTTCGAGTACGGTCATGGCATTATCTAGCCACCGGTGACGTCAGTGCGACACATTGCGACGCCGCATACCGTTGGCGGCTTCAACAGTCTAAGTGCGATTGACGTCACACACAAGTGCGCGCATTCGTGACGTCAAGCCCGACCGCATAAATATCACTAAAGATATACCGGCGGCTGGTTTCGTACTCTTCAGGCAAAATTCTATCAGGAGGAACACTACAGTTTCCGAATTTAAGTAACCGCAGCAATGAGCTTGGCGTCTTTTCCACACAGGCGACAGCTGCGTTTGGACAGCAATTACACGCGTAACAGCATCATAACTGTTCCAACATAACACTAACTGCGTCTTGCATACCCGTTGCGATAGCACTTATGGCTATGGGAGGCGGAGACAAAGCGGGAGACGAGCCGAGTACACATGGGCTTTGCTGCTTTGCATGCCTTGCCCGACAAGTGGAAGCTTCACTATTTTTTAAAACAATTCACGGGGAAATACCGTTTATATGTGTTTTAATTTAAAATGCAGGCCGTAGCTGGAATGACAGGTTATTTCCTTAAGAAGCCGATTTTTTGTAAAATTGTGCACATCACACCATTGGAATTAAACACACACAGTAAGAGATTTGACGTAACTAAGCAGTTGAGCACATATCCTAATGTAAACGGCACATATTCGTCAATACAATTCATTTATTCTGTGTACCTCGCACAGCTCTATAGAGTAGCGTAGGCAGGAAAGTTATGCGATGCCGTATGTAAACATCCTGGGTGCCAAATAAAATTGCCCAAGTCGTATGTGCAAAATAATCGAAGGAGGCAAGGTGGGGGGGGGGGGAGGGGGGCACTTGCGACGCCATTGGCTCCGCATCATTGTACTAGCTTGTCAGCAGTACTTCAATCCTGAAAGCACCTTTCATAACTCCCATAAGAAGTTTCTTCAAATACCATATATTTCCACTGGATACGCTCACACAATGACTACTATACGACTCGCCAGAGTTCCTGGAGGTGTCAAGGTCTTGGTCTCTTTTTTTTATTTTAAATGCGAAGCATCTTTCAGCGGTGGCATGTCCCGCGGTGTCGGCGTCCGCACTCACACTGCGCATGCGCAACTCTCCTCCTTCCCTCTCTCCAGCAGCTGCGTATTACTCCACTTCTCTCCTACCACCTGCTTGCGCTTCTCCTGCGTTCTCGCTTCTGCTCTCGGGGCGCATGCGCTACTCTCCTCCTCTACTCTCCTCTCCTTGAAGTGTGAATATAAAGCGGGTAGAGCGCTGCGCGCGTTCAGTGCTTGCTTCGGTTCACTCCGCTTGACTCCGTTGATGCTTCCGATGAAGTGTGATGGTCCGATGAAGTGTGATGGAAGCAACAGTCCCGTCAGTTAGTGTTGGCGCAAGGAAGCGTCAGCATCAGCCTACAAACTAACAGCAACGCTAGCGTCAAACCAATGCAAACGCGATACCTAGTCAAACCGATACAAACGCGGTGTGCACAACCGTGCTGCTTCGCATCGCCTCATGGTCCCTTTTAGCGGGAGATGGTGTAATTTTTTTAACTATTGATATTTCTCTTCATAAACCCATTCAACCCCTAGATGAAAACTGCACTTCCTACACATAATACACAATAAATCTCTATTCTAAAGTTCATAATTTTCTTCTAGGCCAGCTAACGGTATTTATCATCGAGAGTTATGCAGTTTTCTGGAATTTGAGCGGCACATTGGTGCTGGCTCCCAGCTAAAGATTCTACATATATATTCCAACAATATAAATTCCAATTCCATCATTGTATGCAAGCAAAAGCTAAATTTCTAACACGAAAGTGTTTTAAGCCAGGGTCCGCCACGACCTCATACATCACTGCCGACGAATATGACGTAGTAAAATAAACATAAACAAAAAAACACCAGAAAACCTTTTTCTCATGCACTGGCAATCAAACATTCAGCAGCCCGCCCCACTATGAAAGGTGGTCGGTGCTCTACCACTGCCCTAACGCGATGATGATGATTACGGTTCTGTTTAGGAAATGACGCTAACTTCTTCAACCCATGTCGGGAGCACGGCTAAGTGTCCGTGGGGGTAGGAGAAAGGGACTGAAAGAGATAGAAAAGTGGGGAAAGCCCTAGTGAAGGGCTCCGGGAATTTCGACCACCTGGGGTTCTTTAACGTGTACTAATAACGCACAGTACAGGGGCCTCTGGCATTTTTGCTAACTTGGCACACGCCTGACGCTGTGCGAACGCGCTGCTATTCTTTCTTTTTGCGACGCTCTCGTCCGTCTCAACTCGAGCGCGTCCACGCGCACATTGCCTGGAACGGTTCCGCCATCCAGGAGGCGCGAAGCGAATCACACCTTTACTTCGCCTCTCGTGAATGGCAGCACCATTCCAGGCACGTTCCAAAGTCCGCCTCAATGCACGCGCGGCGTGAATCAGAAGAAAGAGTGATAAGAAAGAACATAGCCGCGTTCGCAGCAACGTTGGTTCGTACACCTTACTTGCGCCGAAAGCGCAGTGGTATACCGCCGGTCACCTTTCGTCATGGGTAGCGTTCTCCTGCCGACCGCCCTTAGAGTGTGAGGGAAACAAGAACAGTGCTGCGTTAGGCGCCCAAGCACGGCAACGACGTTGACGGGTCAATGTGGAGCAAGTGAATATGACTGATACCTTTTTCGCACGGCATTTACTATATCCTGTTATTAAGTACTTCATTTACCATAAGGAGTTGGTCCTTGATGTTATGGAGGCGATGCGTGCACGTAGGTTCATGCCGCACCAGCAAAACGCCGATGGCAAGTTCACCTCGATGTGAGAATTAACATTCACCTGCTATTTCTCTTTCGTGTTATATTAATCCCTCTGACAGAGGGGCCAGCCACATATTTTGCATTTTTAATCTGGCTCTTGAGATGCACGTAATTCGCATTGACACAACGTTGCAGAGAATGTAGTTGTGTAGTTGCGCGATGGCCGTTTCCTGGACCTCCCGTGTCAACCATTACACACATTTCTCTGATACTGTGTTCCCTTCAAAACATTCATTATATTTCTTTCTTTTTTTCTGAAATGATGTGTTTGCTCCACGGCATTTTCTTTGCTCTCGTGAAAAGTGGCAATTGCATTGAATGGACACATACTTCTAAAAGCCCGAAATATATGCGGTGATAAAAGGTATTGAACATATATTAATTACTCCTCCAGAATCCACATTGCATTGCACTAGTTATAACTCGGACACATTCTCGAAATATACGAATAGCTCCTGCATGCACTTTTTCGTTGTACTTTAGTAATTTATATCGAGCGCGCAAGATCAGATTGCTGATTTGGCATTACTACATGTTTTGAAAATTTTTGATATACATTTGCAATAAAATACTTAAAAACGATAAATGTACTTACAGGTACGAAAAATTTTCATTGTGATACGCAATTTGCGCAAGGCTGCTCATGTTTCCTTCGTACAAGTCCTTTACGGTAACATACACACAGCTGAAGTTTCTGCCCCACACATTGTTATTGTGGTAGGTCGCCTTTACCAAATGGCGTGTGAAATTTTTGGTCCGCCTGATGACCTGAACAAAAATTTTAACAATTCTTCATTCCTGCCGTTTGCCTGCTTATGTAAGAAACATTCACTAAACATGTTGTGCCTTAGAGATATAGAAACAGCATGACAGAAATTATATGGCACTGCAAATATTTATGAAAAGGGAGATAAGGGCAGTGCGCGAATTTTTCCTATCATGGTTATCTCACAACTTTACCAAAAGCATTGGAATTTACGTTTTTTTTTTTCATTGAACGATCCCTAATACCAACACTGAAGGAAATTCTGAAATAAACTACTTTTTTCTAAAACGATGTCCCTGCCATCGAATAACCAAAGCTGTACTACCCATGTAATATTATGCAACCTCGCTTTCGAAGCCCATGAGTGCTAACCAGGTCTGGCTCTGTAAATTTGAGACTCCAAATCGAAAAGCACTGCATAATTACCACCGGCTTCATTTTAGCAAAGATGCATTAGTCGGCCAGTATCAGGCACTATATTATTATTATTATTATTATTATTATTATTATTATTATTATTATTATTATTATTATTATTATTATTATTATTATTATTAACTTTTGGTGGAAGGGGTGAGGATAAAAGCTACAAGGTACCTGAACCAACTCCTCACCCACAATATACATCAGGCAGTCGGGCAGAAGAAGCGGTGACGACATGACATTTAGTAAAGCGATCCCAACTAGCGGCCAGAAATTACACAAATACACATGTATATGCATTAACTAGACTAACTGAGCATGATTAGAATGCAACTGATACGCGCATACAAACCAAAAAGAGTGCCAAACAAATATCGTGAATGACAAAGAAGATAACAGAAACGCATTATTTAATTTGCGAGTGGCGGTAGGACAAACGAGACACAGTTAGATCTCCGAGGTGTTTTTGAAGGGAACTCACTGAGTTGAATGATAACAGTGCTACTATAAAAAAGCAAACGCAAAGGGCGAAAAGCCTTTACCTGCCATGCATTCTGCACTTCTCCAAATTTCTCCTCGTCCGCCCAAAATGGCCGCGTCTCTTGATCGTCGTCAGCGCAAACAGCCACTCCGAGGAAAAGAATATAGACTAAAAGCCTCATCCTGAGACTGCGAGATGTACTATTCCATTGGAGTCTTGCTAAACGTGTTATCACAATTTATACGGTTCTCTTACAGCGGAATCGTCTTAAGGTGAGAGTTCAAGGCTTTCACGTAAGTAAACTTCTGCTATGTATCATTCCAGTTGGTGTTCAAAAGTTCAAACTTCGTTTTAGTCCTTAGCTTGCTATGTGAATTCGACCTGTTGCTTTTGTTTCTTGATGGTTTTATGTGTACGAAAAAATTTGCTTCAACTTTCCCTTTCGTTCAAGCGCATCTGTGTGAGTGTAAAGGTTTCGCTATTTGAAGGTTACTTTTGTTTTGTTTTTCTAAGGGGCATATTCGCTGCTAGCAATGCCTTGATGATATCAAAGTGTAAATGTAGCCCTATAAGGTTAATTATCTGTGCAGTAAATTAAAGGTTGGTATTTTTTTTCTCGGCGCCCGTGAGGGTCATAAACCTTATTTGAGGATTTAAGTGCGAAGATTTCAAAGAAGCCCACTGGTTGAGTAGAAGTGTAGAGTTGGAAATAGGGGTAACCAAACAAGCATATTTTTTTCTCTCAGCATAAAATTACGTGCCTCGGGACCAGTTTGTTGTCTTCTTCAGGAATGACCCTAAGCGAAAAACCCACTCCGTCTGTCTGTATGCCTGTCGTTCGACTGAACTGCCCAGTTAAAACCGATTTAATCGGATAGTCAAAAGCAACCGATCAATATATTAGCACTGGTGGGACGGGGTCACACACGTCAACTTAATACAGCGCAAAGAAACCTCAGGCCTATTTGGGGAAAGATGTAAGTGGATAACCCGGATCTGCAGTGTTAATTTAATTGAGAATACGCATTGACTACTTTTTTACAATCGTAAATGAGATATCAGTACATTAGGAATAAGAAAGTAGTGAGACGACTCAACGCATGGCGCGAGAGCATGGCGAATGCGGTAAACTTGAATACAGCAAGACCTACATTGCATCCATCATGGGAGGAGATGAGGGTAGGGAAACTACATGAGGGGTGGGAGAGGGGAGAAGAAAGATAGTTACGTATCAGGGGCAGTAGAAGACTTTCATCTTTCGACGTCGTTTGCAGCAAAGCAAACAGGACATTTTCTTTCTTTCTTTTTTTTTATTTTTTCTTATTTTTCTTCTTTTATTTGTTTTTTGCAGGCAGAGTCCTGCGTCTTCAGTCAAAGGACCCGGTCAGAGGTGCCGCGTCGATTTCTCGAGAATAGTCAAAGCGCCGTGAGGTATAACCACATTTTTCCTTCTTTTGGCCTGTCCAAGACTGCGGTATGCGTGCATCATCGATGATTCGTTCTTTAGATGCTTGGCAAGGCGCATGTTGGCCTGTTTTTTTTTTAGGTCTCGCTGAATATTTCCGACTTGAGGAAGAGCAGCCTGCAATGGTTAGTCGAAAATGCGAACGATGCTACAGTAGTCAAATGAAATGCAGTGGCACGTTCCGCTGTGGCGCCGAAAGCTGAGTTTTACGTTCAAAGTGAATAATCTTTTTGGTTAGTGCCCTTTTACTTGAACTATATTTACTTCAATGTGAGGCAGCGATGAGTCATGGGTCGCGTAAGTTGCGTACAAATCGACTTGGTAAAGGTTCATTTATAAATTGCAGCCACAAATCGTAATAAAACCAACCACATCTAATTTTCTTATTCTCTCCTGCGGTAACATCGCGCTAGTATATGTACTTGCATAAATTCTATAAACAAGGGTCATTTGTGCTCCCAGATCCTATGTAGCGCCTTTGATGTCCTCTATTTAGCATACAGTTTTTTCATGGGAAAGCCTGGATGCCAATATGGAAGCACCCACATTTAAATTTCTATTCTTCGTTACGCAATCGCAGCTTAACCATCAGATTTCTCTAAATAAGAACTGTGAGCGTGGAAGAGCGGTCATCTACACTGCACTAGGTCGTAATGCTTGTTCTAGGCCATTCAGTAAGAGAAATGCCCTGCCGCAGTTCGGCCTACTTAGCTCTATAATTTAAATCGCAATGCACAGTTTCTATCTCATTTCTCCAGAACACGGGCTATTAACACCATTACTCATCGCTGCCTCACATTGAAGTAAATATAGTTCAAGTAAAAGGGCACTAACCAAAAAGATTATTCACTTTGAACGTAAAACTCAGCTTTCGGAGCCACAGCGCGCATTTTTTACGCTGCTACAACAATATAGTATTGGGAATCCTTTTTTCTTCGTTCACTTGAACAATATTGAAACGGTCACAGAGGTGAAATCTAAGGAGAGTGTGGCACCGTGATTATGTTTCTCATTACACAGACGAAGATGATTACCTAATATATCAGGAAATTAATAACGAGACTGATGAGGCTCCACTTTACCGAGTTCTGAAGGTTTTATAGAGATGGGTCACTAAAGAAAAAATATAAATTGATGAATGCAAAGCCGTCATGAGCTGTCATGAGCCCGTTCAGAAAGATTAACAAATATATTTATGAGATGATTCCGCAACTCTAAGCGAAGCTGACATGACGAAATACTTAGGCTTAATAATTTGAAGGGCTTCAGTTGGAAACCACATGTGAACAGAATACGGGCAGCCGCAGAAGAGAAATTGAGATTCCTTCGCCGAAAAGTAAATGTAGCTACACAATCTGTTCAGCTACTTACATGTTTTACATACACAAGGACAGCGGTGAAGGGTATGCCACAGCAATATGGAATTCCCTACAATCAGGTTCATTAATTACGTTGAAACACACAGAGGGAAGCCTCAAGGCGAATTTCATCCAGATATTCTAGAAATGACCCTGTTCATGAAATGCTGCGGCTGCTTCAATTGCTTACGCCGCACCCAATGCCGGAAAGTTGGAAGGCTTAATTCTGTTATTAATAAAAGGACACCTTAATATCAAAACTCAACTTTACCCTGTTCCCAGGCAGCAGTGATGTCAAGGCAAGTAATCAATTTGTGTTTTGAATTACAAAATGAGCCACTGTAGAACACAGCGTAAACGTATACAATGACATTCAAACAATCAGTTTGCATTAATATAACGCATATCGTTCTACTTTGTCGCCAAAGTCCTTATTCCACACATCAATTTTAAGTACATTAGAAGAACACATATTACATACTATCAGTTCGGCAGTCTTGTAACGCGGCTTCTCCTAAGTTGCTAGAGCTGTACAAGTTCATATTATTGCTGCAAGTCTCAAGCCATTGCTACCTGTTTTGCTTACGTGGCAGAGCTGATGCAGTGTGAGTGCTAGTTTTAATCTGTCCGCTCTGTGTGCTTCATCTGTAGGAAGCGAGGAAAGGGGAAAAGAAAGAAATACATGGAAGCTAACCAGAAATGCGCCCGGTTGGCTATCTTACGCTGGGGGTAATGGGGAGGGGAAATAGACAGACGGGAGAGAGATGAGGAAGGCGAAGAACGAAAAAGACGTTGCAGGATGACTCAATAAGTCAGAGGTTTTCTTGAAGACGACGGCTTTGAGGTTCATGCGTAAGTTCTTCAGCATCGGACAATGCTCGCTGCCCGAAAGACGCACGCTTTAAAGTATGAATTTTACGCGTATAAATCCGCATAGACTTCCGTATTATTTCACAAAAAACAAAGTTATCGCAATGTTCAACGTACAACGACCCTGGACAAGTACACCGACCAAAGTGCGAGCGTACGAGACGCCCTTCTGCGTGGACCGAAGAACTTGAATTCATTACCGAGCACAGTAGCTTCCGGAGTGCAAGGGCTAGAAAAGACATTGGTACTGAACTAGTGGAATATGATCAATCAGTACATGACGTGTCTACAAGAGCAAGGCCTCGGCTGCAATTCTGCGCATCTGTTTTTTCTCCTATGTTTTGTATTTGCTCAAGGGTGGAGAATCAGGGCACTTCACGACTTCTTATGGACACAGTAATAGTTGTACGTTGTGTGGCTTTACTTACGTTTTTATTCGTCGATTTATTCTTGAGTGTGGTGTTTCCACCATAAACCAGTGCTTTGCTCTCGGCCCGGCTCTGTCTTACTTGCTTCCTTGAAGGCTTCCGCAAAACAGAGTAATGAGAGGAGGAGACCGAAGCTGAGTGAGATATGAAGCAGCTACTAGCTTGTTGCGCACAAAGTCCTGGGATAACAGGAAACGATAATCATAGCTAATGCTTGCGACAAAGAGTGCGAGCCCTTCCAACAAATGACGCCACAAACAGCACCGACTACGTCCCTTAATTCGTTTACTTTCCTGAAAAAAGGCACATAGGCTTTGCTTTACTCATTGAATTCAAAACGAACAGTTAAAACATTACCAAGCAAATTTCTGCGATTATTGAATCAGTAATCCCATTTCTACTTCAAGCAATAGAGTCGGTGTTCCTTGTGACGTCATATGCTGAAAGAAGAGTGATTGACTGATTTGTGGGGTTTAACGTCCCAAAACCAGCTCTGATTATGAGAGACGCCGGACTGGAGGGCGCCCGAAATTTCGACCACCTGGGGTTCTTTAATGTGCACTGGCATCGCACAGCCCACGGGCCTCGACATTTCGCCTCCATCGAAATGCAGCCGCCGAGGCCGGGATTCAATCCCGCGACCTCCGGATCAGCAGCCGAGTGCCATAACCACTAGACGACCCTGGCGCGGTGTTGAGGAAGACAGAGTTGAGGAGACCAAAGTTTCTTCGTTCAAATATCCCAAGAAGGATTATCGTCTTCAAAGTAATTATTAATGCAGTAGCTGCTTCGGCCGGATGGAGCTCATATATACAGGACTAGTCTGTTTATCGCAAGGAACAGTTTTGCCATGTCGTGCTTCATTAGCTGAACCTTGAGTACAAAGGATTATGATGTTGTGATAAGTGCCAAATAGTACTGTCAGTGCTTTTGAATTCATTTTCAACGTCTTTATTTTCTTGAGCAGTGAAGAGGGAGGCGAGGACTAAAGCCTTGCGAGCCTGACAGAAGTCCTCGCCCCCGCACATACTTCAGAAAACATGTATAGCAGTCGTAGGCTGCTGAACGTTGTCGGAATGAGGCGGCCTAAAAGGGCTAAATGCATCAAAAATTTTGTTGAAGTTGTGATGATGATGATTGTGGTTCGGTTAGGAAAGGACGCTAATTTCTGCAGCCCTTGTAGGGAGCACTGCTAAGCGTCCGTAGGGGTGAGGGAAAGGGAGTGAAAGAGATAGAGAGAAAGTTCGTAGTGGTGGGCTCCGGAAATTTAGACCACCTGGGGTTCTTTAACGTGCACTGACAACGCACAGTACACGGGCCTCTGGCATTTTCGCCTCCATAGAAAATGCGACCGCCGCGGCCGGGATCGAACCCGCGTATTTTGGGTGGCAGCCGAGTACCGTAACCACTACACCACCGCGGTGGACCCGGAGTTATGACACATGGAAAGAACACTGTACCCTTGAACATGTATAAAATACTTTAAGCATAGTGCTCGCGCTTTCCCACTCAAAGTTTACGAATTCCGTTCAAACGAAAGCACCTTCTCAGATACATTTATTTGCAGTGTCTACAGCGAATGTCATTTATTCACCTTCGATCTTTCAAGAAAAGAAGCCAGGTGGAACGGCATTTCGTTGCAGTAGTAAAGGCCGTGATCAATTATGTCTCCTTTTGGGAGTACACATGCTGACACCTGCGAAAAAAACAAAACAACGCATCTCCACGGAGTGAACCATGACGAGTGGGCGGAGCACTGGGGTTCGTTCGGTGTTACCATAAATCACCCGTGGCATTGCCCGCTCATTCTTGTAAATGAGTGACAACGCTTGTGTATATTGGAACGAGCAGAGATATTAGGCTAAATGGGAAGGCCGTTTTAATAGCAGAAACGATATCGCCGACCCAGCCCTAATCACAGACTGAGAGGCTATCCCACTACGTCGTCTCCTTCGTCTCTCTCTAGCGATCGTTCTCTTCATCTCTTAGCACCGTGACATCACCCCCGGCGGCAAAAGCGCCGACCCGGCGCCTGCTAGATCGGAATCGCATGGTATGGCTTCAGACGACCCACGTGGACGACGTCGCTTGACGTCGATGAGGGCCGTGCTGGGCAGTATCGAAGATACATGTATCTTAGATACTATCTTCGATACTCCTTCAGTATCTTGTATCTGTATCGCGATACATCTTGAAAGACGTGTATCAGTATCTGTATTTTCGATACATTGAAGAATGTATCGAGTATCTTAAGATACAAGATACTGATGTCGGAACATCACCGCGCGACACTAGAAATACTGGCAGAAGTCCGCTGCTCTAGCAGGTACTGCCGCCACTAAGCTTATAACGCTTATAACCACCCGCCACGGCGGCCTAGTGGTTAATGCGCTCGACTGCTGGCCTGAAGGTTGCGGGATCGAATCCCGGCCGTAAAGGCCGAAATCCGATAGCGGCGTTATACTTGAGTCCCGTGCAGTACTGTACTTAGATTTAGGAGCATCTTAAAGAACACCAGATGGTCTAAACTTTCAGAGCCCTCCAGTACGGCATCCCTCATAATTATATCGTGGTTTGGAGATGTAAACCTCAACAATTATTATTGTGACCGTCCCCACGAGCTCTTTCATGATATTTTCCACAAGCAGTGAAATTTCCAGTGTGTGATCTTACTTGGTAGGCTGACGACACCTTTTGCTGAGAAACATCGTAACTAATAATGTATATATATATATATATATATATATATATATATATATATATATATCCATCCTTTCTGAGTCATTGTTTTTTCGCTGTCACAAATCACAAGGTAATTCGCGCAATCAATGTCAAGAGTATGAGTAGCGGAGGTATCCTGCGACACTTTGTACCGCTACGATATCTGGAATTCTCTCGTAGAGAGAAATTATTACAAAAATTGCACATTCGTGAATCCGTCGATGACGAGCGCTTTACGCGAGCACATAACTAGAATTTAGGAAGTCATTGCGGTTTTATGTCCTTTTTGTATAGAAGATCCGTCACAAAATATGTCGCTACGAGCGTTGTTACTCCTGTACACTTGTCCCGTGGTCCGGTACTGCGTAAACGGTATACGCGTACGGACCAGGTTAAACTCAAAGTCGTAATTGCGTCATCGTGCCGAGGTTTTGCATCGCCATTTTTGTTATTAGGTGGGAAACCACTACCTGGTTGGCAAGTAGAGCATCGACTTCCATGAATTACAAAAACCACAAAAAACCGTCGACAGCGTACCTTACACATACCTGTCATGTTTAGCAGCCAAAATAGCCCCAATCAGTTGTTTGGGAATGAACACAATATAATTATAGCCAGAAAACAACAGTTGTTGAGATACTAACACATGTTTCATTCAAGTTAAACTTGGTTGGTCGCAGTTCTGAAATTCTAAAGCAAACACTCCTGTTCATAGGCGTTTTCTGCTGCATTATATATGTCTATAATATGAAATTTATAAATGTATCGAAGTATCTTAAGATACACATGGCAAGTATCGTATCGGATACAATTATTGAGGTGGTATCTTGTATCTGTATCCGAAATACTTCTTGCCCGAGTATCTTGTATCGTATGGCGATACAATTTCAAAGTATCTTTGCCCAACCCTGGATGAGGGTGAAGCGTCGGCTGGAGCAATTTCATAAGTCACATGAGTGACTTGTCGGACGATGTGGTAGGGGCCGGAGTAGCGGGAGAGCAGTTTTTCAGAGAGGCCGGCACGCCGTGAAGGAGTCCAAAGAAGGACAAGGTCGCCGACAGAGAACTGGAGCTCACGGTGCGGTTGTCGTACAGATGTTTCTGTCTGGTCTGCGACGCAGATAGCCGACGATGGGCGATTTCGCGTGCCTTAGCAGCTGTAGCGATAGTGTCGCGAGCATATTCTGAGGGCGAATCTGTATCAGTTGGCAGGAGCGTGTCAAACGGCAGTGTCGGTTCCCGTCCATACAGGAGATAGAACGGGGAGTATAGAGCGGTGTCGTGGCGTGACGAGTTATAGGCGAACGTCACAAATGGAAGGGCGGCGTCCCAGTCTCTGTGATCTGAAGACACATACATGGACAGCATATCGGTAAGGGTTCGGTTGAGGCGTTCCGTGAGGCCGTTCGTTTGAGGGTGATACGCTGTGGTTAATTTGTGTTTCGTGCCACAAGAGCGAAGGAGATCTTCAACAACCTTAGACAAAAAGTAACGGCCTCTGTCTGTAAGAAGCTGCCGAGGAGCGCCTTGGTGCAAAATGACGTCGTGAAGGAGGAAGTCCGCGACGTCGGTAGCGCAACTGGTCTGAATGGCCCGAGTGACGGCGAAGCGGGTTGAATAATCTGTCGCAACGGCAATCCACTTATTTCCTGATCGTGAAGTAGGAAAAGGACCCAACAGATCCAGGCCAACACGGTAAAACGGTTCAGGTGGTATGTCAATTTGCTGGAGAAGTCCGGCCGGAAGGAGAGCTGGCCTTTTACGACGTTGGCATGGTTGACAGGCATAGACATAACATCGCAATGAACGATAGAGGCCAGGCCAGAAAAACCTTCGCCGGACACGGTCGTGTGTCCGGGAAATACCAAGGTGTCCCGCAGTACGTGCATCAAGGAGCTGTTCGAGTACAGTGGCCTGCAGATGAGAGGGAACAACTATCAGCAGTTCTGGCCCGTCGGGGCGCATATTTCGGCGGTATAAGATGTTATCCACGATGAGAAACATGCGAAGGGAAGGGTCAGAGGGATCAGAGCGTAAGCGGAGGATGACGTCGCGCAATGATGCATCGCGTTCTTGCTCCTGACCGAGGTTCAAAAAAGCATCGAGCGTGAAGATCCCCGAAGCTGCAGTAGGGGAGTCCGAAGTGCCGACGGGGTAGCGAGACAAGCAGTCGGCGTCCTGATGCATCCTACCGGACTTGTACATCACTGTGTAATCTAACTCTTGCAGACGTAAGGCCCAACGACCTAGACGACCCGTTGGATCTTTAAGGGTCGAAAGCCAGCAGAGAGCATGGTGGTCTGTGGTAACAGTGAAAGGCCGGCCATAGAGGTATGGCCGGAATTTGGTCACCGCCCACACAAGTGCAAGGCACTCACGCTCTGTAATGGTATAATTGCGTTCCGCATGTGAAAGCAGACGGCTGGCGTACGCAATAACTCTGTCGTGTCCGCGTTGACACTGGGCTAGAACAGCGCCAATTCCATGCCCACTAGCATCTGTTCGGACCTCTGTCGGTGCAGATGGGTCGAAATGTGCAAGAATTGGAGGGCTAGTGAGCACGGTGACAAGGCGTGCGAAGGCGTCGGCTTGGTCAGGGCCCCAAGAAAAGGGTACGCCTTTCTTCAGAAGATCGGTCAGAGGCTGAGCAATGTATGCAAAATTTTTGACAAAGCGACGGAAGTAAGAGCATAAGCCCACAAAACTTCGGACGTCTCTGACACAGGTCGGCGTAGGGAAATCGAGGACAGCACGAACTTTAGTAGGGTCAGGGCGCACGCCAGACGCGTCCACGAGGTGACCGAGAATAGTAATTTGGCGGCGACCAAAGTGGCACTTGGAAGAATTCAGCTGTAGTCCAGCTGCGCGGAACACCGAAAGAAGAGACGAAAGGCGCTCAAGGTGCGTGTCGAAGGTCGGAGAGAACACGATGACGTCGTCGAGATAACAAAGACAGATTGACCACTTAAAGCTGTGCAGAAGCGTGTCCATCATGCGCTCGAAGGTGGCTGGGGCATTGCACAGACCGAACGGCATGACTCTGAACTGATAAAGGCCATCGGGCGTTGCAAACGCGGTCTTCTCACGGTCCATGTCGTCGACGGCAATCTGCCAGTAACCAGAGCGAAGGTCTATTGACGAAAAGTAAGTCGCACCGTGTAGGCAATCTAACGCATCATCTCTGCGTGGCAGTGGATAGACGTCCTTTTGGTTATTTTGTTTAGATGCCGATAGTCCACACAGAACCTCCAGAGGTTATCCTTCTTTTTAACCAGAACCACATGAGAAGCCCACGGGCTCGAGGACGGCTCTATGATACCCTTGGGAAGCATCTTGTCGACTTCCTGCTGTATCACTCGGCGTTCGGCATGCGAGACGCGATAAGGCCGTCTATGAATAGGCGCTGCGTCGCCCGTATGTATACGATGCTGCACAAGGGATGTTTGTCCCAAAGGTCGACCTTCAAAGTAAAAAATGTCGGCATAGCGGGTGAGCAGATCACGAAGGTCGTCTGCCTGGGACGGCGACAGGTCGTGGGCTATCATCTTGGTGATGTCGCCGCGTGTTGCATGAGATGTCGCGGGAAAAACGTTGGATTCGGCTGAAGAGCTGGTGCGAGATGGGTAAGGCGAAAGGGCTGCTAGTTGGTATTCGTGCGACGGCGAGAGCAAGGCGAGGGATATGCCTTGGGGGAGAACCTGGGGGCAGAAACCGAAATTCAGTAGTAGAAGGTACGTTGTGTTTCCCGAGATCGTCACAACGGTGTGAGGAAAAGAGACACGGTGCGAGAGTAAGGCACTGATAGAAGGGGTGACCAGGTAGTCGCCATCCGGTACACAGGGGTTAGGCCGAACAGTAATGTAGGTGACTGCTTGAGGCAGCAAGCGAACAAAGTCAGCAGAACAGAGCTGGGTCTCTACTGTGTCGGGGACGTTTGGAATATCCGGCAAATCGAGTTGGACCACGCCAGCCGAGCAATCAATTATAGCCGAGTGAGTAGACAGAAAATCAAGGCCGAGGATTACGTCGTGAGGGCAGTTTTCAAGTACATGAAACAATACGGACGCTTGGCGACCACCAATGCTTACTGTCATGATACAGGCGCGAAATTTAAACAGTTGAGCGTTCGCCGTGCGGGGGCGATGACGATGAAGTGTGCTCGTGTGGTGCGTGGTGCGTGCGGTGCGTGCTGTGGTTCCTGCTGCGCGGTTTGGAAGCCAGCTGATTCTCGCTGGACGTCCGGTCCAGAGAATCTGAGAACGACCGCTACAGCGTACTGCATCGCCAAGGACCTGCGTTCCTGCTGGGCAACGGGTCCAGGGAGCCAGGCGAGCTGAGGAACCGGTGCAGGCAACCTCAAGGGCCTGTGTTCCGTGCTGGGCGACCGGCCCAGGGAGCCAGACGAGATGGCCGTGTCCTCAGCCACTGCAGCGACAACCTGCTACAGGCGCTGTCACTTCAGTCACCAGATCAAACCCAGATGCTGTCTGACTACCGCGGCCTACCGGCTGCCATGGCTGCCGAAGCAAACGCTGCGGCGTAAGGGCCGCTGCTGGGGCCAACAGTCCCGTGGGTGGACCCACGTTACCAGTAGCCTACCGACCACTTCCTCGTCGCAAGCGACACCGGCGTCGACACATCAAGCGTCAACGACGACACGAAGGAAACACGGCGAGACTTACCTTCTTTTGTGTGCCCGAGATATACTATCGTGGTAGCCCTAGGACTACGTAGATAGTGACCGTGACACTAGGTGCATGTGTGATTGTCACCTTATGCTTGTAATTTCTTATAATATAGATTGTGTGTGTGTGCTCGAGTATCGATTGCGTTCCTTGGTGAGTGGTCCTGGGCCCAAACCTGGAGCAATTGCATCACACTTACACAGGTGGTACACATTCCCAGCACTGCGGGCATTCCTCCGTCTGCAACTTGCACTATGCGGGTTTCGGCAGGTGTAAGCACTTTTTTGAGCCGTTTTCGGAAGGCAGCACTCATAACTGAGATGTGGGCACCGGTGTCAATCAGGGCGGTTACGGGTAGGGCGTCAACTTTTACGGCAATTAGATTCTGGTCTGTCGGCAGAGTAAGTAGAGGATTTCCAGGTCGGGGTTCCAATGCAGCGTCACCTCCGGGAGCTGCATTTTTCAGTTTTCCTGAGGTGAGCGTACAGAGGGGTGCGGCGATGGACGGCGGGGCAGAGGCGAGCGGGAGCGACGATCGCTCGGTGAAGGTGACCGGCTTGATGGCCTGGCATACATCGGAGGATCGCGGTACGCTGGGCCATGATAGGTCTGGTCACAATAGAGGGGTTCACGGTAGGTAGGTTCATTAGCAGCGCTAAATGATGAACGTCGGGTGTAGCACGTGGGACGTGAATACGACGGCTGACGATAAGGGCAATAGCGGGAAATGTGCCCTACGCCGCTACAGGTGAAGCAGATGGGCTTGTCATCAGGTGTGCGCCATTGGGCCGGATCTCGGTAGCGGCGAAACGTCGGTGGTGGTCGATGAAACGGAGTAGTAGGTCGGGTCGGAGGGCGAGCCACGGAGCACACAGGGTGAATGCCTGCGTTTGCAAGCTCATCGCGGACGACTGCCTGTATGAGAGCAATCGTCGGCGGAGTATCCTCCGACGGGCGCACGTAAGAAGACGGTGATGCAGCCTCGATTTCACGCCGCACAATGCGCAGTTCGCTATCTGAGGTGGTCGGCTGAAGGGTGGAATGAGCCTCTTCGCACGACGACGTAGCGGCAGTGTTGGGAAGCTGCATGATCTGCTTCGTGATGCGACGGCTCTTCGCGCCCTCGAAACGTCTGCACTCGCTGATAATTTCGTCGACGGTAGAACAGTCTTTAACCACCAGCGAGTTAAACGCATCATCGGCGATGCCTTTCAGAATATGGCCCACTTTGTCAGCTTCGGACATGCTGGAATCGACGCGGTGGCACAGAGCTAGAACGTCAAGGATATACGCGACGTACGACTCTGTATAGCCGTCCTGTGCCCGACAAGATAAATCTTTCGTAGCAGCGCACTTGCCACCAGCGAGTTGGCCGAATAAATCACGCAACTTTTGCTTGCACAAATCCCAGCTCGTCAGTTCTTCCTCGTTCGTGTCAAACCAGAGGCGTGCCGGGCCTTTGAGATAGAAAACAAGATTAGCTAGCATAAGTGTCGGGTCCCACCGGTTGTGTGCTGCGACGCGTTCGTAGAGGACTAACCATTCTTCGACGTTCTTGGTATCCTTACCAGAGAAAGTGCCTGGGTCGCGCGGGTGGGTCAGGACGACCGCCGGTGGCGGCGTTGCAGGTGCTTGCGCTGCGTGGCCTCACGGCGCGGATGCGGACGCCGTGGCTGACCCGTCGCCCTGGTCGCCTGTCGGCATGGTAGGACGGCCGAGGACAAGACCGCTGCTGAGTTCCGTCTTCTTCACTACCCCGCACCTCCACCACGATGGAACGAGCAGAGATATTAGGCTAAATGGGAAGGCCGTTTTAATAGCAGAAACGATATCGCCGACCCAGCCCTAATCACAGACTGAGAGGCTATCCCACTACGTCGTCTCCTTCGTCTCTCTCTAGCGATCGTTCTCTTCATCTCTTAGCACCGTGACAATATTTACACACGCGCTGTCATTTATGCTTCTGGTCTTTGTGAGGTTCCTGCACTCCCACGTCGTAGGTCGTGTGGAGTTCCGGATTACCTTTTGTTGACGCTCACGCTGCTAATCCTTATGGTTCGACTACGCACAAGAGGACTCTCCCACTGCACAACATTGCGGGTCAAGATCCGGTGCCTATATATGCGGGGTGGCCGGCGAACGGTTGTGCAGCGCGAGCAGTGGGCTTTTCCCATCAAGGAACTCGCTAGCAGACGCTGCCTGTGTCAGCGTTGTCTATCGCGGCCGAGGGCGTGTTTTCTTTCCTTGCGAGTTGGTAAAGCGTTCGTCGCTGAA
This sequence comes from Hyalomma asiaticum, assembly GCA_013339685.2. Lineage (NCBI taxonomy): Eukaryota > Metazoa > Arthropoda > Arachnida > Ixodida > Ixodidae > Hyalomma > Hyalomma asiaticum. Next base: position 44,183,338 of record CM023488.1, read on the forward strand.
AGAGCGTTTCCATAGTCAGCGAAAAAAATAGAGGAGGTGCTGCCATAGTCAACACGCTCCTTTCGCTCTCTCTCAAGACAGCAGACGACACTGTCTGCGTGAACATCCTCCGGGATCGGTCCACACATGCACCCACACCGTCTTACTGCACGGCCTCTAGGATGGGCCCACACCCACATGTCAGGGGCAGCGCAGCGCCCCTAGCGGACTCCATGCAAACCAGAGCTACGGACAACGACGAGGGAGAGACAAGGCTCTGCCCTAAGATGCTTCGCCTCTCAAAGGGAGCCTGTGACGCGAACGAAGACTTATATAGCACCTGTGTGCCGCGGCACCCCTAGCGGACTCCACTCAAAGCGGACGCTCGCATCTGCGCACCGCAGCGCCCCTAGAGGACTCCATACAAACCAGAACGCGGCGACGACGAGGGACTGCAGACAAGGCTCGGCCATGAGGTGCTTCGCCCCTAAAACGGTGCTTACGCAGTCTGCCTGCGCATGATGTATGCCCTAGCGACCGTTGCAGCTTCAGGTGTAACCTGGAGTCGAGATGTGCATAAGTTGTCAAATGCCATTCGACAGATAGTTCTCGAACTGCAAGCATCCTCACCCATCACATGTGAACCGAATCTCTTGGTCGAAAACACTCTTGAGTTTTGAGTTGGCAGCGTTCAAAGTACTGATGATGATAATTACCCTACCTTGATGGCAAATGCTTAACATTGCATTTCTTCGTTTCCGGCCTCTCACCCTCGCCCTGAACAGACTATTACATAATGATGATTATGCGAATCTCAATGTGTGCAGCAATTGCGCGCCCTTCTCCCGCACTCAACCTAATCTTGCCATAACCCCATTAATGCATGATGGTGGTTCTAAGAAGCCTGATGTGTGAGATTTTGGGGCGAACTTCATTCTTCTCTCGCTGTCAACTCACTATTACGTGATGTTTATTTATACGAAGCCTAATGTACGAAAAGGTGTAGAAAGGTTTCCGGTAATACGAGGGAAAGCTTAGGCAACGTTACTGCAATCCAATGGAAAATTTAAACGCCGCATGAGTGCCACGGGCAGCGGACGTAGAAGGAACGTTCAAGGAAAAGTAAAAGGTCATGGTATAGGAAATAAGGTACAAGTTATAGTAACGCCGGTACGCACACGTTCCGCTTTCCCCTCATTTTCTCGACAGGGGAAGGGATAGGAAAGTTGTATCGCTTTTTTTACAAATGGCACCCCACGTACTACGTGGCGTACGAAAGCAGCAGCCCATAAACATCCACGAGACACCTTGAATCGCTCAGCATTTGCCCTCACGACACATCACCTACCAGACACAGCGCGCACACCTTTCGGCTCACAGTTTTAGGCACCCTGCTGGACCGTTTGCTTCCAGTTGCTGTGAAGGGCACTCACACCATCACTGGAAACAAGGCTCTCGTGACCTATGAAGAGCAAAAGATGGCTGCGCAGAAGAGCAGGCGTCATTGTATCTCGCGCGATCTATTACAGGCATCAAAGCGCACTTCGACGACTTGCAGGCCTGCCCTTTCCAGAAGGTCAATACCTCTTTATTGCTGAGGACGGGGTTTATGAGTGGGTAGTTTCCCCAACCAAACTGCGACGGTTCATACGGCCTCTGTTTTTACCGGGCACATTCGTAGCGACCGACCTGGGTTGGAAAGCCCCGTGGAATCAGTTTATCTTCGTCATGCATTCGTCCTGTGTAAGATAAATTATTACATCTTTATATTCAATAAGGAGAATTGCTCCTTCGCAGAAAAAAATTAAATCGTGGTGCTAGTAAACCTTGTTTGATGGTCTAATATTATCCGCATGCTAGAAACTACTGAGGCGCATACTACGTACATTATACCCATACAGTTTATCCATAAAGTAGTGGCACGCTGCTTACGCGATTCCCATAAAGAAAGGCCTCTCGGAAGTAATCTACAGTAACGTCTATCAGATAGCTTGTTCCACTGTGTTAGATGTCCCGAACACCGTCGAGATGGTGACTTCAGGCTCCTCTTCAGCTTTGGAAAAAAGAACAATTTTCCCGAAATCCGCCTGGGGCCGTAAGGCGGCCTGCCTTACGTGTTGAGAACCGGTTCAAATGAAACAAACATGATTCCGAATAATTTAAGAGACAAGAATAATGATACCGAAGCGTGCTAATGGAGAAAAGTTTAGCACGACAACCCTACACATCTGGTACACACAATTGAGTAGGCCTGCCTTCAAGAAACACATGACCAACTTATTATTAACCTCATGTGTACATTTCGGACATTAACTGGTGCTGTTTCACGCCTCGACCATTTCTTTAGTCAAACATAAATTTAAGAGAACTTGAAATTGTCATGCCTTTCCCTTTCTCATTTCTGCCACTTATTTTTGCATCATTCTATTGTTTTCCTGTACATAACTTCTGTTTCAGTAGATTGTGTAAACTTTCTATGTATGTGTATGACTTCGATATTTATAGAAGTGCAAGTTACTAGGTCTATGCTACCTTGATTTCAAATTGCTTTTGTATAAATTCTGTACTGAAATACTGTGCACTGTGAAAAACTGCTCAGGGACAGAGGGGCCTTTGTCAGGCTTGATTGCCTTTACCCCTGCCCCTGAAATGAGCTGTGTGACATGCTTAGGGTGAATAAAAATCTTCTTCGTCTACACGTTCTTCATGCACTGCCTGATGAACGGCCTTCAGGACCGGTGCACGCTTTCTGTCGACAAGGCAAAGCAAGCGCATAATTGATCAAAAGTTGTTCAGCGCAAAGACTGCTGTGTTCCCGCGAGAAACGGCGGCGCATCATCGCTTCGCACCTCCCCAGCTTTCAGATCAGTGGAGCTGCATATTGTTTAAAGGGACACTGAACCACTTTTTAAAAAAAACGAGATTATGGTGTCATGATACGTAATTTCGTGCGGCGAACTCGAAAATCAAGTCGAAAATTTGCATAAACCAACGCAAATAGCTTTATTTTGCCGAAAACAAGCAACAGGCGCCGCGGCCCCCATCGCGAGTCTCTCCGCCGCTGTGATTGGTCGAAGCTCCATGACGTCATCGTCAGGAAGGTGACGACAGCTGACTGCGCTCGCCGGCAGGCAATGCCGTGTTTACCTGTTGAAATCGTGTAGTTGCTGTTAGTATGGCGAACTGTGAAAGTCGGAACGAGTTCTCTGTACATCCGTACATGTTCGAGCCGGTCGCTACTGTAAGGGCGTCGACTGAAGCGGCACAGGAAAGCGAGTCCGAACCAGCCACCTCCACCCGCGCCGGAAACATAGACTGGTACATATAAGATGCATGTCAGTGCTTAACTGCACTCTAGTAAACTGTTATAAATGATACGTTCATCCGTGGATATCAAATTCGATAAGAAACAGCAGCATCGGCACTCGCTTTTAGTCGCGTATTGGCACGGTCCGCGCTACGCGCGGGCATCGTGCAGAGACATCAGCTGTTCGTGCTCGCAGTCAGTATCGTACTTCGCAGCGGGCAAGGCGCACGCGAAGAGTCAGTATGCTACCGCGAGGAACAACAACAACAACAACAACAAAAAAAGCCAGACGAGTGCTGCTCTTGCCGCAATGGTGACATGTGCTCTGAACTGCGCTGAAAAATTGCGCAAGGATAGTTTGGCTCATATATTGCAGTTGTGCTTTTTATAATTCCGTCGCTTTTTCTAAATTCTTCCCAGTACTACAATGATGGTGTGTTAAAATGGAAACGGTATATTAGCTGCGTTAAAAGCATGCGACTGTCATGTAGAGTAGCTGATTTCGATGCTGCGTACTGATATCTGTGTACACGTGTTTTCACCATGGGTGCTCATGCACGCACTGCGTGCAAATGGGGAAAGAGGAGGAGGACTGCTGCTGCTGCCTCGAAATTCGGCAGATTCGCGACCGCAAGAAACAACGGAGGTGCATCACAACAACAAAAAAAATTAAAAATGTGTGCCTCGACAAGGACGTGTTAGAAGTGGCCCTGCAGCAGAATGGCACGCCAGCGGAATCCCAGTGACTGCATGAGAGCCGGGCTTCGTACGTAGTCGCTGTCACGAAAGTGCTTGGAGCACAGTACGCTTGATCTCGTCGGTTTGAAGTCTTTTCTTTTAACTGCAGCGGCCCATTTTTCAGCCATCTTCTGATAACGAGGGAACTTGTGAAAAGCGACCTCATCGCGACCGTAAGTGCTGCGGCAGCCATATGCTGCGCAGTAACTCGGCATCGCGAGTCCACTTCAACCTTGCACAAACACAGCTAGTGAATGTCAGATGGCGAAAATCTCTAATCAGAAGAAGAGAACGGTGCAATGGCAAGAAACCCCTACGAACTGGCAGATCTGATGCTTCACTAGGCGGCAGATCGCAGCAGAAACAAGGCACAACCCCGAAGTAAACAAGCTGAGCTGACTGAGCGACGCAGGCGGCCCGGCGGCTCGACCCTGACGATGACGTCACCTCCCCACGTGTCTAGCTCTCCCATGCTCCGCCCCTGCGCGCGCGCGTGCCGGGGGGGCGTTCCCACGATCAAAGTTTGCTCGCTTATAGCGCCGTTGTTTAATCGAACATCGCGAAAAAAACCTCCGTAGGCATGTTGTAAGAGGTCGCGGATACCGAATTCGCAATAAATTCGCGAATTCAAAACCCGTTCAGTGTCCCTTTAACGCGAAAGTGTTTTGTCCCGGGGTCCACCACGATCCTATATGTCACTACCGTAACGGATATGACGCATTAAAGCAAACATAAGAATAATAAAGAAAAAACACTCAGAAAAAAATGTTGATCCTCTGGGAATCGAACTCGCAGCGCGCCGCGGCACGACGAAAGGTGCCCGGCACGCTACCAAAAAACACTACCTTAACGCCGCACATGCTCCACACTGCACGAACCCGCCTTCTTGTCTCGTCCGACTGAGCGCGCGCGCATCCGGGCGCTCATTGCCTGGAACGGTGCCGCTATCCAGGAGAGGCAAAGTGAATCACTGCAGCTTTACTTCTTCTCTTCCGGATGGCGGCCCCATTCAAGGCGAGTTCCATAGCCCGTCTCGATGAACGCATGCAGAGCCGGGCGCATGGCCACGTTCGTACAGCACCGTTAGTGCAGTGGTATATAGAACACCGGTCATCTTTTTTCGTGGGTGGCGTTTCCCCGCCGACCGTTCTTAGGGCGTGATGAAAACAAGAACACTGCTGCGCTAGGCGTCCAAGCACGGTAACGCTGTTCGCGGCTCCGTATACCGCAAGTAAATATGATAGATACCTTTGTGGCGCGGCATTTACTATAGAATGTGCCCAGTTGTTAGGTAAACTACTTCAGTTACCGCAATGGGCTGGCCCTCGATGTTATGGAGGCGATGTGTGGACGTAGGTTCTTCAACCTCAAACGGTCCCGTACCAGCAAAGCACCGATGGCAATGGGCAAGTTCACCTCGATGTAACAATAAACATTCAACTGCTTGGTCGAATAGACATTTCACTTTCGTGTTATTCCGATTCCTTTGCCGGAGCGATCAGCCAGATTTTTTTTACCTTCTACTACCGTCTCTGTCGCCTTACCATCCCTCCACCACACAAATCCACTCCACAGCACCACCGACAATTGCGGCGCCAACATTAGGTCTACACCATCGTTACTCCCGCAGCACTTGCCCACATCAATAATGGGACGTAGTCGCTGGCTCGCACCTCCTGTGGCAGCTTCCGCGCCATTTACAACCCCATTTCATTTTCTTGCCCGGCACAGTTGACCTCTGCCTCATGGAACTTAACCAGCCCGCAGAAGTGGGAGGCTGCTTTGTCCAGCAACGAGCCGGATCTCGAACTTCAGTTGGTAACCTCAGCAAAAGACGTCACAATCGGCCGTCACAAAGGGCGTCATAATCTTTTCTTTTTCGTTTGCCCAGCTTCACTTCAACTTAATTTACATTTACCTCCTGCGTCGCTATAGCCCCGTCATAGTTTGCGGGCATCCACATGCATATAAGCCTTTTTGTGCTCACGGGGTTCAATTTTCTTGATTTTCCCCATTTAGCATGCTTATGTGGGAATGAATGCAACGATAAGTTTATTGCAACTGCATCGGCAACGCACCCGGCGTAGCCCTAAAGTGCAACGTTCGAGGTCACATAGTTCTGCGGTGGTATCGCGCCCCAACCCAAGGCCTCATCAAATACACAGTCGTCGCGCCTACCGGATTTGCAATAATCGTTCACTAACGATGATGTTGAAGAACCTATAAGCTTTAGACGTTCTGGTGTAGTGGCAACATCGATGCACGCCTCTGTGGGAGTCGCTATGACGAGGAAAGCTCTCGGCTGCTCGTGGAGCTGCTGTGGCATGCGTGAGGAGAAAGTGCTAGCGAAATGGCAATATTGGCGCAGCTCGACTCCTGCGTGGCCGCCGTGAGTGCACCCTTGCACTGTTGAGTTTCAATAATCGTTCCTCTTTGTGTGTGCTAGAAGAGAATGAAACTTTCCATATCATAATGGACGAGACAAGGAAATTTGATGCGGCCTGCTTTGCCCCGGGTAGCCAATCAGGCACCCTGACTATCGGCGTAGAAAACGGATGATAGATTTCAACATCCTGTTGTTTCCGTTCCAAAATACGAACAGCATGGCAACGTTTAGAAACGATACCTGAAGTGCAAAGGCCTCCAGCCGGCACATCCGTGGTTTCCTGAAGGACTATGTGGAACATTGTGTTGTCCGCGATTACGCGCACATGATCCCCTGTAGGGAACTGCGAGTTACTCGGGAAAAGACGAGAAATTCTCACTTGATTCTAAACAGGAGCACCATGTATGTTTGCTCTGTCAGGAGACTATTCTTTTTGTGCTGTTTCTACGTTTTGCGTGTATTCTCCTTGCCATTATTGTATCGGTAGAGCCTCCAGCACCTGTCGTCAAATCCCGGTTAAATGTGGGTTCGAGTCGACTGCCTGGGTGAAACTTTTTTCAGTGTGAATGCATGATAAATTTTTCAGACATCTACTTCCGTTACGGAAGTACGTCTCTTATTTCTAGGTGGATCAAGGCATAAAACACTTTCGTGTTAAAAAAAGACGCATGAAGGGCCTCGCTTTTCTCACTAGAAGAGTACTCTAGTTCACTATGTATAAGTTTTGACCTTAGACAATTTTTTTTTGCTGAACCCCAAATGCCAGTGTTAACTAATGTCTGCAACATCTACCATAAATTTCTGCGACTGCACATCTTAAGAATAAAACACCGAAAAGTTTGAATAAAAGGACTGTAGTTCATGGGCATGCATTTTCCATTTTAAATCAAAAAAATTTTTCCACGAGTGCGAAAACGAAATAATTCGCATATGAGACTTGATAAATGTTATCCCCCAAGGACGGTTTTATATGATCACGTCTCCTACTGCAACCAAGCTAGCGCGCGTGCTCCAGCAACTCCGCTTTAGGGGCGCAGCAATCTTTCGCCTGGAGGTTTGCCTCCGTGAGTATAAAGGCCAATTTTTGGATAGGCCCTGCTCGTTAGGGCGGGGCCTCCCAAATAATTCGAAAGGAAGATAACGTGGTGTGCTGTAATTCATAGTGGTGGCTCCCTTATCAATCTTCATTGTCGTACATGGCGTTTCATAGATCCAGCAATCTAGGTCGTTTGGTGGACCAGGCCTGAGTCCTGCTGTTGCACGGACGTGGCAAGAAGGCTCAAATGTTGGCCCGGGCATGTCGACAACAACTGCGTCATTGTGACATTGAGAATTGTAGCATCACAAAACGAGCAAGATGCTCCGGAGGGACCACGGCGCTGTTGCGGCGGGACAGTGGTCACAAAGGAGTCAAGCCGACTCTAACCTTTCTTAACCTAACCTCCTCTCGCCGGCATAAACCACTAGGGGGGGGGGGGGGGGTCTGACTCATGGAGGGAAATGGGGCAGGGTATAATGGATCGTGTAGACGCTGGATGTTTTCTTTCGCGGAGCAGCCGTCTTGCACCAAAAAAATTACAGCATATCCACGGAGTGAATGATGAGTGGGCGAAGCTCGGGAGGTTCATCGTAGATCGTGCCGAGCTCTGGATTAATTTAGTTAGCGCGCACGCTACGAATCCTTATGGTTCAACTATACACAAGTGAAATTTCCCACCGGCACTTCATTGCAAGTCAAGATCCAGTGCCTATATATATATATATATATATATATATATATATATATATGGGTGGCCGGTGAACGGTTCTCCAACGCGAGCAGTCGGTATTTCTCAATCAAGAAACTCACTAGGAGACGCTGCCTGCGCCAACGTTGCCTCTCGCGGGTGAGGGCGCGTTCTCCTTCTTTGTGAGCTGGTAGAGCGTTCATCTAAGAAAGAGCGTTTCCATAGTGAACGCGCGCCTGTCGCTCTCTCTCTCTCTCTTTGTCTCTCTCTCTCTCTCACACAAGACAGCACGCGCCGAGGGCGAGCGCGTGCCTCCCGGGAGATACTGCCGGTTACGCCTGACGCGGGACAAGGTACGACTAAGAGGAGCTTCGCCCCTAAACGGACCGAGCGAGTTAGTATGGATTCATGGTAAGCACATAAATAATAGAGGAAGCGCGTGCGTGAGTCAGCTGTCGATAAGCTTCAAGAGAAAAGAGTGACGATATCTTATCAGTTGTCCCTGGCATACACCGACATGTGTATCTCTTTTGCCTTCCTGAGCATGCGCATTTAAGATGTCTGTCTTGTTTCTTTCTCGCCTGTGCTCTTGTTCAGTTCCTAGGCGGCGATCCTGTTGCCTCATCCTCTTTGTGTCCGTGCTTTGCACGCATTTTGATGACAAAGACGTCCTGGGACATCATTAGGAAAACGCGGAAGGGGCTGTGGTGCAGCTTGTGCGTGGTTTGCCAAATCAGCTTTGACAGGGTCTGGCAAGGCTGCTAGACGCACCCAATGAACGCGTATCTGGACGTCTCCAGAGGCATTCATTTACATCGTTAACCAGGTGGTGAATGCTGTAAAAGTGTTCTGGACCGATACACTACACCTGTATATCTGGAAAAGCTTGCATCGAGACCGTGCGTGGAATAAGCCGAGAATAATCCGCTACATAAGAAACCGAATCAACATGGCGAGTCCGTGACGTATGGCGCGGCAAGCTTCGCAGGATGGGTCGGCGGTGCGGAATCTGCGATACAGTAGCACGTTATAGTCTTACTGAGGTATTACCGGGCACACAAGAGCTGTACTAACCGTCGTGCCAGTAACACTGGCATCCGTGTATGCTACAACGGTCGTATTGTCCTGGTCATCACCACTGCACAAGGGGGCTAGGAGGTGGGAAGGGGGGGGGAGCATTCACTCGGCGGGGAACCGGGCTCTAAGGACGGCGAAGCGCTCCTGCTTTGTTACTGTTGGGGCACTCGTTCCGCCCTCACACGGGCGCTCGCTCCCTTCGGAGTTTTCGGAGGAGCGATGAGCGGGTACATGGATCTAGAGATCGATATGGTGCAGACCAGCGAGAACTGGTTTCATTGATTGATTTGTGGGGTCTGACGTCCCAAAACCAGCTCTGATTATGAGAGACGCCCAGGTGGAGGTCCCCGGAAAATTCGACCACCTGGCGTTCTTTAACGTGCAAAGACATCGCATGGAACATGGGCCTCAACATTTCACCTCCATCTAAATGCAGCCACAGCGGCCGGGATTCAATCCCGTGACCTTCGGATCAGCAGCAGAGTGCTATAAGCCACTAGACCACCGTGGCAGAGCGCGAGTAGGTTTCATGAAGTAAACCTTTAAACCACCGTAGTGTAGGGTCTACTGAAAATTTCTCAAGTTATGTGGAAAAACCTAATCTTTTTCTTGAGAGAAAATATGATTGTGATTACGCAGCGCTTCGAGATCGCCCTTATGCTTGCATATCCTAAATTAGCGGTCATAGGATCATATGTCTATTGACCGGCATTCGCAAGCTGCCGGCGCTTGCTTGCCAGCTCTGATTGCACAGGCCCAGTACTGGCTTCGACATTTTTTAGGCATATGGCCGACCCGTGACCTATTAGGCTTTTTCCCTTTACCCCGTGCAGTACACTTATTACAACTAAAGCATGAACAGAACTCGTGTTCTCCCCTTCCTGCTGCTTCCTGTACAAGGCAGTTTTGGTTGTACAGAAACCTGCTAAGTTTGAAAGTAGTCGCCCATAAACAATGGAAGCTAAATGCAGTTAGTTCATAATTTTTCTTCAAAATGTTCTATTTCGAGTTTCCTAGTACCAGCACTCCTCGGATGTGTATATCTGATGTATCTTCCTCTCCTCACTGAACGCGTTAAAGACGAAAGTACACAGAACTGTCTGCTTCTGTAGATGCTTCTCATTGACCCAAAGCTGGTAACCTGAAAAATGAAGAGAGGCTGCCCATTACTCTGGACAAGAAGCACATCTACAAAGTACATGCACACCAGACAAAATAATTCTGGGAAACAGTGGTTGTTCAGCTGTAGAAGATATAAACTGCAGAGGGGATATGACCGACCTTTAACAAGTGACACTGCCGGCCTTAGTGACACAACCGCAGTAGCAGTGTTTAAAAGTCACAGCGTCGCGAGAAGGGCGAAGCAGTGTATGGGATAGAGACTAGCAGTTTAGAGTGTATGGCGACAGTGTATGGCAAGACTAGCGTATAGACTAGTGTGTACGGCACAGCTAGCAGCTTTAGGGGAGTTGTGCTTGCGCTTGCTCCCACTGAACTATGGGTATCCTGCACGGCGTGTAGCTGCAGCGTACCTAACGCGCAGCTTCGGGTTGTTTTGCATGTGCATGCAAGCGTGCTTTTCGCTCAGCGCGACTATGTTTTCGCCCGAAGCTCTCTCGCCGGAGGTCCGTTTAAAGCGCTGTTACGGAGTATAAATATAAACATCGTCGGGGCGACCCACGCGGCTAGCGAGCCTACACACGCAGCCCCAGCCCCGTACGTGGGCTCTCTAATTGCGGTTAAGGTCCAACGTGGCTAGGACATGGCACCATCTCTGTACCTGCGCGTAAGCATGGGCTTCCTCGTAGGAAGGCACCTCAGAGATTCTGGTTTGTTGCCGGCTTCTAGGATTTGCGTTTAACAAGAGCCGTGTCGGTTGCCGAGGTTTCTGAAATGCTCATCTGGCCACCGGAAGGTTGCTTGTGCCATTACTAGCCCTGGTGGCTGGCAGAAGATTATCTTGAGGTTGTTTTAACGCGATACCATTAAAGATTTCTTGTCGCAGGAGATACGGTGCCAACGTAGGTGTCTGGCGTAAATAATTAACTCGACCTACCCGCTATATACAGCCGTTTCTCGAAGCAATTATCGACCAACCAAGCACATTAGCATGGCACATGTGCGTTAGTGAGTAAAATTCAAATTTCTCAAAGCGAAATTCTTCAGAAAAATTGTAAACAACAACTTAACACCTACACACATTGTAGCCCGGACGCTAATTTCAAAGCATCGGAAAATCTAAGTCTGTTACGAGTAGGTGATTGATTCACTTCTGGGGTTTTAAGCCCCAAAACCAGCTATGATTATGAGAGAGACTTTTACCACCTGGGATTTCGCCCCTACAGAAATGCAGCCGGCGAGGCTGGTATTCAGTCCGGCCACCCTCGGATCAGCGGCCGAGTACCATAGCAAATAACCACAGTGGCGGGGTGTTAAGAGGAGGTGATATCTGGGACGCCGCGAGACTGCATTTCGATCGAGGCGACATGTTGAGGCCCCTTTATTGTCACTGCACGTTAAAGAAATCCAGGTGGTCGAAATTTCCGGAGCCCTACACTACGGCGTCATTCATAATCACATGGTGGGTTTGGGACGTGAAACACTAAAATTCAACGAGGGGCCAATGTGAACAACGCCCAATGATGCTGTATCGTTGAGCTCTTAAAGCCGAAGTTTAAGCTCCTTCTAATTTTTTTCTTGAAAACTGATCTCCATATACATACGGCTTCATATACGGGGCATGACGGCGGCGGTGAAAAACTCCGTTCCAGTGTCCCCTTGCGAGCTAGTGCAGTTCACATAAATGCACCCCACTAAAAATTGCTGAGATGTGACCGATATTCTCAGTTAAATACTGCGAAGGGGTTCTACATGAGAAACATATTGACTAGCAAATAGAAAGGGCGCAGCACCTAACTCTTGACCTGAACCGCCGAATCAGAGGACTCTCCATTAATGACTAAGCCACGTGCGACTGATTGCAACCCAAGAAATGCAATCGGAGAGGTGGACTTGTCTTCGTCAGAAGGGCAACTTGTCATCCTACCGAAGACCATTCCACTTCTCCAAACGTGCGCTCCAGCGACATTTTCCGTTCTACAACTTTTTCAGCGATATGTTCATCCATTCAATCCGCAATCTTCCCCTGACTTTTCTAATTGTAGATCAAAATGACATTTAAGCTCAAGTGTTCTGAACCCTAGCCATCTCACGTCCTGAGGCCCACGAACTTAGCACTGAACTTATACGTCATTCAAAGAACACCTGAGAAAGGTGCCCGTCGACACGACACCGTCGGCATCTCAGGCATCAGTACCTGTATAAAGTGTACTCATGTGATCGCTCTTGTCAAATCTGCGCTTTTTTATGTTATTCTGAACTGAATGTAAACGTTGTATCTAATATGTGCTGATTTTACCAATAATTCCGTTCATTTGCTGTGTTAGTTATTGCCCTCAATGCTTGTGTAATTAACCGAAGATCCCACTATAGTTCTCTTACTTTAGGACCCTCCCATGTATATTTGTTGACCTTGTACTACGTTTTTAAAAGCAATAAACTAAAACAGAAACTGCAACTTTAGTGCGGTATAAGGACAGTGGCATTAAATAGGAGTCGCGATCTTTCGATCTAGAAGCCACACAAAACAAACGCCAGGCCTGCGCGGTATCGCAGCACAGTGAGAGCGTAAGCTGGAGGAGCGACCTTCTTATTGGCCTTTGTAAACGCTTGGGGATTTGGCCAAGTGATCGGGCAATCAGACATATCTAAAACTAAGTCAGGTTGCTGTCAGGGCTGTGCACGTCGCCTGTAGCGCGACGTATGGCACGATACGACAAAAGTGCTTCACGAGGCTGCGCCTTGTAATAATGATGACGGAACAGTTGAAGAAGATCTTTTCATAATGATGATGTTGATGATGCCCTTATAATGGGTGCAGAGCTGCAAAGCATTCACGCCTGTGTTCTTTCAAATAAATCCTTGCACTCGTTATGCAATCCACTTTCCTAGACGCGTAGTGGCGTGTTACTGTTTGGCCATGTAACATTACATTTGTTAATGCGATTCCTCGACAGGTTTTCTACCTGTTTAGGTCTTTTAGCGATGATTTTTCGAGAATAGGCATAGCGAAGTGCTAGAATACTCGACTGCCACGAAGAGGGACATGGGTTTGAATCCTCCGCAGTCCTGTTTACTTTTTTCTAAGATTGGAGCGATAGTGGTTAAGGACACCGGCGACGGCGGCAGCGGACACCTACGGCGACAAAAACGGCCCTTGTTGTGATCTCATAGCAGCTTACGGTGTAAAATCATGGGATGATTACTGACGCTAGTTACTGTCTTCGCTTCCGCGCATGATGATGCAACAGTTTCTTGATGACTGGAGTAGCAGATGAAGACCCGCAAGCCTTGCCCCTCCCTCCTCCCTCCTTCTTCACACATGCATACTTACCCACTCATGTAGCTAGCCACCCGCTATATATACTCACCATCTATAGTTTCATTGCTTTGCTTGTTTGACACGTTAGGAACATAGATGACATGGCATGTTTCTCCATCGGTGAATACAAGAGCGAGTTCAATACATTCGTCTGCAATGTATGGGCACAATAAGTGGCGCAAAAGCAACAGAATAGTTGATAGTCATGTTGGCAACATTTTCGTGTTGTGTAACACGCCATTCAAGAAAACAGCCATCAGGTGGCCCAGGTAACCACTGCCGATTTTGATTAGGCTCACTATACGCGCAGCTATTGCAACTCGAACAATCACTCTAAGCTAAGTATCGAGAAATAATGTAAAGGAATCGTATTTTCCCCTGAAATGGCTTGTGGTAAATAAGCTTATCGTACTCCTACATTGCTTTTATAGCGTACACACAACCGATCCACACGACAGCGCACTTAACCAAACTCTTCACGTCCTTATAAATACGCAAGAACTAAAGAAAACACATTTAACACAACAATGAAACAAAATATCGCTTCTAATTATGTGAAATATAGAAATGGTTGTTTTCAAACATTCCACCATGACATGTTCCTCTCCTTTCTAATGCACAACGTTTTCTCCTACGAAGCCGTAGTCTTTCTGCTACTTTGTGCATCGGCGGTGTTCTGCATTCACGGCAATTATTTTGCATCAAGTTGGTCAGCTGTTGTAAGTTTTTCGTCAGTTTTATCTAGTAGTGTTGTCGTTCTGAGTAACTTCAGTATCACTCGCTGAATACAAAGCACTCATATGTTTGGTAAGAAAACTTCCTGCTCAATTCCAAATGCGCAAGCATTTTTCTCGCAGTGTCGCGTCCACGGAAGAAACGACGCGTCGAACTTTACAGCGATTGGCTGATCCTGGGAGAGCCCAGGGCATGGTTCAGTACCTTCTACGCAAAACAAAAAGTCGAATAATGGGCCCGAGTAGGAACTGAAGTGAATGAAAGGCGCATTGAGGTGAGTAAATGTGACTTTAGGTGCTAAAACCAAACGTATAAAACATTTCATCAGCTCCATATGGCCATCTTTTGACGAAAAGTGTGCCGATCTCAGCATGCCAACTGCTCTCATCATTATTCCTCATCCTTATTCATAGTCTGGAACGGCACCGATTTTATTTTACTTCTCTGTGTTGTTCACAACCACAATTTTTAAGACGTCCCCTCACTGAACCTTCTGTTGTGAAGGAACACAAGCGCACACATTACTTCAAGATACCTTTTATATTCAAATTCAGAATGATCTTCGTTCATACAAGTATAACACACATGCAACCACATGCAAGCAGCCACGATAGAAGATCATTTAGTCTGGTAACAAACGCTTACCGGCTGTCTCATATTTGATCCCGTTTGGAACACTGGTGTAGTTGAACATGCGAATTGGACTCAATTCTTGATCCCACCACGGACGGGAGCTGCAATATTTTAAGGCAAAGCACTGTATTCGGGCGGCTCCCCTCCGTTCCCAACAGCTGCGGCCTCTATAAAGTTTATTGGCGCGAGCCATGCAGCAATATTTTTGCTTAAGCAATCACCCGCCGTAGTACCTTAGCGATTAGATATTCTGGCTTGCTAAGCTAGATGTCGCACGATGAAATACCGTCAACGATGTGATCCTACAGGATTTGAATGCAAATAAAAACGAACACCCGCATGCTTAGATTTAGGTGCACGCTACGAAACCCAGGATTGTCGAAATTACTCCATATCCCCACACTACGGGGCATTCCTCTTAATTATACCGCCGGTTTAGCACGTAACACCCTAGCAATTGTTATTAATTACATAAGTAGTCACTCAGCACATAGTCCTATACTATGGCCATAGGCTCTTTCCGATAAAAAAAGGTTAATCGACATGATCAAACAATGATAAAAGAAGGTAAGAGACAAAAGTGCACTACAAACTTCACTTAATGGGCGGCTTAGCATTATTGCTGGAAACACAGCAAACAGCGAACGGTGGTAGCCGATTTGATAAGAAGCTTACATAGATGATTTCATAACGAAAGGGGAAAGGGCAAGGGCTCGTTTTTATTAATAGACACAACCTCATGAAGCTAACAGACAAAGAGACCAAGGAAGACATAGGGGAAGTTATTTTTAGTTTTTAGCTGCAGTGTAGCAGTTATGGCATAAGTGGAGCGAGATTAAAGTCGTCGAAAAAAAAAACAGACCAGCCGTCGGTGGGGCCCAAACCCACAACCTTCGGATAACGCGTCTGATGCTCTACCTACTCAGCAGCGGTAGTGGTCGTTGCTTCGGCCACCGCACTGGGCATTTCTCCACATTTATTCCTGGAATTTTTTGTCATTGCCACTCGTGGCCATGGCAGCGAATGTCGCAATCGCTACGAGGGCAAATGACAAACCTGTTCTCGTCACAATCTAGCTCAATGGTTCTCAAAGCGCGTTCCGCAGACCCCACGGGTCTATGAAGCCATTTTGGGAAGTCGGCGACACTCAGGAGCGCAAAAAAAGCTTATTTTTTAAGGTCAGATTAGGTCAGTTTGTTAAGATGGATTCACCGCATTGCAAAAAGTGTGACGCGGCGAAGCGATTTCTGCAGCATAACACTTATCTACTGTGGCGAACCCAGCTTTATCGCAGTAGAGAAATGTCATGTGGTGAAGCATACTAAGAGGGGAAAGGAGCCACAAGCTGTCCCAGGCCAAAGCACTGAGAACCTTACGGCTATCGGCTTAAGAAAAAACCAACATAAGCGCGAGAAATTGAGAACATGCATAAGAAACACAGCTCGTCTTCGTACACTTCATCCGCATCTATCCAAAGACCTTCATATTTATTTCCGAATCAACAAGGTATCTCCCGGGAGGGATTCTGGCGTGAGCTATGTAGTGTAGTGTGTTGCAGCTAGAGTTCGATTTCGAGTACGAGGAGCTCATCTCCTCGGTTAGTGCACCTGATCAAACAATGAAAAAAAAAAGAGGTAAGAGACAAAAGTGCACTACAAACTTCTCTTAATGGGCGGTTTAGCATTATAGCTGGAAACACAGCAAACAGTGGTAGCCGCTTTGATTAGAAGCTTACATAGATGATTGCATATCGAAAGCGGAAAGGACAAGGGCCCGTTTTTATTGATATACACAACCTCATGAAGCTAAGAGACAAAGAGGCGAAGGAAGGCATAGGGGAAGTTATTTTTAGTTTTTAGCTGCAGTGTAGTAGCTATGGCATAGGTGGAGCGAGATTAAAGTGGACGAAAAAACAGACCAGCCGTCGGTAACGACCGCACCGACGACCTTCCGATAACGCATCTGATGCTCTAACAACTCAGCAATGGTGGTGTTCGTTGCTTCGACCACTTTACTGTGCATTTCTGCACATTTATTGCTGGCATTTTTTGTCAGCGCCACTCGTGGCCATGGCAGCGAATGTCACAATCGCTACGAGTGCAAATGCACAACCTGTTCTCGTCACAATCTAGATCAATGGTTCTCAAACAGCGTTGCGCAGACCCCACGGCTCTGTGAAGCCATTTTGGGGAGTCGGCGACACTCAGGACCACATAAAAAAAGCTTATTATTTTCTTTTGAAGCTAAGGCCACTTTGTTGAGATGGCTTCACCGCATTTCAGAAATGTGACGCGACAACACGAACTCTGCAGCATAACACTGATCTACTGTGGCGAAGCTAGCTTTATCGCAGTGCAATAATGTCATATGGCGAAGCGTACTAAGACCTGTGACAGCCACAAGCTGTCACAGACCAAACCTGTGAGAACCTTACGGCTTTCGGCTTAAGAAAAACCAACACAAGCGCAAGAAATTGAGCACATACATCAGAAACACAGCTAATCTTGGTGAGCTCCATCCATCTCTACACAAAGACCTTGACGCATATTTAAGCAAGGTATCACCCGGGGGAGACTGTGGCGTCAGACGTACAGTGTAGTACACTGCAGCAAGACTTCGATTGCGAGTCCGAGGAGCTCACGTCCGTCCCTATAAATCTGAATCGTCTTGGAAAGACACATAAAAAACGCCAATGAATGTCATTCGTAACCAAGCAATTTTTTGTCTCAGACTCTTTCCACATACAATTCCCTAGAAGAGAAAGATAAACTAGCAAGGCTGAAATTCTCCCACAGCCTAGAACACTGGATATGATGTCATGCAGATATAAGCGGCGACGTAGGACACCACAACAGTTGTCATTCTTGCCCGCCGAGGCATTGCTTTACTGGGACGAACTTGAGTTACTCACATTCTTGAGCGTTGCCTGTTGTTGTAGAAGCTATCTACATTCATGACGTTCTTTGATCTGTCCACCACTCTTCCTTTCATTCTAACGCAACGGAAGCGTTCGCCCCACACATCGTTACTTTCGTACGTTGCGTTTACCAGGTAATATGTTTTCTCGAAATCTGCGGTGATGGCCTGCAAGAAATCAACGACAATAAGTAATAGGTCAAAGAGAAATTATCAAGCTACACCATCGATTGTGTTTATTTGTGGTATCTAAAATTTCGCGGCAGTTTTGTACATTTTCTTGCATGTGCGTCCAAACCTAACCAAAAATTACTACAGGTGCCACAAATATAAGCACGTCATTTTTGGCATCACATCAAAAAGACAGCCGATGTAAAAAATAATTCGGAGAAAATCAGACAGGTAACACATGGATCACTATTTTTTTGCGTGTGACAGTTTCAAAGGTCGAGATTAGTTCCACGTTTCTTTTTCCTGGTGCGCTGAGATGTGACGGAAGCTACTAGAGCAACTAGTGCAAATTAGTCCACTTATTTGAAAAACGAGAGCAGCGTTGAACCTTCGAACTTGTTTTTCATTCATGCACAGTATTCTTGTGTTGGCATTTGTGAACTGATAAGGTTAATTACTGAAATTCAATTATTAATTTCTTGTCTTTATTTGTACTTTGATATGTTGGTAGTGAGTTAATTTCGCATTATGCACGTCACTACGAATGTTTGGTTACGAGACACGCCAAATTGGACTTCATCCATAGCTCCCAAATAGTGTCGTTTTTAAAGTGCGCCTTAGCCTAAATTTATGTCAATTGTTGCATTGAGTTCTCATTGCAAGATTGATGTCATGATTGGGAAATTCTAGCGGAGCGCTAGCCCTTGGCAGCTTAATGCCGTGTCTCCAAGCTACCACAATGGGTATTGCAAAATATTTACAGCGTCCCCATACAGCCAATGAAGTCTTCCACTGCTATTATATTCCACTTGGTCGATTTGAGGATTCTTCTAAATGTAATCGTTTGTTGCTTCCGGTAACAAACATCCACTATATTTCTTTCAGCCACTGATCACTTCTGTAATACCTACGCGAATTTAATGCCTCGATAAAGATAAATAAATAAATAAATAAATAAATAAGTAAACAAATATGTTCACATAACTTACTCAAGGCACATTTCGGCAAACCCATCGCTTGTGTTTTGGTAAAAAACAAGCCCTCCGTATACATCAGGGAAAATGTAGCAGAATATGCTCTTGTCTCTCAAGTCGTAAGGGAAATAAATGAGTAAATTGACACGGGCACCGCAGTACGATACTTCAATACGCCCTGTTCAAAATGTCAACATTGTTGGTAGGAAGAATGTTGTCATTCTAAGGACCGCAGAAAAGAATTTATGGTTCTTTTGCCACGAAACCAAGCCAGCAACAAAACGAAGGCACCAACCCGCTAACTCTTTCAATACCGCACGACTATAGTAGTTTTTCATAAGTCTTAGTAGGAAAATTTATCGCGAGTACAAATAATGCTCTGGGGCTCATTTAAACGCACCAAACTGTAGGTACTATAGAGTCCCCTTTTCTAAAGTACACAGGTTACAAAAAGGTCGTATAATTAGGGATGTAAAAATCAAAAAGCGTGTCATGTTAGTGGCAAATTGACAAAAACAATAAAAATATGCGACATGTACAAAGACATCAGGTACACAGGAAATTCAAAGTGTACATTTTGAATGTAAATTAGCGTTGAATAGTTTGAATGCAAAATAAAGGCCCTGCACAACGAGTTATTCAGATAAATAAGAAATAAGTACTGCAGTATCTTATAAAGTCCATGTCCTACTTATAACTTTCTACTAGCGGCCTTCTGCGCATTCTCACGCAGACTGTTTTGTATCGCAAGTGAAAATTCCTTTATCTGCCTTACAACAACCCATACTGCCAATTTAGGAATTCCCCCCTTCGAATCAGAAGTAATCACTGCAAAGAAATTCATGCTTTCGTAGAACTTCTCGAGATCTCGATGCCAGCACTACCGAAGAAAAAGAATAAGAAGCGGAAGGTAACGGAAGACGATGACGAAAAACGGGAGCGGAAATAATGGAACAGGAAGACTGAAAGAGAAAAAACGAGCGAGCATGCACCGAACTGTAGCTTACGCGGCAGCTTCTGTTTGTTCCATGCGGTGACCTGAGATGCTTTTTGGCATCGCACTTTTTATTTGAAACCGCAATACAAAACTGCACTCTGAACACGGTAACCATTAGTTTATTTTATAGGTACGCAAAAATGTGAAAACATGCTCCTCTACTAAACGTCGTCTTTATAACACCTTTAGTGAAGTAGCATATATTGACATTCTCTTGCAGACGCTACAGGGCTGACTGTTTCCAGTTTTCTCCCTAATATAACCCAGCAACACGTTTCAAAAGTGCGTGCGTAAGTAAACAATAGTAATATCCAAACGTTACCTGCCATGCATTTTGGAATTGACCAAGCTTTTCTTCGTTTATCCACAGATGATTTCTTGCAGCGCTCACGGTTCCTTTGCAATATGCATAAAAGCTTACTACAAGGAAAAGGAAACTCGTAACATCACTCATAGTGCGTTCAGTACGGCTTGACCGTGTACAACTGATGTACTTTAAGCTGATGCTTTGCTATATTGCGTTCGCTTGACCTTCGCAATAACGTCAACTGTCATATTCTAAAACTCAGTCTACTCGCCTTCCGTTTTATTTCTCGTGAAAGGAGGTTATCATCAATCTATGAACTCGGAACACTACGTAGTATAGTCCTTCTCCTTAGTAACTGTTCAAGACGCCTTAGCGTTACTGATTATTGCTGATTTTTCCCGTGCGCACTTTTTCTGAGTACTCATTAGAGCAGTAACTCATGGTCGCGCGGCAAAGTCATGTTATTATTATGACACCCGCATTACGGTATTGGTCTAACGTGGACATTGCAGCAGCTACCAATTAACAACTGCTGTCAAGCTCAACACGTACAGTATTCTTAGTTTCATAATGTTTATCAAATAGTATTATCTGTAAGCGGACTTCACTAAACAGCAATTCAACGACATTCTGTCAGTACCTCTGTCAGCCAAACGCACCGAGATTATCATTGGCGTCATATAAAGCAGTATAACTAGCCCATCAATCAGACACATGTGACTCTGTACCCTTCGGTTGCACTTTCAGAGAAGGCGACCGAGCTCTTTGAAGACCTTGTAAGGCCACCTTTGATGGGCCATTTTTATGCCGCGCATATCTGTTCAGAATTGTAGTTCATATTCAGCCACTCACTTTCGAGCTTTGTTCTTTTCCTTCTTTCACTTTCAGTACTCTCTGTGTGCACATATATCGCAACGCCTTTATACTTCGCTTGGGGATATGTGCTTGTGTTTTTCTTTTAATGTCGTTAGTATCGTTCATTTCGCACGAAGACAAGTAACGAAAGAGTGTTTCAACGCAAGTGAGCTCCACAACGTCCGACAATAAAAAGCAAAAATGAATTTCAATGCAACGCCGTTGTAAAATGCGATGCAAGTGGTCGCCCGGGTCGCTAAAACATGTTTATTTCTTGCAGCTTTTACCCTAGCAGTCCCTCTCAAATATATTTTTGTTCTGTCATAGTGAATAAGGGCGACTGAATTCAGATGAATTGAATTGGTATCAGTTCAATGGCCTTTCTAAAGCATGTGTTAGTCATATTGTAGAATTGAAATGCAGTGCCTGTGAGTTTTAGGTGGTCGGGTAACGAGGACCAGACCATAATAGGGTATATTTCCGTGCGCTTATTAGGGTCATTGGGCTTTAGGTTTGATACAGTTACAATGAATTCTTTCTGTGTGTTCGAAAAGAAGGATAGCAAAATCTGAAATTTTTATATATGCTGTGCTCGTACGATACCGTAATCCTCAAACACCGTTTTAGTTGAAGCCAGGTAGGAAACGTTTGCAACACCGTGAAAAATCTTTTACATTCGAAACATTTCTTGGCGAACATAGCTACATTGACCGTATCTATCTATCTATCTATCTATCTATCTATCTATCTATCTATCTATCTATCTATCTATCTATCTATCTATCTATCTGTCTATCTGTATGTCTGTCTGTGCTATCTATCTACCTATATATCTACCTATCTGTCTGTCTGTCTGTCTGTCTGTCTGTCTAGCCACATACGTCTCGGTGCTCTCCTGGTAGTCTCGTTCGCCTGATATACCCAAGTCCTCCACAACTTTGGAAGACCCAGGAAGACCAGACCAGACAACGCCAGCAGACCCGTTTATTCTGCAGGCACTTGCCAGCCTCAAGGACGAAGAAGAAGAACAGGGATGATGATGTTTACGTACAGATGAGAACGATGAAGGACGCTAAAAGTGCTTAGAATATATCTATCGATCTATCTAGCCGCATACGTCTCGGTGCTCTCCTGGTAGTCTCGTTCGCCTGATCTACTCAAATATTTGCATGGTAGGGTATAAGTATATGACGAGCACGGATTACTGATCTTTACACCATTAGTATTATGTACTTGTCATGCATTATACATCAAGATTAACGATACTACAATCATTTGTGGCTCATACGTGTAGTGCTCGGCCTGTGGTATGCTGGTATGTGCCACAGGTGTTTGAATTTTTACAGCCTGTCACTCAAAAACCAACTAACATACACAGACATGTAGCATATTGTTCGAGCACACCTAAAAATAATAAGGACACACTGTTTGGCGTAGCTTGCGATTCAAATACAAACACAACAAGCCCACAGGCCCACACGCAACCTGCCAAGGAGTATGGGGCACCGAACCCGGCCCCCGAGGTGGCAAGCACGCACGTTACCAATAGGATATACGGCGGCTGCGCCTGCATGGCATATATACTAAGTTAACCTATTACACCGGCAAAAGTGATGATGGTACTTGCTTACATAACGTGAATTGCGCTTCTAGCGTGTGTCAAACGATATCGTAGCAATGTAACGAACAATACATGTATTTGACTACCACTTGGCATGCTTTTATCCAATTGATCGATCCCGTAGGAATACTTCAACAACCTACGATTGTCATACGTACATACATCAGCACCCCGTAGAGTGCATTATAACCGCCACAAAAGAAACGCCTGTCCTGGGCACCCTGTGTAATGGCACGAGTGCCAAAGTTACGCCGTACCATGAGCTATCAGCTGGTCGCCATGGTGTTGTCGACCTTCCTGGTTAGCGCACGTTAAGCACACGGCCACTCATGCTGCTTACACAAAGACAGTAACCCTAAGCGTAAGACTATAACTTCATTGGTGACAGCTTCGCATGACACGTATTCTCACAATGCGTAGGATCCCCAGGAATTTCTTGCAAAAGCATTTTTATTGAAGTTCTGTTTAGTTGTAGTAGCCTAGACTACGCTATACAGAAGGTTACGTAGGATGCGAATAGGGCGTAATACACTTCAAGTTTGACCTTTGATGGGAGTAAGCGTTGATGAAGTGATAATGTTCCAGTAGTTGATGACCGTCTTCTACATAGCTCGTCCGTATGAGAGTTCCAACTAAGATTAGCGGAAAACGTAATGCTAAGTATCTTGTGTTTACTTACTACAGCGATGTTCTGACCTTCTTATACAATGGGGTTTAGCAGTGGAACTGCTTTACTGCTAGCGTGAAATATAATGATTCTAGTTTTTAGTAGGTTTATCTTTATATCGTAAAGGCTTGCCGATGTGGATAGCTTTTAAAGTGTGTTATCGCATTGAAATATACTAGATCGGTCACGCTTGGCCCAGAAAATACTATGCGGCATTCGTCAGCATATATGACAAATTTTGCTCATTTTTCAATATTTGCAAGGTCATGGATACATCATATTTCTTGGATCAGAAACGGGTTCACGCAGTGACGCGCATTGGTTGATATTTCAGCCACTTGATATACACACTACTTGACAGTACTTCAGAGTGGAAACTTGAGCGAAAGATAATTATACATTGGATGCTGCAAAAAAATAAACAGCTGACGTCGTTTGACGTCAGCCGTTTGACGTCAAACGACATCAAACGGCTGTCGACATTGACGTCAATTTATTAGGTGAATGTCCAATAGCGATAGGATTGACCTTTTCATGAGGCCCCATGAACAACGTCAGAGTTGTTAACCGCGAGTCTTGAGCTGCCGAAGATGAAACCGCGAGGCGCAAGCGAGTTTTCCCTTGAAGTCGTCCCTTGAATTCCCAATGCGTCAAATGAATCACTGTACTGGATGTACTGGATGTTCTGTCACTTCTCGAGTGTATCACCGCTTCTGTTTTATATACGGAGGTCGCCCTTGACGTGATATATCTTCTCTATATTCTATGGCAGCGAAAAACTAAACAGTTTGCATAGGCATACGTTCTATCCGAAGGAAGTGACAAAGATTTGGCAAAATGAGCTGTATTCCGCAGTTACACTTCAGTGCTTCTCTGCTTCGCCACAGCACTGTGCACTATAATAAAGACTCCTAACGGAGGTGTGGAGCCATGACACTACTCCGTAGTGAAGTCGACCTCGTAGCAGCTGTACAAAAAATGTGACTGACCCTCTGTCATAGGAATCGGTATAACACGAAGGTGAATCCTGTCTTCGCGAAGCTGTGCAATGTATGAGCGGCACTCTCCCGAAGCGTGGGTTGCGAGATGAGTTGGGTACTCTGTACGTGTGAACACGTTACATATAGGCACCAACAGCACCTGGACACGGCCAGGGATCGATGACAGTTGTACACAAGTGGAAGTTTTCGAATGACTGACACTGCGCCGTAGACACTACTGTACGCGCCAAAGCCCGGCGCAAACCTGCCATAAACCAGGAGCGTCAGCTAACGGCGACAACTTGCACGCGAAACTGAACGGGTTGGGTGCGGTTCGTTTTGTGAACGCATAGCCCACTGCTGCGAAAGGCGCATCATTTGCTTGTTCACGGCCGTCTTTGCGTTCCAGTGCGCGTCACAACTCAACACGCCTGGCCACACAACACAAATGATGCAGCGGCCACTCTTGTACTATGCCCAAGAAACGCGTCGTCACGACGCTGCCACGAAACTATCTTCCGCAGCGATCGAGGCGCCACGACAATCGAAGCGCTGACTGCCGGCGCGCAATAGCACGACACTGTTGCCCTCTATCGTTCTGAGGAGCGGTCCAAAAGCGTAATGAAATGGAGGCGAGGTTAATTTATTTGTGATTTCGCTTGGTAAACACCTTTGCTTTAACCGGACGTCAGCCAGATGAGTGAAGATATAAGGCCGGTGTGTTCCCGATGCACCCAATGTAGCGATGGTGTATCAGTAGAGCTTCCAGCTGCTATCGTCACATGCCGGAGGAATATGGGTTCATTGTAAATGTGTGTTTGGTTTTTCAGGCACCCACTTCCGTTACGGAAGTACATGAGTAATTGTCTGGTGGACCCCGGCATAAAACACTTTCGTGGTAAGATATTTATTTATTTAGCACAGTACCCTCAGCGCCATAGGGCATTATAGAGGAAGGGCGGGGTTAAATAGTAAATTATTGGTAATGACATATTTACAGGTATCAAGTACAGTAATAAAAAAGGAATATGCAGAAGAAAACTCATCATAACAGGGAGTAGAAGGCAGCTTTAGAGTTCATGGTGACATATTCGTTACGAGAGTCCATTCCGAATTTGTGCGTGGAAAAAACGTATTCCTGAACGCCTCGGTTCTCCACTTGTATTCTCTAACCTTGTTAGTATGGTCGGTTCGTGATCAAATGTAGTGCGGTTGAGGTACGTACTTATCCTTATCTATACCTTTTCTCGTAGGAAATATGTTATGCAACATTTTTAATCTTAACTTTTTCCTCCGTCTTTCCAGCGTTTTCCACCCTGCACTTCCCTTTGCAAGGGGTATATTAAGTTGCCACCTATAATTATTGAGGACAAACCTTACAGATAAGTGTTGTACCTTTTCTAGTAATTTAATATCCTTCCAAGATATACCTATCCAAGGTATTCAACCACCGAATCGACAGGAGTATATGCAGAACTTGTTCCGGATGGTGACTTTCGTCGTTGAAGAGAGGCTAGCCACATCCGAATAGCTCGTGCGCGGAGTGACGTGCCCGAAATCCTTACTCCCGTACAGTGGCCACCATTTTTCCCTCACGCAAGAGGGCAGGACTAGACAGGGTAAAATCTGTATTTCACATAACCTTGTTAATTATTTACGCATGCGCAATCATAACAACTCTGATCGCACAAGGGTTTATCGCCTTTATATGTAAGGTTACGTGTGTGTGGTTTTCTATCAACACAACTGGAGTCAGCGCCCGTCCTGTCTTCTAGTTATCTGCCCTTTACTCGACAAAGAATTCTCTCAGATATTTCGTAACTACCCCCTCAAGGTGGTTTAACGCGATAGCGATAAGTAACTCGTGGCGCAGAATATCCGGCGTCGACGTAGGCGTCCACTGCGGAAATAATCATTTCAAACTACCACTGCTTCTCGGACCTACCGACCATGCAAGCCCTCTGCTGTGGTGCAGGTGTCTTGACGAACAAAATTGCACTTCTCAAACTAAAATCTGTTAGAAAAATTGTAAACCACGACCTAACTGGAACCTGCACGCATGATAATTCGGACTTTAATGTGTTTGAATGTGTTTGAAAACAGAATTCTCTTACGAGGAAGGTCGAATAGCTCTGGCATTTTAAGGGAAGGCGCAAAGTTCGATGGCGGTCCAGCGTTCCTCTCTTTTAATAAAGGCGAAGCACAGCGTCACCGACATTTTTTTAAAGAATGTGACATTTAATGGGAATTTTATGAGAGTGACGCCCATGGCTTGTTAGTCTAGTTTCTGCAAGAAAAGCGACCTTTACTTTTTCTATAACACATTTCCGAAGCGACTGCTCCTGCTTTGAGTGTTATACCTCGGCCCTCCATGCATATGAAACGAACGAACACAGCTAGAGTCATACTGTATCACACACCCGGAAACACACTCTATCCATAAGTTATTCACTGATCGCCGTGAGAATAGAATGTGGCAGGAAATGAACAGCCATCTTCACGTACTAAACTTGTGTCTTCTTGAGCTGGAACGTATATACAAATACGAAAAATTGTTCAGTATTCTTCCGTGCACATACAGACGTGTTCTTATTCTTGAAAAAGTTACAGACACTTACGCAACGCCGATAGGCGCTCGCTGTGACGCATTAGACACTTCACAAACTCAACTGCTTTCGGACACGAAGCGTCGCGTAGCTTTTTTATCAGCCGAGAAGGATATCTCTTCCCTCGCTCGCTTCCAGCCGGGGTCCTCCGTTGAGCACCCGCGTCCAACTGCGAGATAAAATGCGCACTTGCTAAAAGTAGGACGACGCGGATCGCGCTTTCCGTCTACAGCGTGGATCGCCGGCTCTGTCATAGGAATCGGTATAACACGAAGGTGAATCCTGTCTTCGCGAAGCTGTGCAATGTATGAGCGGCACTCTCCCGAAGCGTGGGTTGCGAGATGAGTTGGGTACTCTGTACGTGTGAACACGTTACATATAGGCACCAACAGCACCTGGACACGGCCAGGGATCGATGACAGTTGTACACAAGTGGAAGTTTGCGAATGACTGACACTGCGCCGTAGACACTACTGTACGCGCCAAAGCCCGGCGCAAACCTGCCATAAACCAGGAGCGTCAGCTAACAGCGACAACTTGCACGCGAAACTGAACGGGTTGGGTGCGGTTCGTTTTGTGAACGCATAGCCCACTGCTGCGAAAGGCGCATCATTTGCTTGTTCACGGCCGTCTTTGCGTTCCAGTGCGCGTCACAACTCAACACGCCTGGCCACACAACACAAATGATGCAGCGGCCACTCTTGTACTATGCCCAAGAAACGCGTCGTCACGACGCTGCCACGAAACTATCTTCCGCAGCGATCGAGGCGCCACGACAATCGAAGCGCTGACTGCCGGCGCGCAATAGCACGACACTGTTGCCCTCTATCGTTCTGAGGAGCGGTCCAAAAGCGTAATGAAATGGAGGCGAGGTTAATTTATTTGTGATTTCGCTTGGTAAACACCTTTGCTTTAACCGGACGTCAGCTAGATGAGTGAAAATATAAGGCCGGTGTGTTCCCGATGCACCCAATGTAGCGATGGTGTATCAGTAGAGCTTCCAGCTGCTATCGTCACATGCCGGAGGAATATGGGTTCATTGTAAATGTGTGTTTGGTTTTTCAGGCACCCACTTCCGTTACGGAAGTACATGAGTAATTGTCTGGTGGACCCCGGCATAAAACACTTTCGTGGTAAGATATTTATTTATTTAGCACAGTACCCTCAGCGCCATAGGGCATTATAGAGGAAGGGCGGGGTTAAATAGTAAATTATTGGTAATGACATATTTACAGGTATCAAGTACAGTAATAAAAAAGGAATATGCAGAAGAAAACTCATCATAACAGGGAGTAGAAGGCAGCTTTAGAGTTCATGGTGACATATTCGTTACGAGAGTCCATTCCGAATTTGTGCGTGGAAAAAACGTATTCCTGAACGCCTCGGTTCTCCACTTGTATTCTCTAACCTTGTTAGTATGGTCGGTTCGTGATCAAATGTAGTGCTGTTGAGGTACGTACTTATCCTTATCTATACCTTTTCTCGTAGGAAATATGTTATGCAACATTTTTATCTTAACTTTTTCCTCCGTCTTTCCAGCGTTTTCCACCCTGCACTTCCCTTTGCAAGGGGTATATTAAGTTGCCACCTATAATTATTGAGGACAAACCTTACAGATAAGTGTTGTACCTTTTCTAGTAATTTAATATCCTTCCAAGATATACCTATCCAAGGTATTCAACCACCGAATCGACAGGAGTATATGCAGAACTTGTTCCGGATGGTGACTTTCGTCGTTGAAGAGAGGCTAGCCACATCCGAATAGCTCGTGCGCGGAGTGACGTGCCCGAAATCCTTACTCCCGTACAGTGGCCACCATTTTTCCCTCACGCAATAGGGCAGGACTAGACAGGGTAAAATCTGTATTTCACATAACCTTGTTAATTATTTACGCATGCGCAATCATAACAACTCTGATCGCACAAGGGTTTATCGCCTTTATATATAAGGTTACGTGTGTGTGGTTTTCTATCAACACAAGTGGAGTCAGCGCCCGTCCTGTCTTGTAGTTATCTGCCCTTTACTCGACAAAGAATTCTCTCAGATATTTCGTAACTACCCCCTCAAGGTGGTTTAACGCGATAGCGATAAGTAACTCGTGGCGCAGAATATCCGGCGTCGACGTAGGCGTCCACTGCGGAAATAATCATTTCAAACTACCACTGCTTCTCGGACCTACCGACCATGCAAGCCCTCTGCTGTGGTGCAGGTGTCTTGACGAACAAAATTGCACTTCTCAAACTAAAATCTGTTAGAAAAATTGTAAACCACGACCTAACTGGAACCTGCACGCATGATAATTCGGACTTTAATGTGTTTGAATGTGTTTGAAAACAGAATTCTCTTACGAGGAAGGTCGAATAGCTCTGGCATTTTAAGGGAAGGCGCAAAGTTCGATGGCGGTCCAGCGTTCCTCTCTTTTAATAAAGGCGAAGCACAGCGTCACCGGACATTTTTTTAAAGAATGTGACATTTAATGGGAATTTTATGAGAGTGACGCCCATGGCTTGTTAGTCTAGTTTCTGCAAGAAAAGCGACCTTTACTTTTTCTATAACACATTTCCGAAGCGACTGCTCCTGCTTTGAGTGTCATACCTCGGCCCTCCATGCATATGAAACGAACGAACACAGCTAGAGTCATACTGTATCACACACCCGGAAACACACTCTATCCATAAGTTATTCACTGATCGCCGTGAGAATACAATGTGGCAGGAAATGAACAGCGATCTTCACGTACTAAACTTGTGTCTTCTTGAGCTGGAACGTATATACAAATACGAAAAATTGTTCAGTATTCTTCCGTGCACATACAGACGTGTTCTTATTCTTGAAAAAGTTACAGACACTTACGCAACGCCGATAGGCGCTCGCTGTGACGCATTAGACACTTCACAAACTCAACTGCTTTCGGACACGAAGCGTCGCGTAGCTTTTTTATCAGCCGAGAAGGATATCTCTTCCCTCGCTCGCTTCCAGCCGGGGTCCTCCGTTGAGCACCCGCGTCCAACTGCGAGATAAAATGCGCACTTGCTAAAAGTAGGACGACGCGGATCGCGCTTTCCGTCTACAGCGTGGATCGCCGGCTCTAGCATTTGTAAAGGCTCGGAGAATATAAGGCTGCTCGGAGAACATCCTAGGCCATGAGTGACCAACTCAGCGGAAAAGTTGCCCTGGTCACTGGTGGGGCTATGGGTCTTGGAAAAGCAATTACGGAAATCCTTCTTCAGCAAGGCTGTCGGGTAAGCCTCAATGTCGCTTCCTTTAAGATCCACCGGCCACTCGAACCCGTTTGACTCCAGCTGGGTTCTTTGAGTAGCAGAGTTTTGTAATTGTGTGCACTATACGTATTATGACGATAGCTCAGAGTTCGCATTCCTAAATATATATATTCCGTGAATGTAGCAGCGCGCTGCTGAGTGCGAAGTAGTGCATTTTACTTCAGCATTCGCGTCAGCTATATGCTCTCGAACCTTCTAGTGCAACATCTCCCATAGAGATTGTCTGTGAAATATCGCAATAGTCAGCTTGAGACGAAAAACATCTGGAAAAGGCTAACACTGTCAACAAGAAGCTCTAAGTCGTATAACGACTAACTGCTGGTTCAACGTAAACGTGTAACCTCAAGACGCCCATATGCTTAGCAGATTGTGGACGCATGGATAATATTTTAGTAGAGAATGAACGGAGCACATTTTGACCACAGAAAGCACCTCAACGTATTCGGCGCCTGCATAACTGGGCTGGTATTCGAAGCGAACAAGTTAGCGAAAACAACACAGGACAGACGTGACGAAGAAACAGCGTAAACACAGGGATGACAAAGAAAAAGCACACACCACTACACGAAGCGTTCGATCTTCTTCACTGATGCTCAACCAAGTAGCCTGCAAGTCCATGCTACAAGACTGACACTGTAGAAACACACCCTGCACAAGACTCTCCTGTGCGTGCGTCCTCTATTATTCGCGCCAAATGGTATCCTTCGAAAGTATGAACCGGCTAGCCCAAAGGCAAATACTCTCAATAGCTTATCTTTTTGGACGAGAGGTCGGTGCCGCTCCCCTTCAGCGTAAACGTAAAACACCAGGACACAAAAAAAGAGAGCCATGCTGCGCTTTCGCTGATAGCGTAAACGTCCTGTGAATAACGTTTGCCTTCCAAAAAAAGCACGTCGTATATCAGTTTGCTCTTTCAGCTCTTTCAGCTCTGCATCTGGAGTATGCAACTCGATGTCTCTTAAGAGTTCCGCAGATTACATACGACTTCACGTCCCCGTTACATCCGTTCAAGCAGGTCCGGCTGCCATTGTTCGTAAGAATTTTGTAATAGCATATCAAGGACCCTCATCATATGAACTTCGCTCGAGGTTATCGGAGGAGTATAAGTATAACCGTCTTATTGTTCCGTTAAGTCATTCGTTTTCTTGTTATGTTGCTATCCACTGCTAATTACGTTATTTTTTCCTTTGCAATTTTGGACAGGAGGTCCCCCTGCAGCCTAGTGCTTTCGGACCTCCTTCTGTATGATTATCCTGTGTAATTTTCTATGTTTGTAATATTATTTGAAATAAACTTGAAACTTGAAGAGGAAGTCCAACTCTGTCACGGCGAATAATACATGCGATATGCACTGGATGCACGGAAGTTCTCAGCCATGTTTACATTGCTACTCATTTTTATTATTTAGCTATAAGGAGACAATAAGACGAGATGAGCGACGGTTAGTATTAGTATTTTTGTGAGATACAACAGCATTTATGCAATGCAACGTTTCAGATTCAGATATGAATACACTTTATACACTTGTGTCATGGAGCAGCTAGTTGGTTCGTATCACAAACTTATCTCAAATTTTACCAGGGACGTCACGTCACAAACGTAGTTTTTTGTATTTTACTCTTTGAAAGAGTGAGCAAGCTTCTTTGTTCGCTATTCCCTCCCTTGTTTTGTCACGCATGTAGCTGAAACCTTCACAAATACTCACGAAAATTTACTTCGTATCTACGCCCATTTATAGACATCCAGCCTCTGCGGGCATCGGACAACTTCGTATTGCACTAGTGCCTTCCAACTGATCGCACCTCAAGTTGCCTGCCCGAGTTTCGGCTTATATAAGCTCCCTCCACAATAGGAGAATTTTTTCTCCTCACCGGAATTTTTTTCAGATATACGCCGACTGGGGCATACAAAACAGCATGCATTAAGCACAATGGCATCACAGTACACCTCTAGTGTCATCTGTATGCTACGGTATCGCCACTGAGCTGTGGTAATATCATAGCATAGGGATATCAGTACGGCTTATATCACTACGCACAAGTGGAGTTCCGCGAATAGACATATCAGCAATACAAAGTACTTCAGTTGTGCAACTTGCCCACGAACACCAGGAGGCACATGTACTTGTATCAGCACATATCGGCTGTGAAGTGGATTTGGGAATCGGCGGAGCAACATATTTCTTTTTCAATAGCTTTGTTGAGGGGTTATCTTACCAGGAACTCGCGTTGCAAGAGGTGCGCACTTAAATCCCCGAGCAAAAAATTTAGCGGAAAACATTGATAGTGACCCTCCCGCTGAGGGCTGTTAAGTTGTAATCATTGAATTTAATAATTTTTTCCCTTTCATAAATGTTACTCCACCTTACGGGTTTCCGAAAAACTCATTTAACAGTTTTAATCATTTGTTACTAGGATACTTGGCTTGCTACACGGTTGTGCATTTCAAGGAATAGCTACTTTCTAGCATGCACGCCAATTTTTTAGAATGAATCGAACGCTTCGTATCCGACAGGACCCAGCACGTCATTGCCAACGGTCATATCTCGCGCGATCGTTCTGTCACCACCGGCGCACAGCGAAGCTCTGGCATCGGTCCCTTATACTTTCCCAAATGCATTTCATAAACATTCAGGTGATTTGCAGATAACTGTGTCCCCTACGCTGCGATAAGTAACCCTTATAACTGTGCTCAACTTGAACTTGATCTCGACAGCATTACTTCTTGGCGTTCACTCTTGTCCCTACAAGTGAACATTAATAAATACAAAATTATCAGTATCCCTCGAAGAGCTTCCGTCTGTTATCCTTCTCTGTTACATTACTGATTTTTATTTGTCGTCTATCAATACTTAGAAATATCTAGGTTGATAATTTATCCTGAAATAACACATGTTAACCACTCCATTAACAATGCGAACCTCACTCTCGGGTTTTGCATCGAAACTTCTTTTTTGGCTGCGGCCTCGTTGATACTTCTCTGTAAAACTTCAGTCAAGTCTAAGCTTGAGTGCGCTTAGTCAACATGTAACATTCACACTGCAACACTTACAAAAGCCCTAGATTCTACATCGCTCAAATCGCTTCACTGTGGGCAGTTATTCTCGCATTGTCAATATTAATACAATAGATTTTTCTTCGTGACCTTCCTTATTTCTCCATTAAAAGGAGGCAGGCCTGCTTGTGCGTTTTTACAAAATGTTCTTTCGAATCCTCAGTCTAAACTAACGCTATTCTCGCCACCTTGTTACCTTTCATCCCGCATTAATATATTGAAAGTACAAGCGCCGTTCTGCCAGACCTACTCGTTCGTGCTGAAGACATCGTCCGAATGGAATCACCTCTCTACCTCAATCACCGGCAAACCTGACCATTCTTCATTCAAGACTGCCTTCTAGAGCTTGTAACCCCAATCCTCTCTGTAGCGTTGCAATCACATTGAGGTTGTCTAAACGATTAAAAATAAGCACTGAGGAACTATCGTCGATAAGAGTTGGTTTCGTAGCGCGAAAACTACTACCTCTATCCTAAGCAGGTCATCCCCTTTATCGGTACTATCTACGGGTGCTGCTTAAGGGGAAATTTGACGCTACCTGATGACCAGGGCGGCCAGCTGCTACCATTTGAAGACTATGCTATCGTTTCTTTGAATGTAATAGGTTAGTTTTGACTCTAATGCTAGCCAACTTAGTGTTAAAGATATCTGATTTAATTTAGACAATGCGTGACCATTCGTTTACAGATTGCTTTGCTTGCACATTACATAAAAGACGGTTTAGTAACACGTCTCATTATTTACTCTGACATCTACATCCTGTTTTGTTCCATTGTGGAGTACACCATCATGTTGTGAACAACAGCCATGATTATTTCAGTGAGTGTTTTAGTGTTATATATAGCATTTTTCTTATGTTCAACATTATTTATTTTAACAGTTGTTTTCCACTGAATAAAACAGATTTATATTTTTCTTTAGAAATACTATGTCTTTAGGTGCAAAGACGAGACTTCTTTACATGCTCCACAACATTTCTTGCAATAAAATAGTGTGTTTAATGGATAAATCTTGTACATATGTATGTATACTGTTTGTAGATTTACTGCTGCTATGTGAGGGCCTTTAGGCACACTCAAGCTGTATGGAGCAGCTTTTTGCCTGAAGGAACCCCAACAGTTTTGTAGGACAACAAAAACATTTCTGATTCTGACGTCTGTCATTTCACAGGTCGCATTCATCGATTTAAATGAACGCGCTGGAATGGCCACCGAGCGTGCTTTTAAAGAGACATTCGGAGAGGACCATGTCGTATTTATGAAATGTGACGTTACTAACGACGAAGATTTTGAAGGCAAGTTTTTTCTCAATACATTACACAACCAAATATTGTTCGTTTCTGTTGTCATTTTTTGTTGTTTTTACATTTGCTTTTCCTGAAGGCAGCTCCAATAACGTGAAATTTCCTTGACGAAACGCGATGCGCCCGTGCTTCCCGCAGGAACACATCAGTCACTGCGCTGAACCGGAGTGTTATCCTAGATTCTGTCAAATTCTGCCATCTCTTCAAGTTCTGTAATGGCGGCATTTTCTACTAATCAGAGAGCCCGTGGCAGCCCCTGGGCCAATCCGAGCTGCCGAGACGGCGAATGTGATTGGATAGCGGAAGTTGACAGTGTCCAGCATAGAACCGCCGGTTTTCATAAATTATGCGCTTGTTCTTCCCCGTCGACAGAAAGGGTGGGCCCGATCCTGCAAGCAGTGCGGTCAGACAGTGTGTCCGCAGGGCTGTCGCCTCAAAAGCGATTTTAACAAAGTGGTGCTAATTATTGCTGTATAAATCTTGATTACTCCTGTTTCTTAAATTACTCTTGAATTATGTTAGTTTAATTTGAACTGGATTTGAGCAATTATGCACTTGTTTTGACCTTGTTTAAGCACTTTTTTTTAGGGTGGCCACGGCGACAGGAGCGAATAACATGGTTGGCGCATAAAATTGTGCCTATCGGTCGTGGGGCTCTTGTCAACATGTGAACCAAATATTATTGCAATGCAAGCACCATGAAATTCGCTATTTGGGTTTAAACACAGGTGGAAAGCGTCCACTCTTCATTCAACAGATGACGTCACTGGGGGCTTCGACCATGTCGCTTGAGACAGTGATATCATTGCCTGATTTCGTGATCACGGATGATTAATCTGCTAAGCTCGATTTGTGCTTCTTGAGTTGAACGAATGAACGAACGAAGTTGAAGAAAATTGCATATTTCTCTTAAAGAGGAACCAGAAAATTTAAGTGACGTAGTCGATGCCCTCAGTGACGTTATCTGATGAAAGGAGACCAAGCTCTTTCTAACTCTGTTGCAAACGAAATTGTGATTTACCTGGTACATTCATTTCAACAATATTTGGCTCACATGCACAGCAGGAGACTCCACAACTTATCGGCACCCTTTCCTGACCATATTCGCAAGGTTTTGCAGGGCTTCTTCAAAGTCACCTTGAGATTTTTCTTGAAGGGGTGCTGACACAAAAATTTTCTGATGTTCTTTTTTGTTTGTTGCTGGTAGTATATACCTGGGGGCTGCTGTTCATAACATAACGCATCAATTGCTACAGCGATTGATAGATAATTATTACCAACTTATTACCAACCAGTACCAGTTTCGGCTTAAGAGACCTACATAAACGAGAAGCTGTCTGGTGTAGCAGTCGCCACCTAGCCATCACAATGGGGTAAACTAATTAGACCACTTGATCACACAGAAATGTGACGAATTTCCGGACGACTTGCACCGCGTGCTCATGTAACTTCGCCGGTGACATGTCCTGCGAGTTGTCGTTGCTGTCGTCGTCTTCGGATGGCAATGACTTTCTTGAGGCCTGGTACCGCCGGGAGCCCACTAACGCAAGCGCGGCAAAAGGGCAATGGTGGCTATGACGTCATCATTACTAACAGCACTGCTCTGAGCTCGGCTGCCCTTAAGACGTCGCGGAAATCAGGCGTCCCCCTTGGGGTCACTTTTGGTATTGTCGATGCCGCAAGGGGATTCGTATAGCGCTCCATTGCGCATGCTAACTTCAATATTCATTGAAGTTAAATGCCGAGCAATATTTGCTGTTGAGGTCTGGGAGATATGTGCTTGTCCAAGAAAATCGATTCCGCAGGGAATCTCAGCAGTAAAATTTTGGTGTCAGTGTCCCTATAATATTTGCCAGCCAGTCCCAATAGACCTCCTGTCGGCTTAACGTTACGCTATTCTATGAAGCCAACATCCAGAGCAGCAAAGTGCAAACGAGTTTGATACTATGCAAAAATGAGTAAATTAGAGTAAGGATTGTGCAAGCTTTGTGGGAATTTCGATATTCTAGTTTTCACTAAGCGGCAATCCAGTATTCGTTTCCATGGATGGTAGTGTTTGCTGTGCTTTTTTTATTATTTAATGACACAGTTACCCATACAGACTTATAAACGTAAACGTTTATTCCTATTCTGTGAGGTCTGCTTATTATTTCACGATTTGTTTTATAGAGCTACCGAATAATGTCCGCAGCAAATATTACTTAGTACTTCACATAGAAGTGGAATACTCCTTCACTAAAGATGCACGCCGACTATCGCGAACGATTCTTTATATAGTGAATAGTAGACATTGATACTATTTAAACTCCTTCATAGTATGCGGCACAATTCACCCAAGTTGAATAACCCTTCTTCCATATATAATCTAACCATCCACCCTAATTAATGCCTCAATCAAAATGCAGCTTTTCATTTTAAACGAAACGAACTGTACAGAGCTATAGCGCCTGCACGTCATTTAAATCCTATATATATGGTCAAGGAATCATTGCCTGACATGAGTTTCTTTGGATGCATTGTGAAGATTGCTTTGTGCGAGTGAAGAAGAAATTTGGACGACTGGACATTGTGGTGAACAATGCTGGATTTGCCGGTGAAGAACGGTGGAGAAGGATATTTGAGATCAACACGGTAAGTAGCGTTACCGTTCACATGTGAACATTAATTCCAATATATGCAGATTATGGCTTATCCCCTCACAATAATGCTTTGATGTCGTGACAGTCAGGATAACGCGCTTCCACAAGCCCCTGTTGCGGAAGAACTTGCGCATGTCTTCAGACAACATGATTCACTGCAGTTGTTGGCGATATATTATTTCAGCCAGAAGTTATGCTCCGCGTACCAATGATAAAGCCTGCTTTCCCAAATGGCAGAAAAAAGACTTGGCAAATGAAAGCGTTACAAACCATGCACCTGATCTGTTTCAACATTCTTGCCCTTTCGGGTAACCATAAATTCCGATAAGCAGGACAAGATGGTGACGCAGAGCAAACATTACAAAAGTACTGCGCAGCTTCACACCTCTCAAGTCAAGTTACTACAAAAGCGTTATGATAAGAAGTATGGGATGTACCAACGATTGCAAAACAAATAAAAAGCCTGTGAACGCCCCCGTCTATTGGGTTCATTGAAGGAAAGGCTGAAACGGTGCGAGTAAGTGTCATCCCTCCTGCCCCTTGTATCATCACATCTCTTGATCTTGCCTTAACTTCGAGAACCCCCATGGCTATGTATATACAAGCTGGTTGGCTAACATTACAAAACGTATGAGCAAGGAACGTGTATATTCCTCTTTTCTGTTCACTTTGTTCCTTTTCAAGTTTTACGTCTGCGTCAGACTAGTGCAATTCATGCACCATGGTCAAGCCGGTAAGAATTGTAAGCGAATTGTTGACACCTTTCGGAGCTTCTATGTTTTTTTTTTTTTGCGCGACTACCACCTTACCTCAGACATTTAAAGTTAGCCTATACCTTAAGCGACAGTTAGTTAAAGTACCACGATTGTTTTCTTTTGCAAGAAAAACGACATTGCATTTTCTTCTTGTTATATGAACTGTCTGAAAGATGGCTGTGTACTTCGGAACCCTCTTGGCACTGAAATATATGGGGAAAGACAGAGGCGGAGAAGGGGGCTACGTCATCAACATTGCGTCGATCGCAGGTACGTACTCCACATTGTCTACTTCAGAACTAACGCGAATTCTCACGTATGGAACACCTACAGGCCAAGCAACAACTACGATGATGTACACTACACTACTAAGATGTAGTGTAGTGTACTTTCATCAAGTTATCCAGCTAAGGCGTTCCTTTCACACTGCCTGTACCCGGTCATCGCCAAATAAATTGCTCTTACTAAGTGCTCAGAAGACGCAGGTAGACGTATCTTGAAAACGGCATTTTTAGCACCACAGGCGCACACCTTAAGCCAACGAATAAATGTGAGCATGAGAACGTCGTCAGGAGAACGCACGACTCCTTCCAGTCCCTTTAGTATCTGGTCCACAACAAAATGAAAGATTGCCGGAGCGCTTGAATAACCGCATGGCATGAGCAAACACTTAAGCAAACCAAGATGCATATTAATATAAGCAACTCCAGAAAAGCTTCATGCAGGGGAATTCATGCTGTTATGCAATGCATGCAGCAATGCTATGCAATTCAATGTTATGCAATGCATGCAGGGGAATTCATACTTCTTGCTGCTATGCAATGATAAATCGAGCTCGGTAATTGTTTCTTTCCCAACCAGGACTGTGAAAATATTTTCTACGGGAAGAAATGGGTAGTTATCAGTTTTTATAAGATGGGTTAACGTGAACTTACGGTCTCCGCACCGTTCCAGCTTGTGCTAATGCTTTGAGACAATGAAAAGCAGTGTGTCCATGTGGCTCCGCAGGACAGGTTCGAAGATATCTGTCCTGCGAGGGCGAGCACTTCATGTACAGCGGTAGCTTTCAGCACAAAGGAACAGGTGGGGCCTCGCAGAATACAGACTAGCATCTTCTTTTTATACCATTCTTGCTTCATATAGCCCTTATTCGAATGTACTTGAAAGGTGAACACGTCACGATACATCTGCAGCAGGACCGTCACTTTTTTTCTCTGCTTCTACGTTGAAAACATTGCCCCAGTTTATCACGAGGTGTGCAAGTCAGTGGCGCCCTAGCAGGCGCTGTTGTGTTCACATAACAACAACCACCGACATCATTTTCTTTGGGCCTTCATACTCAACAATACTCATATCGTATGCTGTGGTAACGTGCGTAAGGTCTGCTAATACAGAATATGTTGGTCTCACTAGCTGTGGAGCGTACACTTAGTTCTGTGGGCAGTAATTTCAACAAATCATTTCAAGTTCTCGCTTTGTCGGAGTGTTTGAATCGCCTATACTGACCACCATTGATTTCAGTCGACCAAAATAAAACTAGTAGCGAGCACGGAATGGGCCTGCCAAAGGACCTCCGCAATCGCTTGTCCTTTGACCTTGCAAATAGGAACCATGAGGTCAAGCTTTTACGATATGCCAGCTTCGGACGCTTTACATTAGACGTGGCAATAACCAGAGGTGTTTGTCGACGTTGAACGCAGTGATAAACAAAGAGAGCGTACCCTCGTATCTGGACCTCCTCTTGAAAGGGCGCGCAGCTGTAAAAAGCGGAACTTCCCTCCCCGTACTTATCTACTATGATAAGGTAACAAGGAAGCCCAGCCCATAACAAGAAAACGTAGGGCACAGGTCCAGCGTGGAACGTGCCATTTCATGTTTTGTTATTTGGTATTTATTCAGACATTTCGCTAGAGATTCCCCGTGGTGTACACTTCTCTACTAAGATCCTTTCTATAGAATCGCCGTAGTGTACATCTCTAAAAATAACTAATAATTTTGCGTGCATTCTGTACACGATAGCTCCCATTATTTCATACACAGCCTCTTTCCTTGAGTTCCGTGCTCGCCTTATGGGGAAGGTAGCCGATTTCCCTTTTTTGTTGCCTTTGGAACTGCTAATGAATCCATCTTGCACCTTTCCATGATGCGCTATCTCAAGGTGGCTGTGTGTGTCTTGCCCTTTCATGTGTCATCATCCGCTGGCAGAATAGCTTGCAAATCTTCATGCTTTAGGAAGAACCTGTACTAGAAGACAATAGCTGTTAGAACGTTTACAATTTATTTGCTTTTT
Source organism: Hyalomma asiaticum (assembly GCA_013339685.2). NCBI lineage: Eukaryota > Metazoa > Arthropoda > Arachnida > Ixodida > Ixodidae > Hyalomma > Hyalomma asiaticum. Next base: position 44,223,777 of record CM023488.1, read on the forward strand.
TGACTCGGAGAACGCGCTACTTTGCTGAAGAACACGAACTTCATTGCCAGCCGCCACGAGAAAAATATGGCGCCGCCAAGGCGCAGTGACACTCTCTCGCTCATCGAAAGTTCCGTGCATGAATGAGAGGCAAAGTACTGCGAGTTTTGCTCAAGGCACGCATGCTGATTTGTGCGGAAACTAAATGGCGTATTATGAACGTAAGTTTTGCATCACCGTCTCTTTGTATATTGCTTTTCAGGATTGATAGTGTGCCCTCCCATTCCCGCCTACAACGCTTCGAAATATGGCGTCATCGGACTCACGAGAGCATTCGGGGTAAGCAAGGCGAAGTATTTTGCTTCCGGTCCACACGTTGCCTCAACGCACTGCGGGATATCGATTGATTTACGAGCACTTATGCAAACCGTGATAATGCAGACTCGTTAATGAAAAAAAAAGAGGTAATTTATGTGACTCTTGCATGGGTGTTACCTTGCTGGCATCATCTGTGTGGCATTTGTTTCTTTATTTCCAAAAGGAAGGGTTTATCCAGGATGTCAATTTTTGAGGTGTTATCATAATTTCAATTTTCGTGCGTGTTCTCATGGTTCTATCGAAACGAGGGGCGTGGGTGTGAAGGAAACGAATTTAATGGTTAGCTGGAAATTCTGGAGGAATGATGTTGACTGGAGGTTGAATTTATGTTGACCAAAAGATGGCATACTAGTCCTTTACATGGTATTTCTTTCAACATTGTTTCCCTAGAGATATGTCAACGTGATGTGCATGTGTCTGGTAACTGTTAGCACTTTCTGCAAAAACGCCAGCAAAGATACATCTCAATTCAGTTCATACAACATCTCGTTCGGCACTGAAGTTATTTTCCCCAGCAATCGACAAACGTTTAATGCTTCGGTTTGATAACCCTGCAGCCGCGTCTGTTGGGAGTATCAAAAGGTATCGTTCCTCCATCAAGATTTCTCGCTGGGAACGCATCTTAGAGTACTAAAGAAGCGCATCGTCTGCCTTATCAAGTACCGTCATATATCATATATCACTGTTGGTGATATATGACATATATCAGCTGTTGGTCCAGCTGACCATGGCCTAGGCAATTTCTTCAAGCCTTCTCGACCACTACGTTTCAGAGTGATCTCTACTACTCCCGCACTGGGGTCAAAGTGAGCTGTCTGTGCCCGGAACCAATTGAGACGGACTTGTGGCGTGGAATAACCACTTTCTGCCAGGAGATAGCCCTCAACACACCCTACATCACCGGAAACTACAGCAGTGGAGTGCAGAGGTCAGTAATACGACATAGGTGTGGTAGGCAGGGAAAGGCGCGTTCAGGTCGTGGATGCGCCTTTCCCTGCCTGCCACACCAATGCCTACCACGTATGGGGAAAATGTGCTCCGCACGAGACGGGGAGCACATATTTCTCCCGCAGGAGCGTTTACCCATTCCTGATGCGCACCTAAAATTTAAGACATCCTTATTTTTTTAAGTGCTGTAGGGTGCACTATCGTAAAACAAGGTGTTTTGTAATCTCGGGAACCTCATCCGAAAATACTGAGCAGTCCCTTTTAAACAAGATAGTAATTCAGAAGGATGGTCGTGTGAGCGAGTTGGAGCTGGTTAGGCATTTTGACGGTCACTGCAAAGAAACGATGACAATGTGCAAGGAAGGGCACACACCAGAGCGCTCTCTCAAAACTAAATATTATTATTCAACACACGCACATTATTAGCAATGATCGAACGGACGACCCAACTTTCCCGTCTTTGTCATGGGATCACGTGGTTTTGGTCACTGATTATAATGCGCGTGTGTTGCCTAACAAAATTTAGTTGTAGGACAGCGTTGTGGTTTGTGTCCCTCCTTGGATATTGTCCTCGTTTTTACGCGCTGACCGTCAAACTGCTTATATAGTAACTTCCGCAATTACTACGTCCATGTCAACCTTGCCAAGTTTTGCTAGCGTACTACTAGGCAAAGAGTAATCTGGGTAGCAGACAATATCATTACTAACAAGTGTTACAGTGCCCGTAGGCATCATTACTTACGCACCTGACAGGTTGGTAAAGGCTGCCTTACCCTGACAGTAGTGTATTACCGGGTAATTGTGGTTTAAACTCCGATAGGGAGCTAGCATGATAAGCATCAGAACTTCTTCCTGCCTGGAATGTTCAGCGATGTTTTATGCTTCGTAATTCTGTTTCAGGCCTGAGAACGTCGCAGAAGGAGTGATAAAGCTCATTCAAGATGGCTTCAATGGCGCGGCGCTGCTTTCTCTACATGATGAAGGACTGGTGTACCATGAATTCACGAACGTCAGATGATTCTGCTCATCTCTGGACTCAGCATTGCATGCCATATATGCATAAATTCCACTTCTTCCCATCCTATTTGACGCGATATCAATGAATATTTATAAGAACGTTTACCGCCTAACCTCATGCAGTAACCTCTGTCAGTGAGTGAATATTCAAGCTGGTTTTCATATTGCAGATAGACAGTTATTTGTTGATAAGCCGGTGGGCTAAAGTTTCAATGTTCGCGAACTCTGTTAATAGCAGGTACTGCTCTTGGTATGGCAGGAAAGTTGTTCCATTCACGTTGAACTTCAAGAGAATAAAAAATGTACACATCGCCGGAATCAGACACCCGTAGCGTTCTGTAAATAAAAAACAGTGCCTAAGGTGATAGATCCAACCGCAAGAGGCTCCTGCTGTCTGTGAAGGAGCTAAGATGTTGGGCAATTCGATCCTGATGTTGGCATGGTGACACAATCTATTTCGAAAACCGCTGATCTGTTCCTCCTGTTCCCGTGACTAAGAAGTGCTGGGTAGTATAATTTTCTGGTGCTTCGTTTCTTTCAGCTACATTACATCTTTGGCATCAGCCCACATCATTAATATTGCAGTTGGTTTAGCGCTGTTATAATCCGGGAGCACATAGTGAACCCTCAAACTTTTTTAGATTTTTCTTAGACCTCCACACAATTCATCTGTCACGCCTTCTTGAGCTACCCGTCTTTTGTCAGTCCCGCTGCGATTCAGTCCCACTGCGATAAGATGCCCCGCTGCGAACTTCATAGAACACAAGCAACCGCTTGGCTCGAACGCTTCACTGCCCTGGCACGCCGGCAGCGGCCCCATGTGAACGCGGTAGCGGAAGTTAATTTGTATACAACACATTACGCCTTACCTGCATGCGAGCTACGTCATATCTCGACCGTAGCTAGATCCGCGCATGTAAATATTGAATTCTCCTTAACATTGTATCACAAAGGTGTGTAAGGCCTTCTTCGCTACATTATACACTGAAGCCCTACTCATGGGATGTCTGCCTTCGTCTACTCCTCTTCCACCCACGCTGTGCTGTCGTTTTGTTGCTTCTTGTCCTTACGCAATCATAATACGCACGAATAACCAGGAACACTAGCTTGCTTCCAAACACTAATTCGCTAATCTACATTTTAGAACAGCCCTCTGAAGCAAGAAATTATCATTCGTGTAGACTTTGTAAATATAGTCCTATCTACAGGCGGAAAACCAGCAATAGAGGCGCAAATTATATACAAACAAAACCCCAAACATATTTTGTCGCTGCTTATATAAGGACCTCGTGGAACATGTCTTGCTCCTTACCAACAATGGAGATTCGGGGTGCTGTTGCGCTCGTGACTGGAGGCGGTGGTTACTTCGGCCGAGGAGTAGCTAAACATCTTCTAGACCGCGGAGCAAAGGTAAGAAAATCCTCCTATCAAATCGTCGAAGATGCTGCCGCAATGGTCCACAACACAGGCAAGTAGGAATCCTGTTATATAATGCAATTTTCCTCCTATAACGACTAGTCTTGCTCTAGTTCACTTCATTGTCACGAGCTTGTCGATTTTCTCGCGATTGATCAGTATTCCACAAAACTATGGGACAGGACGCTTTTTTTTTTATGTAGGACACTTGGCAAAAGATAAAATAAAGCAAATAAAGCTCTTACTAACGAGGAGGCATTAATCATGATGAGGCAAGAAATAACATAACCGACTTTATAACAGGTCACATATGTATGGTGAGTGTATACTACCATGTCAAATCGGCGGCAGCCAACAGAGACAGGTATTTCCCATAGCAGTTGCGCTAGTCCTGAGCGGTAGATTAATTTGTCGACATACAGGTTTGATTCGATGGTTAACAGAAAAGGTGCAAAAGAACGAGCGGTATAACTGCATGTTCTGTATAAATATGCAAGCGTCAGCAGAATTGGACATACGGGTTTGAGGCACACTAGGAAGGAAGGAAGCAAGGGGAAAACAGAAAGGCAGGGAGATTAACCAGAAAGGCGTCCGGTTGGCTACCCTACACTGGGGGAATGGGAAGGGGGAGCAGAAAGATGGGAGAGAGAGAAAGAAGGGGAATAATGAAAAAGATGATGTAGGACAAGTCCAACTGTCAAAGGCGTTCGCGCAAACCAGTCATCTTCAAAAAGCGCAAAAGTGCTTTTAGTGCCTTGTGGGCCGACGAGCGATGAGGGCGGTGTTCGAGTATCATCTGTAAGGAAAGTGGCCGATCGTCAAGGTGGCGTATGAGGCACACTAAAGAAAGAAAGAACAGACGGGGCTTATACACACATTGCATGTGCGACTACGAGCCTGTCCACCTAATGCTAAACTTAAGTCGACCCCATTCTACCAAACGCACCCGTCAGTCTACCAAGATGGCACCAAAGCTTAAGATATAGCGCCATTAAGGGCCATTACGGAAATATTGAGGTTGGGAAGTTCTTTAGCAGCGTTTTTATGTTGAAACGTCAGCCTTAGCGTACATAAGGGAGATATTTCCCACCCGTTTCTGTGATCAGCCACAGTTTGGATAAGCAAAAGGCGGCTGGTGACTGAGACTGCTTATGGAGTCGTACTATGATTTCTAATTCACTATGGAGAGAGTTTGTACAGAAAGAGTAAATAAAATGGTTCCATAGCGATAGAATAGCGCAGAATAATACTTGCCTTGTTTCCGCAATCAGCCACAGTTTGGACGAGCAAAAGGCGGCTGGTGACTGAAAATGGATATGGAGTCGTACCTTGATTTCTAATTTGCTATGGAGAGAGTTTCTAGCGAAGTAAAGAAATTTGTTGCAGAACTAAAGAATAGCACAGAATAGTACTTGCCTAGATGTCTACCAGTGACAAATGGATCACATGCGCCGAGACGCGCCGAGACTGTTCCACAAGGCTAGACCTTGAAGACATCTCTTGGTCGTTTCGGAGTTCTTAAGCTGATGACGTATTCGTGGCATATTCTACCTGATGGATGGTGTAAAACATCCCTCTAATGTATACCGCTCACGTTGTGTCTTCATGCGAAATGCCTTCTAAGTTGGGAGAAAATTCGTGCGTCCTGGATGATGACAACCTTCTCAATAAATATCAAATAGAAAATATCGTTATCCACCCCTCGTATTAATGCGCCAGCGCTGTTATGATATCCGTTCCTTTTGCTGTGTACAAAAAAATAAAGCAAAAAAAAACAACGTCTGTCATCATGAAGATAATCGCGCTTTTAATGTTAGAGAAAAATTGAGTCAGTCATGGTGTCGGACATGTCTGTGAAGCCGGCCAGCCAATGATACAAAGCGCTTACAAAAGAGGGGACCTGTGAATGCGGCCCTGAATTTTAAAAGAATGCAATAAGCTCGTTTGATCCAAGTGCAGAAAATTCAAAGACCCCAGATATGCTCTTTTCCAAGAACGTCGGTTGAAACGTGGGGTTTATACCGATGTGGACTTAAAGGAGTACTGACACGATTTTGCGGCGGCGCAAAATATACATTTTTTGTTTACTAGTCATGTATTGTTAACGCCCTCCGCACACGGAAGCCAGGAAACACGTACAAAATATTTTAATTTGGTTTTAAAGTTCGCGTCGCCCAGCACAGCAAGCCAGCCCCATTGCAATGGACACTACGATGACGTATGAACACGGGCTCTTAAAAATCGCCGAAATCGCGGTCAGAGTCACTGGACGACCGTGAAATTGCCGTTGTTTGCGTGCCTCAGGTGTAATTGACCAAAGACGACAGAGTTGCAGCGACGCTATGAAGCATTTCTGTCCCTACGTGGCTCAGACGTCGTCCGACTATGTTGATACGTCACTAGGAAACCGCCCCCTCGAAATCGAAACCGAAAGTCAGCTTTTAAGGGAGCCGTATTAAAAATATATTCATTGTGTTGCGGGCCACCATGACACTGTTTTTGGGGTTTTCCACGCCAGTGCTTTCATTTACAGCAACAATACGAGAATGTCAAAAATTCGTGTCAGTACTCCTTTAAGACTTCTCCGCATATTTTATCATTATATAAATCACGCTGACCACTCGGGAGGAACTTGTACAATATCTTTTTGTCTTTAGGTTGTCATTGTTGATAAACATGCCGAGGCTGGTCAGAAGGTTCGTCGGCAGCTGGCCAACAAGTACGGAGATGACAAGACGGCATTCTTCGAGAGCGACGTCACAAACGCCGAACAGTTCGAGCGTACGTTATTTTGACGATCGGCCTCATTGTACAGTTCATCGGAGTGGCACAGAAAAGCGGCAAGTTATTCTAGATGAGCCCATTTTAATTGGCTCTTTTGCCATTGTAACCCCTCTTTCCGAAACATTTTTGCCCGCGCAACAAAAAAAGATTTTCCCTTCTCCACGCCGAATGCTGCAAGGCAGGCACGTAGGCAAGGGGGGGCCCAGGGGGGCCCGAGCCCCCCCCCCCGAAATTTGTCAAGTCACCCATTACTGCAGTAGTATAGAGGCGCAAGTAGAAGTAGCGACGTGCGCATTTAAACAAATGAAAAACAAACGATAGTCAAGGAACTCACTAAAAACAGCTACCCAAGAACCTTTATTTCGAAACCACTTCAGTTCCAAAAGCACGGCTACGCTTGTCGAGAATTCAGCGTCCGGCTCCTGAATCAACACCACAACATAAACACCACCCTCTCCCATATGTCTGAGGCGTTAGCGAAACCATCGCCCGTATTCTCTGAAAAGAAGGCATCCGTGTGACTCACAAGCCTACGAACACATGTTCCCTACATATTGCCAAAGGCCGTTCACGGAAGGAGAGAGCCCAAGGCACTGTATACAAAAATGCGATGCGAGCTACATCGGCGAAACGAAAAACCTCAAAGAAACATTTCGACAGCACAGGAATGACCTCTGCAATTTTGCAAGAGATCGCAACCCGACAGCCGAACATTCCCAAGACAGCGAGCACAGCATCAGTCTTCCTGAAACAACGGTCATACCAACTGAAACTAATTATCGGGAACAGTTACTGCTTTGTTATTGCGGAAAAAGACAGTAAACTTCGCAACGCAGGACATTTTCATATATGTTACACCAGCTTGTTCGAAATGAAATTACCAGAGCGAACAAAATGTTGTCATACGGCTTCGAAACCAGTGAAAACGACGTTATCTGCCCGTACTTCGTGCGAATTTTCTTCGTCGCATCAGTTATGTTTAGGAAGATGGTTGGTTGGTGGTGTCGGGTTTTCTGGGTAAAAGCGACCATGGCTATATTGCGCAAAACGAGGATTCCCATCTACGGTCAGGGCGCTCAGTAGTTGGATAGCTTCAAGGAACAGTGCAAAGAATGACAGGACATACAGAAAAGGATAGCGTTGACTCCACCGGTGGATTCCCTGAGGAAATATCCTTCTGAACGAGAGGAGCGGTGTCTTTGTTGCTGCAGAGCTAGCAGGCCACATATTCCGGGCGTCATTTATACAATCGCGTAGTGGCGGCAACTTAGGGAGCATTCAGGTGCTTTATCTGATAGCTGCGGCGCGTGGGAACACGCACGCGTACGGCTTTGCATTGCCGCAGACGCAGAGTTTTTCCATGACCGGACGGCGGAAGCTAACGGAAAGCTTGGAAAAGGGGACTTTTCTATGGAAAGCGATGGCTTCGACGACCTATTAACCCGTTCAATCCCCCTGGCAACTCTGCGAACCCGACCACCCTTTTTCCGCCGCCTGTGTCGTGGGGACAGGCGCCCGCGTGGCGGAAGGAGTAAAAGGGGTATAGACAAACAAGGTAACTAGGGTCGCTTGTAATTCTGCGGAAGGGTACTGTGAGCCACGTTCATTCCACAGATAGATGACCTGGAAGCTTCCCTGAAACGGCGCTTTGCAAGCCATCGGAAAACACTGCAATGTTTGCAATTTGTGTTGCCAAAGCACGCCTCCGAGGCCTTTCATTTTTTACTTCAGAGATATGAGAGAGAGATTCTTTATTTGAAAAGAACAGAAAAGCACAGGATAGTAACTGTCTCTCGTTGAGGAGGACACCTCAACCGTCCTGTGCGGGGGATGGGGGAGGGGGACTAAAACAGTCCCCCTCCCCCCAGAGATATGACAATAGCGCATATCGTTACGCTAAAAGGTGAGTGGGAAATCTGGAAAACTAAATGGCACGCCATGCAAGAGGAGGAACTTCCCCGCTCTATGACGGGCGCTTTACCTGAATGCAACAAAGCCCTCTTGCCGAACTTTCACACACTCAAGATATTGGCGACAATCACAGCGAGCACAGCTGCTGCAGAACGCAGCTTCTCGACACTGAAAGAGTAAAAATATATTTGAGGAGCCGAACAGCTGCAGAGCGGCTTAATGGCCTGGCTCTTATGCCAATTCACCGGATGCAAGTCAGTGTCGACGAAATTTTCACCGTGTTTATAGAGAAACCGCGACGCATGAAATTGGCAGGGTGAACCACTTTTTCGGCCAAGCTGCACGGTCGTTTTTTTCTCTTTTGCATTGGCTTTTACTATATTGTAAAACCACTCGCAATGTCGTTCTTTGATATTGCTTCCTAAAACGAATGTTAGCGTTCTGCATCTTTTGTGTCACGAAAGCATCCGCGTTTTTTTTTGTGTGTGGTTAAAAAATTGTTTTCGCGAATATGTCTGTTCTTTTTTTTTAAGAATTGCTCTCATAAAGTGGCTCACGTTCTTCTCGCGTGCCTGTAATTGAGACAAAATGTGAGAAATTGAATAAAGAAAGCGTCCGACAAATAACTTTTTATTTTCTGCAAATCCGTAGGTGGGCGCGAGATTCCTTTGCTTTGCTTTTTTTTGTCGCTCCTTTTTCCGTCACTAAATCTTTATGGCCCTTCTTCGTCCAGATTACTTGGTTAGACAGTACTATTTCTCGTGCACACGCACTAGCCTTACTGTAGTGTCAAAAAACTCCCTTTCCATCTCGGATTAACTCTCCTCTTGGGCTGCATCGCACTCTGTTCTCTTTCTCGTCTAATAATTAAGCGCCTTCTTTATTCCCGGGCAAGTTTTTTTAAGCATTGTATAATAATGACCATGCTGATATTGACGCTGTTGTCGCCCCTTTTTGTTATGTAATACCCTGAAAAGGGCCTTTAAAGGTGAATAAATGATGATGATGATGATCATGATGATGATGCTTTTGGGCCCACCCCGAAAAAAAATCCTGGCTACGTGCCTGCTGCAAGGGGCATATAGAAGCCGGCCAATGAATGCATATTCCTTCTCTAGAAAAGTGCTTGGGATAGCGCCAATGACCTTTTAGCAGCGGAGCTCTTCAACTCGAGGCAGTGACGTGCGTCGGATGATCTCGACCTATTTGCCAGGCAGGACGAAAAAGCGGACACACTCTTTCCCGCTGCGCCGCTCTACTTCTTGCATTCAGTCCACTACTACAATGTAGTGATGCTAGGAAGGCCAATTTGCGGTAAAGTGTGGCGAAGGTTTAGCTCGAAGTTGTGATAATGACCCCCATCCACGGCTGTATTTTCATAGATCGAAATGCAACTAAAGAAATAAACAAAGAAGGGAATACGTGCATAGTGAAGGGTCACCTAGATCACAAGATAATGATAAAGAGTGTTAAGGCTAACGTAACTGATATGTCATGACATCAATACCTCGACATCCTTGCCAGTTGCGTCACAATTAACAATAAAAGAACGGTTACACGGTTGCGAATTTACTCAGGTCTGGTACAAGTCTGACTTATTTTGTAATGTTACACCAGGCATAGTGCAAGAGCTAAAGAACCGACACTATGAATTGCTCCAATAGAGCATTGACTATCGGCTTTTTCACATTCAGCAGAATACATAGGGAGCCGAAAGCATGCGTACAAAGAAGGCTTTTGTTGATCTACAAGGTTATGATTTTTTATGCACTGCAGCGAAGTTAAGATCATTTTTTCTGATAGTTATGACACTGAAATGAATTAAGAGAATAAGCGTTTTGTCTTAAAGCACTGGTGCTTCAAAGAAATGCATAGCCAATCTAGCCGCATAGTTATCAGCAACACGCAAAAGTTTCAAAAGCATTTTCTTTCAGACGCGAATGATTGCGCCTTCGCTGTACTGCTTTCGACTCAAAGCGTACAATAGTATGTGTATGTCGAAAGTAGAACAAACGTTCATGGGAGCATGGAGGCTTGAATCGATTAACACATCGCTGAAAACGATAGAGAACTACTAATGTCCCTGGCGTCCCTGGCGCCAATATTTCGACAAGTGAACTTGTTTTCGTCAGGAACAAGACAAGTCCACTTGTCAAAACGTCAGCTCCCGCGACACCCCCTTTCCTAATTTAAACCATCTGTTCGTTGTATAGGGGTGTGTCACTCTACTGAGTAGATTCCTACCTCGACCTTCAATTATCCTAACCTTCGCAAACTACATTCTCACGCCTTTAACGTCCAGTGCGTACGGTGTGACCTCTGAAGTTGTCTTTGGACTTTTCGTAACTGTCTTGTAAAATCAGGAGACACAATGGCCTTTCTGCTGCTTTGAGTACATGTTTACAGCTATTTTGTCCGATTCCACTGCCCCTGCGCCCTATGACAAAGAAAGTGGACCGAGTTTGTGTGCAAACAAAAGCGTCAATGTGCCCCATGCAATTCACGATAAAAGCTTCGTGCCTGTGTGTCATGTCTCCTGCCTTCTGGAACTCTGTCATCTGGGAAAGGCTTCCTGGACACACTAAAGCGCCCGCCGAGCTTGCCCAGCACATAACGTTGTGCGTTGCTAATTTCAAGGACGCGAGGTCAAAGGTTTCATTCCCGGTCACGGCGGCAGCATTGCGGTGAAGGTGACATGCAAGAATATCGGATACGGTGGCTGAGGTGCGTTCTAGGCAAACTTTGTTGGTATAAAAATAACGCAGAGTCCTTCACTTATAGTTTTCATGAACAGCAGCACGGGTGAACGGGAGTAAGAGTATTTAATTTTTCAATGATGCAGAGGCCTTCATTGAAACAATAAACAAGTTCGGCAAACTGGACATCGTTGTGAACAGCGCTGGCGTTCCAGAGCTCCCGGACTGGAAGAAAGTGTTCGCAATTGACGCCGTGAGTGTCTTCAGGTATTTTAACTACCTAAGGTAAAATGTATGGGTGCATAAATGGACTCACACAGCAATACACTCATGTAGGCTCAAATCTTGACGCCACGAGTGCAATACTGACAAAACAGGACGATTACCTCACTCATCTACGCAAAAAAAAAAACAAATTGGGGGACCCTTAAGCTTCGCCTTTAAGAGTTGAACGCGATAGCGAAATCCGGCCCCTAGTGTGCACTTCAACCACTTTGTGCATACTTATTAATGTGTGTTGTTACACACACACACACACACACACACACACATGCGCACAGACACCGACACCACGCGCACGCGTGCGACATATCTATAGTAATGGTAGAGGTTTTCGATCTGTTTAATAGCACTTTTATATCATCTTCATGAAAATATTGTACAGTGAAGTAGTCACATGGTCCTGTATTATGAACTGCGCGTGGGCGTGACACTTTCATTCGTAAATGGTCACATTCTGTCGTCCTTCTTGCGTTATCCTTCTGGAGACATCTTCCGGCCAGCCGCAACAAGCATCGCCTTGTGGTCGGTGAAATAGCAAACAGCACATTATGTAATATTTACTGTTTGCTTGATATGATATTGTCGCGTAGTATTGTGACTAGAAGAGGCAGACGTAGAGAGCGTCTTGGGGCAGCCACTTTATTGGAGACCTTGACCTAATTCGGCCGTGGTAGCAACGACAGGCGCAGCTGTCTTTCGGCGGGTCACAAGAGAAAGAGCACCACGGCTCGGCGACGCACGCCGTTTTCTACCCCGCATATTTCAAGGTGGACGCTCCTTAAGAACGCGTCGACACTAAGGATGAAAGTCGAACGCCGCAGCATCATTGACGCACGTTCATACGAGACGTCGAGTTTTACACATGCGTAGACGCAAGCCGAAGATAGAAATGCTAAGAGCGCGCGTCTGTCGCTTTGGATGAAAAGACGCCATGTGTCAATATGTTCCCTGTCGTAGAACGGCGGAACCATATAGGCTCTGCTGTAGTCGCCTTGCCTCGGAGATGGCGGGCGCTACTGCCGTCACGGAGGCCGTGGTAGTCGAGACATGTTTTTCACATTGTCTCACAGATGGCAGCACATTATCTAATGTTTGCTGTTTGCTTGATATGCTCAATAAAGTTTAATCCTCCTACAAATCCCCGAATGGGCTCATTTTCGTCGTAACACCTGCCGAACAAATTGCGTTGAGGAGACTCCTTTCCCTACCTGACATTTATGTAGTTTTTTCCTAGGAAGTTCCAAGTAACATTCTTGCAGGTCACACTTCTTAACGCTTTACCTGATTTAATTGTTTCGTCGAATTTCTCTGTACGTCCGTGTTTGTGGGGATTTATGCAAAAAGTGCAGTTTGCGGTCCAGTTCCTTAAAACCCGTTTTTCGATTGAGTACCTGTACACAGTGTCGCGCAAAAAGCTGTATAAGGAATTATTATCCATGCTTTTTCCACCTCCATTTTATTGTTCTTTGTATGTCAACCTTCCAGGCCATGATGTCCTCAAGCGCGTTCGCAAAATGTACGTTTCTCCTAATTCAAAAACCTTCTTTTATAACCTTCATTCAGAAACATTGCCTGTGAAGGCATGGCTACACAAGAAAGGCATTTTTGTTTCTTCAGTTGACTGCCGTGTTTGTGATGTACCGGAGACAATAGAAAACTGATTTATTAACTGCAAGGACGCTATTTTGTTCTGGGATATCCTTCAGCGAACTCTAAAGAAAGATTTCACCTTTAATCCGCATACTATACGTTACCGACACCGACGGCGGTATTTCGGCGAAACGAGCTCTCTAACGCTATCGCGTTAATATTTAGCCTGTTTACATGGCTTCCGATATATGTCTGTCTAAGCGTATGTGTATGTGTTGGCATCTATGCGAGTGTGAATCCATCGTGCTTATTTAGCGCAAAAAAACAATACACAGGAAGGAAGGACAGGACAAAGCGCTACTCTCAACTGATATCGTTTATTGCTTCACCCCACTCTTTATACCACCCAGATACTGGAAGGACATGCGTAGTAACACCAAGCGCGGCAACTACCACAAATTCATCATCCGAGCACACTCATGATAGCGCTTCCAAAAAAGAAAATTCATTGCCAAACAATTTTTTGGAAGCCCTATCATGAGTGTGCTCGGATGATGAATTTGTGGTAGTTGCCGCGCTTGGTGTTACTACGCATGTCCTTCCAGTATCTGGGTGGTATAAAGAGTGGGGTGAAGCAATAAACGATATCAGTTGAGAGTAGCGCTTTGTCCTGTCCTTCCTTCCTGTGTATTGTTTTTTTGCGCTAAATAAGCACGATGGATTCACACCAACTAGCCCGACAACGCATTGCGAGTGTGAGTATGTATGTGCACATGTGACTATGTGTATGTATGTGTGTATGTGACTGTGTATATATGTATGCGTATGTCACTGTAGGTATGTGTATGCGACTGTGTAATATGCGTCTGTGTGTATCTGTCTGTCAGCGTGTATGCATCTGTCCCTGTGTATGTGTGTCTCTGTATATGTCCGTGTCTATGTGTGTCCGTGCCTGTCTCTATGCCTGTTGTCTGTTGTCTGTGTGTGCGTGTCTGTGCGCCAGCCAGCGCACGGTCTTAGATTTTTCATAGCATTTGTAACTCATTCCCGACGTGTTTACTCTTCAATTTCGCTATAAGATTACTCACAGTGCCTTCTTATTACTACGCTTTCAGCCTTAAGACTATGTGCTAATATATGATTTCAGGATAAAATCTCTGACTCGGTGAATCAATATCTGTCTGAAGTGCTCTTGCTTTTCTACGAGTAAAACCGTGATGTCTTATCCAGCTGTACAATAATTCAACTGTAACAGAAACGTGGCATTGGGTTGTACTCCATGCTGTGAAAAACTGCCTATTTCGTATGTTTCTGTCTTCATATCATTGTTCCTGCTTCGGCGACCTCCAGATGGCAGTGTACCAAGGTACACTGCTAGCCATGAAGTACATGGACAAAAGCTGCGGCTGGACAGGCGGACACGTCGTTAATGTCGCCTCAATCACAGGTAAGGCTGCCATCAAACCTGCGTGACATTTGTCCCTGTACTGGGTGCTCTGCAGAAGCCAGAAGAGAATATATTTAATGATCACAGGCACAGAAAATAAGTATGTAGCTTGCACCTTGGGTTTTATATTTTCTAATTTTCTGCTGGCAGGCTATCGGGGAGCGTTCCCAATTACTCCCAAGGGCAAATTGGTATTCCTTCTAAACAAGGATTTTATTGTTTAGATTTTGTCGGTGGTGCCACGCAAGAAAGAATGCCGGCTACTACCAGAGTGGATAACGTGCATAGAAAGCCATAAAAATAAACTGCGCCGGATCACGACACACACCGAACGACCAATCCGGGTTGTTCATTAAGACGCGGGGAGGAAAGGGGGTTGGGTTGGTACCGGTTGGGAGGCCCGCGCGTAGTGGGTTCCATCGAAGAGTAGGGTGAGTTTGAGCAACAGCGCCACGAACTCGACCGGCAAAGGTGTCTTTATCGACGTGCTGAAGCGACAGTGAAGGCTTCTGTAGCTAAGGCCTGCTGTCAGGGACGAGGCGCAGGCCTGGAACGAGGAGTGCTTGAGGCGCCGAGGTCAAATGCCAAAAACGCCTCGACAGCTCCGTAGTGCACAACCCCGATGTGCAGGTCCAAAGTCAACGAAAGTCCAGAGTCAACACCGAGTTTAGGACAAACGAGGTGGAATACCTCCGCCAGAATTATCTCGTCCTCCAAGAAGAAGGGAAGGAAACGTTGAAAACAAGGGAAAAAAGAAGCAATACAAAAGTAGAAAACTAGGAGGCGAGGCACACCCGCCAGAAGCTTCGCTTACCCTCATTTTCTCTACATAGGGAGAGGTGGTGAATTTTTTCCATCAGCGTTCTTCGCTGGGTAGCGATTTCAAACACTGAAAATAATACAAGCATGCAAGAAATGTCCAAGAAACAAGTGTGACCGCCGTCGTGGCATTCTATATCGGACGCACTACATAAAATAAGGATATGACTATGGCGAAACACTTGCAATTTGCAAAGTTTTCTTCGCGAACTACAGTGCGCTTAGACCTATTTTTGTTATGTCCGAGATAATGCTACTCACTGAAAAACTCTATATGTATCTCTCGACAGGCTTCATGTCATGCCCACCAGTGCCTTCCTATGCCAGTGCGAAGGCTGCGGTAATCAGCTTCACAAGGTCGTTCGGGGTGAGCTACAAGGTTTACGACACCAGTAGTCTGCGTATCATTTATACTAGCTCTTCCTCGTTACCTGTAGTCAACTTATGAAGAAGGAGTGTCGCTGCAGCTAGTTACATTTCATAAGGGACCTTAGCTTCATTTATTCGGCGTCTGCTCACTACGGCCACGTATTCTTGCGTAGTTGCTTTTCCACCGCTGAGGCAGCAGAGAAATCTAGCTGGGCGTACTGAAAGGCGCTTCTAAGGAAAGCAGATGCTGCCCCGGCAACAGTCCCTGCTCAAAGACTTTTTTTCACCCCAGTTGAGCGATTCTAAAAACAGGCACACAGTGTCGACAAACGTCAGAAATTCTGATGTGAGAACATGCGTCGACGTCGCCCATGAACGTAAATTACAACACTAACAACTCTAAATCAGTACTCATTACCTCTTCATTGTTCATCTGCATCTGCTATGCAGGCTTTGAAGGGATTCGAGATAGCGCACTTAGGATTGCCTGATGCTGGTAAAGTCTGGCTGCTGAGCCAGATTTAGGGCTTCAGGGCACCAGCCCTTCAGCCATAGCTGTTGCCCAATATTTTAAAGAGAGCCCGTCACACTCATATAGTGATTCCTTCTGTAAACGTTCTCAACAGTTATATTATTTCCTATTCTCGATTCAGTTTGTGCTTGTTGCAAATCTAGTTTTAAAGAGTGATTTTACCAAAAGCAGAAAGTCGTTGCCATATGAGTAATGGAAATACAGAGAATATACAGTGTTATTGTGCTAACTAATCAACGTCATTTTATTCTAGAGTGATCAGCACTTCAAGCGAACGGGCGTCACTGTGAACTGCATCTGTCCGGACGCCATGGAGACTCCTCTTTTGAAGGGACTGCTGGATTCGTGCGTGCCAGGTGGCCCCGAAGCCATGGCTGTTGCGGAGTATTTTAAACAGAGCATACTCGAGTAAGCTCTATACGACATGTTTTATATATGTTGCTATTCTGGTTGCGGAAACTCGACGTCAAGGATGTCGAATTAGTTTTATCAGTGGCAAGCAGAGAGAGATAGGAAAAAGAAGCCTTTAATGAAGCGCGGGAGTATTCCTTGTTTTTATTAGAACACACTGCATGCCCTCCTCGGTCCATAAAGGAGTGGGGAAAAAAGTACAACAATATACATATATTGTCGACAACTCATTATTCAAATTCAACATACTGTATGAGGTTCATGAATGATTCAATGGTGTTACAACACACAATATAATTAGCTAATCTACTCCAGTGGTAAATAGCTGACGGAAAAAGGTAGGCTGCTACAGTAAGCGTACCAGGAGCACAAAAAATTAAAATATCATGAAAATATGTAATTTTATTGAACTTCACGATACATTTGCCACGTACTCTGATCAGAAGACAAAAGCTGGCTATACTTCAGTAGCATTCCGCGCAACCCTACGCGCAACCCTCCGCGCAACCCTACGCGCCTGCGTCCTAACGCTCATATGGTTACAAAAATAATACATGAAGCTTACAAGTGAACGATGCAGACGGCAGGATGTTTAACACTGCCCCAGAGTTTACAAATGTGAGGACATATTTATGTATATGTAGAGTTTTGCTTTAACTTTTAGACTTTCTCTATGGTGGTTATATCGATCATATTTTGTCAACTACATCTGCGTGTTTGCTAATGTATGTTATAAAAGCTATAATAAAAACTGCCTGCTTTATATATATATATATATATATATATATATATATATATATATATATATATATATATATATATATATGATGGCAGCTTAATTGAAATACAGCAAACGAGGAATGACATGACTCTTGCTTCCACGTTGCCTTAACACGACGTCAATAATTTTTGACTAATTTGCTCAGAAATTCCGCTTAATTTTCCCTCTCTCTCTCTCTCTCTCTCTTCGACTCTTCTCAGCTTCAATTCCTTTTTGCAGCCCGGAAGCAACGGCTCTCGGAGTCATCAGACTCATCGAAGAACGTATCAACGGGGCTGCTTTAATAGCTCTTCGTACTGGCAAGTTCCAATACCACAAATTCGACATGTAAAAGAAGGCCGATACAGACCTGCTTAACAATTAGTTCTAAGCAAAACCACACAACGCCCCTCCACAACCCCCCCACACCCCTTCCAAGGAAATAATTGCCAAATCTCCATTTTGTGATAAGCTGCATTCGCTTCAACAGGAAATAAACACGTTTCTTCCTTCTCTATAATTCAATGATTTCTGGGATTTTACGTCCCTAAAACTAGCCATGATGATGAGAGACGCCGTGGTGGAGGTCTCCGCAAATTTAGACCATCTGGGGTTCTTTAATGTGCACTGACATCGCACAGCACACGGGCTTCAACATTTCGCCTCCATAGAAATGGAGCCTGTCGCGGCCGGGATTTTACCCGCGACCTTCGTATCAGCAGCCAAGTGCCGTAAACACTAGACCACCGTGGCGGGCGAAACATTCCCTATAATCGTGCCTGCTTCTCAGAAATGCGGCATGAAAAAGCTTCATCTTAATCTGGAGCTTCCTGTTTCGTTACGTGTCTTTCGTTTGAGCAAGTTTTAATTCACAAAGGCAGAATAAGTAAAGGCAACAACGAAGCTGAAAGAACATTCAGGCACACAACGTTTCATAATGTGTATCAATGTACATATTTCGAACAAACTTTTCAAGGACACACACACACAATCGTCACTATTTGATGATGGTTTCCTCAGGTTGGCGAGCCATACTGAATATCGGGAAGCACGAAAGATGTCGCCTTCTGTCGCCTTTGTTACCTTGCAGTAGATCAGGTCTTATTTAAACTAGTGCTGGCGAGTACCGCCGCGACGTGCAGAGACCGTCCCATCTCGGAGGCCGTATTTCGTAAGGGAGGTCTATTTGTGCGCGATAGGTGGCGCAACATGTCCATAGTAAGTGGACATGTTGCGCTATTTTCCGCTATTTATATAGAAAGAGCGTTGACACGCAGTGGAGACAGAGAACTACGAAGCTCACCAGTAAATATACGGCTCTAAGAGAACTGACAACAAAGAGCGTAAAGGGAAAAGTCAGAGAGGCGGAGAAGATTTACTGGAGGGCAGCGATGGAAAAAAAACCGACTCTGAATAACTACCGAGAGGGCAAAAACGAAATAAAGAGGGAGGCATTTTATGATAATTCAAGAGGAAGCGCTTTATTGTTTGAAGCGAGATCGGGCTGCCTTAGAACGCGTATTTATAAAGCGAAATTCAGTAAAGAAGAAGAAAATTGCACATGCTGTGAGGAAGATAGGGAAACGACGGAGCATGTTCTGATTGAATGCGGAAATATCCACCCACCCAGGTGTACGTTTGGGCACCACCCTACATGGGTTTTAGGGCGAATAACGGGAAGCTGAAGATAGCCGCGATTGAAATGAGTAAGAGACGGTTAGAATTCTGGTGGCAGAAAATCAGAGAGAACGGACAAAAATAATTATCGGGAAAAATATGGACTTTCTGCCATAAGGGGCAGGGAACTGGGCTATGAATTTCCGTTTTTGCTATGGTATGATCGATTTCATTGAAGTAAATTTAAAAGGCATGAGGAAAATTTAAAGAGAGAAAAGAAAAAGTTCTTAAATCTTCTTACGAGCCTGGTGGCGCACATGTCACCGCCCCGTTACAAAGGGGAAGCTCATAGCATCCATCCATCCAAACCATTGGCACACCGGCAGCATTTATGGTAGCGACGGAATGTCAACTTTGAGTTGTAGCTGAAAATATCAGCCTAACACCGATATTCTCCACTCCTGACGGCACCCAGAGCCTTATTTCTGAAACGCTAGATTATCCCATTTCATTCATCATTATGGATCACTGGCGTGTTTCACTGCAATGTCTTGACACGTATATGTGCCTTCACTGCATTGCAGAGAATTACTGCGGCGAGGCACATTTGCCGGCGAATGTTGACGCCATAAATCGACAAATTTGTTTCGGCGTAACAACAACCTTGGCATTCATTTACCTGGAAGACGATACGTTTGAATACATATTCATGTGACAATGAATATTCGGAGCAGAATTTCTCCCTTTTCCATGCTGAAACCAAGAGCTGAACTTTAGACATGCTGTAGCTGTAGCACTGCAGAATAATTTGAGCACCTTTGATTCCTCAACGGTCGCCTAAATGTTGGTGGAGAAGTGTTTTGATAACCAGACACAGTGCTCGGATATTGCAGCTCTTCCGTCGATCTTAGAAAATTATTAACATGACCGTTAATACTGTCACGGCAGATTTACTATAACAATCTTCCAATCGGCATAATACATTTGATTGCTTGTCTCTATCTAACTGCCACAGCACATATAACAACAGATCATCATATAGCAATTGCCAACCTCCTAGGCAATGAATGACAAAGGTCCTTAATTCTAAGCTAATTAAGATTCTGGAAGTCCTAAATTAGATACTGTCAAAGTAGTCCTTGCCTGAATGCTTTCTTTTATCAACACATTGCACTTCCTACATTATTACCGTTAGCTCAGGCATTCGTGCTGCTTAGGTTTCTGTCCCAACATTTTTCACATTGAGTGCTTGAAAGCAGTGAACGATGCAGGCAAAAACTACTAAGGCAAAAAGTTGCAGCCGTATTTGAAGAAATATTTCATTACGAATACTAATCACTGGGACATTGAAGGGAACCAAAGAATGAGCTTTCATCAATAAGCTATTCCCTGAAAGTCTACTGTCAATCATCTTCGCATCTTTATAAACAAGATTTCTGGAGAAAGCAATCGTGCTTCTGCATTACACCAAGCAGTGTTAAAGGTTGGTTAATAACCTCACGGTGGATAAGTTGCGCATTTTCGGCAGCATATAAAAAACCCTGTAGGAACCTTCTCAAATCTTTATTAGTGCACGACGCACCGCCTCATGCGCTTAAGTAAACTGATCACAGAAAGGACCTCTACCTAGGCGGAAAAGCAGCGAAGCATCCAAACTTCTGACTTTACCTGGTCCTTTTTTATTTCATCGTGCGAATTTAGGACAAAGGAAAGGTACGTTGAGGCGAAAAGAAAAGATAAATTAAGTGGATCTGCAAGTGCCAGGTGATTATATTAGGATTAATACAGTTAAAATTAAATGAACAAGGCCAAGAAAGTAAATTTTTTGAGTTAAAAGACAAATAAAATCGTCGTATTTCCTAGCGCCGCGCGAGCCACGGAAGCGGTCTCCTCCAGCTGTACAGTCCGCTTAAATGGATACATTATCTTCGGTTGTTGTTCTTGATTAACAACTTGCAGACAGTCTCAGTTTTTAATTGAAGGCTTCTTCCGGCTTGTCCTGTGTCGCCTTTGCTTTTTTGTTCTTTTTTTCTTTCAGGCTTCCCCCAGACTTGCCTGCTCCACACTTGTTCGTTGCTGCAGCCTTCGTGTTAATTTTAAAAAAATTAGGACAGATGTCCGAAATTATTCTAGACTGAACAATTGCAATGAGTGGTCACGTCCGTCTGTTAACAACTGTGCCTCCCTAAATGCTTGAAATAAAGAGGAGGTCAAACGCTGCATCATACGTCTAAACCGTAACGGTTCAGAATCAAAGTATCCCGATACTGATCCTTCAATTGCATATTCAGCTGCAGTCTGCCACGACATAGAACAGGATGTAAATCTAGTGTCCACATTTATGTTTTTCAGTTAGACATAGTCTAGAAAAGATTGCGTACGACCGATAAAGAGAAACCTGTCGATCGTTTACACTGGAAATGAATTGGCGCGATAGGATCTGCCAGAAGAGTGTGTGCGAGGTTTATACGGACGCGGTGCGTTCCTCGTCGAAGATTATTGACGACTTTTTGGAAACTCTCGATCACAGAGGCACCCCGCTCCGCTACGGCTACCAGTTCCACTCCTTTAACTCAGCTTGAAATGTAAACCCTAATTCGCGTAGGCTTTGAAGTGCCTGGTCCGGCCTGCGATGGCAGTGGTTGCTGAGAGGCCCTTCGATCATATCAAAGACTCATCGGTACCTTTGGTTTTTCTCTCTGCAAGTATCCGCTAACTGCACCAAATTCTTAAAAAGGAAAAGAGTGAATAATGCCACTTCATGCAAGGTCGCGTTTCCACCCTTTGCATTTGATAGGCAATGCTTTATCCCGAAATCCGGTTCCTTATGCCGAGAAACAAAAGTGCAAAAACATACGCTCGGAATTTCAATTCTGCCCAATTCGATGCGCTGTGCAGGCTCTGCGCAATAAGAGCGCTTCTGCAGCCACTCGATCACACCTACACGGTGGGCAATGTCCGATGTCCGGTGGGTCTTCAGGGGGCAACGCCTGCCCTCTGACAACACAAAATCCCCACATACATTGCCCAACATACACAGGGACACATACTGGTAGTGGTTATCGTATACAGGCTGTGCTACGAAAGCACACACCTTCGCCTGGTTCAGAAGTCGAGACTGGCGAGTTGGGATGAACTGCGGTTTCTTTTAAAGCGAACCTTTCTCAGATATTGTAGGAGACGATATCCACAGTATGATTCACGAATTACGTAGCACGTAATAAAATCAACACGGAGAGAAAAAAAGAGGGGTGTTTAAGTTTTAAATGTATTTGTATCGAAGACACTCCTGCTTTGAAAGCAATGCAGTGTATTCAGCCATAGTTGCGGTCTTTCCCGTGCCAAAACTAGGAAAGATTATGATGAGGCACGCTCCTGAAATTTCGACCACAACGGGTCTTTAACGTTCGCTGACATGGGACAGCAAACGGTCCTGTAACGTTTCGCCAGATACAGTTTGTTTAAGAATTACTGCCATCGTCATTATCATCATAGTCATGTTGACGCCATCACCAGTTGGTTAGCTCGTGGAGTTGCAAGCCAGGCCACAAGCCAGGAAATTATATCTGGATACATTAGTAAAGTATTTCCTCTCTCTCATCTGTTAGTTTTACGTTCACTGCAGGACGAAAACCTTTCGCAATGATCTTTAATTACCCCTGACATTGTGTTCTGGAACACAGCCACCCGATAAATACACAACCAGCCGAACTGCGCTTCCGGAAACTATTTACAAATGTATGTTTAGTAGCGCACACAACAAGTTTCAATTTCCAAGTTTATTAACAGAAGTTATGGAATAAGGTACATATGTGAAGTGTGCATATTATATGAACAACGCCCGCAGTTACGGGTAGATTCTCGCATTCTCATCAGGAAGCATTAGCTTATTGCTGCGCTTTCAATCTGCGCGTGTAAAAGGAACTCGCGAAGTGGCCGAAGACAATGAAGTCTTACTTCTTGCTGAGGTCGCTATATAACAAAACAAAAGGCCGCATAATCATTATACCCACTTTCTAATTGTCAAACAAATAAAGTTTGCTCGATCATCATCATCATCAGCCTGTTTAGGTCCACTGCAGGACGAAGGCCTCTCCCAACGATTTCCAATCCACCCTATCCTGAGCGAGTTGGTTCCACTTTATGCCCGCAAACTTTTTTAATTTCATCGCTCCATCTAACCTTTTGCCTACCTTGTTAAGGTAGGCAAAAATGTTAAGGGTAAAGTATCGAGTTTGCTCGATACTTTACCCTTAACATTTTTACCATCTAAAAATAGAAAATCGAGTAGAAGGTGAGGTATTTAAAAACATAAACGTTGAAATAAAGATGTTCGAATGTGGATAGGGTGCCTATACACCGGACTAAAATTAAGTAACGCTCAGAAAACGGTGATTAATTTGGCTGTAACGCAAGCCAGGTGTGTATCACACCAGGTTGGATTACCTAAACACTCAGGCTCCAGTTTTTATGAAGCGATCTATGTAGCTGGCTCATACAAGACTGCAAGCGTTCAATAAGGAGACTACCGCAAGGTCAAGGGCTCCGATATGTGTTTGTCGTCGATATGAAAGTATTAAACTTGAGAATAATTAGACAGCGAACGGCATGTGAATCCGGAAGTCGTTCGGAGACAGAGTAGATCATGTCGCTGCCAGTTTTCAAAAGGGCCCGGCACTACTTTTTGAACAACCTCATAAAACGGTGCGGATGAGTAATGGAGCCTCCTGTGAGCACGTGAGCCAAGTGTTATTCTGCACCTTCTAGGGAATTTGCAATTTTGTTTCAATAAGTAGATATGGAAATCGCCTGCACTTCCTTTAAAAAATACGTCTCTAGCGGAACCCACTACGTCACTTCAGGCAGGGCTAGCATTGGCTGATTTCGTGGTCACAGAACCATGGCCAGCCGAACTTACTTGTTCGTTTTGAGTTGAACTAAGAAAGAGAGTGCATCCTGGTCCACCTTTAAGAACACCGAAGCGATGCAGCAAGCGACGTAGTCGGAGCTCCAAGTCACGTGATTCGTTGAAACAAGAGCACGCCATAGTCGGCTGTACTTGAAACCAAACTGCAAATTCATTGGTGCGTGCAGTGCAGTAATATTTGGCTTCCACAGTCACAGGAGCCTCCTGGACTGATCAGCACGGTTTTGTCGATGTGTTTGAAGAGTGTTACAGGGCAATGGGGGCCCCCGTCCACTCTATCCGCACAGTGCTGTACGCGTAACACCTTCCACATATCTAATACTTGGAGCAGTCGATCAAAATGAGAAAAACAAAAAAGAAAATCGAAAGCGCGTCAAAGGACCGATGTACGACACGTCGAAGACAGCTACAATTCGTACCGATAAAACGCGAACCGACTCCAGAGTCGGCGACTGCTACAGAACACGGTAAGTAACAAGTGCATACGTGACAAGCGAATAGCGCACCGATGCTTCGGTCACCCAGTCTCTTTCTCGCTTGTTTTCACGTCACCCAGGCCGAGATAACCCCATTCGTGGAAGCATGGCGACGAAGATGTGTACGCCATGAATATAAGCACACGGTGTGGCGTGATACAAATAATAAACGTCCTCAGTCGCCTTCCTTGTGGTCCTTGTTTCGTTTTGCTCTCTCTATCTCTCTCTTTTTATCTCGCACTTTCTGGTCGCGCATGTCCACCGCAGGTTTCTTTTGCTCTGCCTCTTTTCATACTGTTCTCGCCAAGAGCCGAGAACAAATTGAGATCCGAGCCGCGATTGAAGTAAACCGCGGGGTAGATTATTGGAAGATGGAACGGCCGAACGCCTCCACCCAATGCGTCGAACACGCGCAAGCGTCGCAGCAGCAAAAAGGAGCAAGAGAGAGCTAGAACGGCGATGAACGGAGGAGGAGAGCGATTGTATTGGACAGCTGGGCGGAAAAGAAAGATAAAGAAACAGCAACATCGGATAGAGAAACAAGCGACCAACCGGCTTATTATAAGTCGCCCGAGCTGTCCGTCTCGATCGGTGCTTCCTGCCTTCCCTCACGTCGTACTGCTCGGTGCCTCGCCGAGAAAGAGGCGAAGCCGTGAAAAAACGCAACAGCGCCACATAAAAACGCCTCGCGAGAAGTTTCGGCGCCCAAAGGAGCGGCGGCGAATTCGCGCCGGTATTTCTCAGCGGCCAACGCTTCTGCTCTTTCGCGGTAATATTATTTCTTTCTCTCTCCCCGTACGTATATATTTCTCTTTTCCTTTTTCACGCGGTGTGTGCGCAGCCGCCGCTCAGGGAGAGAGCGAACAAGAATCCCTACTTGACAATGTGATTCATCAATAACCCGCCAGGGGTCCGGCGCATCGCGCGCGCCCCGTAGCGTTCCGCAAGCGTGGCGCGACGCGGGCGCCACCACTGCGGCGAAGGTGCTGCCACCCTCCCCGAGTTCCCCTTGTGGCAACTGTGGGAACTTGCACCGCGCGATTTCCAGAGCAGTTTATGGTGCGCGAGTGCTCGCGCAATGCTTGCGGGTTCTCTCTCCGCTCGGTGGGCAGCGCGACGGATTTCGGACCGTGTTAGATGGAACGCTTCCTCCTTGTCGTTCTTATCTTTTAGTTTTCCCGTACGTCTGCTATAAGGGTGTACGAAGACTGACCTGTCCGGGGCTTTCGTTGGTCCTTTCGCTGCGGTGTATGGAGGCAATCTACGTCGGCTTTAAGGCGTTCTTTATTTTGTTCCCCCTTACGCACCTCCTGGTCCTCGTTGGCCTGTGGTGTCGTACTGCTTGCTTTTAGCTATTTGCACTAGCTTTGTGTCGTGACATGTTCCGCTTGGCCTCCTCCGTCCCACTGCGCGCTTTTACTTCAGGAACTTTCCGCTATCATTCTGTTTTCCCTCCCAAACGTTCTTCTTTATTCCTCAAGCTACGACAGTAGTAGCTGTATTCCATCGGACAACGCTACAAGCGCTTCGAGGACTTTGTCTTAAGGTACGTTAATGTGCTACGGTGTACTCACGTAAAACGCTTTTAATAAAATATTACGCAACGCTAACCGTGGGTCGTAGCACTGGTTAATCGTGTTTAACCCCGCTGGTTAAAGTTCGTAATTTTCTCTTTAGTTTTAACCCCCTTCGTGTTTCTAGACAAATGTTCTTACGAAGCCATTGGACCTTCGTCCACATTGGCATGCTTTGTTCTCGCGCAAACATGGACTGAAACAATTTTGCTTGCAGTATTGCGACTACCGGGGGGGTCAGCCTATCTGGCGTCGTTGAAGACGCTAATAGACCACACGTAATGCGCGGTAAAAAATTGTACATCGTTCATCTTTTTTTTACATTGCAGCTTCTACTCTTATTTAGGAAGACCGCAGAATGGTTCTGGCGATTTTGTACTAACGCACTGAGCCGGTTGCGACAGTCCATCTGAATCATTACCTGGCAACAGAAGTTCTCTGTCTGAAGTGCGCGGAACAGTTTTAAATATGCGAACTATACTGACTGTCACTGCTCATTGAACGTTGCTTGACCAAGCAAAGTCATGCACGCGACTGATTTTATTGGCTAGTAAGTTTATCTCGCTATTTTCTGCATCCTAATTCCGAGCATACGTTTCTACACTTTGAAACCTTATTACTTGTTTTTGTTATAAACGGAAATAGAATACACTCTCGCAGCCCTTTCGAACCTCGGGCAAGCAGCCAGCATCGCTTGCTTGTGTTACAATGTGCTTCATCTTGACTTGGGCTGCGCGACCTGTATTGATGTCCATTGACATCTCCATTCTTGATGTGTAGTAGCTCATTTGACGTGCAGCCCGGATCGTACCAGGGATGGTTCAAAGCAAGGGCGGTTCAATTGAGGTCGCAATTAACGTTCCTTTTTTTAACGCTCCAGCAATGCGTTGAAAGAAAAGGAAGGTTAACGTTCGTTTTTTTTTTTTTAACGTTCCAGGCTGCACGTCAAACGAGGGGTTGACCCTTTGCCATTCCCCAGATATGACTTCACGGTAACTCGTTAAAGGATAAATGATTCAGTGCTTTCGCTTGGCTTTCCTCGTCTGACGTGAAAAGAAGTCGGGAAGCGCAATACCGATATAAGGATTGTCAACAAGTTCATGTTTGTACTTTTAGGGGCAGCACCAAAATTTTTTTTCGCACAGAACTTAAGCATTGTGTCAACTCTAGCGGCACTCGAAAGGGCCGGGAAAGAAGGGAGCGGGAGGGGGGGTGGCAGGCACAGGCTTTAGGGTGTGCCACCCCCAACCTCCAAAGTGAAAAACAATTTTTGTCATGCGTGTATATTATCTTTTCATTTTATCAAAGACAACACCTTTGCACGGGGAAAACGCTATTGACAATTTTGGAGGGATGTCGCAAAAATATTTTAACTCGCTTTCATGATATAGCATGTTCAAATGCAAGATTTTTCTGATCTGTGTGAGGGCCCACCGATCGCTCTACAAGATTAGATTCCATAATTGTGTTTCACTTGAAGTTTAATCTTGCTGAAAAGCACATGCAAAGAGGGGGCGCACTGGTATTGCACTAACGTGAATATATAATCCAGCTTTCTAAACCGGTTATTGCAGTCTGATTCTTCATAGAGCCTCTGAATTCAGCAAAGCTTATTTCCAGTGAGTAAGGCATGAAACATAGCAACATTTTATGGACAACAATATAGACGTCGGATAAACGATTTTCAAGTTCCGTTTGGTTTCCCCTCTTTCTTCCTTGGCAATGGCGAAGTCGTCTTCCAGCTAACTTTATATATTGCCCGCACGGAACCTAAAAGCATCAAAATGCGGCTTTAGTACATCGTCGAGTCCTTCGTTCGATATTGAGTGCACGACGTACTTAGATAACCTCCGCTATCTATAGCTGCGTGAGTGTCCGTGTTGGTGATGAATCTCAATCTATAACAAAGCCTTGGTAATCATTATTTGCGTATTCAATAATCCCAGCAAATCATCTAGCCCTGTGACGTGCACTCCACCTTGTCCGAGCAGTCTTCCGGAGCAAATAGAATAGCTCCTGGCAGCTCATTCATTCTTTTGTCCCCAATAATGACCTTGCTGCTCACCGTCGCCAGAAACGCGCAGCCCAGACACGACGGCCTGAACAAATGACTTCGATGACAGAGGCTCCGGCGCCGTCAACTTGCTCGCTGCGACGAGATTGATGTTGCCAGAGTGTCCTGTTGCCACTTCGGCAACCCTTCTAGCGGTTTGAGACGTTCCCCGTTTTGTCAAGGCCGGCAATCAGTTTTTCCTCGCAGCCACCTCTCAGTTGATCGTTTCCTAGGCTGTTATAAACATCGTATACACCTTCCATGCATGCCGCAATCGCGAAGATAACCATCCCGTCCAGACAAATAGAGTCGAAGAGTGTCGGGAAATGGGGTCAAAGAGACACATCGCAGACAGCAGGTGATTACGTAAAAGTTGGACCTTGTGTATAGAGTGCATAAACCTTCTAGAAGCAGCATCGTGCCCTTCTCTGCCTTATAGGATAGTACTGAAGCTCCCTTACAAAGCAAGTGATAAATTCGTCCTTGCTCTTTGATTATTGCTTATTGCTATGGGCTAATCTGCTAGAACGCCTGCACCTTCCATTGATAGGGTTTGCAATTTTGAGCTGCACTGCGAACATATGCATTGTACGCGTACACTTTGTATTTATTTATTTATTTATTTATTTATTTATTTATTTATTTATTTATTTATTTGCTTGTTTGTACGTGCGTTACCAATGTCTTAAAGGCTCACGCAAAGGGATTGAATAAAGAGGCAACAGTAATTACAAGTAAGAAAAAATGGCAACAACACAACTATTTGGCCGATAATGCGTGTTGTAATGCCTGTTTACCGAGATTTATCTTTTGATAAACAGCGCGTAACGCACCTTATTTTTGCGTAGTCCACGAATGGCCTAGGAATACTCTCATGCGTGCATTCTAGTACGAAGAAACCTAGAGGGAAACATCAATGTAGGCCTGTACTGCGGACAAACTTGGAGATGCCGTAATAGTTACCGTCACCCGAACTAACACGTACCCCAAACAGTAACGCTGCTTGAAATGTTCTCTATTACGAGTTAAGCTTGGAGGAGTTCTAATGGCAGCACTTCGAAGCTTTGCAATAAAATATTCATTTTCTTCGCATATTTCTTCTTAACACATTTACTGTAGCTGCTTCGCTTGTGGATGAAGGATTTTTGATGTCCATACTGGGTTTGTTCTCGCGCACCGCAATTTACGTGACCCTATACCAGTGACCAAATTTCATCCAAAGGTAATCTGAAGCTAGATACTCCATTAATTATCCTTTCTACTGAGTTCATACAAATATTATTTAAGCCTTTTACCACACATATGCCAATAGCAACATGCGCAGTCGAGGCGCACGTGAACAAATATTGCATCCGTATTAGGGGTGGGGAGATCAGCGCGGAATGCCGAGACCTTATCCTATGGTCCCATGGTTATGTCTTCATTTCCCAAGTACGAAGCGTTCGAAAGTATGCTATAAGCAGCCAAAAGAAGTTTACCGTCGTTGTGGCGTGTATCTTCGGAGAAAATCGATAACCCGTTAAATTCAATATCACCGGATGCCACACACGGAACCGATACATTTTGAGTTCCTTCACAGTGACAAGAAAGAGAACTTCTAGGTATTCGAAGTCTCAGGCGGCAAGCCTTCTACCAGCATTTGAAATGAAGCATCTCTGCCGGGTCGAATGATCATGCAGATGCAAACTCATGGACCCCGCACTGAGAACAGTCGATCATGGCACGCGCTGTTCCGCTTTCCGACGCGAGAGGGCGCAGGCGATGAGCCATCGTTCAAAAGCCGCCGCCACACCGCCATTTGCCGAACGCACACGCGCGGCGGGTCATTGGAGGACTAAGCTCTGGGTTGGTTGGTTGTTCGTTTGAACACGGCCGCTCAATAGAAAAGAGGCCGTGGTTTGAAGCATTGGCGCAACCCACAGAAGTGGATCGGCCATGAACTGAGCGGTTTGTTTTGAAAGGGAGGACTAACAGACAAGACAAGAAAGAAACCATAATATGAATTTAGTAGTGAAAGCGAGGCTCCTAGTGCGCTTCTACCACTTCCTCTTTCTCATTGCATTGAGTCGGAAAGGTAGAAGTGCGTGAGTGCGTGAGAATAAGGCGACCTATGGCGACTCTAAGCTCATTATACGTAGCTCTACTTGTGAAACATGAGGAAGCACAAACTGCATGAAAGAATAGATCATAGCGAAGTCTTACCCATGCGTAAGCGGAAGAGGTGCAAAGTATTTGCTTTCTACCTCATTATGACGCGTTGTACACGTTTAGCAAAACTTAATATTGCATTATTGATGATATGCAGGGGTTTTCCCTGGAATTTACATTACGGGATGTACCTAAATGTCAAGTGGCGATGTGCAGCGGTGGACAGTTTGAACTTGTTCCAAATTACTACAAATTAAGGGTTAAGGGGGTGCCTTTTACATTATAAGGGGGGGGGGCAGGGGTGAGGATATATATATATATATATATATATATATATATATATATATATATATATATATATATATAGAACGTGCGGAACATATACACGTACTCCGAATACCAATGCCAATGCTGGCGCAACTTCTCGCTTCTCTCACTTGTTTGGAACTTTGACCTATACTTGATTGACTCCCTTGACTGGGTTGGCACGACGTACTAGAGGCTAGGTTTGTACAAACGTTGCACAAATATTGTGTGCACAACGTGCGACCGACAAACCAAGCAAGCATCGTCGTGGTGAGGTCGATGCCTCGCGCATGCAGCTGCGTGCCGTTGAGGTCGCGCCGCGAGTAAGATGGCGGAAGTCGAAAAACGTGAAATCCGTCTCGAGGTTGATGACAGAGCACCGCCTCGCGGCTCGACGACGCCATGACCATAAAACAAAACGCCTATTTGTTTTAAAGGCAGGTGCGTCTCTCCGCGAGGGACGGCACGCAAACGCTACGAGTGTGCAGCGTGTGCATATGTTGTGTACAGGTGGCGTTCCTGGCGTGCCAATGTTTTCTCTCGTTTTCACTTATACTTGAAACCACATATATGTCCTTCGCCAGGTTTCCCCGCAGTAAACGTCGCTGTGATTAAATGGTTCGCCCTGGCACAACGTCTTTTAGCAGGGCAGGTGGAACCCTAAGTCGAACACCGGTCGCTTCACTTCGTGACAGATGCTTTGTTTCAACTGCAAAATACGCCAGTGCGGAAGACTCACAAACAGCAATGACCTGAAGTTGTACACCTGTCTTGTACGAACACTGTACTGTGCTATCTCCGGCAAAAAACAATAAAAGTACTTGTACATGCGTTCACGTTCTCTCGTTACAAGTTGTGCAAATCTTGGTTGCTATAGTATACTTGCTCCTTCTATGTCTTAGCTACGCTTTATGTTCGAGAGATAAAAGATCCGGTTGTACAAGGGCATCTCCTACGGTCATCACAGAGAAAAGATTTCGCTGGTGCAAAAGTTCTAATAATAACAGTCGCCATGACCACGTCGTGCCAAAAACACGATGTGGTCATGAGAAACGCTGTACTCGGGGCTCCAGAAATTTTCACCATCTGGGATTCTTTAACGTCCACTGACAACGGACAATACATGGACCTCTAGTACTCATATTTGCTTCCATCAAAGGTGCAGTCACCGCTGAAGAAATTGCTTTCAAGTGTTGTCGTCAAATACACACTCCGCTAATCGCACAGGCAACAACGACCAGCCTGTTCCAGAAAGGCCCCCATGAGATCTCTTCACATACTCAATCTCCTCTTCACTACGCGTAGAATAGCACACTTGTATGCCCTCCTTTTTATTCATAAAGCTCACATCGACGGCCGTTATGCTATGACTCCAGGCCGGCTCCCTGGAGCTTGACCTCATAACGCGATTTCCTCGAAGTTCTACTACACACTGCTATGGTGCAGCCTCAGAAAGTGAGGCACTTTGCTTTTTTTTTTACTCACTTGGACTTATCTCAGGAAAGAGCTATGCAGGTCACGTCAGGGCCACACTTATTCTCTGCCTTTCAAATCAGCGGATCGCTGACGAACGGCGCGACATCAAGTGCAGCATGTACACACATACACAGGCCCATGGTGCCTGATAGTCAGCAGAGGCAACGCTGTTGCTCCTCTTTTAGTCGTTCGTTCGCATCCATACTAAAGCTCGTTTATATCAGCCTCGCGAGAGCTGCTTCGTCTGGCCGGATTACGTTATCTGTTGGCGGCCCGCTCTCGGCGAGGAAGAGCGTAAATCTGGCAAGGTTCGACACGAACTGCACTCATGCAGTCGGCCCAGCGGTGACATTACTGGAGCGTGGCACGCAATGCCATTAAGAGGGCACCACCTTTACCGGGGACGCCGGCGGTTTGAGCTATCGATCACTTTGCGAAGGGGTTTTCTCAGGCCAAGAGATTCCGAGGGTTCCCTGCCGGAACGACCCCGAACCATCTGTCTCCACTGTAGGTGGAATGGATTCGCGGAAACGAAACGTGTTTCTAAATTTTCGTTCGTAGATATTTCACGTACCGGCCTCGTGGAATGTCCCCTCTTGTTTTCGGACAGCAGCTGAGGGTTCGAAACAATCGTTCGTTTGGCAAAATGCCCACGAGTACAAATGTTTGTTTATGAAATATGTTGAATTGTTACGTTTTTTCCGTATGTCCTCTGAGAAACCGCACGAACTGTTCGTGTCAGTAGCTCACTGTTTCCGCGATATCTAGCAAATAAGAGAAACTATAACAGTGGGGTTGATTTATTATTTAATATGGCATAAACATGGTGAGATGTCTGTTGCAGATTAGCAATAGGTGGTACCGCATGGCGACTGCATCGCTAGGGTTAAAGACTTCTCTATCGCTTATCTTAATTCTTTTGCTAATTTTGGGTAGCTCGCTGGAAAACCATTCGTTTTCCTCATTCGAGCGTTTTAGAATACTTCACTCCTTCCCTAATATATAAGTACTGTAATATATTTCTCGTTGTGCAACATATTAACGCGCATGCTTACAACTCCATACCTGATGCCACTCATACGACAGTATATTCGCTTGTTATGTTGTCTGGTAATTACAAAAGAAAAGAAAATGCAGAGCTAACTATTGCTTAAATCGTTGCCCATTGCTAGCAAACGGCATTATTTGTAAAACCAATACGACATTTCATCCTCCGATGAAAGCTGTCGAGTAAAACATATATCAAAGAGAAAATATTACATTCACATATTGACGCGGTACTTAGCTAAAATCTGTTTTTCATTAAATGGACTCGCTGCACCAATGCAGAATAACTATGGAAACATCCATGGTGTGCGCTACATACAAGACCCAAACAATAGGAGAGAACACGCATTTTTCCTATTTTTCGTGTATTTGCCGCTTGTGTTTGACCTCTCATAACATAATTCTATTCAAAAATACCCCTTTAGTGTTAACTTCTAGGCAATAACATGTAGAAAAAGAAAGTAACATGCACCAAATTAGGCATCGAAATTAGAAAAGAAGTGTGAAGCCCGCTGAACAATTGTGATCTCATCTCCTATAACTGGCATTCTGCCTCCTGCAAGCCGTCCGTTCCATATTGAAGGACGTTTCCTGAAACCTGACGTAGGCTAGCTCCTAATGAATGAATGAATAATTATTTATTTATTTAATAAATAATCCTTTATTGGCACGGAGATGCCCGTACATATCCAGAGCTAGAGGTCTATGACGCACAGATAAGGCAGGAGTGGCAGTGTGGGGGCCGGCAAGGACTTAAAGAAACACAAACCACCAAAGGTAGGCCGGATTGATATTTACGATAATGAGAGATCCATGAAAACCTAACAAACGTAGGTTACAGAGCGGCTCGTCTCCCTCTAACCTCATCTCCCTATAAAACACCAGATAAAAACTGTAGCGCCCTAGCGACTTCGCGCGAAGCCTGACTGTCCGTCCGTGTGTAAGCTGCCTCTCCGATGACCTCCCGTACAGTCGAGGAAGGCGTACGTTTCTACACTTACAACAAACCATCGATGAAATGCCTCCCGGCAAGCAGACAGACTTAACGCATATTCGCCAAACAACAGCCACGGCCAAAGCCTCCAGGAGGACCGCTAGCGTGCAAACGACCTCCCCTACTACCACCACAACGAAGAGGGCGGAGGGGGGGGGGGGGGGGGGAGGGGCGACCATCCGAGTAGGCCGGTGAATATTTACTTCCCCCAGCCAGTGTCAGCCTTCAAATCTTCGCAAGCTACAGGTACCCGTCCAAACAGTGCGAGAGCGACTCACTTGCTGTCTACAAGGACACCTCGGTGCAAACACACAGTCTCGGACGTCGCCCCTGCCCTCTGGCGCGTCGTTCTTGGGGCATCTTAGCCACCACCCAGCCACCACACTGCCTCTCGGTGCTTGGCTTTTTCTTTTTCTTGTTCTTACATTCGCGCCGATTTCGCGTCTCTACCTGAGTTTTACCCGAGTCGGTTTACGGCTCGCCTGCAGGCCTCGGCCCCGCCAACTCGACGGGGGACCCGACATGGTGTCTCCTTTGTCACGCGCAAGAATGCTGCTGCCGCCTCCCCTCCGCCGCCGCCATCCTGAGCCGAGAGAGCGCAGTCCAGCATCCACGGGCGCCCAGCCAGACAACAAACTATACAAGACCTGAGCTCGGCATCGGCAAAGGACGACAACGAACGGGCCGTCGTACATCGCTGCTGCGCCTCCTCCCTGCCATGGCCAGTCCTTTTTGTGGCATATAGTGGCGTCGACCAGTGTGGCCCTGAGAAATGTTATATAAGCTGCAACTGCGTGTCACGACGCCTGTTTTGATTCTTTTACTTCCGCCTCCTCGATTTTTCTTCTCTGTTTACCCTGTCTGCTCTTGTCATTGTATGGTAGTCTCGTTCACAATGGTTCCATGTAACAAAACGTCACATGGTTAGTGGAACAAGAGAGTAACGATTTTTTTGTAATTAGTGTGTGAAACAAAAAATTACGGAGCACGCTTAGCGCTTGCCAGGAATGTCAAGGTGAAAAGGCAGTTGGAC
This sequence comes from Hyalomma asiaticum, assembly GCA_013339685.2. Lineage (NCBI taxonomy): Eukaryota > Metazoa > Arthropoda > Arachnida > Ixodida > Ixodidae > Hyalomma > Hyalomma asiaticum. The sequence goes on from CM023488.1 coordinate 44,258,767, forward strand.
GCACAAGGCGCACAAAATTGCGACCCAGCAGAGGGACCTTCATATATCTCGCGTCTATTTTTTATGCTTTAGTGCGAGCGGTAACTTTCCAGTCATGATTTCGTAATGCCTTCCGAATGCGCTCCACCCCATCCTTATTCTACGGAGAATTTCTTTTTCATGGTTAGGAGTTCCTGTTATTAACTGTCCCATGTATTCAATCACTGCATTCAAAGTATTCAATCACTGCATTCTCCCAGTACTAACGTAGGGTGCAGAAACGTGGAGGATAACGAAAAAACTAGAGATGAAACTAAGGAGCACGCAACGTGCAATGGAAAGAAAAATGATAGGGGTAACGCTAAGAGATAAAAAACGAGCGGAATGGATCAGAGAACAGACAGGAGAACAGACCTGGGCAGGACATGTCATGGGGAGGAAAGATAACAGATGGACAGTGAGAGCGACGGAACGGATCCCAAGAGAGGGAAAACGCAACAGAGGCAGGCAAAAGGTTAGATGGAGCGATGAAATTAAAAAGATTGCGGGCATTAAGTGGAACGAACTCGCTCAGGATAGGGTGGATTGGAAATCGTTGGGAGAGGCCTTCGTCCTGCAGTGGACCTAAACATGCTGATGATGATGATGATGATTTTTTTTTGCGCTTCTCTACGAAGCGCGGTCATCTTTGTTGTAAAATGAAGACGAAATCAAGTGGCCACTCAGCCACTGTTTAACTTCACAGGGGAGTGATAGATTCATTGCACATGGCTGATGCATGCGCGCGCTCCCATTTCTCGTACCTAACCGCGTAAACTTGAGACTTTGGGGACTACACCGTAAAACGGAATACGGAATACTATTTCGCCTTGGTCCTCCCTGATTAGTCAGTTCTGCTTGTCAAGGCAGAATTGAAAGCCCTGACCACTAAACCAAGGGTGGGCGGGGAGGCGTTCCCCAGCACTCAATAAAGTTATTTTCTCCTTCTCCTGACCAATCTCAATTCTCTGATTGGTCAGTCCTGCCTCGAGGAAGCAGAACTGACCAATCAGAGAGGGCCAAGACGAAATAGTATTCCGTTCTACGGTAGAGGCCCCATGGATATGTAAGGATTTCACTAACAAACCAAATAAAAGAAGACAGTGGTTTGGCACGAAAGGGAAGCCGAAGTGACTATAATCTGAATTCGTCACGTACGTCTTAAACTTGGAAATCCCAGCTGACGTAAAACAAATGAGGTCTCTTTCTACTTTCGCCGATTCCCCTTGTACGCGAATGCGATTCCGCAAGTACTCGAAGGTGGAGAGGCCACCTTGTAGGTGTAGTATAAGTAGACGCGCTCCGACGAAGAGAAGAGAAAGGTAATGTGGAAGCACCGGAGAAGAAAAAAAAGAAGATATGTCCCTGTCAGACATACCTCAGATGACACGCGCCCCGTCTCGGCTGTCTTCCTGAAGCCAGTTTTCTCGTACGCGGTCGCCATCGCGCACCAAGAGTGCCGCGGAAATCGGCGCTCTGCCTCCTCGAAGATGCAAAGCGTGACAAGGGGACTAAGGGGAGAAAGGCGCGGCGCATTTTTACTCCCCGCGGTTTCCGACCGCCCGCAAGAGAAAGGACAGAAGCGCTCGTGGCCGAGGGGGCGGTTAGCGGCGCGGTCTCCCGTTGCTCAACAATGGCGGCCTAATCAAACAGACCAATAAGCGGTACACGCCTACCGCCCGGCGCCGCTGCCACCAGGGGTCATCGCTGTTCCCGAGAGTGCCGGTATGCACGCATGGGTCGCTCGGCTACTTCTGAAGGTTGGCGGCACTCTTGCAGCTCTATTCTTTCCGGGGTATATGTGAATATCGCTGTCCGCAATCCCGGCGGTCCATGCTCTTACCTGCACTGTTGGCGTGCGTACACACCCTCGTAGCCTTGACCACACTGTATTGCTGTTCCGTAGAACAGCGTGTAGCCTATGCAGTGTATAATTTAATAGAAAGCGGCAACACCCGTGTCGCACGCATCCCCTGCGAGCAGCTTTATCGACAGCGGCTATCTGCCCCGGGAAATCGTGTCCCCGCTGAGAGCCCGAGGTGACACGGTCGATCGTTATCTCCTGTCGAGCGGGAGCCGTGTTCCACCCTCGTGCTGGCCGCTGCGCGCTGGACAAGAACAGATGAGAGAGAAGGGACGGGAAGCAGGACTTGACAGTTAAATATCTGCTGGTGTCTCCATCTTCGCGCTTTATTTGCCGTGCAGCATGGGAGGTGAGCTTACAAGTTGCACCGCATTGTGGAAGCCGCCGGGCTTGTCACTTGTCGCTGACTTTTTGGCGAGGAATATGCGCTTTGTCGTATGGTGCTGGCTCCCGCCGTGCTTGCACAGTGTGAACAAATTTTGTGTCGTACACGGTGGAGCTTCCATCGGAGAGCTTCTGTGGAAAACAAAAAGATAGAGGCGCGACTCGACGGCGCCTTCGCGCTTACGAAGCGGCTACGAGGCCAACCAACGCGGCAAGAGATGTAGACAAAAGTAAACCCGTTCAATGGATTTCTTCATTGACATAAACCAAATCCGGGTTTGGTGCCTTCCCATCAACAAGCGCGTTCAGAGTGGAACAAACAATAAAAACGACTTTGAAACGCACCCTGAATTATTTGCGAGCATTACGCTTTACCAGCAATTTCTCTTTTCCATGATCAGGCTTTCAACTATTGTATATACTTTCCTTTCGTTTGATTCTACATGGCGATGATGGGTAGACAACTGAACTAGATATCAGAATTTTAAGGCGAAAGCCTTGAATCTCTACTTTTTAATGTTGCGTAGTATAAGGTACAAAAAGCACGCGAGCATTAACAATGCACGCTACTGAGCAAGCATGGCACATATCTGCATACTCAGAAAGGGATATGTGGATGTGTTCCATGTCTGGTTTTACAGGGGAAAAACCTGCTGTACTTCATAATAATTTCTTGGGTTTTACGTCCCAAAGCCACCATATATTATCATGAGAGACGCCGTAGGGGAGGGCTGCGGAAATTTTGAACACTCGGAACTCTGTGACGTGCACTGTCATCGCACGCAGTACGGCGTCTACCATTCCGACTCTATCGAAATGCAGGCGCCGCACTGGGATTCGATCCCACGACCTTCGGCCCAGCTGCCGAGCGCCATAGCCGCTAGACCACCGCTGCCGGTACCCTGCTGCATTTCCTGATATATTACACAGTGTCTTGCAAACTAGCAAAAGCTTCGAGGAGAGATCAGTACGCTCTTAACAGGTACTTCTCAGCACGTCAGTCCAGCGTTCATCAGAAAGGTCAACAGGTCCATCAGAAAGGTGCCTAGGGCGTTCATCAGAAGGTCAACGGCACATCAGCAGAAAGTTCAGCAGCAATTTCCATGTTCCACGGCACATCACATCACCGTGAACGTTCGTGGAAAAGTTCAACAGCATATAAACAGGAGGCCCTACTATCTGACTCCGTTGTAGCGTATACAAGAACAAAGGACAGAAAAGACCCACGCGGACACAGCGTTGTCGCCAGTCCTTTGTCCTTTGTTCGTTGTATGCGCTACAGTAGAACAAAATAGCAACATGACCAAGCTTTCGCTCCTCCTAGGTCCAGCTAGGCCTTCGCCTTCACCTTCTCGGAAAGATCTAAGTGCCCGCAGTCACGTTTCGTAAATATTTGTTTCGAGGTTGTCCTGACACATATCGCAGGCCTGTTTCTTAGGGAGCACTAGTACCGGTGATGTTCTCGAGACTTCGAGTGTGGGGAATAAATCAAGGAGAGGTTGTATCTGTGCTACTTCGATGCAGTCTGTGTTTTTGTTATGGTATTAAGATCACTGCCTGCTTACGGAGAAAATTACCCCGCAGCAACATCAGTTGGTGCACTCTAAGGCAAAACGATATGAATTCATAACCGTTCAATCGAATGTTACTACATGCGTTAAAAAACAGAGAGGGAAAGCTCTCTTATCAAGCGGCTTCGTGATTGTCTGTTGGTCGGCGTGAGGTTATTGGATGGCGGCGTGAGGGCGGCGGACTTTAGTATGTCGAATAGGTTGTACATTCTTCTGCTGACAATTTTTAACAAAGCAAACAAAACAGTAAATTATTCAAGGACCAATATCACGAACCGAGGAACTGGTTTTACGGTAAACATTATTTCACACGCGCTGTTTTTTTACTGATGTTTTCGCGATGTAGACACGACGCTTATTACGCCTCGAAGATGTAGCTGCCACAGGAGATCGTACTGAAAGTGAGTACACGCAAGCGATGATGATCGTACACAGATGACGAAGAGGAGGCTCGGATGGCCCAATGGCCCACAACATTGTGGTACAACATTTTATCCTAAGATGCAAGCTCGAAATAAGTAGTCTGTTTGTTTGCTTCATTCTCGCATCAAGCTGTGCCGTGAGATGTGCGAGTAAAAGGAGGCTATCCACACTTGAAATGGCACCCGAATAAGAGCCCGTAAAGGCTACATGTTTAAAGCTTGGATATTTAGTTATTACCTGTCAATACTTTTCCCTCCATTAAACTTGCTGGACACCTCCCACTCCCCTTACGAAGCTTGTGAGGAAATTTTCCACGAATGTTTGCCTACCCGTCAAAGAGTAACTCGCGCGCAGTTTAGCTGAAGTTCGTATTCATAACTTCCTCACAGTGAGCTAATTATCACTACTACCGCAATTCAATAAGTTGTCATTCGTTTTGTTCCTAGTATGCCTGGCTATGGCTGTACGAGTGTTGTAGGTTTGCGTGCTTCAGTTGGACGTGTCCTACGATAAATAGTAACAAGAAAGTATGCTGTAGAATGTTGTCACCACCGGCAATGAGTGTCAGTGCGTAACACAACCCCACGGGACGTCATCAGCTTAGCGCAACCACACGGAGAGCTTCCTTAACAAGACGTAACGGCTCCATAGAAAATGAAACGATCTCAACAGCCGGAAGCACAAAGCAACACCGCATAGCTGCGAAGCGGCGAAGTGGGGACACACTGAGAGGAAGGCCTATAGTAGCCATCTACGGAGGCGGCGCAGCGCACCCCCGCGGCAAACTGGTAAACGAAGTCGGCGGGACCTTGTTAGGCGCCACAAAGGACTGCTTCATTTCCGTGAGGGCATTAACGTCAAAACTGTCATGTCCGCCGGCGAGCGACGCACGAGATTCGGCGCCACTGTTGCTCCCCGACCCTCCTCCTATATCCTCCTCAATCTTCTCACGCCAGCCGTTGATCCGCTGGCTCCTTCTGGTGTTTTACTTTGCCATTGCCTGCGTGTGCTGCTTACATCTCTCCGTGGTCTGTTCGCCCGATACCGCGGGTCCATGCAAAGCCTCTTGGCCTGCTGCTACCTTATTCATCCCTTGTGTTGTATTTATTTGCCTGCCTTCTATACCGTTCGATTCACGCGAGACCGTGGATCGACATACGAGGTATATGCCCAGCGCCCCCTTCTGGTTCGCTAGTTGGCTGCAATAGCAGCAACATAGTGAGGAAGTATTCACGGAAGCCCGTGTACCGGTCCCGCTGTCAGCGTGCTACTACAGTGCATGCGTCCATGTAAGGTGGTTGCCTCTCCTATTTCAGCACCCCAAAATCAATACTACAATAGGAAAATCCATGCGAACTCTGGTGCCCAGTAACGTCCTTCTTGAAACGACGGTACGGTCCTAAGCCTAACTCACGCTCTCGTGACGTCGAGTCCAAATGGATGAAGGTAAAGACTGTGCATATCTCAAACGCAGCTGTAGCGGCTGTACATGTCACGCTACTATTCTGCGTCCCAAACTACACCCCTGCTTGCGGAAAGCCTGCTTGCCCGATACACGCTGTTTATGTCATTGCACGGAACTACCCAGACGATGATGGCGACGTCGCTCTGGGCGCGTGCACGTGCGTTTACGCGACAGACGACGCCGCACAGTCCCCGCACACCCCCTGTTCACAAAACGCCCATCAAGAATGGTCCCTCCAGGCTCCTCGCCAGTACACACACACACTCACATTATATATATAGATATATAGTTTCGGCCGCGGCCGGATGTTAAGTCTTACCACTCCTCTTCGCTACGTCGTGCCTTCTGCAATAAGAGAGATTTTGCCACTATCGGCGTAACGCATCCACCGCAACGAATCGGCGCCTTCCGACCAACAAACGCCGTCTATACGGACTCTGGGATCGCGGCGGTATACGACGAATGTCGGATTAGCATCACGCCAAGTGGCGCCTTCTCGCAGGGAAACAAGCATTCCACGACGAGGACCGTGCGTCTCTTTTTTTTTTTTGCGTATATGCCGACCGAGCACAGGCACACGACGTGTGGTGGCCTGTCTCGCCATGTCAAGCCGAGGGAAATGTATGCCTACTACGCGCTCCGGCTCTCTATGCACGCTGAACTGCAGTGTGTAGCTATATCCTTCTTAGAATTTTACGTTGCGCGAAGGATAGTTTTTTAAAACTGACGCGACAGAGAACTGAAGACGAATGACCTTTAGATGTCCATGTCTTACTCGAACCCTAGTCGAATCGCAGAAACCTTGTCTTTTGTATTCCTGTAGTTTTGCTGTCGCGTGCTTCTGCAGCCATTCCTATGAATTAAGGTACGTCTGCCAGGAGCATTCAAATGCAGTAATTTCTACTCATTACATGACATTTGTAATGTTTAATCGTTAGCGCTACATCACATTCGGGATGTATAACGCTAACTAGTGAGACGAATTGCAGGGGTGCGAGTGTGATTGATTTGTGGGGTTTAACATCCCAAAACCAGCACTGATTATGAGAGACGCCGTAGTTGAGATCTCCGGAAATTTCGACCACCTGGGGTTCTTTAACGTGCTCTGACATCCCACAGCACACGGGCCTCGGCATTTCGCCTCCACTGAAATGCAGCTGCCGCGGCCGGTTTCGATCCCAGCGACCTTCAGATAAGCAGCCGAGTGCCATAACCACTAGACCACCGTGGCGGGGCCGAGTGTGATGGCTGTATCACGACAACGGTTTACTAAACAAAACCATCGACAGCGAATGACTTGCACGAAGAGCTATTTACGTACGTATAAGAGCAATCTGACGCAGCTACACTCTTAGCACAGTAACCTTTAGCTTATTTTATAGGTACACAAAAATGTGAAAATATGCTCCCTTACTAAAGGTTAAAGCACTTTAACTCTTTAAAGCAGCATATTTTCACATAAAGGAGCATATTTCACAAAATAAACTAAAGGTTACCGTGCTAAGAGTGTACAGGGAGGAACTGCATTATCACGGTAATTGCGCAGTGACTACTGAGAAAGCGCAGTGATACGCGTTTTGGTGGTCACGTGATCAATGACACGCATAGTGATGCACATTTTGGTGGTCGGACAGCTCCTGGAAAAAAATCCTGGTTCCCCAAACAGTGCAAGTACCAAACGTGGGAGGCAGCAATCGCGAAACATTTTGAAGTGGCAACAGATAGCCACTCTCGCCGGCGTTTGTATCAACTTTAGTATTGTTCTGACGGGAAATTCTACCTATTTATTTATTTATTTATTTATTTATTTATTTATTTATACAATACAGCGGACTCGTGGTCCATGCAGCGTGTTCAGTACAAATACAAGTGTAATACAATGAAACAGCAATCTACAACAAAATACATTGCGATGTGCAAACAATGTACAACATAAATACAAATTCCAGCTGAAAACGACGCCGCTGGACTGCGGCACTTTCGTGCATACAGAAGGTTTTCGTTCAGTCTCGCGAAGATGTTTCCGAGACGTCTTCATCCTTTCCGCTCGCGACGTCTTTGAGACGTCGACCAGGCAAAACACGACATCAATCCCCCAAGAAGTAGTCTTTAAGGTCTTGTGTGCTATAGCTGGGATGCCCCTGTAACTTATACGGATATAAGTTACACTAACACTCTGCCAAATTGTTGTATTCGCTCATCTTTCCGGGAAGAAGTAAGCTTTTGTAAGCCGGATTTTTTATAAATCTCTGCCTCAACAATGTGGCTGCGTTTCTTGCTCACACGTTGACATCTTCCATTACTATTCAAGTCCAAGGTCTAACAGCATCTGCAGCAGAGCTGAATCACAACTCAGCTGTCATATATCCGCAAACCGACGCCATTTCACCAGTTAGAACTGAGCAGGGACGCAGGCAGAATTTTATATGGGGGAGGGGCGCCAAACTTAGGACATGGTAGTAACCTAGCCCCACAACAACCCCTCTGGTTTATGAAAGCGAAAATTAGCATTGACCCCTTTGTAGCACAATGCTACAAGGAAACTCCTAAATATTTCTCCGACATGAGAGCTTCCTAGTTGCCAAAAAATTTGTCCTGGTCATGGGTTCGAAACCGGGACCAAGCCTGTCTGCCGCGCTCGCTCTTCCAATTGAACTAACCAGGAGGCTAGCGAATGACAGCGTGAGGGCGATTGACAGCACGAGGGCGCCTTCGCTCTGTCAATCCCTGACCTCCTAGTTAGCTCAATTGGCAGACCGAGTGCTCCGGACAGGCGTTGGTTCCTGTTTCCAAACCCGGACCAGGACAAATTTTTCAGCAACTAGGAAGCTTCCATTTCTGAGAAATCCGATGGCTACAAACGGGTGGATACTAATTGCTTTCCCTTTTGGAAATCGTTGCTACGCTTTACGGGTTTACGCAGAACTCATTTGCCACCCCTCTGGTTACGCCAATGCAGGCTAGCATCCCGCTATTACGGGCGTACAGGAAACGACAGCAATATGTTCCAAGGCGGCGACGAGCTCTCCTGCCCAGCTAGACTAGCTCCCGTATTGCAGGAGCATGTGGTCTCGGAGGCCGTGCACGAGGATACGATCGTGACGCGCAAGGCCGACTGCTGGCGCTGCAGCCCGGCCCGGCAAAACAAGGTACACATCCACTGCGTCTGTACTTGGGAGGGCCGTACCCAGTGTAACCTTGGTACGTGATTGGCCGCCGCCAAAGTAGGCGCTGAAGAGCAGCGTTTCGAAACCTTCAATTAGGGCGACACGAGTGCGGGGTCGATGCGACAATGTTTCTTTGTGCGTTTCCGCGTCCGAGATGCTTCCCAATCTCGCTGTCACAACGGCGCCGATGCATTTATCACCGGCAAACTCGTTCTTCGCGCCTCGCAGAAACCTCCTTTCCGCTTCCGCGGACATAGTTGTCGCGCTGGCGCGGTCACAGGGTCAGAGATTTCGTTCCTCTCCGAGAGCTAGGTGGTCTCTTGACAAAATGTAAAAAGCGATAGAAAGGACTTTCGCTTTTTGAAAGTGTGCGTACCCGTCAAAGTAACAGGAGTAAAGTTGAAGCTGATATCCTGGGGTGTTTGCATTGATATTGACAGTGTACGTTTTTTTTTTCGTGTGCTCATAAATTGATTGCATATGAATCAAATACGAAGGCGGGGCGAGGGGGAGGAAGAGTCTACTTGGAGAAAGTTCAGTGCAAGGAAAGCACGAAGATTATCTACTCGTTAGTTGACCGCTGACCTTTTCGTGAGGTTCCTTGTTGAGGTTTCGTTTAGAGACGATAAACACGCAAGGGAGTTGGTTGTTCCATCATATTCAAATGTCGCTGTTTTCCAATGTCACAGATAGTCCTGTAGCAGGTAGGGTGGTCCAATTTGCTCTGAAACTCGCTAATAATTTTAACTGACCGAATCAACGATCAGTTCAAACCGAAACTGAAACAAGTAGATGCTCTGTGCAGCGTATGCTGGTAACTTCACAGCCTCTCTGCCATCAGAAATACGGAGTTCGCACTCAAAAAGTAAAATACGCGATGTCATACGGCGATGTATTGAGTTATGCAAGCCTTTCTCTACATGACAGCTATGAGTGAAGCGCTGAAGTATCATCGTTTTGCTTTTGACCGCCCGCCTGCTCGGGTATGCTGCGTTGAAGGTGATGACGTCAGAAACACAGGGTTGCCCGTAAAGTAATTCGCTGAAAAATATAAAAATTTGTTTTGGGAAGACTATCTGACTTGAAACTGCCTAGCTTGGCATATATTAATAAAGTACCAAGGAGAACCTATTGAAAAGTTCATTGAGGTCTGGAGACACTGAAAATTCGCCGGAGTTGCCCTTAAACCAAAGGCCTTAGTAGGCCCTTTCGAGATAATAATTCGCGCTCGCTATTCATTCGTACAGATTCGTGAGCACTGTTTTTATCACCTCTGTTCAAAGCTGGTTCATACTTCCCTTTTGCGTCTACACTTTTCCCTGGTGTGTTAAATACTCACACTGAAAGGTCCAGGCCTGTTTGTACAAACCACCCCTACGCGACATCATTAATGCGCTTCAGATCTTACACGGACAGTTTCAGTTAGCTTCCAAGGCACTAACTTTTTACGTTTTCATGCATACGGGTGTACACCTTGACATTCGGCACTTACTCGCGTACGCCCAGTCGACTTCTATGCAGGTATAGTCGTAAGGTTTCAAGTAACAGCAGGCTGCCTCAGAAGTGATCACTCTACACACGCCCTAGGTGGGCGTAAACCCCCTCCTTATAATTCAAAGCTCACCCCCTTAATTTGTCAGAGTTTGGCAGTAGTTCAAAAGTATATATGGGGCTTTGGACAACCACTTGACATTTTACATACCCCGTAGTTTGAATTCACGGGGAAACCCCTGTTCCTATGTCGTTGTCAAAACACATAAGACGGTTGTGCTCCTACGTGATCAACTTCTCTGTGCGTTGAAGCGATGACAACTTCCGAAACAAACGAAGTCGAGCTCTCTGCATAAAATTTATTACAACAGGTTACAGCATCCTGATGCTGAAAATGCATTTGGCATGCTAGAACATATAAAATGCATTATGCGGCTTATTGAACACACACCCAAGAAAACTATAAGAACTGGCCATACTTCCCACTATTTCGGCTTATTCAATCCCGTGGTCTATTCTGTGCTGTGAAAATGTCCTGGTGCACAGGTATTTGTAATGCTGGAAAGTGAGTAGCAGAGGCTTATTACGTCATATAATTCGATAATTGCATTTATTATTCGATCAGTCCGCCTCGTTTGCATTGTATCCCACTGTATGTCAAATTCAAGAGAAACTCGAAAGTTGATCGTTTTGGAGCTTCGGCAGGCAGAAATGAGCCCCTTCAATGTGTTATCTCACTAGCCAACGTGAGGAACCTTAAAATACTGTCTTGGAAGCATGACCTCTATTCTCTTGAGATTACTTTAGTCACTTAGAAGTAAAACAAAAGCATGTTCAGAGAATTTCAGCAGCAAAGGTTACTCCAGTAAAGTACCGCGAAATCTGCCAACAAGGGAGGTCAATTATAGTTCCTTGACTGATATTCAGAACCCGCACTGTCCGGTAAGCCCACCCATTGTGTCACGAGGAAACGCCTATTAAGGAACAAAGGGAGCACGAAAGAACTATACGTGTGCGTACGGCGAGTACCCCCATTGCGCTTCATAGAAATTTCAACCGAGTTAAAAACGCCGTAAATTATAGGCCGAGAAATCCACCAAAAACCTTTTCTGCTCACTGCGTAGAACGTATAATTCAGGAATCTCGTGGCATAATAATTACTGCAGTTTCACGTGTCCATTACAAACCACGACCTGGTAACAAGACGTTCCGTATGTGGGAGGTTCTGGGAGTGTTGTAACCTGTGGTTCTCTACTGTGCACTGATAAGGCACAGGAGCGCAAGCTTCCGGCATTTCATCTGTTATCAAAATGCAACTGTCATGGCCAGGATCAAACCAGCACTTTTTTTCGGTTAAGCAGCTGCAGCATTGTTATATCTGTGCCACCTGCAGGGTGATTTGACTTCCACTCTTTCACTCCTTGTTCCTCGACCTCCACGGAGGCTTAACCGTGCTTACCGCTCCGTACTTGGCCTCCAGAATATAGCGTCCTGTCCACAGCTTACACATCGTTTCATTTTTGTTCGATACAAGAACGAACGACAAGTCGCAAATATTTCCGTATGCTGTAGATCGACGTATTGCTGAATGTAGCACAGCACCACGGGAGAAAGGCTCCTCGTCAGAGAGTGTACACGGAAGGTATGGTGCTCTCCGCTACTGCGACCTGAATGAGAAGGCCGGAGGCAAAGCCGCCCCAAAAGGAACACTCGGCTTGAAGAGGGAAGAAAGGGGGAGGGAGCTTAACAAACACGGCGGCGTTGCGGTGTAAGTAACGGCGGATCGATAAATCACACCACGGATTAGCGGCGACAACTAAACGCTGCAGCGGCGTTGCCACTAAGCCGGGGCCCACAGATCGCCGACACAGCAACAAACTATCCGCGAGGGGGAGGCACGGCAGGTCGCCCCACTCGGTTCGGCTGCTAGATAAAGCCGTGGAGTCTGCCTGAGTTTGCCGGCGACGTCTGAGGACCAGCGCTGCGTGACACTTAATATGTGCTACTATATAGCCGTGCTCTGGAAGCTGGGTACAAATTCACAGTCGTTTTGTTCGTTGTTTCATAGGTTAAGATGTACACAGCAGACTTTTTCGGAGTGAGTGTTCTTCCTTCGTTTCTTCGCAAGGGCCTTAGTAATTGATCAAGGTTCGTTGCACAGACTGCGTTCTCCGCCGAATTGGCTTCAGTGCTCTCACTCGACTGCCATGGCCTATCAGAAATTCAGTGTTACAACCGAATAAGAAGCCCTGCACAACTCTCTTTCTCTCTCTCTCTCTCTCTCTCTCTCTCTCTTTGGCTCCTTTTACTTTATAATAATTTCTGGGGTTTTACGTCTCAAAGCCACGATATGGTTATGAGAGACGCCGTAGTTGAGGGCTCCAGAAATTTCGACCACGTGGGATTCTTTAACGTGCGCTGACGTACCGCAATGCACAGGCCTCATCCTCTGTCGAAATGCAGCCGCCGCGGCTGTCCGATTTTAGCACCCAGTCCTTCCTTCCGACGAGATATTCCAGCAACCCAATGCCAGTTTATGGACGAGAGTGGTCTCAATTTGAGGCACTGAATAGACTGAACTGTTCGGGTCCACTAAAAGCAATACCATTGGAATTATCCACACATCGCTCTTTTTGCTTTGAAAATTCTTTCCGATATCTCAGAAGCAGGAAAAATATTGATTCCGGCAGACTTTTCCCAGCATATGCAATTACAACAGATTTTCTGTCATAAGAACCATGCACAGGTTTTTCCCATTCTGGCCTTTATTTTTTTAACTTTCTTGTATTGATTGAACTTGTAATGATTGAACTCTTGTATTGAACTCTTGTATTGACTGAACTCTTGTATCTTGATTCTTGTATTGATTGAACTTTCTTGATTGAGCAAGACAGAATATTTGCACTGTTGACCTTGCTCACGCTATCCACGGAGCAATAGCGTAGCCAGGTGGTGGTGGCACACTGGGCCTGCGCCCCTCCCGCAATTCAAATCTGCATGAGACACGCAGCGTAACAAGACATCTCACGAGAAATCGCCGGCCCAACCTTCTCCTGGTGCCAAGGGGGTGCCCCAAGGAAACAGATTCCCGGAATACTCTACTACCACGGAGGACCAGTAAACTTACGCTATCGCGTCTTTTGCTCTTTCACAGTGATCTTCCATAATCCTACTGCTAATGAAGACTGCGTAGTAGCAAAATTAATATGGTGCTGATGCCTCACGCCGTTATGCACATCAAATTCCAAGTGAACACCTTGTTAAGGATGGCTTTACCATAGGGGCATTCAAACGTGGTAGGTTGCCACGAAGTCATAACCTGATATAACCGGAGGTCAATCTTTCAAAAGAATCAAAACACTAATCCCACTTAAGAAACCTAACAGAATACGAAAAGGAGTGGCTTTGCTAGACATGTTTACTAGGTGCGCTATCTGCGCGTCTTACAATATTGTGAAGTCTAATTTTCTTATGTTAGCGAATATATAAGCCACGCTTTACAGATATTTCAGCCACCAGTCCTTGCCTAGAAGACACCTACTGTAGCGACATATCGAAGGCCCATAGCTTCCAAAATTGCTCGAAAGTCCTAAAGTACCCACGATAAACTGGTAATTTTGGCCATAGGGAATGTGGCGAAGATGTCAGTAGCAGAGATGGCGTTGCCATTTGCATCGGCCAGACAGACGTCCTAGAAATTCTCCGTTGTTACAAAGGCAAGAATAACCTAGATCTTCTTCCTTTCCCCTCACACACACACACACACACACAAGCACGGACGCAGTAGTGCATCTTATCCCCAGCAAAGCAACAGAGCACCGCACTCGCAGTATGGATCTGGTCACAATGATAGCCTCAGCGTTTGCCTTTTTTCAAGCCCGGCTACGTATGTAGAGATTAGTGTCGTGGGTCCCATTTCCCACCGCGCACGTGCAAAAAGACCAATTGCCATGGTGGCGGCCACGGCGTAAGAATGTGTGGCGGCGGCACACAATGCCGCTGCTGCCCTCCGAACCCCTTCGGTCTCGATGAGGAGGGAGGCGAGACTACCGACTCGCGAACGTTTGCTCCTGCCTTACTTTTTGTTCCGCTATCTTTCCTTTTTTTTCGTTTCCGTTCTCAGGCGTCTTTTCACATCAATTTCCCGCTACTGTCTGTTTACCGTATCCGAACGTAAGTTCCGGGCAAGATTCTGACAAACGACTGTACAGTCGGGAAAGCCTTCGCCCCTAACGTGAGCGGAATGTGGGGAACGCAAAGAATGGCAAGCGGTAATGCTGTGGCTAGAAGGAAAGAGAAAAGTGGGCGGTGCCCTTGCTGCACGTCGCATACTTTCTCACCTTACTGATGGGATAGACAAGGAACCAAGCCATTTGCGCGTTTCACTTGCACCTCACGTGACTCAAAGGGAGTCATGCATAAAGCGTCTCTACATGCAGCACTAGTGTATGACAGGCTCGCATCAGCCTGTAGAGTCCTATTCAGTTATTTTTTTATCTTTCTTTTTCATATCTGCAGCCTTAGATCTAATGGATCCTTATATATTGACATTGCCTTTCATATTGCATCTCACTACCTGTCATAATGTATACCGCAGAATTAGATGTCGCAACAATCATTCAGTGTGTACCGCGGAAATCGAGGCCCCTTGCCAGAGGACAAACGCTGTACATATGACGGCCACTTAGGAATGACAATTTTCTCAGCCCTAGACCACCGTGGTGTCGTATGTAGAAAGCTGTAAAATAATTTAAATGACAGCACAATTCTCTGACGTTGGGCTGGACCACATTGGATGTGGTCCAGCCCGAAGTCCCACGACTCTACCGTTCTCTATCGCTTTTGTCCGACGTTAGGAGTAATATTGAATATGTAAATGTATAATTATCTATGCGTTGACAGTGCTTAACCACAAGTTCATTCACAAGTACTTGGTCCCATTTTTGCCACTACCACGTGAACCATGCTTATATAGCGAAATATTTGTCCGAATAAATGCTCACAATATTTCCAAGTCGATCACGACAAACTTCCAAAGGCTACTGCCAATATCCCACTACCATGCTTTACATGTCGTTTAAGTACATTATAATTTCAAAGCTCAAAACAGTTGGTGCGCCTGGGCGTCAAAATCTTCAACGTCAGAAGTTTGCGTTGACGCCCGTATGTAAAGATATGTTATCGAACGGTAGTTTAAGGAAAGTGAGTTTGGACTGGTGTCGGTAAGTGTGAATGGTGGCGACGTCATCAGAGCAACGTTGAACGTGACATTAAGACGGAAGGAGACACTGTGCGAATTAAGGATCAAACAGTAGCAGCTGATGGTCTAGCTTGGAGTCGAAATGAACTTGCAGAACGTTTGTTTGCAGCAAACTGACATGGGCGGCCTGAGAAAGTGTACACAAGATTACTGCGGACATGATGTCTGGGAATGTGGATGTTATATTGTCAAAATTGCAGAAAACTAATTGAAGGAATGGAAATAATAGAGTAACAAGCATACGTCAAATGAAGGCCTTCAGCAAAGTTGTAATAAGTAAGTAAAGTTATCGGAGTCCTTCAGTAGTACCCGTTTCATGTTTTGACGCACTTAATTTTCTTTACTTCAATGAATGAACTAGCCCCTGAAGATATCCTTGTGTATTTCGAAATCTCTTGGACAAACGCTCATACCGCCGACCATCCGAGCACGAGTAATTTTGGTGCACTCTATATTAAGCAAGCAATCAGAGTCTTACCTAGAAGGGGCAAAAAGAGATGCACAGCCAGCTAACAAGAGGCAAGCAATTGCAGCTCGCTTGACACAATGCTGACAGCTAACACCACTGTTCAATCAACTTCCAAAGAAACCAGGGGGTCACGGACTTCAATCAACTTCCGAAGCGAACAGAGGGTCACGGAGGCGACGACACGCAACCCACATTTTCTAACAGCAAGGGCAGCGAAACCTAGTAGGGCGTTCCCGAAATTACCGCCACAAAATAGCCCACTGAGCATGGCAAAGCGTCCACTCCATCACAATCATCGTACTTCACAGCGGTCAGTTCCGCTTTCTCAATATCGCGAGGTCCAACATGCGGAACGTTTGTCTGCAAGTAACGCCGAGAAACGGGAGCAGTGAAGCTTCCTGTTTTTTTTTTATAGCCAACGTGATTTGTTTAAGTGTCATGTAGTGTCAAAATGGGCATAAGGCAAGCTGTTTCCACGGTACGCCAACTGCAATAGAGATGATGAACCAAAACATACAAAACGACAGGCTGGGTGGACGTGTCAACGGGACTACCATCTTCACCCACACTTACACGTCCAAGTACAGCTTTTTTTTTTCTTTCGACAATCGAGGCCTCGAATTTGTTGCCTGGAAGTGTCCGCTCTTTGCCGCTTCAAGAATTTCTAGAAGCGTATTCTTGAAGGTTCATTTTCTTGTCCCCCTCTCCTGCGGTAGCCTCTTGGAGGCTGCAGTATGTGAAACAAAATAAATAAATAAAAGCAAGTTGCACGCGGGTTGCTAGCCGCGCAAATAACCATAAAAGAGTCGAGCCGCAAAGTTTCATCCATGTGCCAAAATAGAAAGCCACCGGGTGTCGAGGACGCCATTCTAGGAAACCGCACGAATCGCGTTTTGTCGACAAGTGAACGCAACGGATTCCGTTCCCTCCTTCGCTCGCATCAGCGAAAACGAGCTACTTTTCTAACGACGCCTAGCGAAAGGAGACAAATCGAAACGACCCGCGAGGGCACTGTAAATGCAAAAAAATAAGGAGGCTTCCTCCCAACAGCCAACAACAAGCATCCGATCCGCCGCTACAGCGGCAAGACTGACCTGCAGCCGAGCCACAGCGGGAGCGGAAATGTCTTTTGAACGCGGGTGGCGCCGCCTGGTGTCACCATAAGCGGCATCTGCGGTTTCCCTCTCCGCGTTTTTGCCCTTCCTCGCCTCTTTGCATCCGGTACCAAAAGTGCCTCTGGAGTGGAGGTAGCAACGCCGCGCTGTTCTAGGAAAGAACCTTTATGTTCTTCCATCTTGGTGAAAACAGAACGAGCGCTATCAACTGGAAGCTTATTAGAAAAAGAAACATCTATACATAAAGTTTTTTCAACACGCAATGCTATTTAAATGCTCTTTGTAGGGATTCCCCCCGTCCCCCTTTCCGAAATTTTGTCTAGATAGTACAATTAGCCCTTGCAAAAATGCATTTGCGCATGCGCGAAGTACCGCTCTCTAGGCAAGCCACATAGCCATAATACCCATCCCAGATGCACATGACGAAAGATGTGCCTGCTGGAATACAGCTGTCGCCAAACGGCAGCGATGGTCAGAACTGTGAAAAATCACATGTCTACACAATGCCCAAAACGGAGAACGGGGTTTTGTCTTCCTCTATGGTGTCGACTGAGGCACGTAATAAGAAACACCACTAGAAGGAAACCAGAAAATTAAAGAAGCATCAGTGAGCAATGCGTATCCATAGGGAGCTCCGGCGACCGCTTTCTAATCAGAAAGTCTTTCGGACGCCGCTAGATAGAGGGCGAGCACCATATTGGAAATCCTCCATTACAACTGACAGCTTAGAATCCACACGCCCCCACCCACCACATAAATTCTGGTAGCACCACACCCACCCCCCTCACCCCCTAAATATAAGTTCTGCATATAACCCTTATCTTCTTCCCTGTCTTCCTTAAATTCGACCGATGAACAAATCGCAAAATACGATTTAGAACAGGGAATATCGCGGGAGCCAATGTTTCGACAAGCGGACTTGTCTTCGTCAGGGCGAAGACAAGTCCGCTTGTCCGCTTGTCTTCGCCCTGACGAAGACAAGTCCGCTTGTCGAAACGTTGGCTCCCGCGACACTTCCTGTTCTAAATCGTATTTTGCGATTTGTTCATCGATTCAAGCATCCATCTTCGCCTGAGCTTCTCTTCTAGGTTAAACTCGACCGGGAATTGGAAACGTTCATGAGGGGCTAGCAAAGATTTGTGAAGCGTAACGTTAAGCGTCGAGTCATGCGTTATCGCTTGTAAGGTTACGTAAGGTCTGAAACTGCAAGTTTTCCCTTGTGACACTTAATGCCTTCTTCTAAACCGTACCTCTCTCCGAACCTGATTTGTAAGCCATCCCTTAGCCCCTATACCTGTAACACCCCCACGGGCTGCAGTGACGATAACATATAGGGCCCCGCAGCCTGAGATTGCTGGCACGACTGCCTCCCATAGCGACCAAATTTTGTTGTGGTCCAAACACGAAAATGCCTGCGTTATACAATATATGGGAAAGGTCATGAGTAATTAGCGCTAAACCATTACAGTTGACGTCACCACACATTTCCTAGATTTCGGGTGTTAGACTACACAATTTGTTTTGCGATCAACGGTCTGACCGGTCTGAATATGGTCTGACCAAGCAACGAGAATCCAGGGTTAAGGTCTATCTAGTCATCAACGGAATACCAGTGAGAGGCACAGCTTAGAAGCCCAAGTCAGGAGGACTAGCTGTGCAGCTGGTGAACAGGGATGTAGTCAACCCAAAGACACTGCTACCTGGAAGGAGGGGACCACCCAACTCCGGGTGTCAACCGTCTGGTCAAGAAATGAAGGGGTCTTTTTAAGCCTATATTTTTTACGTCATGTCTCTCTTTTTACTACATCTGGGTCTCTTTAAGACTCATTTCTAGCAAAAAAATAGTGATATGACACTCTTTCTTTTATTTATACTTTTCTTCCCCTGGGTTGCATCCTAAATGTTTCGCTGAAGCCCACGCAATTAAATTTCCTCTTGTCGGAGCATGTATGTTACAAAAATGACGTTTGTACAGAGATCGACTGATGCAGGAACCATACTGTTTCGTCAACGAAAAAGGAGTGAAGGGTTTGACGAAGACTCATCTGGCAAGGAAAGAATATGGCTGATGAAACGTACAATTTCCGACACAAAAAAACATTTCCTGACGTTTCCGTGGTGAGAGTAGAAAGGTGAAATACAGGGAATACTTGTGAGGCGATATTTACAGTAGAAATTACGAATAAGAGCATCTTTTTCTGTTGACTGCTGATGAAATGCATAATAGCCAACAGAAAACGAGAGATTTTCTGACGTGTCGGCGCCCGACACTGCGAACAAGGCATCCGTATTGAGGCCCGAAACGTAAGAAAATCTTCTGTTTGGCCAGTCTACGTTTCATGGGCTATGAACAAAAAGAGGAGTCTTTAAGCATAATTTACACTGCATATATTACATCATACGCACTCAGTGTCTTTTCTGCTTTAACTCTCACCCCCACTGCTTCAGCGGTCTTTAAGAGGGGACGATGCTACTGCCGCTCCACGACATCCCACCCTTGTCCTCTCTTTCGTATTACCTCGACGTGCTTTGCTGCTCTGTCCCATCAAGAACAACCCTCCTCACCCCATTCTTGTTGCACACGCTCATTCTTTCTCCCTCGCACGTTGCTGTCCCTTGCTGTTGCTTTCTAAGGAAAGTAGACGAGGGAAGGGGGGAGGGTTAAGTCGTTCGTCTCCCGTGATCCGTCATCCGGCACAGTGACAAGGCACTAACCACCAACGCCGGGCCCTGCCCTTCTTCTTGTTCGCTCTCTCGACAAGGGCGGTTGTCGCACGTCGTGAAGAGACCGCGGAAACTCGCAGAAGGAGGGTGGCATCGTCCCAGCGCAAAAACCGCTGCGTTCGCTCTCACCGACCATAACCGAAGAATGTGTCTGGAGCAGTCTTGCTCGACGAGCTCTACGATGGCTGTCCCTTTCCCTGGTCCATTCCATTCAATCTCACTCAATTCCGTTTCTCTTTCACTGTGTTGTTAGTACTTTGATTTACTGATATCTTTAATTTTATCATTAACGTGTAGCAGGAATGCCGAAATCTGTTGTCGATGTTTGCGACAGTCCTTGTTTCTTATAGAACACTCCTGCGGGCCCAGACACGCACATCTTTTTCCTGGTCTTCCTTGAGACGGCGAGCCACGCCTCATATTCTCCGCCTTTCTATAAACCGCCGTCAGCCATCACGCAGATCGTTTGCTTCCTGTTTCAGTAGTACGTTGGGTACGCGCTATTGTCTCCCAAAGGAAGTCGAAAATTCATATTGGTCCTAAATATAAAAACCCCAGCTTAAGTGATGCTAAGACTAGTAAAAATCATGGGCACCAGCAGGAGGGCGAGAAGGTGTGGCACATGTATAGTGAACCTATCAGTCCCGGAAAACAGCGTTACCTTGCAGCGAAAGGCACTGCCAATTACGTACTTCCCCCTCAATGAAACCGGAGGTACTAGCCTAAACTATATTTCAAGATAGATATATTTGAGCCAGTGTTATGCTTACTTTATTTTATTATAAATTAAGTCGGGGACGACGCACCAAGCAATGGAACGCGATAGGCGTAACCCTAAGTGGCATAAAAAGAGCGAAATGGGTCAGGAAGCAGGCGCATGTTAATGGCATCCTAGTAGATCACCAAGAAGAAGAAATGGGTTTGGGCAGAGCATGTAACGCGGAGGCAAGACAACCGTTGGTCCTTATGGGTAGCAGAGTGGATCGCTAGAGAAGGCAAGCGCGGCAGGGGGCCGCAGAAAGTTAGGTGGTTAGAGGAGATGAAGTTTCCGTGGATAACATGGGCGCACTGGCTCAGGAGCGTGACAGTTGGAGATCTATGGCAGAGGCCGTTGCCCTCACGTGGACGTAGACAGGATGATGATAATGATGTCCATAAACTCAGAAAGCAGTCATCTCAGTGAATCTAAAGCCGGCTTCGTGTGCGCATGTGCGACTAGGGGCTAAAGGGAAATGGATATGGTGGTTTGTAAATATAAAGATGTTCGAGCTAATGCGCTCCTCATACCGAGCATCAGATCTCGAATTGCTACAACGATGGAACACTGCCCGTACCGGACGAATAATTCCGATTGCTTGGCACTCTTGGCACGTTACCGATGGTGTGCATAAGTCTCATCACATCCATAAGCGACGCCGGCATCACGGCACGCTGCGCTGTTAAGAGATCTAGTAGTGTAAGGGTGGTCGAGCCCGTTTCGTGCCCCACCTCTTGACGTAATGCGCATCCTTTATTTACCGTTAAACACTTGGACTTCTAATAACATACAACTCTGCAGCGAAACAGCACAACTTTGCGGCAATACAGTATAACTTCATAGTAAATAAAATGCATGATACATCGAGTTCTCTAGCTCTTTGACAAGGGTGAATTACTACCGTGTTGGACATGGACAAGTCGGATGGAAGCTCTTGAGATATATGACGTGTCTATGGCAAGGTTTCTGCACGGCTCCTCCAGCTTACGACCACGCGTAGGCATAATCCAAGCGCAGGGATTACACACTTGACCTACATGTCAGCGGGACGCCAATATCGTCTGTGACAGGGCTATTGAATAGGCGGCAGAGAAGAAAAAGAAAGGAACTGTACGAAGTGTCCCTTAACACTCCGCCAGGCACCGCTCAAGGTCCTGACACACCTTCATATAGCGTGGTCACGGTTCCTCTTCACCGAGACAGAGATGAAGAATGGTCAGACGCGCGGAACAAATTGCAAGGCCGGTGTCGCTACCGTTAGCAAAATAAAAACAGTTCTGAATCGACGTGACATCCATTCGTTACATAAGGTCGCTTCTCTTTTGCTCACGGAACCATAAGTGCGAGGAGACCTGAGACAAGCGTCGCAAGAGTCCTTGAACGAAAATCTATCCCTCCTCAAATAAACGAATAATCAAAACAAAAAGGAACAAATGAACAAGCGGCCATCGGGGATGTAAGGAACTGAGACAGAAGGTGGAGGAGAGGGCGGCAGCGAGGACAAATCCGCCGGAGGTCAGCAGCGCGCGATGCCGGGGAAGTTTAAGGTCGGGGTCAAACGCATTCTTTCTGCCGAAGACACTCCCTCCTTCTTCGGGCTCGAACGGTCCTCGCTCGCCTGGCGGCGCAACGTCGGCTCGGCAAGCGCCTGCAGAGCAGCCACCCCGCCGCGGTGGATTCGTCGTGAAGCCCGTAGAGAGGGTGACTTGGTCGCGCTCGGCGCAGACTGACAGGGCGACGTTCCGTAAATCAAAAGGCCGTTAACTCTCCGGACATTTCCCTTTGTATTTCCTGTGCGCATGTTCTTCCTTTTTTTCTTGTTCTGTCATTCCCACGCTCCTACTAAGTTCTTCTCGTTGAACTTGTTATACCCTGCCCGCTTACCTGCGCGTATAAAAGCCTGAGCCGTCTTCGTTGATTCAAAAGAAACCAGAAGGAAAGCGAAACTGCGCAAGTCGCCCTACCGATACATCGGTGAGGGCTTCGTTGGGCTGACGGGAGGGCGGCTGCACGCTTAGATGACACCGGTGAGCATGAAGAATGACCGGAACAAGCTCAAGCTGCGCGTGAGCGTGTTGGAACATGATCGACAGACCGCTAAAGAAACAACGTACCATGTTTGTTTCTTGATACTTGTTTGTTCGTTTCTTGCTTTTTGTTCTTTTTATTCCGCAATGGTTTCCTCAACTAGAAGCCGAGTACTCGTTTTCGTATTCCAAAAGAAGAACAAAACATGTTTCTCCGTGCTGGCATCCGTAGCACGCCCTACACCGTTCCTCGGGTAACTTGTGCTGGACCACGTTTTGTTTCCGGCTTACTGTATAATACAGGTGCGTGATCATGCAGGAATTTGCCTGTTAGCATGTAAATGGTCCCAGCCACGACGGCGAAGTTTGACTGATGGTAACGGTAAATGGAGAACAAGTTAACGGTCATTTCTTTCCATCAGTGCTTAAACTACTTTAAACGCAGCAAACAGGGCATACTCAAAACGACAGCGAGTGGCAGGCTAAGTTGGTGCATCGAACAAAATCTATGCAACCTCTCAATTGTTTGCATACTGGCGATATAATTTTTCACACACGTATTCAGAGAAAGCGTACGCTGCATTTGAATTCTTGTTTTCTCTTCATGACGATGCAGCTCCGTAATGCTGCCCACCATAAAGAATGCCTTTTTTTCAGTGTAACGCTATACGCCCTGTGTAACGATCAAGCATTCCTTCCTTAGTTTTGAGACAATACTGCCACTCACCCTGTCAACTACTCCCAACACGCGTTCAACACAGGGGAAACATACTTTTCAAAGGAACCGATTATTCATATTAGTCAATCAATCAGTCAGTAAATTTTTATACACTCACAGTGAACTATACAAGATAAGGGCATACGGAAGGACCTCCCCTAGTATAAACTGTATGAGGACCTTCTGTAGCCACCTCTATTGCAGAGCACCGCCACCTATCACGCTCGCTCCCGTCGCCCTAGTTTGCACCGTCCGAAATTGGCTCATGATCGGAGTCTCACGCGTACTAATTTGGTCTTACTCCTTCAAACAACCCTCACCGCCACCCTTCGCTGTTCTCGCAACACGGCTATAGCTACGTCCTCCTCTCCCACGTCTCGTCCCAGCTCCTTCCGCCGCACCTTTGCCGCGAAGACGTCCACCCGACCAGGAGTCGCTTAATCACGGCTTTGGTCGCTGCAATTAACCTCCATTGGTTTTTTTTATTATATTTGGGAAACACTGCGGACTCTATTAGCTCTCTCGCTACACAACAACCCTCCCGAGTTCCTCCTGCGAAAGTTCTCCTCGGCCTCACTCACACCTCCCCTCCCCCCCCCCCCCTATTTTTCCTTCCACCATACGCACAAACACCCCTTCTCCTGACCACCCCCTGCGCTTCGATATCACCCTCACCTCAAGTCACGAAGTTCGCACTATTTTTACCCGCCCAATTTTCTTCCACCTACATGTGCCCCTGTGACCTTTTAAGTGCAATTTAGTGAGCCGTGTTTATGAATTTGAACTGACCACTTCAGAAGCCGCTCGGCACATTTTCTTTCTGTGATGTTGCTGCTTTGCTTTGTGCACGCGCTATGACTGTTCCTACGTGTTGATTTTCCGGTGGCGCAGTGGGAGGAAGATTAATAAAAGTGGGAAGGAATGCGTAGTTATATAGGCGCGCGGGGGGGGGGGGGGGGGCACTGATTTAAGATAGTGTCGACACCTCTTCGGCCAACACCACAGGGAACCCAGCGCATCGTTCCGTGTTACGCGCTCTGCTTTGGCCGGAGAGTCTGCTTTACTAATTGTCCGTAAACCGCAACTGGCTGCTTAACAATCGAAAGAGGTACTCACTTACGCTCTTGGGAAGCACATTTGTAAAGGATGACTAAATACAAAAATGAAGGTGAATTCTGTTACTTGGTGATTAGTTTTATTGAAGAGAAAAAAGGTCGCTTTCTGTAGTAATGTTTGGGGCCTTTCTAACCTTGAAAGAAGGGAAAGTTACGTACAAGTGGCGAGAACTATTGCTACGTTCCCGAGCCAAATATACAACGTTTGATTGAACTCGACAGCTTCAACTTGCCTTGGATACTTAGTTCATCTGTTAAAAGAAGTGTCATTCCTTAAGCGAAACATTCCACCTAGCCCTGCTAAAAAGCTTGGATGCAAGGCGCTGGTCCTAAAACAAGTGTCTCTCACTTTAACAATGTCTGCGTATCCATTTTACAATGTGCGAACGCGGCATCACACTTTTAAGTAGACTCAAGGTATCCATTGTAATCCCTTAGTAAACAGTGAATGGATCGACAAAGGCCGTTCATAAAGAATATATAAACATGCACCAGAGTATTACCTCTCTATTTCAACCTATCTTATGGCTGCCAATTATGGTTGGCAATATAGCCACCTCGTTCTTTTTTTCCCCCGTAGAAGCTAATAGTGGGGAACTTCTCAAGTTACGGGGAGTACGCATGTTTGTAAGAAGGTTGTGGTTTATTAAATTCCACATATCACAAGAAGGGCTTGTAAAAAATTTTTTGGTCCTACAACTGAGTAAGATACCGTACCCGTAATCGGTTTTCGATGTGCGCTCAAAGAACCACAAGGTGTTTGTCGACGAGAAACAGGACAGTAGCCTTTTGTTTGTGGCAAGGAGGAATGGTTTCATTGGCCGATGCGCGCGTAATCTGTCAGAGGGACTCCCCTTCGATTTGTATGGTGTTGATCAGACATTGTTAGAGGTGGTCGCGTTGCTGTAGACGCCGTCGATCGAGAGGGCAACACCACGACGCGCCAAGGGAAAGAGTGCAGAATGCCGCAGCGCAGCTCCCTGCATGCTTGGGCACACACTGATCCGTGCATGTACAGCTGCGAGTGGATTTCATACGTTTTACTCATGTGATCCACCACAAAAGACTTTGCTTCTTCACTTGGAATGGCGCTTTTCACGGGTAGCTTTCTTAGAATGACGTAACATGTGACGTTTACAAAAGACCACCGCTGGCTGAGAGGACTCTATATGGGTCATTTCAAAGCCCGATACTGGAAGGTGATCACAACCGCATGGAAGTACTAGCAAGTCCTTGTTCTTAGCCGCGAGGAAAGCAGCACGCCTGCTGTAAATGAGGCATGCTGCGTGAACACCCGTGTCATGCCTAGCGAACACAACGCTATGAACCCGACGGTCTCTCCCTGTTTGGCACATCGCTGTAGCAGGAAGGAGCCACACATTATGTGCCCACAAAACAGCCTTTCTTTGTGTCCTACATACGGCCCGCATACTGCGGCGAAGCTACGAGAAACCGCCTAAAGAAAAAGTACGCGGAAGGTCCTCGGGCGGCAAGCCTACTCGGAAATGCGCAAACAAGTCCCGAAGTAAAAGAGCAATGCTTCCACGAACCCGGAAACAAGCACGCCATTGCTAATCGCGAAGAAAAGAAATTCCACGTCTGTCCGAGCGAACGAGCAAGCCGCTGTCACTTTGGCTGAAGCAGGTCCCTTTAAAGTGAAACGGCCCGGACGAACTTTTATTTCTTTATTTCTAGTTCTTGTTGAAAAAGGATGTCAAGAAAGCTCTCCAGAGTATGCGTCTTTCGATGACCACTGCCCTGCTGCTGGTTGTACCAGTGAACACAGCGAAGATTGGCAGGACGATAGTTACAAGGCTTGCTGCATGCAACAAAGACTGAAGCACATAAGGGAGAAGGCATCTTCTGTGGAAAAGCCTCGGTCGACTCTGTTGAAACGCCGCTTCGTCGTTCCTTTCTAACCATTATTTCCGCCACCCCACGGTGCTAAATCTCTGTGGTGTCCTTTCGTTATCTGCGAGCTCTCGAGAAGACAGATCATCATACCTAGAGATGTTTTTCCTTACGTCTTTCTTAGAACCGGACCCGACGTTCCACAACAAACTTGTTGCATACCAACTAATGGGAGGGGAGGGGCTGAAGGGGGTTAGACGCTTTTCCTCTATGGACAAAGCGGTTTGACTTATGAGCAGCAAAAGTGCTATGGGGTTTTTTCTATGACATACCAGGACTTCACTGGCTTAGGAATGTGCCCTATATGCTCAACTTGTTTTACACAAGAAGTCAACCACAAAATGGAATGCTTCCACCTCCCTCACCCACGATTCATGTTCTTCATTGGGCTCGTAAGGAGACGTACTTTCTTCTGTTCGTACCTTATGCACCTTTAATTGTATAGTTTGTTGGTATGCTATTATGATTTATTAAAACACATTCAACTGAAATTAGAATGCGCAGTACACAATCAATTTACAGACACCGTTCCATGGCAAACTAAAACAAATAAAATGAACATAAAATATACACCTGTTAATGCGGCACATAAAGCACCTAAAAATCTCGATAGTTATCATTTGTTTTGCAGACCAACCACACATACAGCATGTCTTCGTTATATATCACTCACGGCTTTTGTGTAGGACGTATCGAGGGCACTGCGTGTTGGAGATCTCTTTAGAAAATTAATTATTTGAATTAATGGGTACGATAAGTTCGTTAGGCAACAAAATGATGACATACGGTCACAGGTACGATAACCCAGTGAATTATGTACGCATGACGGGCGTTAGTACACAAACATGGTCCAATTTTGCATATTCACATTTGGATATTTGCTGACACGTATATACGATGCAGAAAAAAAAGAAACTGAGCGTCACATGAACGAACCTGTTATTCTTACCGCATTAGGAAGGAGTGAGGCAAAATCTAGTTCAAAAAATGGAAGATACAAAGGCACATCCGTTTTAACGGTTCGAATTACGTTGTTACCCACCCATCGTTTGCTTCCCTTTGTAACGAAGGCAGCAACGACACAGGTGGCAGAGGAGAATTCCTAGGATAGCTATCGGAATAAGGCTAAATAAGACTCAAATGGAGATGCTTTATATCGGAAGCGGCTAAGGATACGATTTCCGATATAGCTTTCTTGAATGAAGTACAATGCACAGTGCTGATTGGCTTGAATTCGGCAATTTGGTATGGCAAAAACTGTACACTTGTAGATCTTAAGTGATGAGTTGCAGCGTATAATACATATGTTGAGTGATAAGTAAGTATGAATGTTGAAAATCTCTACATCGAGATACGGCAGTCACATTGCCTTATTTCGAGTCCTAAATATGTACACAACACCTACACAATACAATGTGCAACCCATACGGCTTCTAGTCGAAGAAATATTTCTTCGCCCGTATTCACAAAAATACGTAACTGCTGTTGAAAGAATACCTGATTGATTTCGGGGATTCTACTTCCTAAAACCAGCTATGATTATGAGAGACGCCATAGTGGATGGGTGCGGAGATTCTACCACCTGGGGTTCTTTGGAGTGCACTGACATCGCACAGCACACGGGCCTCAACACTTCTCCAACATGGAACTGCAGCTGCCGCGGCCGGGATTGGATCCCACGACCTTCGGATCAGCAGCCGAGTACCACAGCCACACGACCACCGTGACGCGGCAAGGCATATCCCAACTAACGTATACTCCAAGGTGATGTACGTAATCATGAAAACTTAGGATGTAAGTGCAAAACTTGATGCAGCGGTATTGATACATGACTGGCTACGTTTTTTGCATTCACGAAAGTAAAGGTGCTCAGAAATTTCATAGCAAGTGTTCCCAAGGCAAACACCTTAATTCTAATGGGCACAGTGTTGTAACAATCAGTCATATAACTCTCGGGCCGCAGCGCAAATTTCATGACAATTTGAATTTTTTTGTGACACCATGCTATTAGTGTTATATAAAGCCTTGCAAAAAGTTCAGCGTCATTTTCTGTCCGTGGTATTAGAAAGAGGGTTTTGTTTTGGTAGATCTAATCATCTAAGCGTCTGCGTTTAACAGCCCCATTCATAAGCGTTGTGACCACGTTACAACGGCGTGCCGAATATTTTAATGTTCGAAACTTCTAATATATTTCCCGAATATGGGGCGGACACCATGGGAAGAGCCGGAGTACTTTCCAATGAAGTTCAAACGTAATAAGCAAGTTAGCGCTTGTCCCTTGTGTCTTCATTTGTCATCCTTGTTCAAATTCGCATTTTAATTAACTTATAGTGCGCACTACTAACACGCCTTGCATATAAATATTCGAAATATAGCAAGATATATGTGTTGCGGCATTATGGTAATAGTGGATATCCAACGCTGGCCGCTACTACGCCGCAGCGACAGTCACCCACTGCATTGGTACATTATATATATATATATATATATATATATATATATATATATATATATATATATATATATATATATATATATATATATATATCTCTTCAAGCATGAATGTATCACGCTACGCCATAAGGGTCGCGTGATGACCTTTTCCAATTTATGTAATTGGTTACATGCCGTCGTCCAGTATCAACAGCTTTGCAAAATTGTTCTAGCTAATGCTAGCCAACATAGGCTATTCAGGGTAAAGTTATAGTAAGTAATTACTAATATCAAGCTAATATTCCGTAAGACTTTAATCATGAGTGCTGAGAGGACGCCACAGAATACGCTAAATGTCATGGCTTGTATGTTATGCCACGCTTGATTAATCGTGGGACGTCATTTTGTAATTTATGCACCTTATGACATGTAATCTAGCATCCCCATTTTTATCAAATGCTTTTCGCTGAAGTAAACATTCTAAACCAATTAAGCACACTGCACAACGCAATTGCGAGGTATTTCTAGATCGAATCGGATAAGTGTTGAAAATTCCGGAAACAAACGTTAACAACGCGTGTATAGGCTACTGGAGGAATGCGGAATCTGGACGTGCTCTCCTACGTATTAGGGCCTGCCGGTGTTAAGACTTTTTCGGACTGCTACGTGAACGTGGCATGACAACTCGCCTTTACGGCATTTTGACGTTCGTACAAGACCCTTCCAGAAAGGCAACCATGAAATCGCGTCATATTGCCCTCCGTGAAAGCCAAACCTGCACCATCCTTGCGTCCGAACTTGACGCAAACATCTCCACTCCGCCGGCAGCGAAAATTATGGAGCGGGTGTCATCGTTTATCAGTGCCGGAAGCGATAAAAGTCAACGGAGCTAAATTGTACGCGTTCGGCCGCTGGCTTTCTCAGCGCAGCAGAGGCCGTTCACAAAGTATCTCCCTGTAACTCGCCGCCTCTTTGATTCGGTTTCACGGCCGATGCCTCATCTTACAGAGTGCATTCAGCTACTGGGAATCTCAGAGGCCTTCCACGCGCCCCTCCAGCGCACAACAGCCTAGTGACTATCAATACGGATCAGTTCCCACTAGCGGTCCCTTTTTAGGGATCACTCGCAGCAAAAAGTGCTCCGCGAGACTTCGCAGATTTGCGACTGCAAATATGGCCTCTTCCTTTCGAAAGACCCCGGCTCCCGTACGCCGTCCTGGACCCCACCACCACTGGCCTCTTTGTCCCTATCATCTCTCATAGAACTAGCGACCGAGTTGTAATTTCTTTCGCTTAAGGAACGGTGGTACAGGGGCGACAATAGGAATCGGGCGCCAACTCCCAGAAGCCAATCGGAGGGCTATCGGGTACGTCGGTGGGGGGTTCTCCACACAACAGCCTAATCCCTATTCAGGCCGTATCAACAAACAAGATCACGTGGAGAGGGAAGCTATAAGAAGCAGATCCCTTTCCACCGCCAAAAGGAGATAGCGACCCTGCCCTGCGTACGTCGTTTCAATGGTCCATGAATCCCACGGCGGCTTCGCCTAAGCTGTAAACTAGGTGAAAAGAAAGCCTTTGGACTCGTCATGCCAGCCGGCAGACATTCGCGCTGGTCACGGATGGTCCATTCTCCCGGTCTCGGGAGCCCTCGCCCTGAACAATGGGACTGCGCGCCAGCCTGGACTCGCAAACACGACTCGGGCGTCTGGTTCACGCAGCACAGACGAGCTTCGGCACTCTGTGGGCGGTGGCGGCAAGCGGTTTTTGATCTCGTATGCGACTTACGCGTCCCTTTACTGCAGCGCCGAATTTGGCTGCCAGCAGGCGCCTGGCTGCATATGGGGGCAGCAGGGTCTTTACTGCGGAGCCGCCGGCATATAATCTTTGGCCGATGTCTCTAACCCGCGAGGGGCGTGCTTTCGCACGTGACTACGCATACGCCGACGCCCTCCGGTGTCCTTGCAGATCGCACGTTCGAAACGAGGCAACAAGCCCCTCTGTTGGCGCGCTGTTGAACTTTACCCTTTACAATTTCTTATATTCTGCGCTATTTTCCCCCGCTATATCCGCTACGATCCTGTTCGGCACTGTTCCTCCCGAACTTTCTCTCTCTCTTTCTCTCCCTCATCCTTGCTTTTTCTTTATTGGTCAGCTGTCGCTTACTGTACAAGGTTTTCACCGCAAACTAAACGGAAAAGAGGCTTACTGGATATTCTTCGCTCCTCCGTGAATCTGGGAAATGAGAGAAAGAGAGAATGAGAGAGAGATAGACCACCTTTTTTGTCTTTTCTTTATCCCTTTGCTTTTTCAGCCTACACCCGTTTCCACTACCGTCTTGAGATCCACAGGGTCGTTCGAGCTGAGATCGCGTTATTCTAATACGTTCAATGCCTCGGTCGTTCTTATTTCCTTTTTCTTTTAGTCTTTCCTAATCGAATGTCGCTCCTTATCCGTTCGCGTGTAAGTGAACACGGGTACACGCTTTTTATGCACCGGCATTTCGCCCTGCACGAAGGGCCGCACTTCCTGGACGGCTTGAGTGTTCGACCGCGTCCAGTCGTAAACGTTAGCGTCGTGCGGAGGAGGTTAAAGACAAGGAAAGGTCAGAAGCTCTGCAGCGCCACACACGGTCCTCGATATATGCCGCTTCGTGCTCTGATGCATTTCGAGGATAGTTAGGGGCTCCTTATCGAGCGCTTCTGCGGGTGTTCCGTTTCGCATTAAACCGCCGGTGGGATTTTAATGGACCGTGTCTGGCCCGCGGTGTCCATGAGTACCTGAACGATGTCTTCTTGCGCTAGAGTGCACTCGTCCCGCTAGGAGTCCGCTTACTCTTCTTTATATATAGAGCCGGATTTTTGCATACGGTGTGCCTGTATCAGACACGCTTTTTTTGTTTTCTTTTTCTGGCTTCTTCCACGGGGGCCTGAGGAACTTTTTGAATTGCTTTAATAGGCTGTACATTTCGCGCACTGCGACTCGTTGTCGGCAGGCTTCGTTGCGCCATACGAAAGCCAGGCTGAGTGCAGCTCGTAAATGCGATGCTTGCTTTTCACGTATGGAGTATGCAGACCAAATTCTATGCGATATACACTTGGCGCCAAGCAGTGCCTGTATGGGTAGAGCTGATGGTCGAGTTGATGATCCCGGCTACATCAGGAGCTTCGACTTGGAAAACTGCAATAAACCTGATTGTTCCTGTTGCGCAAATACAGCCATGACGAGAAACCTCCAGTGACTGGAAAGGCGCATAACTCAAGAAGACCCGTGTTTTACTGTCCTGTAACACGATAAAAACGTTATCGCTCCCTTTAATGGGGAATGTTTACGATCGTTCCTTCTGCATGGCAAGTGGCTTCCTTGATACCTTGCGCTTAAGATCTGTGAGCGCTAAATTTTCTTGATTTCTACGGAGGAAGAATTCGGGGGAAGTTCCGTGGACCTTGTACTCCTACAAACTTATGCATCCTCGAATTTCGCAAGCAGATTGTTGTCGCAAGATTCACTGTGGATGCGTCGAGTACTATGCGGGTAAGCGGAAGAAAGAAGGGAAGGAAATACCAACTGGAAGAACACACTACTAAATTCGCACTCAATATAACTGCCACGGCGAAACGATCATTCTTGAATAAAAACTTCCCGAATGTTACTACAGCTGTGTCTTCTATGTCCGCTCACACTGTTGCTGTAGTTGATGACTTACGTACAAAATAAAACGCTTGGTGATCACTGGCGCCTCAGCAGCTATTTTAACCACTCCGGCATGCAGGCCACTATGGCATAATTGAAAACATCAGTGCTCCATAATGAAGGATTTCTTTGACCCGCCCTTTGAGCTTGCAAAGTAATGTACCTTGATGCCATAATACAGTGGTCTCTGCTTGTCTTCAACGGTGGCCCCCACACTGGCGCAGGGGTTACGCTGGTAAGCCACTGGCTCGAAAGACGCAGGTTAAATCCTTGGAGCGGAGGTCGCAATTTCGAACGTACTGTGCGTTGTAAGTGCACATTAAAGAATTGCAGATGACCGAAATTTCGGACGCCGTATTTCTGCATTATTTCTGTCGCGGAACTTCTATCGTATTTTCATATCGTGGTTCTGGTGCTTAAGGCATGAACAATTAATAAATTTCTATACCGTGCTCATTAAAATCCGTGACATACATGTTTCCGTTCTGACAAGGTGTTCTGGAATATTTCCGTTTTATATTTGACGGATTTATCACCCACGCCAAAAATACGCAGTCTCTTTCTTTAGCGAACGTTCACACTATAGCCATTCTTCCCAGGGACGTCCGCTCAAGTACGAGTGCAGTCCATCAAACTCGACGCCTGAGGCGTGAGAACATCGAACCTCGACCACACATCCAACGCTGCGGTATTCGTACGAACCGTCTGTATACGAAAAACCATCCTTGAAGGAAACGCTAGTATTTGCTCCGGTTCCTTCAAACTCGCACTATTGAATGCGTTCACGCTTCAACTGAGCGTGCAAGGGGTCGCGTCTTTACCGGTCCAAACTGCACACACCGCGGGCTCGGTGGGTAGCTTCCCGAGGATGCCGCAGACACAAACGGTGCGGTTCCTCTCAGTCTGCGGGGTCGGCAGTTCCCGCGTTGGGATGTGCATAGACGAATAAAGCACCGCTTCCTATTTACCGCTCCAAGTGCACTCAATCGCACCTCCCTGGTCGAGCACGATGCGACGGTTTTCACGCCGGTCTAGCTGCACAATGGTAGGAGCTTCCTCGGCAGCAGCGCGCTCAATAGACACTAGAATCTGTTCCTTCTCGGTCCGTTCTCTTTTATTTTTTTTTATTGGCGACGACTCGCTGCAGCGTTGTGTAGCTAAACGGGGCTCTTGCTTGCTATGTGCCTTCCTTTCTCGGGCTCTCGAAATATCTACCCATAGGGGCACAGATCGTAGCCGGTTCGTAAGTGGTGTGAAGAGCACTCTGTCCAGGATCGATGAAAACCAGTTCGACGGTAAACAAGGACGATGTTCCATGGAGGGATGACGTGAAGTGCTTCAATGGTGAAGCGAAGTGGTTCACTTGTTCTCGCCACTCCACGTTACCGCGGCGCTACCCTTCCTTTTCTTTTGGTACGCTGGGTATGGATTATTTTTATTTCTCCTATGAACGTATATAATCGAGAAGTACGTATAAACATGCCCTAGGAGCGTGAGTTTCCGCAAGAGATGGGCAAGCGTCCCAGGGGCACACCAATGGCCTCCTTCACTGTATGTTCCTCACGCAAAGTGTTCGCTACTATTCGGGCCTGCCCGGATTCTGCGCCATACGCTGCATTCGCTCTCGTGTGGTTATTACGGCTTGAAAGGACGAGAAATACGCGTCGTTCGTGAGGTACGGGCACCATATAAGAGGTAGAGTGGAGAAGAGAGTGCAGTTAAGAACGCTGAAAAACAGCGACGTTGCGTCGAGTTCTTCTGGCATGGTTGGAAGGCGTTTGTACGCATTACTAATTACATTCCCTTTTAATCACAGCTTTGGGAACCACTGTTTTACAATACAGCCTCTTTGACTGGTATAACCGTTGTGTCGATATTGACTTCATTTGTGGGAATGGTCTGGTTCGAGGGGAGAGAATAACATTCTACTTCTCAAGATTTCATTTCATTTTGTGACCTGCCGCATGCAGCTCCCAGTGCCCAGGGTCCGTCACACTCACTATTTCATTTTCACGTTCCCACTACGGAATACCGGCCGTTTGTGCCTGTGCCAAAATCAGCTTTTCCATGTCATCGTCAGTGTCCAATTTCAGGATGTGTTCCGTTACAAGTATTTAGATTTTACTGTTCAGGTATTTGGTGGAGTAAGCTTATTTTTGAGAGCACCAGGTAACTTTGTGGTAATGCACTGTGGGATTTTCGTCCTTGGGAATGCGCCTTTAAGCTGTGTTTAGTACTACGTTGGAGATAAAATATTTTAGAAAATTGTGCTGGTCATCTGGGGTATTCTCATTTGCAAGGCGTCTTAATCCAGCTTAGAGCTCTATGGCTTCTTTCTGTCTATTGAAATAAGCTTCTTTTGCTGCAGTATAGAAGTACAATGCCTCTGTAGCCTCGAGAGCTCTCGTAGGGGCATGAATGAACACACGTGAACATCTCATAGCTCGACCAAGCAAAGCGGGGTGTCACACAAGCTCCTAAGCACTCAATTTTGAAACCTGGACGTGCCTATCTAGATGGCCAAACCTGCTGATGTCAGTGAGTTCCTCGATGTGAGCACCGCCTCCCGCTAGAGTATGATGACACCCTTTGACCGCGTCACCACCAGCAGTGGCTGACGCAGATGTTGTCGTCTTTAAGTTGAGGTGTACATGTAATAATAGACGCATACGCAAAAGTACCAAATATAAAGCTTTAATAATGATGATTTCTGCGGCTCTACGTCCCAAAAGCCCCGACATTGATTGGGAGGGCTCTGTTGGGGAGGGCTCCGGCAATGTGGGCCACCTTGGGTTCTGGAACGTGCACTGACATCGCTCAGTACACAGGCCTACTGACTAGTCACTATAGACCACCTTGGCGGGGAAGCGAGCTTGGATAGGCTTAGCAAACTCAGACGTCAGAGTTCACGTGTCTGCCGAATATCGTGCCCCTGCGAGGCCCTACACAATGCTGCCAGATGGGGCAGGAAACTCTACAGCGTAGCGCTGATCGAGGCGCCCTAGGTGTTAGCTGATTAAGGCTTTGCTTTGTTTCGGCGGGAAGGCGGTCCTTGACTATAGGTGTTACGTGAATTTAAGTACTTTCAATCACGTGACTAGCTGTTACGTAGTAATGTAAAGAAATATCTAAGCTAGGCGAGGTGCAGCTGTGGCAGGTGTTCGTTCTATGTCTTTCTCTCCATTACTTCTCTCTCTTTTGTTCTCTCTCTTCCTTTGTGTTTCTTTCTTCCTCTCTGTATGAAAATGCAGCCGTGGCTGCGGGGGTCGAAACCGCAACTTCGAGTGGCGCTTGAAGCTTTCTGCCCTCACACGGTGCACTTCCATAAACCCGCATTTCTGGGAACGGCTCATGCGGTTTGCCGAGCTTAATCAACTACGCTTTTAAACATGGCTTCAGGACGTAGCCAGGTGGCCACATGACTCGACAGCACGGTCCGCTCTTGGAAAGTACGAAATACCACACAAGGATTAAACGGGGGAAACAGTGTGAGCAGGAACCTAGTACATGCCGACAAGTTCGGACAGTCAAATGCGGAAGTTCAATACAAATGCGTGGGCTGCGAGCTTATCAGGTACATATAGGTCCTATTCACGCCCACGCGCATGCCAGGAGAACGAAACGAAGTAAACAAATTCAGAACGACACGCCGCTGGAAGCGCCGAAAACGCCCAGGAATCCATCTAACGCTCCAGTTCTACCACGGCTGCGGCGGCCGCTTCAAAAGCACGGCAGCCCGACCGCGGGGAATCCGATGCATCACGCCCACTAGGAGCTCAGTAATAGACGTCTGCAGGTACAAGACCTTACATGCTTGGCCGTCTACAATTCGTTATCGGAATGCCTGTCCTTGCTCACGTGCCTACCCTTGCTGCGCCCCGATTTAATCCGCAATGTTCGCACCCATCTGACCTCTCCGAAAGCCCTACGCCCCGCTTCGTCTCCCATTGCTGCGTCTGACTTAGCTCATTCTCTCGGCACCTTCACGAATGGCGTGTCCGCGGAGCACACCCTACACGCCCTTATTGAATTGAACGATAGCGGGACCCCCGCTGAGAGACTTAGGTATGAATAAGGCAGGTTTGTTTCGATACGTATACGTTCTCGCGCCCATTTCTGACATATTGCGGCAACATGTTTACGCACTCTTAAACACGCCACAAGTCACGCCGCGCCCACGCCTTTTCCATTGTGTCATCTGTATATATATATATATACGATGGCACTGCGCATTAGTGGTTCGTGTTGTTTTAAAAGCTCAGACCCAATTGTGAGGAACAAGGAGCAGCAAATGGGCTGGCGATGGGGCTGTGTAGACTGTTGTATAGGCCATTTTAAGCATTCATTTGAGTTCCGCCATCTTGGGCGACCAGCGCTGCCGTTTCGCATCTTCATAGCAATAATACGAATGACACTATAATACAATGCTATACGCGTGAGAACAGTTCTATATGTATGCCTTCGCATTGAAATGGCGTCATTTGCATGACGCTATGTGGCACACAGAAGTGAGAATTGTTCGTTTAATTGTCCAAGATGGCGACTCCCATGAAGCTAATGTCACGACCACCTGACAATTGCCTCTCGCATGTTGCTAGGCCTTCAACAGGCCTTGAACAACTGTTTCCGCAGATTCTTCTTCTGCCAACAGGCCACTTTCAAAGCCCACTTGTCTACCTATAGATGCTACTCGGCAGCCTGGCTGTGAGGAAACTTTTCATTCTGCTTGGACCTGCGGGAATGAGCAGCTCAAATGTCCTGTGTACAAAATGCTCAAAGCGAGAGGCTCGTCGCCCAGTCTTAAATGAACAAGTCCAAAGCAGAGTTTAAGTGCGAACGCGGTATAGTACAGCTTCTTCGCTAATATGTGTAATTGTGCCAGACAGGCTGGGTGGCAAGTTTCGTGGATTGCCTTGAAGTGAATGCCGCATTCTACCTCCTTTCTTCCAAGGAATTCTTAGCAGCCTCCAATCTCAAAGTACACCATGGTGCTTCGCCTTCGAGAGCTTCAGCTTCCTTAGTGCATTCAGTTTAAACGCCGGGCGGCAAACACTGAAACTTAGCCCTATAATTCTGCCTCACAATCTCTTCAGTAATAGTCTGAGATCGCCCATCAAACGCCTTTTGAGACAGGTACCGATGTACGAAGTTGCGGCACCGACTTGAACTCGTACAATGTGACATTTCGATTATAGGGCACATACTAAGTTTTCACATAGTCAGGTTGATCGCTGCGCTCTCTGCGGTTTTAGACAAGCCGTGAGGAAATGGTGTACAAGAATGATTTCTGCGCTGGTACGTCCCAGTAGTACGACACGATTATAAGAGACGCTGATGTGGAGGGTTCTGCAATCTTTTGAAGGACAATACAGTATTGTAGTTTTCATACTTGTGCTATATTAAAGCATTGCTAGTTGACTGGACTTTAGAGTAACATTACTTTTAGTACATGTTCGCGCATATACAACTATACAGCTTGATTGGCACACCAATAAATACACCTAAATGTGGCGTTCTCAAGAGCTGCATATTTAAGTGATGGTTTCACGTTGTTTTGTTCGGGCGCCGTATCATCTCCGCGTTGGGCACAGCTTTCGTATGTTCAGGGCCCGGGAAGGACAGCGAAGAAGAACAGGGAGTTACGGTTTGTTTCTCCACCCCCTCTCCCCTCCCCTCTCCCCCATCCAACACCTTTTCTGTTGAACTGCGTCTTCGAATGCATATGCACTACGCGGAAAAAAATGCGTAGCGCTCTCATTCTTGCGTGCCCGTAACACTGTATAAGCGGCGGGAATACCGGCGCACAGTTTTTTTTTTTTCATTTCCTCCTTCCAACCGGTCCGATTTGTGGGCGTAGGCTTTGGGAAAAGCTGGAAGAAGAGTTAAATGATAATGCCTAGAGAACGCATTGCGGAACTGAAAAGGCGAAGGATTGCATGTATTACGAAACGGCAATCTTTCGACGCCACGCACGAATCAGCATTCCCCAGAGGATTACCATGCCGCACAGAGAGGATGTCCCACCGCATCACTTTGGGTGGTGGGGTTTCTCTGTGAAGATCGCCGCGGCCACAGTACCTCACAAGACTGATTCCGGGTGACAGAGAATGGATCGGCGTGAACGCTGCAAATGGAGCGGCAAGGAACATGAGCGTAGGAGGTTGCATTAGTGCATGGCAGGATTTGTCAGGGGACCTCAGCATCCAGGACGTGGCATGCGCCACTGCGAAAAACAAAGCACCCACCAAAAGACAGAAAGATACATGCACTGATATTCAATCGCGAACGATACAGTGGTCAGACCCACAAGCCACATATAAATGAGTAATCACTTCCCGCAAAGCCACTTCTCCTGCGTCAATGTCGGCCGCTATACAACATGGCGCATTGAAGGGCGTACGAGCAACACCCACCGGACCTGAGGTTCATCTTACCTTATACAGTATCTTTTCTTGAGATACGGCTCCTTAGATGTGGAACAGCGGGACGTGCGATTAAGCCTCTCGGAAGTGGTCACTTTGTATTCAGCGTGTTGATCAATGCCCAATCTTCCATTCGCGACCTCGCGCTGGGCCCCATGCGTCACGGAGGAACCGAATATGAATCTGCTTATCTCCCGCTGTATATCCCATGTTTTGTTCTTCGGATACGGCTTGTGCATTGGTGCATGAAATCGCAAGAGCTAGGCCGGGGCATTTATTCGCGACCTATGTCTTTCTTGGGGGCCGCTCATGTCTCATAACCAGGACCGACGGCGCCACATGAAGCACGTGCGCTGAGATCAGAAAGAACTGGTTCCGCCAGAAGCATTCATTTTATTACGCGCAGCGTGAAAAACTCTCTATGATACACGATGAGCTGGTTAAGTAATGATTGTTTCAGTCTTTCAGAATCATCAATTTTCAATACATGACGGTCATCTCATGGATCGGATATCCGTGCTAAAAGGTGCGTTATTAATGAAACGTAGAACGTATAAAACCATTTGAATGAAAACATCTTCTTTAGGGCATGCGAGGCCAATGATACTGCTACGTTCTTCCCGGAAAGCTGCGAAATCATTTGTCTGCCTTTCCCTGTTGCTCTCTTTTCTACTCAATCAATCAATGCCACTAACACCGCCTCTCTCCTAATAATCACTATCGTCGCAAGATGGGTTTGGTCAGTGCTTACTGGAAGGAGAATGAAGGCCAATACTACTTCGATTCTTTGATGTAGTCGACCTTTACTGCATATCACAGCCCTGGCGGGGGCATCCAGCCAATCAGCTTTGCGCATGTAGCGCCTCGGGCAAATCTGGAGCGTTCGGGGTACGCTGTCCAGGGTATAGGCGCAAGCACGATTATCCATTAGGGGAGCACAGCTTTACAGCAATGCCCCCTCTCTCCTCGCTGCATTGACGACTCCAATGCCAAGAGCCCGTGTACAGTAAACTGTACATTTTTACATGATGCTGTTGCCAGACGACGTCGGGCATAACCCGTTAACCAGAGAAAAGCGCTAGCAGTCTCACCGCTGCTTGTTCATAGTACAGGGAGATCTTAGCATGACCTTCATATCTAGCACAAGTCTGGACACTTTTTGTTTACGAACCTCAGCTTATCCATACGGCCACTCTGCATGCCCTGGGCGACATACTTCGCAGATCGTGAAGGGCATCTGACTCTATTCCAGTAATTGGATACTTTTGCCCTACATCAAAATATAGAATAATCTCTGAGTAACCGATTAATCCGTAGTATTTAATAAGAGTCCCTGCAAAAGTTCTTGAAGTACGCCTAAAAGCGCCTTCTTCCACCTTACGCCATCACTAGGTTACTTTTTTGCGCTTACCAGGGTTTTCGTTTCGCTTCGAGAACTGCAACAAAAGGTTACGTCACGTACCAAAGTGGCAGCCTCAGGCTGTGAAAATATAGTGAAGCAAGCCTCTTTACATTTGAGAGCGGAGTATAAGCATGAAGGAAAGATACTGTATTGAAACAAAACTTCCAAGACAATTGTAGTCATCACGCTCACCAGAAGCGAAGCAGTTCCAATACAAATTTGAGTGCTATAGCGCGGTTGTCGACCCTCCGTAACTAGGAGCACTCGCAGCAAGCTGAAATTATCGTTTGCGGACTTGCAGCACACTCGCTAATCGCCATGTGCGCGCAATCTTTGCTGAGGTCTGTTAAGGGCTCTCCAGAAACAAACAAGACTAGCCTTTCGTTTTCCGTCTTTCCGTCAATCGCAGATACAAGTCATGATCGACCGATCTGACAAAGTGACATTCATTTGCAAGTGACACTTAATATTAGATTAAATATGTTTTACTCACATCCATCTCTCGCCTTTTGTCTGCGAACACCACCCATGCTCGGGTCATTGTTTTACGAGAAGTAGCTCTGTACGACCGGAACTCATTATACGGCTATTTGCACAGCCTCGTTGTTGCTCCTCTGCCGCGATGCCTTGCAAGCTTAGCAGTCACTTTGTGAAATGTGACGCAAGGAGAACCTGTGGAGAACCGTTCTGGAGCATCGTATTTATGATTCTTTACAAAGCGAAAGAGCTTCGCAGCACGGAATGCAAAAAAGAATGCTTAAAGTAGCGACCGCGTAACTAAATCACAGTGAGGAATAAGCGCTGCAGTGCGGCAGTCCAGGTACAAGTACACGGGACACAGCTAGGCGTGCTCTGAAGCGCGTGTTCTGGGAGAAAAAGAATATAAATTATTGGTACGACACATCACCTGCGCTTCGCTATTACATGTGCCCGCAAGGTAATAATTTCATGTGACTGTAACACAGATTGACCGATGCTTTAGCATATCGTATAAATATACCCCAAGTCGGTGTATTTGGCATGCGCATAACTTCATCTACGGCAGCATTTTGCACTTTGCCGCTCCCGAAATGTGGCCATGGGATAAGTATAGCAATCATGCCACTGGGCTATCATGGTGTATATGAAATGCCTTAGCTACATAATTTTCCCGTGCAAGGAGCGGTGGAGCTTTGAGGAATACAAATTGCGCTGTTTTTCCGGAATCCGAATTCTCGGCCCGTTTTTTCAGTCTTCGCCTTCCCTACAAAGCAGATAAAACGCCACATTTTTGACCGTACATAAATCTCCTACTTTGGTCGCCTGCTGCAACGAAGATAACGAAATACCCCAGTTCTCCTTTTCCGCTCTTTTGCGAAATAACGACCCTTAAGCATTAATGACTTCCCGGATGATAAGTCTTGCACCGTTTTACTTCGCGATGTCCATTGGCCACTGTTTCTCGGCTTTTGGCCACAAGCGGCCATATCCGCCGCACCGCACGACGTGACGGCAACGTGTGAATGCAGATGTATGGGACTTCCCTCCCACCCCTCCTCGTAACGAGGACCAGAAAATTCACTCTCGACCGCTCTCGTAATGCGTTCGTTTGCTTCGCATCCACGCAGGGCTGTGTGCACTGCCCGCCGAGTTCCAGCGCGTTCTCAACAGGACCGCGGTAATGGCCCGTGGCATCCAGCTGTTCTGTTCCGGTCGCACCGTGCCTGGCGAGAGCGAGGCAGATGCACGCGTTTGGCCAGCTCTTTTCATGGCGCCCACACTCGGCGCTAGTGCGTAATGACGTCCCGAACGTGATCGTCGAACAAATCGCCTCGTTGGCGTCGCTCTTATTGCAGGCGCTGTTTCTCGCGGCGATGGGTGTTTCTTTGTTTTTGTTGCCGCGTTGTTTTTTTTTTATTCCTGATGCTTACGAGGAACTCTTCGTCCCGTAGCATGGCCTCGGCCGAGCCGGGACGGACAAAATCTCAGGCAAAGCTGGGGACCGCCCTGCCAGTCCCGGCTTATGGTACTTGCAAAGAAAATAAGAATCCGACTGCCGGTGTTTTCGTGTATCTAGGTTTTGATTAAGCTTGTTGTGATTAGGTGTTCGATCACAGCTCGTGCACGTGAGCGTTGTAGCAAGGATGATCTTCGTCAGCGCGAGTGGAAATGTGCAATGTTTAAAGCGAGTTCGCAGGGCTGTACCGTGTTGTGTAGCGTCCAAACAGCGCTGGATATTCTGAGAGACAAAACACGCGATGGGAATCAGGATGCAGCAATACCCATCACGTGTCGAGTTTCGCTAGGTAGGGCAGTTTGTTTAGTAAGCT
This sequence comes from Hyalomma asiaticum, assembly GCA_013339685.2. NCBI lineage: Eukaryota > Metazoa > Arthropoda > Arachnida > Ixodida > Ixodidae > Hyalomma > Hyalomma asiaticum. Next base: position 44,301,505 of record CM023488.1, read on the forward strand.
GCTGCGTGGGTGGCATATAGAAGATACTACGAGGCGCCCAATCCGGCAAAATGAATCGTCCAAAACCAACTGTGTACGTGTTGCGTACTTCGCTTATGTTATGCTGTGTCCTGAAGTGTTGTAATGTTCATTACGAACACGTCCGAAAAGTATCGCAGATTTACTGAAACAACCCAATGTTTTATCACCAACGGGCAATGATGATCTATTCGCAGTCGTGACACAAGAAGTCGCCACGGCTCACAAGAAAGCAAGCAGGATATGCAAGCACGGTAAAGAGAACTTGAGACGTTGCTTTCGCCATTTTCTGTTCCATTTCAACAAATTAAATATGTATTAGGAAATACCAGAGAACACACAAATCTATATTGGTCTTCTTGTAGCGCGTGCCATGGAGAATTCTGTGTGACGTTTCCTGCGTCCTCACGACTTAGCTTTCCTTAAAGAGCCCCTAAACAACCCCAAGGTCCAAAATTTGGTTCAAAGATATAACTGCGCTCCTGTGCGATGTGAACATGCTCCCGCAAGAATTTTGCGAGTAGGTGGAATAATAAAGAAGTTACACGGGTTTAAGTGGCCGCTTGCGTCGGTTTCGTTTTCTCGGTCGGCCTCCCCACCTTTCTCTGCCAAGGAGAGGGTAGGCGCGGTGCGCCGTCGAGACTCCGCCCACTTTTGACATGTCACAAGACGTGAGCAACTGACGTCATTGGCGCTTGCGATGCAGTTCCGGTTGCTCCTGCGCTCACGCCGGTGGGATGGCCACAGGATCGGACAACAGACCTGGTTTCGACCAATCAACGAGCTAGAACTGCGCAAAGTTGTTTGCGGTAGAACGTGACGACACCTAGGATGCGAGTGCGACTGGTCAATCGCAGGAAAGAGGCGCGGGAACTGTTTTTTTGAAATACAGCGTCTGTGTGGCGCGCTGCGCTGTCATATTCGCAGAATGTGATCGCCACAACCTTCTCTATGATTGAGTTAGCTTGTTTGGGCAGCTTAAAAAAAAGTAGGAACCTGTTTAGTGGCCCTTTAATACATTATGTTGACTCCTGATACACAAGCAGGGACGTCCCCAGGGAACGTTATGATATATATGCCAACAGCGGCATGAATGTGCATCACGACGCTGGGAAAACTGAGTGTTTTCTTCATTGCCGCAGTGATTACAAGAAAAACATTGTTGAAATAAAACTTATATCTAACGTTGCTTTACGACCATTCTTAACTCCATATATATCGGTTTTAATGTCACTCTGACGAGTATGCTCTGAGAAGCGCATTATCAATAACCTCAGAAATACGCAAGACTCTATACATGCAAACTGACCCATATGCATTCCTAGCTGCATATGACAATTCGTAAATCTGGCCGTCCATTGGGCGACGCCCAATATCGTAGGGGTATCAGTGCCTTCAAAGCTCGCACAGGGCTTTGACTTGACTCGGGCACTATACGAGCGTTCTCATCCTCTGAATCGCCTACCTTTGTAGTATGTGTAGTATAAAACGCAATACAAACGATGAATTTTATTTGTTGTAGTATATCCTATCACCGGAATGCTCGAAAACGACCCTTAGATATCTCTACGTATATTGCATTCACCACACTGCGAACGTGCTGCCCCACGATGTTCAGGTTCCTTTCGTTGCTCGTAAACGATAGACGTAAAGTGCGGTCCACTGTTAGAGGGAACACTTAAATGTGGGTTTCTGATTTTTTCTGGACCGCGAGCTGCAAGTGGTCGTGGAAACTTTGTCCTTTCTGCAGACAGACGTGTCCAGAGGGGGTCATTATTTCCTACGGCAAGTCATCCGCCACAAGTCTAGGCGAGTGTGTTTTTGTGAGAGAGCAAAATCCCACCACGCCCCGCACGCAAGCGTTCTCTTTAAAAAGGGCCCTGCTGTACATGTTGGAGCTCTAAAACTCCAGGTGAAGTCCTTATGTCAAAGCCAGGTGAGTTCCGAAATTCTGTTGTTCTGTTTCACCGAAAGCTTTCCCCGTCGAGACAACAGTGAGAGAGATCTGGTCGAGCGTGCAGAAAGCTGATACAACCTAAAAGGCATGGTCAAACAACAAAACTGTCTTGAATAGGACAGATGCCACCGTATCCGTGCTCATCAGGCCTGTCAAGATGGAACTCGCGATTAGATCGCTAGACCGTCGACCCCAAGCTCTCGTATCTTTTCTTTTTTCTTCGCACCGCTTCAAGGGACTCCATTTTCAGAACACGCCTGCCAAAACATAGCCTCAGCGGACCGTGATGAGGGGACCGTCCGGCGGACGTCACTTGATTCCATGGGCAAGACGCTTCTGGTTTCAGGGGAAGGAATGTGGCGGTTTCTAGAATGACTGATCTGCAGCGAAGGAGATTGTTACACAGGATAAGAAGACAACGCAGACAATCCCGGCACGTTGCACTCGCTTTACCAATGGCGCCTGGTTACCGTACTGTCGGCATAACAGGATACGTCCTCCCGTCGACAACTCGGTGGCAGTGTCAAGCTGAACAACGTGGCACGTGGCATCTTGAGGTAGGAGGGTAAAGTATCGAGCGGTGCCGCGTTGTTCACGGGTGACGGAGTGTATGCTATAACTCGAAACTGCGTGTCCGAAGTCATGGTTGTTGTCTGTGAGACTGACAGGTTGTTTCTAGAGGTCAGTGTCCGGTTGCGTGAGTTGGGTGGTTGACCGCTGGACGAGGAGAGAACGTCATATTTACGAGAAGGAACGCAGACCTGGTCTTATGTAACAAACAATAGAACTTATGGATCTAAAGAAGCCTTCGACTGTGCTGTGCTCTGCATCTTACCAAGAAGACATTAGAAGTGTTCAAAAGTGGAATGATTTGCACTTCCGTACTGTTCTTTTTTGTATTTTTTTTTTTGGTTTTCACTGCCGGTGTTGTGCTCCCTCCGCAATATGAATGAAAGTACCGCGTATAGTTCGTTCTTCTATCTGTGAAAAGTTCGATTTCCCCACAACAAGCACGCATGGCTTGATGGACACTTGTTCAGGTACCTCTCGGTTGACAAACTTGACAGGATTGCTGCATGACAGTCTCCTGCTGTCCTCTTAAGAAAAAGTAGAAATTAAATAGCTCTTTGGAAAAAAGTTGAATTTCACGTAACATAACTAACACCACATTTTAGCGCCTATTTCGGTGACGATACCTCGTCAGTGCGCTGTTTACCCATAGTGTGGCCGACTCACATTATGTGAACATAATGTTCACAGGAATACGACATTCTATATAGCCGTGTCCCCCCACGTGAGGGTTGTTATTGAAGCCGTGCTCCGACGACGTGATGCTGTCACGTTTTCAGTTGTCAGGTTGACTGATGTTTCGTCTTGTGCACTCTGTTGTGTTTGGGGGGGGGGGGGGGGGACATTGCTCTTGAACTGGCTTTCCACAGGCGTTCCGGTATTCCTGGTTCTGGCGGTGTGCGCACGCGGCAGTATATTTAAGGTGTAACTTAAAAAGGTCGTCATTAAAGATGTTTCACACTGCTGCACTGCAAACTTCGCGATCACCTCACAGTCACGTTAAAGTTGCAATTCGCTGGAGGGACACGCGAGAAAAACTTGTGATAGTTTACCACGTACCACTTCTTTCTTGCTTGTTCAGCCCAGGTTAACTTCCTTTGCAAGCAGCCTCCATGTGTACTTCCTCCTAACAACGGAGGCAGTGAGACCAACACTGACTGGACATTGCAAGAAGCCCCGCGAGTGTATTAAACACTGTCTATGAAAATGATTTCACACTTTGAACGAAAAATAATGGTGCACGCACATATTGCATATTAAAATAATAGCGTGAGAAAGATGTAGCTCGTCTATGCTGACACAAGAAAAAAGTTTATTGCCGTAGACGTGCGTCTGAGCGAAGAACGCAAATCCATTCGCTCCGTCCTGCGTAACCATGGCACAATTGCAAAACGACTAGTTTGAAGCTTCCTTGCCCGTGTAGATGTAGGTCCTACACAGTTGCCGATACCCGCTCCGGGGACTAACCAAGAATCAGGTACTTGAAATATTCTGTGGAGAAAGAATATGTGTGTTTTTTTCTTGGAAGAATGTTTACTATTTCCGTCGAATTTTTTCATTCCTTTCTTGCGCGTTGGCGTAGGGACACCTAAAGGGCAGGAAAAGCATTTCTCTACGGCTGATAGCCATTTGTGCCTTTTTATTCTTCTTAAGATTAGCTTCCTTCACTCCTACTTGGTTTTTGTAAGGACATCTCATTGTCAACATACACACAAAAGCTCACCACTCATGAAACCAAACCTTGTCATAGCCGCCCAGTGCACGTATAGTGGGTTTCAGGCATTTACGGAAGATACTAAGCTTAATCAACCCGCCCCGACAGAGTTGGTTCCACTAGGCCACCTTGTAGCAATGCAGCCAACCAATTAGCTTCAAGCTGTTTTCACGCTGTCCGCACCTGTGCTTCGCTTTTGCTTATAGCATAGTTGTAAAATTAATTTCTTCAAAATCCATCGTTCGTTTGATTTTTATGTTACTGTATAACCCAAATTATTAGTGCATGCAGGCTCCTCTGTTGTTGGCTTCTCCACATCTGTGGGTATATTCCATAGGAGAAGGCATCATCACCATCATCGTTCTAAATAAGAGACGCCGGACAATCCCGGGTGAAGCAGCCGTGCGCCCCTTTCGAGGATCGCCGGAGCTGCCGCTCTAAACAACATGGCAGCGGGGCCTTCGGAGCCGGAGCTTGCGTGGCCGCTGCCAACGCACGGCGCAGCCATGGCGGAGGCAGTGAGCGCCGAAAGCGAATCTCGGATCGTGACCGACGCCGCGGTGGTCACCGAGAGGGCGTCCTCGGAAGCCATAACACTCGAGGCCAATGCAAGCAACCGCCAGACCTCGGCGGCACGACCTTCTTCCACAGCGGCGGCGCGTAGCCGGCCACCAAGGCTCACGGGCCGAGCGCTCGTTCCGGACCAGGTGTTCCTGGTGTGGGCCATATTGGCGCTGTTCATGATGATCGGCCTCGTGGGGCTCGCGTCCTTCTACATCTTCCTGCAGTCCAACCACCTCTTCAGCCTGCCTGCAGAACTTGCCCGCCAGCGTAACGCCACGAGGGCGAAGGTTTGAAAGCATGTGAGTGGGCAAGCGATACTCAGCTATTAATGGCCGAGGACACTTGTGATGTTGGTGCGAGGGACTCCCAAAGTGTGTTGTTCAACTGCATGCTCTGCAACGCCCTTTCACGGCCGCGTAAGTCCATGACTGCGGTGCTACCGAGTTACTGGGCACGTACCAGCGGACGAATTGGTTGGCACGCACCTAGACCTGAAGCACGACGCTGGACACTGTGGTTAACCCCGGACAACCTGACAGGGGACGAGAGGTTATGCGTGGAATCGTTGAACGCTATGGCGGCGTCCTCAAGAGGTGCATTAAACGTGACTCCTCGTTGTTATCTTACGAACATATAGGTGAAGGGCATATGCTTCTCTGTAGCATCGGCATATGAATTCCGCTTATAAATCCGTGCTTCTGGTTAAACAATAAAATATAGCCAATTTTATTGGCACGTGCATCTTTCTCTCAACTATAAAACAGAAGTTTATGGTCTAGTATTTGCACGTGCGCTCAAAACTCGCTGCTTGTGATAAAGCTGAACATTGACTATACTGAAGGCCGCATTTTAGAGAATGCATTGCTCTAGGGCATGTGTAGGCTTTCATTGTCAACACTGTACTTCCTGCAGCCCTCCTTGCCATTTAGATAGTCGCATGTTGGTAACCGAGATTTATCTACTCCGTGATGTATACTGTTCTGCTCTGAAAGAACATGTATATTTTCATGTTCGATCATGCATAATACTCCCTATAGATTCACGACTACCTTATCGCTTCTATCAATCTTAACCATACCTGTCTCTATAGCTGACAAGCTAAACGCAATTCTACACTTTAGGCAGGCAATCATGAAAGTGGTGAATGTATGTTAGAGGTATCATGATTTTCCAATGTCCCTGTCAGCAGCATAACACTAAGATGCACGTATACCAACTTTCCCAATGTTCCATTTTGCCAAGTCGATGAAAAGGAACCTCATGCAGTTGAACCCGACATTTACTCACAGCAATAGCAAACTCTTTTAGAAATACTAATAAGCATCCGCCCATATAGTTGGAGGTAAACATTCGCTAATAAACTAAAAAAACAAGGTCGTGCGCGCACAGGTAGATATTGCCATATCTTTCGCGATACAGTGACCACTCGCTGCCATTACACTGGCATCGAAAAAGAGTCCTGGCAGACGCAGAGGAAACCCTTCTTCGGGCCTGTCGCTTCAACGTACTCTCCAAATTTTAGGTTTAGGAATCTCCAGCATGTGAGCTAATTATCACAGCGCAGGTCAAGCCGCCAGCAATGTTCGCTCTCGGAGACATTTCACGTACCAGAGTCTACCTTCTGAACTTGGACTGGGGAAGCCTATAGGCATTCAACTAATGCACGAGGAGGTACCATTAGTGCTGGAAATGTGCATATTATGAGAAGGATTTGGACATTATCGACTAACGCCTCATTGAACTTGAAAGTGAAAATTGTTATAGCTTGTTAGTAGCGCGCAGTGCACAAATTACATCGTACGGATTTCTCAGCAATACACAGCTTCACATTTGACGAAAACTTGTACCCATCACCGATTCATATCCCGGGTGTTCGCTACGCTATCTGTGGTAAACAAAGAGGTTTTATGAAATACATAACAAAAAGACAGCCCATTGCATTACTATAATAGGTTGCGGAGATGTTCAATATTAAGCGGAAGGCATAATGCACGCAATTCTTACGCACTGAGTCTCAGGTGAAGCCTGACAGCATGCAAAATGATCCTGCAGTGCTGCTTTCTGAACTATATAGCTGGCAAGACTAAAGCGCGATTCAAAGTGTCGGTGACATTTTTTCCCACTAATTGCGATGCTATGAATCCTTTCACCTTGGCTAACGATGACCAATTTGTCCCGGACGCCTGCGAGCATTACGAGACGCTTCAGGCTCAATGTTCACCGCTAATCTATTCGTGTCAGGACTCTATGCCTTGCTCGCCTAACAATCCCATGCTGCGCTCTATTTCGTATGCATCGCTCGAAGCCCACACCGCGCCCAGAGTAACCGCACGCGTCTACACAACACGCTTTTCCGGTAGTGGGTGGCACTTCGTGCTGCCACTCAGGCTCGTTGGGAAGTCAATGCGGTGACTACGTGGCCGTGCGACCCCACGCCGATTCTCTCGTTCCCGAGATGCAGTCAAATCGCGCAACGCCACGGCGACTTTGATCGGTCAGCCCTTGGGCCAAGCTCCAGAAGACTAGTGACGTTCCATGCGCTAGCCAATGATTGATGACGCGGCCGCGTCGGTGAAAGACGCATAACCCACGTCGTCGGGACGACCGGAAAGCTATCCATATAACAGTATTAAAAAGCTTTCCAATGGCGGTTCCTTCGTAGCCGGGGCACGGCAAACAGATTTCTCCCCTCCCGGTACGGCAGGCAACAGAGACAGAGCGGAGCGTACTGGTCCGGAGCATCGTGCGTTATGGCACCGAAGAAGACCAAATGAGGAAGGAGATAGATGAAACGGAACAAACGAGAGGGGACTGTGAAATGTGGGACGAGTTAAAAAAGAGAAAGCCCAACGACGATTCACAAGACCACGCGCGGCGCAACGATCTCGGGAGGGCATACGGCGCCCACTAGCGGAGGAGGAGTGAGGTACGGCGCGCTAAGCCTAACAGGGATGGAGGGGAGAAAGAGAGAGGGGGAGAACCAAGGAGAAATGAAAGCGGCTTCGCACCCATCTGTCACGTAGCCGCGGCACGAGTGATCCATCTCGACTGAGAGCAAACGCTTCGGCCGCGAAGGCGCAGCCGGCGGCGCACAGCGGGGAATCGAGCAAGCCAAGGAGCGCGAGCGCCGACCGGCGTCGCCGTTTGAATGTGCGCCAGTCAGAAACGAAACGCCATAAAGAGCGAAGGTGAAGCGGCGCCGTTCGCTGTGGGAATTCGACGTGTGTGGCGCTCGAGTATGTGCTCTTGTGCCCCGTGTGTGCGCATATATAGGAGCTCACGCCCCGCACCTTTGGAGTCCGCACGTGCGAGCGCCTAGTTGCGGTTGTGTGCGTTCCAGTTTTTGATTGGTTGAGGGGGTCGCATTTTCCCATACGCGCTTCTCTGAGCTCTCCCTCCGTTTCTTCTCGTTTGGCCTTTGTGTATATTTTGAATGCAGGTGCTGACCCCGATAACTCTTCGTCTGGAACATGATCCGATTTGTCCGGTATGCAAATGATTGAGGACTTTGCTGTGGTTGCTTTCGCGTATTTGTTGAATGCTGGTGACTTGGGTGTTGGAAGGGCGTTCTGCTTGCGCTTGTATTGCGCCGTGATGTATGGGCCCGAGGGCGCACCTACACAAAACATGCGAACATGCCAGAGAGGCACGTTTAATGAGAAGGGGGGTTTCACCTTCTGCTCATTGGCTCCACTGTCTTCTGCCACTCCTCGAAAAACCGGCAAGAACAGGCCGACAAAAGAACTGCCCATCGTTGTAATCTTGCGGTGGCAATTGGTGGTATACCCGTTTTAGGGACGAAAATTGTAGCCAACGGCTTGTGGTCCAGCAGCATAAAATGTCATGTATAGAGGTAATAATGGAACTTTTTAACACCGAAAACAAGAGCTAAGGCTCCTATTTCTAGCTGGCTATAACCTTTCTCAGCGCATCTCAGGATGTGTAAGGCATAGGCCACCGGCCTGATCTGACCGTCGGGAAAGACGTGTGACAAAACAGCACCTACCCCGTAAGCAGACGCATCACAATATAATTGTAGTGGTAGGCCAGGATCATTGTGTGCCAAGATGGGAGCTGATGAAAGCAGGAAGCAGGTGCTTGATGTGCTGGAAGGCGCGATTGCAAGCTTCATTCCAGCCCCCGGCAATCTCATTTTGCGGGAGCGGGAGCCTTTTTAAGGGAGAGAGTACAGTGCATACATTCGGAATAAACTTTGCCTAGTAATTGATAAGACGAAGCAGTGACTGCAGCTGATGCTTATCGGCTGGCGCCGGTGCCTTGGCTATTATCGCCAGTTTATCATCTGTCGGGTGGATGCCGTGCCTCTTTATTACATGGCCCATGTACGTCACTTCGCAAAAAATTTGCACTTCGTTGGGTTTACACGAATGCCACGTTCTGAGGGCCTTTTTAGAACTGTGTCGAGGTTTAGCAGATGCTCTTCCTGTGAGCAGCCCGTAATCAAGTTGTAGTCGATGTAGCAAAACCTGAAGTTCAGCCCTTTCAAGACGGTATCCATGATCTTCTAGAAAATCGCGGGTGCCGAAGTGATATCCCTAAAGGTGAACGACTTACGACGTAGAGTTCCTTGTCTGTGTTGAGCGTGAGGCACTGTTTTGACAGCGGGTTCATTTCTACCTGTTGGTGTGCCCTGTTGAGATCAGTTTTGGAAAACTGTTGTCGACCAGCTGGGCTGCAAACAACTCATCGGGCTTAGGCAAGGGGTAATACGCTACGTCAAGTACGGGGTACAAACACGCCCATCTGTACCGGTCTTGATAGTTCTTCCTCAAATGGCGCTTTAAAGGAAAATGGCCCTCCACGAACATTGAAAAATTTTGCGTCTTGCCATCTTTGAAAACGAGACTTGCTTTCTCGCCTAGTATGGTTCCTAGCTCGCTTGTGAAGACGTCCATATAGCGGTGAAGCAGTCTTTGCAACTAAGGTGGACGTTCATCGCTTTGCGAGGGCTCGGAGGACAACTGTTTCAGCCCACGGACGTACTTCCAGTCGACGTGCATTTGCTGAAGCTAGTTGCGCCCAACCAATGCTGGACCACTTTCAGGAAGCACGTACTGTGGTAATCACTGGCACTGATTGTTCTGCTCAACTTGCACAAAACAAACACCGCAAGGCTTCACAGGTTCCCCAGTACAGGTCCTGAGCGTCAGGTTAGTCTTCCTGAGTGGCACAGTTGGAAAAAATGAACGGGACTGACCCAGGGATATTGCTGATACAGCGGCTCCCATGTCAAGCTCCATTTGCAAACAACCTTTTCAACCATAATGCTGAGCATAATGCGCTCTCCTGTTTCTACCTCTTTGGCTACCACACTTCGTAGGGACGGCTCTGAAGGCGGCAACACTCGAACTTGTGGCGCTGTTCGCTTTCCCTTACGCTACAGTTTTCCACGCCACCTGCATGCTTTCTGAATGTGCCCTTTCTAGTTACAAAAAAGAACAGGTTGCATTGACGCGCGGATTTGCATTGGCCTTGTGGTTAGAATTACAGCGGAAGCACTTAACTGCTTCCTTGGTAGGCAGTTTATGAACCTCGAGCTCGCAGCCGGGCTTCGAATGAGTAGCTGTACCGTTAGCGAGTGCAGCTTTCAAGGCAGCAGCGCAGTCAACAGCTCGTTGAAACGTGAGGTGCTTGCCCTCCGACAATGAGTGTCTCTCAATGTCTACTATCAGCAAACGGCAAAGAAATCTGTCCCTGCGTGACTCTTCGAGAAACTCACCAAACTCGCACATTTTAGCCAGCGCCCGCAACTCTGCCACGTACTGCGGTGTTGTTCCATGTTCATTCGGAGCTCGACCATGAAATTTCGCTCGCTCGCCTATGACTGACCGTTTAGGGAACAAATGTTTACGAAGCGGCTCGCACAAGCTTTCCAGAGAATGTGAGGACGGCTTTTCTGCGGCGGTAAGCGACTTCAGCACTGAATAAGTCTGCGAGCTTAATATCTGGGACATCGTGGGCTCGAAGATAAGCATGCACTTGCTCCTCGTAGCTATAGTCCAATCGCTTGTGGAATTCTGAAATGGTTCTACTGGTAATGCATTTTCAGCACTAACAAAGAAAGGAAAAGGAAGACAGAAGAGAGGAAAGCAGATAGGCAGAACGCTTTCTTCCCTTTCCTTCCTTTGCTAGCGCTGGAAATGCATTACTAGTCTACATTCCAACCAGCCCAGCTAACCGCATTCAAGTGGTTCTACTTGCCTCAGCTAGAGACTTGTGGCTGCCTTCGCCTTGGCCATGTTGTCCCCAGCGGCTGCTTCACGGCTGCGTAATCCATGGACGGGTCGCAGTTGCTACCAGGCCGAAGCTTGTTCCATGCCGGCAGCGTCCTGCCCTCGTCGCCAGTTTATGTCGCGTCTGACGGAAGGACAGCCCAACGGGCAAACTGTCCGCCACGATATCACAGCAAAGAATGTCGCGATCCAGCTTCAGCGCCGGCGCTTTCAGGCACAGCATTAGGTTGATAACGGAAACGCTGTGGCGGCGTCGCTAGAAATTCGGCCAAGCCTTATCGCGTAAGCGCATGACATATTAAGAATAAAGCTGCATTTCCGGATGCGAGTGCTGTGATTGTTCTTTATAAGCAGTGCATATCCCTCGCAAATAGCTTACGAAGTTATTACGACATTTCTGGATTCACTTATTTGTGTTTGGTCATTTCCTGGAAATACCTACTTCAAGGTATTTTACCTTGAAGGTTTCTGAGTTTGCATAGCGCTTGCATTTTCTTGCCATTTCCCTGTAGTGCCTACTGTGCTATATTGTCCTCACAATTACACCTAACTATCCACTAACACCACTGCGAGACTTGCAAAATATATAAATTAGCAGCAAAGGGAAAGAACCGCAGCTGCTCTGTATCTCAGAGAGATTCTGAAAGAATGCAATTGACGATTTACTCAGATTACCATTGCTCTGCATAATTTATCGTCACTTACCTTAGCACCAAGTTGAACTTTGCGTTCCAATGTGCCTATGAGATGAAGACCCCGGAAAGCCATCGTTCTTTGCTTTGGTTGTGCAGACGCGGTAGGTCTCACACATCTATAAAGTCTGAACACTTAGGTTCAATTTCCAGCCGGTGGCCCAGTTTTCATGACTGTTGCTGGAGCATTACAATTTGCAATGGTAGCCTCAAACACGACCCTCTACTTGGGCACACACACACACACCAACAAACCCATACATACATACATACATACATACATACATACATACATACATACATACATACATACATACATACATACATACATACATACATACATACATACATACATACATAGGGTTTTACGGCCCAAAACCACTACAGATTTGTCACGCACCGTGGTGCAGGGCTTGGGAAATTTCGACCACCTGAGATTCTTTAATGAGCACTGGCATCGCACGGTATACACAGGTTGAACCTCGACATAACGAACTTCCATGTAACAAAATCCTCAATGTAACGAAGCGTTCGGCTTTTTAAAAAATAATGTCCATGGGATGCCATGTACCTTTTACAGTCATGACAACCTAGCATGGAGGAGAGAAACTAGGAAGTGGCATCACGTGGTTCTTCTAGCCTCGGCTCGCCAACTTCCTCTGACGCCTTGGGCGCTGTGCATATTGGGTGGAACTGGGCACACACGGTGGCCGTAGTGCTTGATGTTTGATGCGCGGTAACGTTTAGTGGCGTCTGACCGTACATGAATATATACCGCTCGCCTGCTACGTGACCAGAGCCCATTTACGATTATTCCGCTCCTTAGTTCATTTCTGACTAGGCTTCGAGACTGTCACTCGATGCCCCCATCTTAGCTTCTTTTTCCTCGTAATAGCTAGGTATTGTGACGTGTCCCTCAGGTAATCTGGAGGACATGGATTAGATTTCCGGCAATGAAGAACAGAATCTGATATGGCTTAAGGGCAACGCCCGCGTATTCGATTTATGCGCACGTTGAAATGGCCCGAGTAGTCAAAATTAATCCGGTGTCCCACGCGATTCAGTGACTCATAACCACGACGTGGCTTTGACAGATAAATCACCATAATTAAGGTAGACGACGCGACCGTGTTCTCTGCCGACGTCGCCCTACGAGGCACCTAGCGGTGGGAGTCGACCTCAGGCGCTGTGCTTGTGCACATGGGCGGAGGTGTCGTCTCGGGCTGAAGGGCGCGGAAGGCTTGGTTTCCGCCGCCCCAGCAAGCGCTAGGGGTCACTTCCGCCGGCGTCAGTGTGGGCCCGCCATTTGGTGGCGTGACGGACGGCTACACCCCCTTCCTTCCGCCATGCTCCCCCGCCGTTTGTCGCTTCGCCTCTTTTGTCTTTCGCACGCGGCAACGTTTTGATCTCGCGAGCGTGGGAGGGGGCTTATGCATTGTGGTTTTCCTGACGCCCTGTACCGCCCTTTCTCTCTCTGTGTCTCTCTCTCTCTCACGTAACTCCGCTACGGTCGCCTGTTCCAGCGTTGGCGGAACTGAAAGGAAGCTATAGTGCACGCAGCCACAACAAAATGCACGTAGGACAAGACCAAGTCTTAGTGCTAGAGGCTTTCCTTATATCAAAGGAGGGAAGTGAATGCATTAGTGACGTAGAATGGAGAAAAGCTCTTTCTGCACAGGCACGCGTGAATTTTAGGTGCGACGCACCTTTTAGCGCCTTCCAGGTGCGAAGCAACTCCTGTCGCCCATCACGGTAAAGCAATCGGTCAAATTATGGTCAAGCACAAGTGTGTACCTGGTCTGGTCAAAACCGACTCAGAATAAACTAATTTGATTTAAACTACCTTAAATTAGAAAAATAACCAGAAATAATTGCATTAATTAATAGAAGTTTGATAATTTCGTTGCGAAAAATGTGTGGGCCGATTCTGGAGGCTGTGCAGTCAGTGTATGTGTAGGGTCGTGTCAGAAGGAATTTTAACGACTTTAATTTAATGAGCCCGGGCTGTCGGCGTCTAACGTCGTCGTCGTCCCCGGTAAAGAGCAAGCCCATTAGCAGCGATTGACGTGCTCCTGATATTCAACTTCCCACGTGCACACACCAGGCAAAGAAGTCAGTTAAAATTAAATCTTCCTCCCTGCAACAATGTTTATGGCGAACGACTGTTAGAATTGTTCGGAGCTGTAACCTCGAACACTGTGCCTCTAGAAAAAAAAAACTATGCGTAACTGCAACTTTTCTTGTAAACGCTCATTCTTGTCTGGTAAATTGCAATCACCTTTCCATACGTGGTATGGACATCGCCGAAACTTCCATGTGTACAAAACCAATCATTTTCATGACCAATGAAGTGCGTTGCTAACCTTTATGTATTTCTCTATTGGACCAGCTCCTAGCCACGTGGGCTATTGGCCCAAATATTATGTACGCATTTTTTGTAAACAAGTCCTAATAAACTCATTTTGATTTCATATCATTTGAAAAACGGTGCAGTCCCGCATGCTTCCCACCTCCCCTGATTTCATGTTGGTGGAGCTCTCATGAATTTCTTTCATTCCGTTGTCTTTGCGCATGTACTCTGTGCGGCCTGGTCACTTTGCTCTTGTCCTACGCATCCTACGTACGCTTTCTTGTCGCTCCGTGTACTTGCACCTCCTTTCAAGTTGGTGCAAAGTGGGACACACTACATATATGCCAACAGCGAGTTCTACTTGCCTGTTCCCCTTGAATATGCATGACGCACTTGCTCGTCCTTGCGTGTGTCCATGTTTCCGCAGAAAAAAAAAAGAAAGTACACATCACATAATTTGTTCTTTATTTTACATTAGTTTGCCTAACGGCTTCAAAGCGCTTCAAACATAATAATACAGGTCCGCTTCGGAAACATGGTCCAAGAGGGATTTGTAGTGTGCACGGTATATGTACTCCTGCAGGTCCGGTTCTCTGGTGTGATTGGGTCATACCCCTACAGCTTGCGTCGGTTAGGCCTCAAGTATATCGGCAACTAAATTTGCAATAAATGCAGTCAAATGTGCGCGCAATCTGTTCATCCTAAAGCCGGCCATGTTTTCACTGCCTCCCTCGTATTTTGTTAAAACTAATTATGAACGCCTGCTGAATCTTGCCGCTTCTACAGTAATGTTTTATACGTACTGTACTAGTGTGAAACTCCGCACTGTGGTCGCAGCACTAATTCTTCGGCGTACTAAGCAGGAATATTTATCTGAAATTCGACTAACAGACGAGTATGTATGCCTGGGTATGTATGTTTACAAAAGTAACGTTAATTTGAGCATTGTTCAGATTGCCTGAATAAACTACCGCACCACTCCTGTCTAGCCTTCGTAACTATATATGCGAAGCAGCGCTGGATTGGGTTCTGTTCACAGCTCGCCGAGCTTTTCCTTAACGATAATCCCACCAAGAAACACCACTTCAGGACAAGGAGGCAAAAAATAATAAATGTAAAGCCTGGGTTTTAATTGTGATTCATTAAACCTAAGCCTCAGCGCTTTCAGAAATACAACAAGGATGAGGATGCCTACAATTACAAGTAATACAGTGCCACCTTCCCATAGCCGAGGTTTTTGGTAATCTCCGCGCCCAAAACAGCGAAAACACTTCCGGAAGCTTGCGCATGCAGGCACTGCTTGTAAAGAGGAACAAACATTGCCCAGGGATAACGCCTACATCGGAATCTGCGTTCGCGTGACTGTTTCTTTCCCGCTCCCCCCTCCCTCTCGGTCGACACGTTGGCAAATTAAATGTCTCGGCGTCCACACTAATTACCGCAATTAACACCTCACCGCACAGCGAACGGCGGCCCGAATGCGAAGGCTGCATTCGTATTACTCCATCGCGACAGGTTCTTTCGCTGATGGAGACGGATGACACGTAACCGAAATTAATGAACACTTGGCATTCGTCCTCGGCGGAATTCTTTGTGGTTGTGCATTGCTTCGCTGTCTCTATTTCTCTCTCCCTTCACGTTTTCCTTTCAGGACCGAGCTTTCAGGGAACGCATTTCCTTCAGGCATTGCTCGTTCTTTCTGTCTTTGTTTCATACTTGACTTCTTTCCTCTAGCACCCTGAGCGAGCTCCAGGAATGAACAGAGCACAGTCATGCGGCACGTTCGCTTAATCGTGCTCTCGCAGGATGCATAAATCTGTCGGAAACGCTTCGGCGAGCCCCGAATGGAGGTGGCTCGTGCGCGAGGACATGTACAAAGATTTAGACCTGCACTGCGTGTTCTTTTTTGCTGTTGTTTTTGTCGTCGCTGTTTCGTTTCGCTTCCAACGTGAAACTGCTGATTACATTGTGGCTTTCGTCTCTGCCTGAGGTCACTCATCGAGTTGATAAGTAGAAGAAGAAAACAAAATTAAGCTACAAGCAATCATTGTGCCTTGCGGTCACTCTTCTAGAAGACGTGCAGTACGACAGAGATAGAGGAGGCGGTCGGAAGAAGAGGAAAAAGAAAAACTGCACAACACGCGTCGCACCTTATCCAAAGGTGTCCCTCCACTGCACGATAGCAGCTCTGCCGGCCTCCTTCACTTCAGGCCGTGCACGTAGTGTACCACAACCGCGGTTTCTTGACGCCCCAGCAAGCCACAGCGAGGCACACAATATCTCCAGCTTTGCCGCCAGGCCTGCGCCAGTCTACGACCTGCCCGAGGCTCGCCCCGGTCCGCTCGACGCCTAATGCGTGACATGGGAACGCAATAAGTTAGGATCGGGACAGCGTGCGGGTGACTGCGCGTTCGGGCGTTGCGGGAGACGCGCAACTGCGCGGGCCAAGATGCAAGGTGGGGGTCGAGGGGGCCGGTAGAAGATGTGGCCTTAGGAAGGAGGCCAACATTTCCGGTGGTCGTAATTTAGCGTCAACAGACAAAGAGCTGCCCCGGTTAATTGTGGCCCCATCAGTAATAATTAAAACAGCCGGCCCCGGCGGCCCCCACGAGCCTGGTGCGGCCAGTGCTGCCGCCCTTGCGGAGGTGTAAAGCAAACAAATGAACTTGCTCCCCACTTCCTCCCCCCCCTCCCCTTCCCTTCTCTGCGGCCGTACGCACCAAACGCAGGGGAAACAACGGGACGAGAAATAGACGAAAGAGCTGCGGCGAAGTGAAGCAGCTAGGCGGCCAAAACTGCGCGAGCTCGGCCGTCCACCATTAGCGTGTTCAGTTATGCATGACAAAACACGTCTGCATGCGCTGTCTTCTTTATCTTTTCGGTCTTAGACTTGAAAATGCGAGGCCTTGAAGCAAAGAGCCCAAAACAGAGGGCAGAAGCAGCAACACGCTACGAGGCAAGAAGAAGCGTAGGTGAGGGACTGAGTAGTAAGAGAAGGTGGGGATCCCTTTTTCTTTTTATCTCTCCAGCAGGCGCGAAGGTGAAACGGCTACGCCAAACGGTCACGCACTTCGCGCTGGCCAACCAGGGACGGCCATTGTTGAACGGCGGTTTATCGAGCTGACCAAAAGTACAGCGACGCAAGAGAAACGAAACGAAATAAAACAAGGAAGAGAGCTGGCGCGCCGCCTGGCGTTTGGTTCGTGCATAGCTCCGCCTCTAATGCACGGCGCTCGAGGAGTTTGCACAGCACGCGATTGGCCGCGTCAGCGGGTCGCGAAAAATCGCAGGTGGTTGCCGAACGAGAAAAGAAAAAGACAACGCAGAGGGGCAGTTCTCGGCGGCCGGCCAATGGAGGCACACGAAAATTGCGGTCAACGCAATCAAAAGTCCATTTTTCCCAAACGGCCCCGGCGAGCGGCACACGCAAGCACCTCGCTCGTCACGCAAGGAAGCGCAGATGCGTGCCCGTTTTTATGTGCCGAGACGGGAGATGATGACTGGACTGGCGAGTCGACGGGTTACCCCGGCCCGCTCTTCGAACTGCCGCCACCTAGTGGAAGGCAACAGAAAGTCGTGGTAGAACTAGTCTTGGGGCTAGCTGGTTCGCGCTTGAAACTGAAAACAGGAAAACAGGGGCGCTAAGAACGACTGGGACAGAAACGACAGATACACACAGGACAGAAGCTCAATTTTTAACTGAGCAAGTTCGTTGGAGCAAGAGAAAAAGCACGCATGCTTGCACTAAGTCGCTCAAGGTGAGATCAGAGAGGAGTTGGCCAGTAGTCTACTGATAACGTCATGGGGGTAGAACTTGACTATTCTTGGTGTCATCGCGACTCGACCGGGGCTATGCCCAGGTAGATCCATTGTAGAACTCGGTGAAACTTAGTGGAACTTGACTACACTTGCCTACTCTTTACTATACTAAGGTATACCGAGTTGTGCAAAGGATCTACCTAGGCGCAGCCCCAGTCGAATCGAGATAACACGAAGTACAGCCAAGTTCTACCCCCGCCACGTTATAGCCACGATCAGTAAACCATCGGCCAGCTTCACAGTGATCTGGCCTTGCTCGACCTAAGGCAAGCTGCGTGCTTTTCTGAGACGGCAATCTTTCTCGGCCAACCTAAACACGAAAACTTTCTCTGTCTGTCTGTCTGTCTGTCCGTCTGTCACTCGATTCAAGTGCCCGGCCAAAACCAATTCAAGCAGGCGGTGAAAACCAATCGAGCCACCAGCAGTAGTGCCGCAGGGTCATACACGTCAACATTAAACAGCGCAAAGAAGCCTCAGGTCTATTTGAGGCGAGATACAAATACATAACCCGTGATCCGCAGCGTTCTTTTAATTAATAATGCACGCTGGGTAGGTTTTTACATAGGGAAGTAAAACATCAAGACGTTAAAACTGGTGTCGAAGAGGCACTACGCATTATACCACCAGTAATAAAAGGTCCACTTAAAGTTCAAGGTGAACGCAGGAAATTCTGATTGAATTAAGGAAAACCTCCGTTGGACCCATAAAAGGAGGAGTGAGAGAGGCGGGGGGAGAGAGGGCAGCTGATTATTGTCTTTTGACGTCATTTGCAGCGGAGCAAGTAGATAGGCGGCCATTTTTTTCTTTTGCTTGAACATGTGCGTCCGCCTACTGCAGTTTTGCCAGTGTGTAGTAGCGGGCTGTCATGTACGAAGGAGAAGGAGCGTGCGAGTGAACACCGCACATTGTGCATTGCATAGAAGGAGTGCACGCGCCCTCTCTGGGACTTGCACTAATCGAGATGATAATTTCCTGATACGGACGCACAAATTATGACAGACCGAAATGCTTCGCATTTGAGATTGTCACGAAAACCCGCAGAGTTATTCAAATTTCTATTACAGCCGCCCAATGCTGTTCACAGGGAGGTAGACTGTTCGCGCTTTGATACTAAGTGGATATGTCCGCAATGTGATTATCCCTGCTGGTTATTTGTATAAATTTTTGTGTTTCTCCAATAGATATCTCAGCTAAAATTTTAGCGCCTCTGTTTTGTGTCTTTGGTTTCTCGTACCTTTGTTTTTAGCGCGCCTGTTTTCCGTTACAGAAGGTCGAATGCAATGCTTTGTTTTCTGTAGGAAATGCGCAGCACGCACTCATAGCACTCCGCACATTAGTGTGTATGGGATCCTCGAACACCGAGTGGTCACGTGTATAAAACACCTATTCATGAAGCTTCAGTCCGTGTGTATCTATATCTTTGAGTCTCGTCGATGTTGCGCAATGCAGCATCCTGCATGCTGTACCGAGACTCCAAGCTTTGAAAGCAAGCAGATTAGCGTGCTTTGTATCAAATACACGCATTAAGGTCAGAAGGAAATGCATCCGAGTGATTGTGCCCCATCGTTCAAACGACCACTAACTCCTGAACACACCCACGTCCACTAACACAGAGGGCAGGCAAAAAAATGGAACATTGTTATCCGAGGACGACGGAGAGGGAAGCTACTTGACATTGAGGAGAACAGTATAAGTGCTCCATGCAGGCGCGGATGCAACAGACCAGAAATAAAAAGCAAGCGCACCTATTTTCATGTCTTCCCTGTCTCTGTGGTCTTGAGCCTGTGCCTGCCAGGTCTCCACTGGCTCCGCCGTGCCTGATCGAGGAGTGCTACCTGCACCTCCCGATCATCACTTGCAAGCCAAGCCTCCCACTGCTCCATTCTGGAAAGTATACAAGAAAGGCATTGCAAGCGCATGTTTGCAGCTAACCATTGTTGGCTGAGTGAAACGTCAGTGTGTTTTTTTCTTATTTAGCGGTGCTATTGGCGGGCATATTTCGTTAGTACGTCTGCATCGTTTTGTTGGGAAGCTCCTTTTCGCCATGTATGCTAACTTGCTATGCAGTGTGGAATCCGCAGACTATATGTAGTGAACATTTCTTACGAGTTCATTCACCTTAGAGGAACGCCATTTTTTTCTTCTTTTAGTACACCATCAACTACACTTTCTGCCGCTCTCATCACGTATTATTCCCGGGCCTGTGACCTGCAGAACATCAGATAGCGCAACATGTGAGCACCTTTAAAGAAGTGAGCACGACTTCTGCTGTGTATTATGAAGGCAAAGAGTGTGCATTGTGGACGGCGATGGGCTATTATCATTTGGTTCGACCGGACGTACGCGCCGAAATCCGCGCATCACAATAAGGAACGGCTGCGGACTTCCTGGTGTTGCAAAACAAAATTCCTTACCCTTCTTGAATACGTGTCTATTGCTGCACGTTGGACGAATACTATTGGGGAGCGAGCGTACGCGCTGCAAGCACCAATTAACGAAACACTCCACTATCAGCAGTTCCGCTAGCATCGACAGTACACTATAGCACCGACTACCTCTGTGGGAGGGAGGGTGTGGAGAAATGGCGGTGAACGTGTACGGCTGATGGGGCCGTCTCGCACAAAATGGCCACCCCAATAAAATGCTAATGCGGCTAATCGCAATCTACGCTCAGCGTTCCGGCATATATGCAGCCGCGCTGATCCGGTGTGGAAAGAGCGACGGACGGTTTGCCATACGACAGGAATGGCACGTGACCCCGACCAGTGCATTGCGCAACCAATTGGCATGTCTTCTTTGTTTTGTCTCTTTCGCAATCATGTCCGCCTAATTTGCTAAGTCCGGGCAGATTTGTATGCCTGCGAGCATCTTGTCGGCTATTTAGCCACAGCACGACGGTAATGATCTGATATACATACACGAAACGACAACCAAGTTGAGGTGATGATGGCGGCTGTTATTCCTTGGCGGACGTCCGGCATCAACTCTCTTTTGTTTTTGATTTCGTTGCAGTGACTCTCGTAGGTGCGTTACGCAGAACTCAGCAGGCCTGTCGCACGCCATATCCGGTACTGCTGACATTCATTGCGCGGCTCGTTTTCACAGTATCCCACGCTCTCCCAATCGCTTGTCTTCGATGCTTGGAGCAGATTCCGTCAAGCCTGCCGACACCCCGGCCAAACCGAGGGAGAAAGCGATTTAAGTAAAGACAAACACGAATTCTTTCTTTCATTTGAAAGAGACAGCGCTGTCTCCAGGACTCTATGGTCAATTTTAAGCGCCGTACACAGATGACCTCACCACACAACACCGGCCCTCCCCTAGCCACTGTACCATACATGCTCTTTCACCGACAGGCTCTCAAGCACTCAGTGGCCGAAACATTCTTGAAACAAAACAGTAAATAAAAGAACAAGTGGCTTTCTCACACACCCTGCGTGAATACCCCTTACGCTTGCCTTCGGGGGCCAGCTACGCGGCGTCTCGATCGTACGACCCAGCCAGGTCCGTACTCTCGCGCCGCACTCTTTCCTTCACCCTCTCCTACTTCTAGGACGAGATCAGCACTGACGAAAGCCGGCGAAAATTGAAGCCGACGTCTGCGGCCGCGGTTACGGCCACCGCCGCCGCCACCGTGTTGCCCGAAAGCCAATATAAGATCCTCCCAGGCACGTACACTCAAGAACCCTCTACTATTCCTCCTTTCTTTTTTTTTCATTTCATTTTCTTTTCGTCCTTTTATGTGCTGCTAGCGGCGTGGCCCACCACGACCGACCGGCTACTTCCTTTGCCCGTACTCGACGGTGCCTGCCGAGCCATCGTCTTGTGCCATGGACGTCTTATCTCGTCGCCATGTTCTGGCGGCCCGTTGACGAAGCCAATTTAACAAAAGGGACACACACACACATCCGCCTGCCGCTGGATGCGGGGCCAATAATAAGGTTACCGTTTTCGGCAGTGTCTTCCCTCTGCAATACAGACCCCCCCCTCTCTTTCCCATCCCCTACCCATGAGACTCTCCTCTCAATCTGATACACCCCTCCTAGTCTGTACCTTCTCCAAGAGCCCGAGGTATGGCTCGGTGGGCGAGGATAGCGGCTGGCGCTACGAGCTGGTTCGACGCACGAGAAACTTTCAGGGCGTGCCTTTATTGGATGATCGCGGAGCAACCAAGCGGATTCCGTACGCTCCCATGCCTCCTACCCCCTGCCACCACTACATACGCGATCCTGTACCCCCCCCCCCCTTTTTTTTCTTCCGTACCTCCGGTCTAGGACGTGGATATCTACTAGAAGGTACCCCTCGCCTCGACAACCAATTCTTCCTCCCTCCCGGCATCACTGCGGCCTCACTTCCCGAAGCTAGTCTCGAACATGGCTTTCATTGCGTCTATTACAACTTGCCGGAGAAGCTTGTGTTTCTTGTTTCTGCCTGCCTCGTGACTTTCGTTTCTCTTTCAAGTTTTTCGTCTCTGTATTCCTCGCTCGTCGCTGTTTTCTCTTTTCCGGCCATTCAAGACAGGTTGACTGTTCAGCTACGTTTATTTTGCCCGTCATTCCGCTCGACGCGTTTAATTAAGTAACGTCGAATGGCTCCGAAGCGGAACCGGAGCTAACTTGTCCCATATATTTATGCGAGTCGAGGCAACCGATGTAATAAGGGAACCGCTCTTGTGCCTTTGTTACATCTGTACCAAGTCTTACTGAATGGATACCTGTTAACTCGCCCCCTCACAGTTCGTAGTATCCTGTGACTTGCATTTTTTTTGTCTCACGCGAAGACGTTCCACTTGAGTGGCTTGCATATCTCATAACCTAAAAGAGACAGTAAAGTGTAATACAGGATCATGTTGAATGAACTTGCGGTACACGAAAAACACAGGCGACAGAGACGCACACAGCAGCAGCGCATGCTCACTACATTGAAGGTTTATGGCACAGATCGACACTAAGGCGTGTACGCATGCGTGAAACATTTCCAAACAAGACATGGATCTAAACATTGATGTAAGAAATCTTCTAAAGGCAAGCATCTAATGGTACCTGGTAAAAATTTCATTAATCATGAGTGTGCAGGAACAAACTGAATTTGAAGATGTTAAAATCCAAACTAGAAGAAAAGCTCAGGAGAAGATGGAGGCTTGAATCGATGAACAGATCGCTAAAAGCGATGTAGAACAGGAAATATCGCAGGAGCCAACGTTTCGACAAGTGGACTTATCTTCTTCAGGACGGCGACTGCCTTCTCGAGCGCTCGTTTATGTACGACATTACACGCTCTCCCCCGTCCACAGAAGGAAAGGACAAGAAGAGCGGCACGTGCGAACCTGCGACATTCCCTGTTCTACACCGTTTCTAGCGGTCTCTTCATCGCTTGAAGAGGTTAGTGATTCTTTAGTTCCACTAACTGGTTGTCACTGAATGTCGCTACGTGCTTCAACGACTTCCACTGACGCTTCATGCAGTATACTTACTAAAGGGTGGTTTTGAAACAGGTGCATTGCCCTTGCATGTTCTTTGGTGCTCTCGCATCCAAACGTTGCCACCATGACCTAGTTCGATATAAGCATAACTTGTTCGTTAGCACACCAGTAAGTCCGATATAAGTATTGGCGCATGACAAAGGCATTTAACGTACCGAACTTCTGCCATGCACACTTAATGAAAGGTCCTCTGTGTTTAAAGGCACACCTGGCATTACCTTTAGTTTCGCCTTTTTCCGTGGGCTCGACACGCATGAGACCTGTTGAGAGAGCTTTGCAACTGTAGTTCACGACTATGCGCTGGCGGGCTAGTTGATGCGGATCCATAACAACTTTTGTGTGTGTGTGTGTGTGTTGTTCGCGCTAAAAAAGTTATGGTCGCAGCTGTAATTAAGACGTTATTTATGATGAATCTCGTGGTATAACTGTGCTGCTTAATGTTTCACTTTGCTTCTTGTAAGGCCGAAGCACGTGAGGTCACCAGGGAAACGACAGCGAAATTGTGATGTAATTCGAGAGCTAGCCCAAGCATGATGGCGAGATCTCGGCGCATATTTCGCTTTCCCGTATTTTCCTTCGTTGACCAAGCCTGCTAAAAAACACTGACTTTTTTGTTGTTATGTGTAAAGGTAATAACTAACAGAGCAGGGGCAGAACATCGTTTTCCTACGAATGCCTTGTTTTTTGTTTTTTTTTTCATCATATTGGCTCGTTTGGATGTGTGGTATTGATTGACTTGATTTGTGGGGTTTAACGTCCCAAAACTGCAGCTCTGATTATGAGAGACGCCGTAGTGGAGGGCTCCGGAAATTTCCACAACCTGGGGTTCTTTAACGTGCACTGACATCGCACAGCACACGGGCCTCAATATTTCGCCTCCATCGAAATGCAGCCGCCGCAGCCGGGATTCGATCCCGCGACCCTCGGATCAGCAGCCGAGTACCGTAGCCACTAGACCACCGTGGCGGGGCAGGATGTGTGGTAGTACGGGGACACTTTCTTGCTTTTCACTTTGGTGAGTTGCACTGCGTTAGGTAGTGTTACGTAAGGCAGTCAGGATGCTGATTAGACATGCTAGTTGGTGTTTTCTTTTTTTTTTCATTTTGAGCTTTCCACAACGACAACGCGACCAGTCCGTTATATGGTAACTTCAGTGTAACTTGCGCTAGGCTGCTTGCGCGCACAACGCTTCTTCGTTAAGTTTGAGTGTCTTACCCATTTCTGTCAATTCCTCGGAAACTTAGATAGCTGAGAAACACAGAGGACAAGAAGAGGGGAAAAAGCAGAGAGGGAAAGGCGGGAAGGTCCACCGGTTCCGGACAACCGGCATAATACTAGCCACAAGATGAAATGAATGTAATAAGATTACAGAGGACAGAGAGAAAGACAAAAATCACATAGCACAGCACACACGCAATCAAACTTTCACATACCGTCGCCTTTGAGCAGTACGGGTCACCGCTGTCACAGCTGCCTAAACGTCCAGGTCTGTTGGTTTTAAAAACATAGGCACTGCCTTCGTCGCCTTCAGGTGACATGACTTCTGGCGATGACATTGAAGAGTGCTTTCAGCAGACATAGCTCTATTGTCAAGGGCGCTAGATAAGGACAAAAATTGTTCAAAGATGAAGTACACACCATGAAATGCATACGTAGTGTTTATTTGCTGGTTCAATGGCGTATTTCTATTATCACAACACAAAGAAAGAAATTAACTAAATGCGTAACTTGGAAGAGTCAAGCTTATGATTATGTTAATGCGAAGCACTGAAGAGCATCTATTCATCCAGGACTAGCGACAGCACACGAGCCGTCACTTTTTTTTCTGCTCTATTTTATGTCACATCAGTGTTGTCGACTGCACTGCAGTAAAGACTGGTGGCAGATGCACTGTAAGAGCTCACCGCGGTATATCCTCTGTGCACGAGGTGACCTGAGGAGCCGAGGTGATAAATAAAATGTAGGGGTGTGCCCTGTGCAGAGGCTTACGCAATGAATTGGTCTCGCGCCAGGCGCACATTTTCTCGCAGTGCACTACAATGCCGGAAGTTTAACCTCCATGCTATCATGGTCCGCACAACAAAGATAATGAGTTCGCGATCCCTCAGATGAACTCTAATTAGTTTTGGCGCTCTATTTGTTTGCTGGAATGCCTTCGAGAGTGAGCGATCTTAGTACCGTCGTCATGCGCGACACTTACTGTATGGTGGAGCACAACTGTGGCCTGCAAGGTCAGACTTGACCTTGCAGGCCACAGTCGTATCTTAACAGTGCCAACATCGCACGTCGCCATAGCACCATCCTTATTTCGCGTATTAAGATGCATCGTATCAACGAGATTTCGCCTCATAAACGTAACGTTTCGAAGGAGTCATTTACCATCCTAAACTACCCTTATAGCGTCACCCTGAAGCGCCGCCTTAAGCGTGACGGCGGTTTCACGCAACGTGCGAATCAACGGTCCAGACATCTGACCTCCGACGGTCGCACATAGCTCAGGCAGCAATCGTCTCACGCTCGCCGACTGAGCATTCCACGCGCTCAAGAGTTGGGTAGCGCAGCGCCGGCGCATCATTCCCAGGACACTACCCGCATACAGAGTGCCAGTTTATGAGTGATCGAAACCCCCGGACTGACTTTGCTGGCGCGCGAACTCGCTCACTGCACCCCGAGGCCGCGGGGCGTGGACTTTGCGGATGACCCATACGCAGGGTAATTGCCAGCGTAGGCCTGGCTCAATGTTAATGATCCTTTCTAATAATGCTCCTCGCGCATGGGAGATTACGACGTGGGCCAAGCATGCCGTGCTGTGTGGGAGCCGCCACAACCATTGTGTGCTCCTAATTATTTTGTACGCTTCTTCGAGCTCCTCGGTCGAATAGCACTGTGGTTACCCACGCATTGTTTAGGGGTAATTCTTCAATGGCGTTGCTCAAGCTCAGCAGTTCCAAAACTCACCGGAAGATTGCCGAATACACGTGACAAGAAAAAGAAAGCCTAACTATAACTGGTAGTTAGCGATGTCCCATCCGGTTCTTGCTTTCTCCCGCATGTTAAGCAAACGACGTTCAATAAGGAGCCCACATAATATCGCATCCTCTAATCAAAAGACGTCACGTGAAGTACTTCAAGCCTGGAGATGTGATAAACGAGCTTCTCGCGGTACTACTATTGCTTAAGGAACATGATGAGCGTTGCTGATGTTACTGCCGCGAGTTCCAGATTTCTAGATCATCACTGATTAATTTGTAGCATAATGATTTATAGGTTATTTAGCTCACGGGTAATGCTTAGTGATAAGACACTGTTATTACTGCACTAATGAGCAAGTACTGTAACCAATGAACCAACATCTATCGGTAGACAGTAAAGAACTGCAGCTCCTTGCAAACGCAATCTTTGCGGTCTTTTCTTCGGACACTGCCAAGGTTCTGTAGTATACGACTGAAGTTGCGTACTTCCATAAGTATCTACTTTTTCTTTACACTTGTCCAGAAACCCTTACCTTGTAAACATCCGTGCAGTAGGTACTACAGAATAGTGAACCCCGCTGTAATTCACGACTCACAACTGATTGAACCTACTACTACGGAGTCACCGCGGTAGTTTGATTATGACAGCCCGTTTGTTAAGCCCAGTGCTCTCAGAATGAGTAGAAAAGTAGGGAGATGCTGGACATCTGCGATTTCAGAAAAATTGTGAACAAGTTACCTTGCTTTATTACAAAAAATTACAGGGCTTTTAACTGCGCATATAACTCTGCCTTCACATTTGTCTTAAAGGAGCTCTGACACAAACATTTTCATCGTACATGTTTTCCTGTAATATGTAGCTGTGCGCTGATTAGTACTCACGTCAGACCGATTGCTCGAACGCCCGACGCATAATTATTTATGGTTTGTTTATTACCAACTACTCTTAGTTTTGGTTTGGGACAACTTCGAAGACGATAAGCCGTTGGTTGGAATTATAGAGCCACCTAGCATTTTCAACGAGATAAGCAAATTTGACTACGTGAGCACGCGCTGTTTCTATATTGTGCGACACACTCACTGTGGTATTTCTTTGGAAAGACCTATTCTTTCACCGAGCAAGGGTTTCATACTGCATATTTTGTGTTTGTATCGTTGTATGTTTTCCTTCCACAAGCGCGGATCTTGTAAACAACTTGTTTTATTTACTCATTTGCATGATTAAGTTTTGTAACAATTTGCTACCTCATTACTGTTGGTGTGCCACATTCTTGTATATATCGACAAACAGATCGCGAAAAATTGTGGAGGACAGGGATTCTACAGTTGCCGTCCTGACGAAGACAAGTCCACTTGTTGAAACGTTGGTTCCAGTGACATTCCCTCTTCTGCATCGTTTGTAGCGATATGTTCTTCAATTCAAGCCTTCACCTTCCCATGAGCCTCTCTTCTGGTTTGGACACTCCTGTTTAAAAATTTCATGGCTTACAGTATTAATAAAGGAATAAATAAAATAAAATTGACCGTTGCAGTCCTTCCACACGGCCGGCAATAGTTGCTTGTATTCTTTCGCCTGCCGCACGTCGTGGGCGTTGTCGTTGTCGTCGCTACTATAGTTTCGGGTGGCGGCGGTTTCCTTGACGCCCAGTACCACCGGGACTATGCTAACACATGCGCCCCAAAAGGCGCAATGGTGATTATGACGTCATCATTGCTAAATGAATTTCTTGGAGCTCAGGTGCAATGGTGACGTTGCACATGTTGGAGGTCACCATTCGGCCACCCGATGTATTGTCGACGTCCTGAGATGCGGCCTATAGCGCTCGATTGCGAACGCGAAGTTCAATACTCATTTAACTTACTTAAGAGCAATATTCGCTGCTGAGACTTCGTTGATGATATGTGCATGGGGCCTATAGCGTAAAACAGAATACGGAACACCAGCCCGTCTTGGTCCTCCCTGATTGGTCAGTTCTGCTTGTCAAGCCATAATTGGCGAGTTCGTATACACTCTCTTTAGCCCTGTAGTGCAGTTCAGTTGCTTAGGATAAATCGCCATGCCTCTGCTACACGATAGAGTGATAGAGATAATGTTAGTGCAACATGATAGCGATGTCATGATATTGCCGCGTGCGTTTGTTCCTGCTTCACCAGGGCGCAGCGTCGCATGGCTGATAGCGCGCCGCGGCTACTATCTTATCAGTTTTCTTTGCCTACTCGGTGAGCGCAGCCTACATGTCGCGCAACACAGGATATTCTGGATGAACCGCCGATATCGCTCGGCCTGTCAACCGCCGTGCACGCGCGTTGTCAGCCGCTGCCGCCGGGCCGCTATTCTGTTAGTTGCTTTTAGGGCAAAATTTCGCCCGAAGAAAGCCCCGCCTGGGTTCATTGACTACCTCGTCCTGTCCTGTCTTCCTGTGCTCCTGTGCCTTTGCCGTCACCTACGTGAGAATGTCATCATAGTGGTATCATGAGTTATAGTGATCGCGCCGCTAGTGTACGTAGAAGACGAAGAACAGAGTAAAGAATATTAAGACGAGTCATAGACACGGTGGGGGTGGCAACCCACGCCAAGCCATGGATCGGGAATGCACTCGTCTCCGCTAGTTAAGAGACCGATAGCCAATGTGACGCCACCAGCTCAGCTGTTTCACCAGCCCTCGAAAGGTCAGTGAAGCTGCTATTCATTTTTCTTTTCCTTTTCATTTTTCTCCTTGTCGAAATGCGGCTACTTTGTCCGGGAGTTCACAAAGACACACTTTGCTGCTTAGCTACGAGTGCGGCTGTTTCAAGGCCGCCCTGGTACACTGCCTACAGCGACATCATCACATCACATCATCGCTGTTTCAAGGCAATACATGCACATAAGACAATTCTTGCGCGATATTGAAGAAAGGTCCGCTGTGGATGTAGTTATTGCGGCGCTCGGCTGCTGACCTGAAGGACGCAGGCTTCATGCCTGCCATGGAGGGCGCCTTTTTGATGGAGGCAAAAACTGTAGAGGCAAGTGTTCTGTGCGGTGTGAGTACACTCTCAAGAAGGCCAGATGGTGTAAATCGCAGGATCCTTTTCAGTGCGGAGTGTCTCATATCCATGTCGTGGTTTTAGCAGGTAAACCCTCCGCAATGGGTGAATAAAATCTAAAGAAAGCGCGACATTGAACGCTTGCTTTAAAAAGTAATAAACACATAAGCTCCATGTCAGTGGCCTTATTTGGCAAGTTCTCAGATGAACGACTGGATCTCAAATATTCCTGATAATACTAAATGAATAAAAGGACAGCTAGGGCACGAATGCATTCCATGGGCGTTTTCAGGACTGCAACGACCCTGAGCTAAAGCGATTAAAATGGATCATTTTGTTGACTTTTATTAACGTCCATTGCTTTGGAGTGGCTGATGGCCTTTTTCCAGAAGACCTCTACGTTTGCATCCTAGAAGAGAAAATGCACCTGCACATGATTTTACAAGAAATATTACTCGAGGCCTCTGCACCTTCCACAAGGGGAAACACAAAGATATGAATTCCAATATATTTCTCTCGCCATTAAAGGCTTACGGAAAGCAGTTCTCTGAAAAAAACGTTAGAAGGGTAAATTAAGTGCTATACACATGTAGTCAGCTATGAAACCTTAGATCTGAACCTGAGCGCAGAAAAAAACAAAACGCACCAAGCAGTAGGAACTTCGTGCTGCTTAATCGGTGCTCGTGATGGTGGTCAAACTCAGAGTTGGAACTTCCGTGAGGAAGCGCACGCTTGGTAAGGAAACCCGTGCCCCCTTGACCTGGCGTAACCGCATTCGTCGCTGATTCCCAAGAGATTTCCAGAACAAGCAAGACAATTGCAGGCGCCTATACGAGCGGCCGCAGAGATCTCTGGCTGGCGACCACAAGTCTCGCGCTAACAAAACTTTGCCTGTGCCTATCTTTCCACGTCTCCCTTTTCCACCAAGGCCATCGGTGGCTACTGCTGAGCTGCGTATTTTCGCTGCCGAAAGCGACCGCAGCCCGGTAACTGCCTTTCCCGCACCCCTCTTTCCTACGGCGTTGACAAGCAAGGACTAAAGTAGGCGAACGCTCCGAAAGGGAAGCTACGCTTTTATCTCGTGTTTCCGCCTGTCAGGTTACGTTGTCCTTGCACTTGCTCTCGTGCGCTCGACGTAGCAGGCGAGCCCGCGGGGATGGCCGAGAGGGGGAGCTTCTGGGTCCTTGAAGCTACCTTGAAATTATCCGGCCAGCAAATGGGTAGCGGTTTCAGCTTTGACTTCGCTAGAATGTTTCTTTGGTTTCTTGTCGTTTCCGTCTTTTTATCGTTATCTCAGTAGAAAATTTCGCGCGCTTTCTTTCTTTCCAAGCTGTCGACATGGGGGCCATTAAGGAGTCTGCCTCGGTCTAGGTCGGCAACATTTCTCAGGGGCCGTCTGTACTCGGCTGGCCACTTCCGCGTCGCTGCAGTTTTTAGCAACTTCCGTATCTGCATCAAAATGATACTTTTGTTTTTCAAAGGGTCACTTGAAGGCGCAAAAGTGCAACCAGAGTAAACATATTCATAGAACTTGCCATGTAGTAGAATAGAGCATTCCTTAATGGTTATTGAGAAAGACCTGCACTGTAAAATATGCGTTAAAATCTAATAGGCATAATAGCTTGCTATTGTGGATTGGTGACAGTTAGAAGGCGATAAGTGATTCGATGTGATTGCAACAAATAGCTTTATTGTTGGAGCTGTCCTTGCAGAATTCCCAAGCAGACAATGGGACGTACGGGCACATAAGAAGCTTCTGCGAGTTTTCCTGCTTACGTTTTTTTTTTTTTTTCAGCTGCTGTGGTGGGCTTCAGCCATCGTACGGAGGAACCAAGAAATATAACGTTGTGGTCGATGCAATATAGTCAAATTTCATCGAGGTCATCTTTTCCTGTTGTGCCCAATCGCACCTAATGCTTCCGGCCACAACATCACAGGTCATAGCACCGTTTATTATTGCTGGAAGAAATTTATGGCAGATACAAGTGATAACCGTTAAAGCATTGTGCTGGTGTAATGGGAACACGCGAACGCTCTCTTCTGCGTAACCTCAACTCGTGTTTGAAGAAAAGCAAATGGCTGACGCACCTTGCGAACCACCTGCCGGCATGGCGTTGCCGAAACAAAGGAAGGCAGGACATAAATATTGGCCCTACGAAAGGCCGCTCGCCGGCACACTTCTTTCAGACAAATTCGTCGTCCACTTTGCCGAAGAGCTTCTCGCGGGCCCCTCTCATTACAAGGCGGCCCAAAACATCTGCATTTCATTGTGCCTCACCGCAGCGAGAGCACTATATGAGGCGCGACTCGCCTTGCCAGCGTGACCACAAGGGCAGGAAGATATAGGGCTCGGGAACCCCACCCGATCTCTATTCCTGGGAACCAGGACGCAGACTTCCTCGACCGTTTCGGGGGGTGCCCTATGAAAATCCAAAAACCACATTAGATCGCCGAATGTTCGAGCCGTGGCGAGATCGGAATAACCGCGTAGGCTAAGACCACAAACGGTGCAACGAGAAAGCCCTGCATGCAGTCCATAAAAGACGAAGGCGTAGGGGATCAATTCATGAACCTCTCCGTTCTCGCACCGACGCTGGTTTCAACGGAAGGGCCGCCGATACAGATCCTTTGTTCCTCATAAATGCGCTCGGCTAGCTGCCTGCACTGATTGGCGTTGAAGCAAATAGTCACCATCAAGCAGGGAGTGTGCTAACGAAGGTCTTTCAAGATTCTTTACGCTGATTACTGACGCTTCCTGAGGTTGCTCTTTTCCTCCAAGTCTTACACATGAGCATTGATGTATTTGGGCAACACCCAGAACGGAAGAGCAGGAGAAATACGGACCGACCTCGGATCGACCTGCGTGCGGCTATGTGGGAAGGAATATAAGAAGCAAGAGAAGAGGGGGGGGGGGGGGGGGAGAACGCGGGGATGAAGGTAACATATACGAGGGCGTATCAAGCGTCAGCAAGGAGCGAACCGCAGGCTTTGAAGCACCGGAGGGCGGTTTGGGAACATGCATATGTGCGCACGAACGAAGCAAGGAAGGTCAAGAAGGAGCAAGCGCAACATCCTGGCGTGGTATACGCTAGCACCGCCTCAAGACAAATTTAAAGCGCTGTGAGCCATGGTACGGCCCATTCCGGATCGGCAGAATCCCCGTCGGCTAGCGGGGCCGCAGTTGGGATCTAGAGGACCTGATTTGGCTACGTGCCTTTAGTGTTCCTTTTGGTAGTAATGGATTGCGTGACTGCTTTCATCAACAGCTCTTCTCCGCAGGCATCCTTTTGTCGTTCGCGCCGGGCCATCTGTCTCTGCTGGGGCTGGCGCAGAAAACTGTCGATTGAGTGGTCTACATATCCGATTCAACGCACCCTCCTAATGGTTGTACTAGAATTGAAGCGCTCAAGGCAGTCTCTTATGCTTTAGACTGAGCGAAAGCCTGTGCTCGAGATGAAACAGGAGCACTTGGTGACGCGGAAGTGTACTCGGCGCGAAAAAAATTTGCTTCCGCACGATGTCATTAAGAGGCGCACGTGTTTCGTATGTCCTGTGATGATGAGGAAGGGGGAGGGAGGATGAAGAGCTACAGTCGGCGTCCACTGGGGCAGCAAGGCCAAGCTGACTATACTATGATAGGGGAGTACACAGCATAAAACTGCTGTGGCTATCATCTAAACTTGGAAGATTTTCTGCTTGGAAATTTCCTACAACATTACGCTACATGTCTGGAAGGAAATGCAGCTGCTAAATAGGGCTGCTAAGTGCGGCTGCTAACGTTGCCATGGAGAGCGGGAAAGCACCTGCTCTCCATTAAACTTTCTCAATTACACCCATCATTTCACCGATTTGTAGAGGCGAAACCTTTTGACTTCACTAGATATTTACGTCCAGAACAGTATATGGAGATTCAACAATTGTTTTTCGCATGGTTCTGTGAACGTCATTATAAAGGAAAATTATCAGAAAGCAACTTGCCGCGTGTGGGAGCTGAATAGGCCCTCCACAGTAATCGTGCTAACTCCATATACCAGCTATGGTACAGGGATTAAAAACGTGCCCGCATCCACATGTTTTGTATTGTTCATATACCTTCATTTTTTGGCTAATAAGGGACAGCGAAAAGAATCTAAACATTATCTAAACTGCAAGTTTCCAGCAACATTCGGCAACCACTTATGAGTTTGAAGAGGTGCCACTTCGGAACTACCGGCCCATTTTTCTGTTCCAAATTGGCTATGGTGAGTTGTCGCTGAGGTAGAGACTTCGATTCCCCGCTTCATAGGCGGAATAATTATGAAAGGGTAAATAAAAAATTCAGCTGCTGAGCATTTTTTGGTGGGGGCTTTGAGAAAGAGGCAGGCAAAAAAGAGAGGGGGTATATACTTGCCCAAATGCAGACTGTCCCTCTGACGTATACCCTAACGCGGAGCGCTGATTAGATACAGTGAATATGCAAGGGAAGTGCATGAAACACTACATCTTCTGTATGCACCCAAGAGAAACATTAGGGAGCGATGCAATCGTTCATTGTTTGCCACTCGTGAGGGCGAAATGTCATATCAGAAACACATTCTTCAAACGCGTTTCGAAGAGATTGTTTCAAACAATCATTCTGAAGAATACACTGTTGCAAAAAATGACTTCATAAAATAAGGCTGGTCTTGCTAAACTGAGGCATTTTTTGGGAGGCTGTGGTCCGTTTCTTGCTTTCCTGGGTGATTCATGGGGCAACCAAATTAAGGACAAGATGATTAGTTTTCAGTGTTTTATTCTGCTTTCAAGAATGAATACAACAGGGCATGAGACCTAAAGTTTGCCAACGTTTGCCTCTTCTTTGATTCTCTCAATTTGAAGAACAATGCGCGAATAGAGAGAGCGAAGTTTTCAGAAGACAAAGAGGTCAGCCTGAGCCTACCTACCAGCTTGCTACTCAACGCAGGAACGGTAAAATTCGATTGTAGGCATGCTCCCTATAGGCAGGTTGCATCCGCCAGGAGCCTCCACCATCGCATAGCCCACCAGCGCCACTGTGGCCAGTTTTTCGTTAGCGTCGGGGGAGCTTCCGCGGGCTGCCCTCGATACTCCGAGGCGAGTGAAGGTGGTGCGCGCGTTGAGCGCCGTGTCGTGTGCCATAATAGCAGTTTGTTAAAACGGAATTCAACACGTATTTCGAACACGTACGATGTTCGTCCTCGTTCGTATAGAGCGTGTAAAAAAAAATGTGAAGAGCTAGCGAAGGACGAGAACGTAATGTAGAGAGACGCAACATGAGTGCTCGCGTTACTGCCCTTAGTCTTTTCATAGATAGCTGAACATTTGTAACCTTTTCTTAGGTATAAGTACTAGGAACGATAAGCTGCTGGATCAGGCAGGCTGTACGCATGATGTAAAAGATGAATTAAAGCAGCTGGCGCTTAAACCACGCGCCTTCGCGTTCCTCAAACTGAGGATGAAAACTCTCTCGAAAAACACGCACTTGGCTGCCAGGTGGGCATTTAGTGAACCATTTGCTAAAAAATCAGTGCAATAGCACTTGTGTTGCTGGTTAGTTCAGGATTTAATTGCGAGGTCAACGAAGAGAAACCGCGCTAAGTTGATAGCTCGCCTCTGAGAAGCCGTTCCTCAGCTCGACTGTTTGACCTGGCGTGTTCATTGTCGCCTGTTCAAGCAGTTATTCCTGGCGATTGAAGAAGCAGTTGGCGTCAAATGTATCCACAAAGCCTCCATCACGGGTACATATGCAAACGCGAACGACCCATCGCGGTCGCTGTGTTTTAACAGCGAAGCTGTTTGAGGTAAGGAATCCGCAGAAGACTCCGTCGAGTCGCGCATTGCCATAGCAACCATGCCCAGGTAATTGTATATTCAAATAAGCTAAGCATATTTGGGGCTAATTAAGGCGAGCCTAATTAATATGCCAGCATATGTAATTCTTGTAAACACAAAGTTCTCTTTAATGAAATAATCTGGCACAGTTGACAACTCGCGGCTATGTAAAACTTACTAGCGCTTTGGGAAGCTCTGAAACTTCTTCCACGGCGAGTTTCTGTAAATATAGAATGTTCGATTCCACAACGCTACAGTTTGACTCCTGCGAAGAATCATTCCGATACACTAAGCCTACAAAAACTTATTTAAAAAAGTTATTTAATGCGGTGCAAGGCGACAAGGCAGCCGCTTAACTGACGCAGTCAACAGGGCAAGCAGGCGCGACCGCTCTCCGCTCCCCCGACGGTGACGAGCCCGCCGCCGCAACGGCGCTAGTGTCGTCGGCGGAGTTAGATGTGCAACGTGCCTATAGGTGGGTGCATCTTACGAACAGGCAGCTGCAGAAGCCATCAGGCATTTTCATCATTTGGTGCCTCTCTACCACGGCCGGTCCCTACCTCACGGACA
This sequence comes from Hyalomma asiaticum, assembly GCA_013339685.2. Lineage (NCBI taxonomy): Eukaryota > Metazoa > Arthropoda > Arachnida > Ixodida > Ixodidae > Hyalomma > Hyalomma asiaticum. The sequence goes on from CM023488.1 coordinate 44,337,323, forward strand.
CCGCAAATGAAGGTAGCAAGCACCTGCAGAGCGAATGGATGTGCCCACACACGTCCGGAGGGGTGCCGCGCAGACGGTGCGCGAAATGAAGCTAGCTCAGTACAGAGCATGCAAGCCAGCACTGCCACCGGCAGCATCACCACTACCAACAGCAGGAGCCAGGATATGTTACGTCGGCAACGAGCTACCGCCTGCTTCGGCCTTCTCACCCTTATGGCAGAAGAGCCTTCTGCGGAATACGTAACGAAAGCAGAAATAAAGAAATTCCCATAAAGTTCCGCGCACCAAATAAACGCGCCCACCTGATGCATATTCAAGAAGGAACTCCCTTTCTTCATCCGCCTTCTTCGGCAGGCCTCGCCCCGAAGCCAACGTCTGTGCTAAAGATTACGACGGGCCAGTATATCCGTGTGCACGACAAGGATTTAAAAGGCGGCGCTGTGACGTAATCTAGTCGCTCAGTGCCATGTTTTGATATGTGGAGCAGAGTTCTGATGGCTAGCAGTGAGACTGGAAAAAAGAAAAAAAGGAAGCTACAGTGAGTGCGATGCCATAGGAACTACTCACTGTCTGTTAGCACTCGAGCTTGACTTTCACCCTCACATGAGTCAATACACAAAAGATAACACCGAGATGGATTGCTAAACGCCTCCGAATATTCGAGCTAACCTCCACCTATGCGAGCCATCTTTGACACCGCAACTCTGACTTTATTCTCTGTACTTATGTTCTGTTTGCGACTTTATTGCCCACAAAATGAGGCGTTCAGCAAATCACGTGTGAATACCACATGTACAGGAGTCATGAAAAAATGCCGAAGGGAGAGTGTAGCTAGAGCCAACGCTTAGTCAATAGGCAGGGCATTGTCTTCGTAGAAGCACAGCTGGCAAGGCAAGTGCCGAAATGTTGGCTCCAGTGATTCTTTTTCGTCACGAGCGTTCTTAGTTGCGTTAAAACATTTTGGTGGACCTGCTCAAGTCACGAGACACTGATTTGACCGCTTATTTTTATTGAAAGGCAGAGCGTATATAGGCAATGTCTGACTGTAACGTTGCCTATATACACTTTGCTTTTCTATAAAAAATTGATTTCCTAAGCAGCACTGTTGTGTGTTGTTACACTGTCCCATTTGAGCTGTTCTCTCATAATTTTTCATCACTTCAAGGTTTCAAGCCTCCTTCTCTCCTCAAATGTCTATATTATTTATATATACGAGAGATCACAGTTGATTACAGCACCAAGGAAGCTGAAGGTACGGATAAAAGCTTACTTGGGGAACAATTCGGCGTGGTAAAGTTCGAATGGTTTAGTACAAGTGATGCGACGCGAAGAGAGACGAAGAACATGGCATTGCTCCTTCGTCTTCGAGTTCTTTGTCTTTTCATCGAGCTCATGTCCAATTTTTACAAGATCCTAAGCCCACTCGGGTATTCTCTTCGATATTGGTGCCCTGTCAGCAAAGGGGATATGACTTGTCTTGCCTCATTTCCCACCTTCCTCTACAGCAACACTCCAATAGCTAACGTCGTGAGCAGAATATTCCTCGAAAATGCCCCACGATGCTCAGAAAAACTTCAAATAATGCAATGCAGCAAAGGAACTCAACTGGTGGTGGGCTCTTGGTACAGGCATAACAAAATGCAGAGGATCAGTTCTAGCCGGTGTATTCTAGCCCACGCAGCGAAAGGCAGCTTCTGAATTCGGCATGATACCTGGGATACTAAGTGCGGCAATGTCGCACTCCTTCACTTATTCATGTGCCCCATTTTTAAGGGCACTGAAAATCAATTGCACAAGATGCTCTATAAACTCTGTTTAACAACTCTCCCTGCGCAGCCGAAATTCTCGAAGCGCCCGGCTTGAGCTTCAGTATTCCTGGGGGGTGTAGCCTGGTACACGCCGATCTTGACAAATCGTGAAGTAACACTGCAAAAAAAAAAAGCCAACAAGATAAGCCGTCTGTCGAGACTCGTAAGTACAGAAGAAGTAGACAAGAACGTGTCAAAATTTTTCAGAATGCCGGGCCATGTTCGTCGACTGTGGACAAGGAGTTCATGGCGCAGCTAGGGCACGTGAAAAGTGAAGGCTCCTTAGCGTCCCGGGGTGCTGTAAAGGTGCATCGATACTCCACTCCGTCCAATGGGCGCAAGCCATCTTTCACCTCTCGGACCCTCAGTGCGCTCGCAGGCAGCGGGTGGGATGGACGGGGTTGATGTTGCTGATCTTACCTCGTGCCCTCGACGCGCACTTCGGTCGTGTCCAGCGTGGCCGTATTTATGGCGCTACTCTTCGAAACCGCCCTCTCTGCGTTTCGCCCCCTTTCTTTCCTCCTTATTTCTCTCTCTCTCTCTCTCTCTGGTCGCCGCCCTTCTCCGCTTCCTGGCGAAAGCCGGAGGCGCCACGCCACATCGCTTTCTCTCGCCGTTTTATCTCTCTTTATAAAAACGAGCAGACTCCGCCGACGTCGAGCCTCTGGCGAGCATCCACAAGCCACCAGCGACCCTGCCTGCTGGCCGGTCTTGTCTCGATACGCCTCCGATGCAGACCCGGTTGGTTGGCCCGCACGCCTCCATTGAAGATAGTTAGCATTCAGAATGTTCTTCAACCTAATTAATCAGCCACGGCTCAGGAATCGGTGGGAGGTGCTGCTCCTCGTTGGCTTCGCGAAAGAGATCTTGCCGGCCCTGGCGGCTCGATTTCCTATGTTTGTACCTTTATTTCGCTTCATTATTTACGTTCTCAGGGGCGTTGTTTCGCCGCAGCGCTTTCTTTTGAGTTGCTCCGCGAGCGACGGAGCTCTCTTTCGCTGTTGCTTCGTTTAGTGCTGGCATCTCCGTGCGCTGGTACCGCTGCTGGTGCTGGCAGTGGTGCCGCATCTGATGCTCTTGTTTATGAGTTTATACACACCGAGATTATGGACCTTCGAGCGAGATACTAGGGAGGACCAGCGAGCCTTGCGCACCCAGATTCCATTGGTACGAGCCCGTGAAACCCTGCTATGGTCCTTTACTTTTGGCATTTAGTACTTGTACATCTCCGGACCTTACTTGGCGAAGAGGATATGAAGGGCGGGAACTTGTGTAAGAACGCCCTCGAACGAAATCAGTCTCGCGAGGGGTATCTTTATCCCAAGCTCCGGCTTTTCGGAGCGCCCGGCAATATTTATTCGTTTTGCAACCATGAGGGAACAAGCGTATCTAGCGCGGGATGCACGCGGGACTGCAATGGCGTGGCGGACTGCATGACAATGGTTGGCATTGCACTTTCCATTGAGGTAATAACCTGGCTGAATATTTGCATAACGCATACCATAATTCCAACTCGTCATTGTGTGCTTGACACGCGGTCTGCTTTCGTTTTGAAATTAGCCGTGTTTGTTTTTTGAATATTCATGTAATAGTTTAACTGCGCTAGAAACATGGGCACCTGCACAGGACTTAAATAAGTTAGCCCAACTTTGGTGCATATTCCTGGTTATAATGAAGAAGCAGGGACTTCGAATAACTAGACCGACTCGGTATGTATTCATGGCTATAACGAGAAATATCAAACGGAGCCTATCTCGTTACGTCATCACGAAGGTAATGATGCGTATTTGAAAGTCCTTGCGCAAAAAAACGGGGCTCAACATGCTTCCAGGCCAGTTTATGTACTTCTTTTGAAATCAGTGTATTATTAGTAGGCGTAACCATTGGACTGGTCGAACAAGCCCCATGATAGTATATTCGCGGAACGTAACTGAGATGGAACGGCCATATATAACTGACCACCACTGATTATCATTCACCTCGGGTGAAAACACTGTTAAACATTTATTTCGCTGACTGCCACTTGTCTCTAGTCTTACGGCCACTCGATACAGTGCAACAGAGAAGTGAGGAATCTTCTATGATTTAATTTCAGTTGGAGACTTCAAGCAGCTGAGCGAAATTATTGAAGGTAACTTTGTACAGCTGCCAAACAACAATGTTTGGGCACTCAAATCCGTCTCCACTAATTAACCACCGTATTTTTGCAGGACGCCATGCGTGGTATCATTTATAACCTTCCAGCAAGGATATTATTTCATAAGAACTTTAGAAAGTTATTAGCTTAGCAAGAGCGGAAAGGGTCGGACTTTCCAGCCTTAACGTGTAAAGCAATAAAACACTGATACCCATTAACATATCTATTGCGTTTGTTAAGAGCTGTAGAACTGTCATCAACCAGCTGAACTTAAGGGCAGGTGGAATTTCCAGAGTGTTAAAATTATAGGATAGTGGTATACATTCACAAAAGAAACAAGCCCGGGCATGGACACGTGACTATAGACTTCAAAGATATATATATAACGGTTTAAATCCTCCTTAAAACCCTGACAACGGAAGCTTGATTATTTGAAACGTTTCTACCGGAGTCTTTCATAAACCCACTGTGCAAAATTGAACGCTGCCTGTACACCAATGCGGTAGCGCCTACGAAAGATGCTTCCTCCAATAGCACGACATACTTTGCCGGGACCCTTAAAACATTTAAGCTAAAAATTGCACACGAAGAAGAAGCAAAAACACAATTTCGTCCCACATTCTCCGCATGCTTCAGGTCTGCGGTGTACGCCGCCTTAATTGGTCACCATAAAAATTCATGAGCAATGTACAACTCAGCAAGAACTCAGACCACTAGCGCGGTAAATCTTCTGGAAAATGTTCTACACACATGGCTTCGACGAGGCACGGGCTAACATTACGCTCGGGAGGGGCACAGCGCACATATGTGGTGTGTTGTGGTGTGTGTGTGTGTGTGTGTGTGTGTGTGTGTGTGTGTGTGTGTGTGTGTGTGTGTGTGTGTGTGTGTGTGTGCTGCACTGGGTTTCATGAAAGGGATTGTAGGTACTTGTCAACTGCGCCCAAATATAAAGTACATACCAAACGCTGAAAACAATGGCTGAAGCTGTTGTTCCTTTTTTTTCTCCCTCTTGTTTTAAAGTGGCAAGTACGATTCATGAGTCCGTAATTGCATTAACACCTTGCGAGTACGTTGTTTAGTGAATATTAAAGAAAATGCTTCAGCTAAAAACAGACAAAAGGTGCCGGGGTTCTCTGATGAAGGTCTCCTCTCCTATTCACGAACTCAATTACGAAGGTCGCGAGGTGTCCACGCCAGATTGCGTGCGCCGTGTAACTCTGCTTGCCTTTGTATCTTTTTATGCTTGCACTTGCTGCCTCCTAAATATGTATATGATATTTCTTGCACAAATTACTTTTCTTAGTATCCCCAGTTGCTTATTAAGGGAAGCAGTTACATTACACGCAACAGTTATTTTAAGGCGGTGAATGAGCTTTACATTAGCGAGGCTAATTTCGCAATAAATTACAAGGCCGATGTTCCTGTGCAGGTCGACCGCTTTCTACGAACAAGGCGTACGTTATTACGGTTCAGCTAAAGCAGACAGAAAAGCCGGTCGCGTTTAATGCATCTGCAATGGTACGATCTGTGAAAGCGTACAACCTCACGCGGTGTTCGTCTTAATCGAATTATCCTAGCTATGTTGTTTGTTTGTTCAAAATACTAAGTATTCATGGACCTTAAGGCAAAGGTGTTAAAGAAATGTCAGCTGATCGTGCCTCATCAGCATTTGCACATTCAATTTCGCAGAACAATCATATGAGTAGGAAATATGGCGCAGAATGAATAAGGAGAACAGGTAAGCACCGGTAGTTATTTAAAAGCAGTAGTGGACATTACGTAGCGCAATATGTAACTGGTAGTAATATATATAACGGAGTTCGCTCGTCTACTTCAAATCTGAAGAACCCCTATACACCGAATAGACACTTTACATAGATTCCGCACTTCCGCAATTCTATACATCGTCGCTTGCTCTTGGAAAGTTTCTTGAGCGACAAAAGTGTCATTACCACAAGCCGTTTAATATGCAAGGAAGCCACGTACTATGTCAGGTGAGGACGAAATTTCGTAATAGGCAGTGTGTCCGCCGCCTCGCGGTGCTGTACCAAGCTGTCGTTAGGAGGTGTGACGACTCTCTTCATCCGCGACAGCGGTGTGGAAAAGCGAAATGACTTCCGTTTTGCGAAATTGCTGCTTTTACGGGCTGCTCGCGTGGCCGCTGCGTTCGAGCTTTCGGGGCGTTCGCACGTGACCTTGCCCCCCCCCCCCCCCAATCTTTCTCGCTCTCCACTACTCCGTGCGAAAAGGAGAAGACGAAATGAGCGGTTGTGTGTGAGGCCGCGTCGGAGGAAATTGTGGAACATTTGAAACCTGCAGCGGCAGCCTTCACGAGGCGCTCTTTGCAGAAGCGGTGTTCCTTTGATGTACGCCGCTTCAGCGCGGAAGGCCCGTAGAGGGAGAGAAAGTTTCTGGGATGCCTAACTTTTCTCAAATTGGAACAGTGGGAAAGTGGTGCCAGTTGTAGCTACCGTTGCAGCTAGGCGTGGATGAATTGCGTTGAGGCAACCGCCGCCTGTCTTTGAAGTTATGTGCATTTGTGAAGCCAATTAATGGCTTTGTGTCCTCTTGAATTAAAGGTTAATAGAAACGAGTGCATTGGGAACTTGGAGAAAAGTCTTATTTGTAAGACAGAACCGAGATCAAGCAGCGCGTAGGCACACGGGCGTAGCTGCGACGAGTGATCCGGATTATTTAAACCGGGTTATGTAGTAAAACTGAAGATCTTGCCTAATTATGCTTGTTATACCAATGAAGAGCACAAAATACGGTGCTATAGTCACTGACACCTGTATTACCTTAAATACGCTAGTCCTTCACGTCTCAGCTGCTAGCACTTTGAGATTAGAATGCACTCCAGCGTTTCAAACAAGAAGCTGCGGCCTATACATTGTTTCGAGCTCCTCATTTAGGATACACAGACCTAAAACGTGCTGTGGGACCCATTCACATCCAATTCCCGTAAAATCGACGTCTTCCGATTCGATAAAGCTCAGCAGAAGCTGATCGCTTTAGTCTCGAACCCTGTGCCAATATCTCTGTAACTACCATAGCAGCCGCACTCACGATATGCCTTTTATGAGACATCCAGCACAGGACACTCGAGTTGTTAGTCGTTATGATTTACTGTAATGAGAGTTTAAGATATGCCATCGTATTCCACCTAAAGCTGATGCTGTCGGGCATGCCTGCCGTTCCAATGTACTTCACATTAGGCTCTTTCTGTGCCGCCTATCATTGATCAGTAATCAGACCACTAATGATTGATAGATTTGTGAGTATTTGAGCCGCATAACCACGATAGGATTATGAGAGACGCCGTAGTGGAGGGCTGCTGAAATGTTGACCGCCTGGACTTCTTCAAGTGTGCACTGACACCGTGCAGCACACGGGCCTCAAGGTTTGTCTTCCATCGAAATGCAGCCGCCGCGGCCGGGATTCGACCTCGCGACCTTCGGATCAACAGCGAAGTGCCATAATCACTATACCACTGTGGCTCGGTATGAGGGCACTAACCTACTCCAAGTGCATTGCACATGCCCCTGACCACAATGCGATAACTAGCTGGATTTCAAAGCGCTTCAAGATGTGCATGCATCTGTATCATAATTTTCTGCAATGTCCCTGTAATAAGCCTTAGCGCACAGCCGTCAAAAAACCGTCAAAAAATACAGATATTTAAGCAGGTGGCCCACGGATGCCACTGTCACAATGGTTCGAACAGGACTGAAGACAAATTAAAGCCTAGAAGAGCGCAAGTTGAGCAGTAGGCACAAAAGGCATCCCTTCCTTGCAAAGCTGATTTGACACGCAAACACTAAGTTAGTACAAAGAACACGGACCGTCCAAAAGAACTATTCGGAGGACATGGCACGTTCAAGCCCTCCCACTGCCCCATGCTGATCCTCATAACTTGTCTCTGTCGTTGCCGCTAGAGCAATATTCCTTCTTAAGAACAGATAGTTGCTTGAGCATTAAGGAAGAAGCTACCTTCTGCAACGCATACGGGAGTACCGTGCAACTTCGCAGGGACAGGCGGAAGAGGAGTGAGAGGGCGAAAACACAGGACAGGCCATATTCTGGAAATGAACACCGATATGCACAACCGAAAGCCAGCCAGGGGTAACTCCTTTGCCGAAACCGGCGGTTGACCAGCGGCACAAGGAATCGAATCAGTATACGTCCCGCATCGGAGCCGATGCTTTACCATTTCGCCGCCACAGCGGTCACTCTTGACCATAACAAGCTACAGCAGCTTCTACAAACCTCTCTCACGCCGTTAGCACCCGGTGCATTTATCCTTCGCCGATAAGCAAAGGAAAAGCCGCGGCCACATCTTGCAAACTAGTTTCGCGACCCTCTCGTCACGGGCACAATTCCCCGAGACGCGCCACGCTTAAGTCGTCTTCTTCGCGCCTGCAGCACATGCAAGCATTACCTTGCGCCCATCACATGGAACTGCGGCGCGAGAGCCGGCAAGGAAGTCATGCAGGGCCACCGCCGGCCGCATGATATATGGTGTGATCTCTGCAGCCTCCCCCCCTATATATACACGACCACTCGCTGTCGGTTGCGTTCCATAAAATGGCCCTTTTCGGGCCCAGGTCCATTCTTCACACCATGGCCGCGGCGCCTGTCCCTCGCGTCCCACGCCGCACATGAAGAAGCGTTCTGCTCCGGGCGCGCGGGTAGTTGACCATGACAGTTGCGTCATCGGGAGGGACGACCTGCGTAGGAATTGAATCATGCATCACAGCCCTGCACTGGCCGTGGCCGTTCGCTGTCACTGCGAGTTGCGCCGGAAGGGTCCATTTGAGGCATGGAGAGCAGGAAGTGCTGGCCGGCAGGCCATAGTGCGACTTTCTTCGTTGCCAGTGCACAACAGCTGCGTGAAGGTGTGCACGTATTTGATCTTCTCAAAATAAAATGCTGCTTTTAAATTTTGCAATACTGTTTTGACTTTGGAACACGTATTCGACTGTGCATGAGGAAATAGTGAAACTGGGGGCGAAACGGGCAATCTTGTCAGCAGTCAACCATCGGCGTTGGATGCCAGACACACGAACGCTGCATAGGATGCACGCGTTCTATGTAGTGACCCTACCCATGCCTACCAAAACATGCTGCGTCGTTCATATAGCTAGACTTCTGTATCACAATCACTTGCGATCAAGTGATTTTTTATACCAGCCATTTACTAATTAGTGCTATCGGAAAGCCGCGTTTTGATGAGAGCGAAATGCACACACACGCACACACACACACACACACACACACGTACACCCACAACACACACACACACGCACACACCCGTATACTTAGATTTAGGTGCACGTCAAAGAACCCCAACTGGTCAAAAGTACTACAGAGCCCTTACTTATGGGACCTGCCCTAATAATCATATCGTGGTTTTGGCAGGTAAAGCCCCGCAAATCAGTTAAAACGCATGCCACTCCGGTAGCGCCAGTCGTTTCCGGATGTCATGGATAACGTCTTGAGAGGACTGAACGTTTGTTTAGCTGCATCGACGACATTTGATTACGGGCCGCTAAAACCAAGAGCACCTGCTCAACATTGACGCAGTTCTAAAAAGGCTCTCAGAATGTGGCATTTGTGTAAAGCACAAAAAGAGATTTTTTTTGCGACGAGCTGACGTACTTGGGACATGTAATCAACAGGCAATGCATCCATCCGAGAAACGAAAAACTGGCCGTCAGAGCCAAGGCACCGGCGCAAGCCGATAAGCATCAGCTGCAGTCACTGCTTGGTCTTATCAAATACTACGGAAGGTTTGTTCCGAATTTATCCACTTCCGAATTTATCCACGCTCCCATCTTGGCAGTCAAGCATACCCCTACAGTTATCGTGTGATGCGTCGACTTACGAGGTAAGTGCTGTTTGGTCGCACGTCTTTCCCGACGGTCAGATCAGGTCGGTAGCCTATGCCTTACGCACCCTGAGCCGCGCTGGGAAAGGTTATAGCCACCTAGAAATAGCAGCCTTAGCTCTTGTGTTCTGTGTTAAAAAGTTCCATTATAACCTGTATACATGGCATTTTATGTTGCTCACGGACCACAAGCCGTTGGCTACAATTTTCGGCCCTAAAACGGGTATACCACCAATTGCCGCCGCAAGGTTCCAACGATGGGCAGTTCGTTCGTCGTCCTTTTCTTTTTCATTAAAGTTCCGGCCTTCTCCGCAGAACGTTAACGCAGATTGTTTGTCAGGTCTAGCAGTAGACCAGCCGACTGTCGAAGACCAGGAAGAACATTTCTAACACCTTCGCTTTGACACTATGCCGGTCAACAGCAACTCCATTGTTCGCGAAACTTCATTTGATACCAGACTGCGTACGGTACCGCAGTATATTCCGTCAGTGTGGCAACGTAGTGTCCCAAATGAAATCAAGCCCTTCTTTCATAGACGACTGGAACTGTCTTATATCGAGGATGCGTTACGCCTGGAATGCGCGTAATCATTCCCAAAATTTTCGCACTTTCGCCCGTTCATATCAGGCGAGTTGCACCAAGGTCATCCATGTGTTATGTGTACCAAAGAACTAGCAAGAAGCTATGTTTGGTGGCCTACTATCGACAATGATATTGAACGCTTAACCATGTCTTGTACATCGAGTGGATCTAACATCAACTTGCCACCTAAAGTGCCTTCGCATCCTTCAGCTTGGCCTGCGTGCCCTTGGCAGCGACTTCATGGAGACTTTGCCGACCCGATTAGCGGAATGATGTATCTCGTGGTCGTGGATGCTCATTCAAAATGGCCAGATGTGTTTCCGATGCGGACAACCACCACTGAAGCAACCATTTCATGCCTACATGAACTCTTCCACAGGTTCGTATTCCCCCAGACTTTTGTGCCGGACAAGGGCACACAATATACTTCTACAGATTTCCGGGAAGTACCTGCAGCAAGTAGGCACCAGGCACGTCCGAACGTCTCCTCACCATCCGAACAGCAACGGTCTGGCAGTAGATATCGTCCGGACACTCAAAGCTGCACTTCGGAAGTCTAGGCGTTCCTCATCGCCGTCGTATCTCGCGGACTTCCTCCTGGCGTACCGCAATACCCCGCAAGCAACTACAGCGGAGGACCTCTCTGTTATGCTGTTGGGGAGGCACCTCAGAACAAGGTTGCACTTCGTCAGGCCTTCAGTGGAAGACACAGTCGCCCTGAAGCAGTTACGGGAAACCAGTCGCCACAGACGTCGTGAGAATACGTGCAGCGAAAGAGACCTCGTGCGGGTTCGCAACTTCCGTCGCGGACCAAGGTGGTTCCGTGCTACCGTACTGGATCGCACCGGTCCTGTGTGCTGTCGTGTGAGCGTAGTGACTCCTCGTGGTGTCTGTGAGTAGGTGTGTCATCGTAACCATATAGTGCGCGCTCCTAACTCTATTTGGTGGTTACAGACACGGACTTTCATGACGAAGCCCGCGCGACAGCGGATACAAACCCAAACAGCACGACCGAATCGGTCAAACAGCCGTAGACTGCCGGTCGGGTCGCCGAACAAGGTCGCTGCTACTCACGTCAACACCGAGCTCCGGAACTCTACGGCGCATAACCCAACCACTGTACGCTAAACAAGTGTGAGGGAGATGTGCGCCTAAGCGATAAGGCTTGGCCGCTTGTCTAGCGACGCTGCCACGGAGTTTCTGTCATCAACCTTTTGCTGTGCTTAAAAGCACCGGCACAGAAGCCAGCCCGCCATTGTTTGCTCTACTATCTTGGCGGGCAGTTCGCCCGTTGCTGTTCACTTGATGGTAAAATAAAGCCTCTGCATACGCTCGCCTGTTTAGCTGTCCTTCGGTCATGACTGATTTGTGGGGTTTAACATCCCAAAACGAGTTCTGATTATGAGAGACGCCGTAGTGGAGGTCTCCGGAAATTTCAATCCACCTGGGGTTCTTTAAGGTGCACTGACATCGCACAGCACACGGGCCTAAACATTTCGCCTCTACCGAAATGCAGCCGCCGCGGCCGGGATGCGATCCCGCGACCCTCGTATCATCAGCCGAGTGCCATAGCCACTAGATCATTGTGGCGGGGCTGTCCTTCGGTCATACACGAACGACACAATGCTCGTCGATATGTTCTATGATGCATGTGCATATGAAGCGAAATGGTTGAAGTGCGCAATTGCCGCGCTTCAGGATACACAGACATCAGCCTAGTCTACAAAACTGCACTGCTCAAACATGTCAGTGAGTCAGTAACTCGCTTTCTCAAGCTCAAGCTGCTTCAAGCGGCCGAAAAAATCAAGAATTTCTCTTGAACAGACCAACCAATAACATCATTTGACAACTCCAGCTTTACAGCTTCGCACGGTATACGAATGGTCTTTGCATCAAGCGATGCAGAAAGAAGGATGCATTCTCACGTTTTTAAAGGCACTGCCTTTATCATAGAGCATAATTATGTAAGAGAAATGTTTTTATGCTTGTAACGTCCTATTTGGAATAAAACTGACGATTATTGGGTCTCAGGAGGACATAACATGTCCTGCTGCCCTCTAAATATCATTCAGCGAACTAGACGTGGATGGAACTATGGTATTCAGGTCGTGATATAGCGAACAGGCATGTCCTACCTACACCAAAAGTGTGCCACAAGCTAGCGAACTGTACCCCAGCAATAACAGCTGACGAAACGCTGAAACAGGCCTGAATTCCTCGTTTGGCCACTGATGCCCAGTTGGCATTTCTGTCCTCCAGCTGTCGGTGATCAATGCTGCGTGTATATAGGTTTCAGAACCTGCGGAGTTTCACAGTCATCCTATTGCGGCACTTTGTATTCACAAAAAGATGAATGAAATAAGAACTATAGCACGTGCTAAATGCTTATTTTCTCTTGGATGCACCTTGTTAGACAGTGCAATGCGTAGGCATTACACGCCTAGTTTCTGTATGGTGCATATTATTTGCGCCGTATAGCTGCAGCATAAAGATGAGTGCATGTAAGCGAAGACATTTTTTGTCGGCCTTACTCCCCACGGAGTACAAAAAAGCAAAGGCTACTACGGATACAACTGAGATCTATGCCCAGCGTTCGCAGTCTCTGGCACTCACGTGGACTTGTCTTCGGCAGAGCAAAACGCAGGCGCTAATAAGCGTGCTCAGAGGCGCGTGACATGCAAATGCATCGAAGTGAATGTAAGCTATTTGTACTGCTTCCATGTATGCAAATTTGGGAATCCTTTCACCGTTCGGAGCTCCACTCAAGGGCCTCGTTGACTCGCCGAGCTCACTGTGCTAACGAGTGCCACCGATCGAGTTAACGTGTGCCGAGACCAGCAATTAGCCGACCAAACTCAGGAACCGAAAATGAGTACGAAAACAAGCCAGGACGCAAAGCCAGCCATCAGATAACGTAGTAGTGTACGGGCGAACGTAATTAGCTCAGTTTCGAACCCGTTAGAATGACGTCAGGCAGCCTTGAGGCGCATGAACAGAAGAATAATTACGCTGGTGGGTCACGTGTTTCTGCCTAATGTCTGCGTGACATTTACCTAACGAATTCGGATGACGTGATGAGAACCTTGTACTTCATCGGAATTATATGCATAATGATTGTTCAGCTTTTGCATGTGTCTAAAGAACTAGATCAGTATTCTCAATCAAGCGATCAATTTATTATTTCAGTTTTTCCGTGTACAACGAGAAAACGATAATACCTTGAACGTGTCGTAAATTACGACATATACGAAGACCCTTGCTCACTGCCGGTCCTTGGATGTGTCGTAATTTAAGTGCCCATGTCTTATGCAATGATGTAATGAGGACATGGACACATTCCACAATGAACCTCTTGTGCGATGTCTGTGCCGTTACCGTTCGCAGATGTAACGTTGCGAGCTATACATACTCGATACTGCTGCAGTTGTCGCAAATTTCAGCAGGTCATCTTTAAGTTCGCGCCATTAGCTCTCAAACAACTTCGCTGCAATAAGTATTCCTACTTGACAGGATGCACTTAATTACTCTATTAGTTCCATCTTTATATTCCTAATCACCCGGGGCATATTCTTCCTCTCTTTGCTTTCGTACTTATTTTATCCCCGCCACAGGTGGCCTAGTGGCTATTGTACACGGCCGCCGATCCGAGAGTCGCGGGATCGAATCTCGGCCGCGTCGGCTGCATTTCGATGGAGACGAAATGTTGAGGCCTGTGTAGTGCACGTTAACCTCAAACGTCAGTGCATGTTAACCTCAAATGGTCGAAGTTTCTGGAGCCCTTCACTACGGCGTCCTCATAACCATCGTGGTTTTGGGAAGTAAAATCAGCAGAGAATAAATAAAACTTACTTCTTTGCTTGTTTATGCGAGTTCACCAGGCCGCAGTTCCGCATACAAATAGCTCAAAGAAATTAGCTAGTTGGATAAGGTCCACTACGCAGGAACTTGAGGGCTACCAGACGAGGCGGGACGATCGACCAATGTCACTTTGGCCCTAGTGGGCCAATTAAATAGGCACGATTTTTGTTTTCGATCTCAATGCCACTTTTTTGACGAAAGCCTTGGCACTCGCATCAGCGATACATTAAAAGAGCCATAAAGTTTCTCCATGCTATATAACCTTGTAGGCAGACTACAGTTGGCTTTGACCCATCGGTCACAAGACATCAAGACCACCTTTTCAGAATGATCGCTCTGAAGAAGTGGCCAGACAGACATATGAGTTCCCAGCTGCGATACAAGCGTTTTTTTCTTTGTCATGCCATTCGAGCATCGATGCAAAACTGCTCGCAGCTTGAAGGCACTGCCCACTTTTAGGGCACATTAGAATACCACTGATGATCTTTGCCGTGCCCTTTTCTGTACGGCGCAAGGATCTCCACCCTTACTTAATACAGGGTTTCAGACCGGACCATATACCACGGGTGAAGCCCCGGCAGGGCACCTCCAGCGTCTACCGCTTGACCACGCTGTTCGCGACTGTGCGCTCATCGAAACCGCGGAGCTGCACCTATGCTCGCCGCCTCAAAAGGGGCAGGCAGCGCATACCTGTCCATACTGGACAGCGATGCCTTCTATAGCACACATACTTGCGCGCGAGCTCGACGGGGAGCGCATGTATGAACGAGGGCGAAGCCTTTTGCAGTCCGAGGGCAAGGCAGGCCGAAGGGACGATCCAGGGGCGAAGCTGGGCCGTGATGAATGGTCCGAGCGCGGCCAACATCCGCGACCATCATGGGGACGGTAAATCATGGAGCCTGCCGGTGGATCACCGAGGCCCCCCTGTGCAACCGGGCTAGACGTTGTTGCTCAGGGACAGCCGCGGGCGGCCTGCAGATCAGCGGGGAGCACCGAAGCGACGAGACGGAACGCTCTAGAGAGGTGCCAGACGAAGATTCGGACGCGAAAAGTCGTATCGGCGAGCGCACGAGAAATTTTTCGAGATGTGCGAAGAGACATTGTGTATTCTGAGGATTTTCGCGTTTCTGCCGAATGTTGTCATCTGCATGTTGTACCTCTCTGTCGGCCAGTTTAGCTCGAACTCACGGCTAATTTGATCGTGGCATCATTTAAAAATGGAGTTATTCACAAGAGTGGCGGAAAAATGTAGAGTAGCAATACCGTAACACTGCCAGTGCACAGTAAAGGCCTTCATAACGCTCTCGCCAATGTGCTTGGAAGTACTGCAGTACCACGTGGCTCCTCGACAGGGTGTAGTGAACCAGAAGTGCTATTCCGGACACTGTCCAATTCCTCCATCTTATGAAATTCTGTATTGCCGACATTTTCAGCCACTCAGGTATCTCGTAGCAGCCCTCTGGGCCAATTGATTGATTTATTGATTGATTGCTGGGGTTTTATCTCCCAAAACCAGCTACGATTATGAGACACCGACTCTTGAAAATGTTACCTGCATCACTCCCTATCCCTCTGTAAGAAATAATTATATCATTTGTCATTGTTCTGGCATTATTTAAGTGCTCTGAGAGTCGCCTAGAAAACCATTCGGAAAAAATGAAGAGGATCTGTATGCCAGTGCCAAATGCAAATCTACGGCATCACAAGTTGGCTTGTACTCTGTACACCACTTCAGGTCATGCTAGACGGAAGTCCTGGCAACCGCAATAGTGAGGCCAAACGGTCAGTGCGCACATTGTGAGTATCAGGCGATGTCATGCCAACATCCATTATGGCTGAGCAGAGCTCTTTAGCTCTGGAGAGGCGGCCGACGGTGAATGCGCGTGGGTGCCCTCTAACCCATTCCCATGAGCAGTATCGTCAATGCAGTAGGCGAGTTGCTTGCATCTCGGCACGCCTACTGTAACGTGAATGCGCTGAATACTGCGACTACGCACTCCGCTCTACGATGCCGGGAGCTTGGTCTCACCACAGATGGAACGGCAAGGCCCATGAAAGTCGTGGTTGATGGCATCCTGTAATCCACGCCTCCACTGAAGAACAACGAAGCATCGTGCTTCTGCTAGGCCTACGGCAAGGTGGTTCGGCAAGTATTGTGGGAAGATCATGTGGCGAGAAAGCTGTGCTTGTGGTGCTGGCTGGTAGCGTGCTACTAAAGCCCTGTGTCCTCCTGCAGTGGCTCATGGAGCTTCCGCAGCATCACCTCTGCCACTGGGTGGTGAAGCTCAATAAACAAAAATACAAGCTACATTCTTTCAAGGCATGTTCCCTGTACGGGCTTGCTTTTCATTCTGGTCGTTAAGATGAAATTGCAGATACATTAGAATAGTATCGGTTCGGCAGCTTTTCCAACTTCACGTTACCGTATCAATTAAAACATGAGCCAGGTACAACAGTGAACAGCAGTACTTGCAGCCTCGTGGATTCTTCAGACTGTCATTGAGAATATATTCATGTGCAAGTTTTGGTGGTTAAATGCTACGTGGTCTACCATTTCATCTTCCTTCCAGTTGTCTGGAAGTAAGCGTCAACGCAAGTCTACACGACGGAGAGTTTAGAAGAGAAGCAAGGCCATCGGTGTTCCCTCAATTTTTGAGCGCAGAACCCAAGACTCTTATACGAAATACGCCTTGAAGCTGTTAACAATTTTCAAAATAAGTTCTGCTGGCCCGCAAAGACGCACGTGTTGAGAGAATGGAGAAGTAAACCTTTCTATGAGCAGCAGCGAACGAGAGAAAGACAACTTCTAAAGCAGACGAATAAAACAAAAAGAATGAACTCTGTTTTGCCTTTTTTATGCCAGGTGGATTTCGGTAATTCCCGGAGTGGGTAAGTGCCCTATGATTCTCACTATATCTACATCTACAGAGAGACTGCAATGAGCTACTGCCTTGGCTGGGAACTCCACAAACACCGGCAATGCATGTCAGTGTTGCTGCATGATGGTTGCGCGAGGGGCATATTCTGGTTGCGTATAACACTGGAGAGATGTTGTGCAGCTTTGATAAGTGCAGGTTTCGTGGTGGCGAAGATTAAAAAATCATGGTGGTAATATACAAAGCATTGGATGTACTTTCCCTTTAGCTCTTGGTCGGTAACTTACTTTCATTTGTTTGTCTTGAACATATGAATATGAAAGAACTCACCGCTAGTATTGATCTCAAAGCTCAATAATTTAGCGGTAATTCATGCCTCTTGGTGGTTTCTGCTAGCATGGGGCCTCATGCAGTTTCATCCAAAGAGAGCTTCATTATGAATCTAAGCACCTGTCATCTGAGATTATCCCGACGAGTAGGGTCACCGTATGAAACTTGTGCCTGAAGATGATTGTTCTACCGAACATATCAAATTTTTAACACTTGTCTGTTCCAAATAACAAGTCTTTTATTCTTGAACTGAAATGGTTCAGGCGACAGACATCCCATGAATAGACGTGTTTTATTGCCAACATTTTAGCCTATCATAGCAGTAGATTTGAAATAATTTCTGCTCTAATACTACAACTTGCAAATTGCAGCCGGAGAGCTCAAAGGCATATTTGCCCTAATTTAGGGGATTGTTATAGCTTCGAGGTATGAGTCACAAAACTTAATAAAGTACCCTTTTACTATAATACCCCAAAACAGGGGCACCCAATTAGGTGAGGGCACATGCTTAACGGATACGAACATTGCTAACGAAAGCTGTATCCTAAAGATTTGTTCCCAGAAAATACGCTATTCTATACAAACTGTCGCGTGAACAGCTCAAAAATTAGTAACGACGTTTTGTCATTTCGTCAATTATACATTTTAAAGGCTTAGGCAAGTTTCTTGCACCACACTGAGCAATCCAAACAATCCAAATGAAGAACAAAACTTGCGTTGCCTGCCACGTTCGATCGGTCATTTTGTGTCGGCATTTATCGATGAAACCTTGTGTGATTGTTGAGTGATAATTGATCAATAGTACTGCAAGACGCGTCTACCTTCACAATTCCGCCAACATTTTACAACGTAGTTTCCAACCATACTCTCTCGTTGCACAACAACGGTGAAACATCATTGAGGGATTATTCTCATGCTGCTGACTTGTGAGGCCAAAGTGGTCCACTCAGTAGTCAAAGAGCCAATGTCTTGTGTTGATGACCATGTATATGTAAGTGCAATAGTTAATCTTAGAGGATTCATTATTGTCGCATGCCGTCAACAGCCCCTCAGTTATATTCAAACATAATTGTGTCAATGACACTATTCATACGACATGCTCAACAAACATTTCGAGACAAATTCTTCGTGAAAGTGAGTGAATGATGAAGCAGTATTAATGAAGTATTGAATCAACAATGCGACAATATATAGACAGTAAATCACCAGTCATTTGCTGAACAGCAGCAAGAAAATGAGGTATTCACGGTTCCTCCAAAGTAGCCCGACGTCTGAGAAGCCAGTGAGAGGCGAGCGTAATACATAGTCGCACTGCGAAATGGCGGGTGTCGTGACGATTTTATTTTCTCTCCACCCTATGCCTTATCGCTTCATCGCCTCCGAATGAAATGGCGAGGGAAGAAATAAAGACGCACGAACGTTGATATGTGGAGAATATAGATATGGCCGTGATAACCAATGAGCGATGAGCCAGGGATCCGCGCCGCTCTCACGGTGATTAGCATCTCATAGCTTAATAAAGAGAGCTAGCTGCACGCAGACAGCTGCGAAGTTCCGCGAAGCTCTGCCTGTGCACGCTGATAATGGGCGCCTCCTCAGAATTTCTGCCCACTTTCGCTTTCCACCACGTTAAGAGAGAGATTGATTTTGTAGAAATTGCGGCCTTCCTAGTCGGCTCTCGATAGGTATACACATATTTCATGCTCCGATCACTCCAGCGGCAGCTCCTTTAACGCGTAGCTGTCTTCGCTTGGGTAAGCGTTACCTAAATTACCTCGTAGGAAACGTTCCATTATAGACCGCTCCACCACTATGTGGTTCCAGTTTACCGCGGTTTAAGAATCCTCGGCGGCTTAGGCCAAGGTAGCCCGTGACGCAGTTTTCAAGTCAATATTGCATGCCTTCTCCTATGTTGGGACAGTATAGTAGACGGTGTAGTCACGCCGAAATGAATTGCTCCTAGAATAGTGTAGTCCCTGGCACCCTCTATGAGCAGCGCAAGGAACTAATACGTTGGAGCGCAAAAGAAATTGATTCAGGTGCTGCATTTTGAACCCGGGCCTTCAGGGCTCACTCTCCGAAGGCATATATCTCAACCACTAGAATACACACACCCACGCTTACGAGATGTGAACACCCACGCCAATTTTCTCCTTCCCCGATTTTCTCGATAGTGGAAGAGCTGTTTAACTTTGTTGTCACTTTCACTCAGTGCCACTGCGCTAGCACGTTAAACTTGAGTGATGATTTCCCGCTTTTATCACATCACGGGCTCGTACGTCTTTAACTCTGCGATGCGAGCATGACATAGTTAATGCATCAGATATTTAACGATGTGATGCGAGATGCGGCCCCAACGGTTTGTGTAGGATGGCACTACATACCCTAGCTACTGTACAAGCAAGTCAAAAACAATGTTGGTTCCGAGTTCTTCATAACGGTTGTTCACTGTATCATTCAATCTGTAACCTCTCGTACGCTGCGGTTGTACCTTTCATTTCCAGTCACAATGGTCCAGAGGCAGACACCGGGCGCCTAGCACTTTAGTGTCATTTTTTTTTGGGGGGCTGATGCTAAAATAAGATTGCTGTGCACTTTCCAACGCCCGCGGTGCATGAGCTTTGCGGCTGCGGTATTTGCGCCACATTCTTCGAGAGATGGCGCCATGGTGCTTCACCACTCCGGCAGCGTTCCGCACAGCTAGAACGGGGTTTTCCCGTGGATTTGGCAGGCACGGGACGGGCAACAGGGTTCAGCGCTGCCTTACCAGTCGCCAGTTCATGCCTACATCTACCCTCGATTACGGTAAATCCAGCCATTTTTTTTACTCATGGTTCAGCAAGGAACAGATATTTTCGAACCTACTCTGATTTGTCCAAGAATATAGTCCCGGGACGAGCCTTCTATAGTTACCGCCATCTTGTCATCTTGTTGCGGGGTCATGCTTGTCGAATATGTCAAATGATTCCTCATGATGCTGCCATTTTTAGCATGCTAGTATAGACATGATTACATAAGTTCAGGGAATATTCCAGCATAAGCTGCCGAAGGACAACTTTACTCAAATGCAAGAACAGCATATGATATGATTCTGTTTCTATCATTCACGGCACACACCGGCACAAGTCCTTTTCTAGAGATGCGGGAGAAGGATTGACGGCTCACTTTGTGGATTCCCCATGTATCTTAGCAGGTAAAGTGCCGCACTGCTGATCTCGATATGGCACGCACGATTCCCTTGCCGAGCGGTCGCATTTTTGCGGGGTGAAATTTTTACGGGGGTTGATATTTTTGTGGGGTGAAAAGGACACCCGGCCACTTAAATTTCAGTTCACCTTGAAAGGTTCAAGATGATCAAGGTCAATCAGAAGTCCACCATTACCTTGAGCCTCGTATTGGTGTTCTGGGGAATTGTTATGTCCTCGGCACAAGCATCGTTGCAGGAACGTTGCCTGGGAAAAATAGCTAGGCACCCCTATAAATCTTTTAACTTTTTCACTCGTTCTTTCCTTTGATGGGAAGATCTTACGCAATGTTCAGCTTCCAAGGGGACTCACGAAAGCTTCATGCAAGGACGCTGTCGTATTTTAATAGCGCTCTCATTCATCGCCTGACAGGTTCGCGTGAAATTTAAAACAGTGGCTCTAATTTTTACTTCAGTCATTTTCAAAGATTATCGTTGAGTACGCATTCCGCGGCGTACAAGTGTTTTTCCTGAGATAGAATATCATGTCCATCTAGTCTCTTTTCCTGGCGTTGCGTCTTTACGCTTTTGTACAGTATGAACAAGGTAGCCCAGCAACACGTGTTACTAAAATATGCACTATCGCTGCATTGTTTATGGGCAAGCGCAAATCCATCCATCCTGGAATGACCTCAGCCGGAAACCTCTCGTACGAGGAATGGAGCACTTGCTTTTATGCAACGCAGCACTGCGGAGTGCTTTCGAGTTCCTGTGGCCATCGAACTTGCAGCAAACTTAGGCATTCAACCGTCCTCTCCCTTGGATAACCTTTCCTTTACACGTCCTGGTGTGTGAACAAGCGGAACTCGAAAATATACATTCTCGGAGGAAAGCGGCTACGCACGGTTTGTGGCTCGGGGCAACCTGCTTTACGCTGCGTGGTCCTTCACGGTGTAATGAACGACTAGCCCTTAGTACGGTGCGCTAGAAAGCCAAGACTTGCAGAGGGAGAAGGAGGGTCCAGCCCGCCCCCCTCAGCTATTCCGGAAACAAGCTAAATACTCGTACTTCTCAAAATACACACATTGCCATGGCAATTCAAATGCCTTTGCATCTGCTGCTTCAGGTCTTTAAAAACGACAGTCAGCGCTAGGGTATGCAGCATCAGCGCAAACTTTTGGTCCTGGATATGTGTGTGTGGGCACGGGGAGTGTGGGGGCAACGGAGAGAGGCGGGAGGGGGGAGTTGCATAGAGGGGGGCACGCAAGATTGAAAGTGTGGTCCCACGTGACGACCGAAGACGGCCAGCAGCAGGCAGCAGCTGCAGCCTCCGGTTTCCTTTTGCGGCACATCTCGCAAAATGGATCAGGTCAGCTTGCCGCTGATGATGCATCATCGTCCTGGAATCCGAACCGCTGAGCGCTGCACGCCCCAGCCACCACGTACCCCGCAGACCTCTCCCTTTCTCTTTTCTTTTTCTTCTTGTTAGGTCTGTGTGATCTTCGTCTCATATCCATACCACCACAAGAGCAACAACTTCTAAAGATGCCAGAAGCAGCCATTCAAATTTAATAAGCGTGGAAGAGAAAGGAGTATATGCCTCGTTTTTCTGTGGTCTTCGCCCCCCCCCCCTCCCCCGCTCCTCGTGTTTGTGTTTTCCTTCATCTTGCGGGAAGTGCGTGTTACTTCATTATTTTCAGCGCCTTTCTTCGATCGCTTTCTTCTCGCTTGCCGAGTCCCCGCACGTCTCCTAAGCTTTTGCTGCCGCCCTTTACATGAAAAGCGCGCTTGCAACCCCATCGTTACGGCATCGCTTCCCCTGGCGTCGAGTGAACCCTATCGCTGTATAATATCGCAAAACTATGCGGCTACGTGCAAGGCTAGCCTGAAGGCACGGCTGTAGAGGGCTGGCCCAAAGCAACGCTCACCGTTTGCAAGAGGAAGACAAACTGTTTCCCTGAAACAAAACCAGAAAGGTGAGGGGGGCGGGTTGGAGGCTTCAGGCCAGTACTATCATGCAGCATTGTTTTCAGTGAACTTCTGGCCTACCCCGGAACCTCTTTCTGTGTGATGGGTAACCCTAGCTGCAGTGATCATTTATGACGGCCGAGGATGCCTTCTTTCTCCTTTAGACTTGGCGTGCTGCGTATCTTTCGTACACTGCTTTTGGCAGAAATTCGTTCGTGTAGGGGAGGCGGACTACCTGACGACCTCAGGCAAAAAGCCTCGTGCATAGTGGAGTATCTTCTTTTTTAACAGATGGGCTGCTTCTTGCCCGTCCGGGAAGCAGCCTCAGGCTGCATTTTTTGCCTTCCTGTTTATTCTTCCTTTATAGCGATAGCACTCGCGCGAACATATGAGGCGTGCTTGCGCCATTGGCGTCACCGTGCTGTCTTAATATCGAACTTACTGAGCAGTGCACTCCGCTGACAATGTTGACCAACCGTGACGAAGAGTGGCGCTGTGTGACTAGCAGATGCACTGCCGTGCATTGCTCTATTGGCCACACAGTGCCCGTAGGTCGAACAGAATCCCATGGCTTCAGCTTACTATGTGCAACAACACAGCATGAAAATTTCTCTTGTTTGACCTGAAAAAGAAGTGGACGCCGCGGTAAACGTTTCTGATCGCTCATCTTGAGGCCGACAAACGTTTTCTCCTTTTCAGGGAGGTCTCATCTCTCAACGGTCAAGATTTGTTTTCCAACTCGGCAATCGGTTGTAATCATCCAAGGGCATGTTTGTGCACATATGTGAGAATTACATAGCTACTTATCCTTAAAATTCTGAATTACATGCAACCACGAACTCACACTTTCCTTTCATCTGTCATATGGTCAATAACAACCGTAGAGTGCATTCCAAGAGATGAACGGGCGAAATAAGAATTCTTTCCGACACATTTACAGCGGGACGTTAGATTTCACTATTAACGCTTAACCTTGAAACAAAACTGAAAAAAGTGTGTGTGTGTGTGTGTGTGTGTGTGTGTGTGTGTGTGTGTGTGTGTGTGTGTGTGTGTGTGTGTGTGTGTGTGTGTGTGTGTGTGTGTGTGTGTGTGTGTGTGTGTGTGTGTTTCAGCGCGTGGAATAGACTCCACTACGCAGACGAGGCCGTAACGTGATCGGTGTGTTACGCCTTTCCACGTAACGCCCTGCCAAGAAAGCTACGTGGAAGCCATCATTCAGTGGAGCAGGCGTAATCACGGGATGAGAAGAAAGCGTCCCACGCTCGGTTAGAGAGCACAGTGTTTGTTACAGCTGGTCCGTGACTCTCGTTAGTAACCTCCTTTCTCAAGCGACCAGCAGGTTACGCTTGAGCGTTCACGTTAGAGCTCATCCTACGTCCGTCACGCAGTGCGCTGTATGCGCGCCTTGTTAGGACAAAGGCGGTATCGTTGGCGAGCTCTCAGTGTAGTTTAAACGTCTGCTATACGTCCAACATAAGTGATGGAGCGCCTTAATTCGCTCGCCTCTGGAATGGACTTGTCCAGCGTCACGCAGAACAATGCTCAGCTTGCCTGGGGGCAGGGGTGGAGCAAAGGGAGGGGGTGCCCCCCCCCCCCCAAGATAATTTGCTTGCCCCCATCTGCCGCCCCACCTGCACCCCCAAAAGAGTGCCAGAAGCTGACACAAAGCTTGAGCTTCCTGTGTCTTTGCATTCTTCTCCCAGCACTAACATGTCCTGGTTTCCTCTCCGCCCCCTTCCCACTCTTCACTTAAAGAATCTTTACCCCTCCCTTGCCTGGGGGATGGGACAGAAACTACAGTGACAAGTTGACTTTGTGGCGCGTTAGCAGCACTCCTGATCACATTCTTCGCGAATAATTTGATGCTAATTAAGTCAAAAGCACATTTTAGTAGTACCTTACTTGTTTTCCTTGTTTCAGTTCTCGACGTCGCGCCATATGCTCCATGTCAGCGAAATTGTGAGTAGTCCATTGTCTTTCTGAATATGTTTCTTTCAAAAAGCACGAAGAAGCCTTTCAGTAGAACAAGAAAAAATGGCATTGGCCAAAAGGTTCAACGCACAAAATCAAACAGTGACAGAAAGTACTTCGGCTTAAGGGCCGCCACCACGCTTCTTCAACGTGGTCACAATACGTTACCTATCGGCCGTGGGGACTCCCGTGAACATGCATCCGCATATTACTGCAGTTCACGCACTACGGAATTACAAATTTAGTTTCAAATACAGCTGGAAATCGCGTGCTCTCCCTTCGGTCAATTACGTCAGTACGAGCACCCGCACCGTTGCTTGACTTTTTTTATTCCATTTTCTTTGATATGGTACTTATACATCTGTTGAACTCAAAACCAGGTGGTAAAGCTTTACACGGGACGTTGTTGCCGTGATAAAACCACGCAAACCCAGTATTGCCTGGCGCGATCTAGTCGGTGCCCCCCCCACTCTCCCTTGACGAGACGTGGACGTGGACACGCATGAAGATGCCCGCACTCTCCGTATATGTTCATTTAACCCGCAAGCCGTGTGCAATGATCACTAATGTTTTAATGTCATTTAAATTGAACGTGATTTCAATTCGTATGTGAATCTAACCTCCTAATGTGTACACTGGTGCCATTCTACTCGTTCATTTCGTCGTATCCATCAGAATGAGCAAAAATTGCTTAGCCTCAGCTGCAGAGACATGGGCTGGAGGTTCTGTACTTGTGTCTTGTCAGCGCACACCGAAGAACCCTACCTGGTCCGAAATTTCTTGCTCTGTCACTATGGTACGGCTCATGATGGCATCGTGATTTTGGCACGGAAGATCCTGGCAATCTTTCCTATACCAAACTGTGTATCCAAAGGAGAACCTACGTAGAGGATCGTAGGCTATTACAACTAATACAACCAGATGGTCATACAAGCATAAAGTAAGCGGAACTTATCCGTGATGCCAAAAACCACAAATTCGATACAAGACACATTAGAAAACTGTGCACACTGAAGTGGCCGTCAATCACTTTAATCATAAATGTCCTTCAGATCTGGAACCACGTGAAAAGGATTTACTTTCGAGGATGTCAGCATTTGAGTTTCGAATGCGTAATTTCGAATATCAGTACAGCCCTATGAATAAGGACGATGGTTCGAAAGGTTGGAATGTGTGGGCATAGAAACATACGATCATATGTGGTGACAAGACTTGTACACGTTGCTAAAGAACAAATAGGCAACCGATCCCAATTATTATGACTCCACTTACTGTAAAATGTATCCGATTACAATTACAGCTACAACATTGAAAAAGTAATCAAATTGCTCCTAGAATAATTTATTACTTCGCGCGTTACTCTTAAGACTTCCTTTTTACGGTAGCACACATACCACACTAAACTTGGCGTAGATTGTCAGGCTACCGGTAAATCGAATCGGAAAAATCCGTAGTTCCGTAAACATACATCAGGGCCCGTATCCACAAAAGGAACTTACGACAAAAATGTTTGTAAGAGAAAATTCCAGCCAATCCGGATGCTGGACATATCATTAGCGAAGCCCGTTGGCCAATGACAAAAAGCACTTACGAAGGAGAAGTTTTGTGAATTCGGCCCCGGATTTTCGTCTAAGATTATTTTAGTAGTGTGCGCTGCTGTGTCAAATTTCCCGGCACACTATTTTAGTAGTGTGCGCTGCTGTGTCAAATTTCCCGGCACACCATTAAACTTGGCACGAAAATCTGAGCTGTGTACGTTTGGGTAAATATTCAGATTTTGTAATCGATTACAGGAAAATGTAATTGTATTACGACTACTCTATAAACGAAGTAATCGAAGCGTTACACAATTAGACTTTATTACTCGTAACATAGTCTAAATACAGTCTCGCTCATGTATTTACCGCCTCAACGTCAACTGATTCTATGACACTATATACTGCTGCACGCCGTCGGCACCATTGCAAGCAGACCAAGGACACGTGCGTCAGCGCACGTCGCTCTATCTGCGAAAATGTCTCCGGTACGTTGAAATTTATGTTGACGCCTATAGCTTCCGGGGCGCCTTACTCAAAAAGATAATTCCACGCCGGACCATAAGTAGCCATCAATCTCCGGACCACCATGCGTCAGCTTCGAATTCGCGTAGCCAGACTTCCTGGATACCGCGGACAACGGCAGTATTAGAGGAAGGAGTCTAGGGCAGTACGAAAAAGAAAAAACAGACACGCATGTGTAATGCTATTTTTTTAAAGCAAAAGAGAGAGAGAGAGAGAGAGAATGCCCCTTCGTAAGACTCAATTTGTTGAGTCTTATGAAGTGGGAGCGGGGGCTTGATGAGAGAGTGAGCGGATGCTTCGAATCGCCCGTTTCCCTCCCCCTTTTCACTTTTATAGGAAACGCTTTGACAATAATTTGACACGTGTTCTCGACTCGATTATTTATTTATTTATTTATTTATTTATTTATTTATTTATTTATTTATTTATACAACTCGATCAAGTGCAGTGCTGCTTCCGCGATGGACTAGCTGTTCTGTTTTTGTTTTCTTTTTCTCTTGCGTAGAAAGAAAAGGGGGTGGCTATCGCAACCTTGACACCGTCGCGAGATTAAAGACCACAAAAAAGCGCAACAAGCAGATATTAAAAAGCGGCATTCTATCAAAACGTAAGCACCTGATGGGAGGACTAGCAAACTTGCTTGTCCTGTCGCGCTTCTTCTTCCCACCAAAGTCGGCAGACCACCGAGTGCCCGACGTACGCGACAGGCCGCGGAAAAATTGAAAGCTCGAAGAGAAACATAAACAATTAAACAAAGCAAAGTATAAAAAATAAATAAAGTCCCGGCCCGAAATCTTTGCGAGAGTAAAGGAAAGAGGGAAGGGCACTGCATCGCTCGACACGGAGCGGCATCGTCCCGTCTCCAGCGGAGAAGTTGTCGGACAAGTTTACCGCCACGGCTACTGCATCGTCGTCGGTACGAGTGGGCACCCCCGTCACCTGATTGACTTCGCCTTGCCCCGGAATTCCTGCCATCGTTACATCTTACCCCCCCCCCCTTCCCCCCCCCCCGGCCCCCTCCTGTAAACTGGACAACACGGGCATTTCTATAAAGCGCTCCCCACCGTATGGTTGGTCCCGTCGACTACTTAAGAGACAACTCCGGCGATTTTTTTATTGTCTACGGACCTGAATGAAACGTTCAGTACTATAATAAAATAATAGATGTCAAGACAGGCAGCTGCAAGTCATTTAATACATACCTGGAAATGAACTTTAAGAATTTTTTGCGGCCCCGCCACTGTGGTCTGGTGGATGGTACTCGGCTGCTGATCCGAGGGTCGCGGGATCGAATCCCGGCCGCGGCGGCTACATTTCAATGGAGGCGAAATATTGAGGCCCGTGGGCTGTGCGATGTCAGTGCACGTTAAAGAACCCCAGGTGGTCAAAATTTCCGGAGCCCTCCACTACGGCGTCTCACGTGATGATAGCTGGTTTTGAGACGTAAAACCCCAGAAAACAACAAGAATTCTTGGCGGATTCCCGTGCCGACCACCCTGTATGTTTGACGTCGTTACCTTCCGGGGGGTGTGGTGTATGTTCCTATTTTCGTCGTCCCTGTGTTCGCGCTGTTTTTTCCACGATGCTTAACCAACTAGCCTGGAAATCCACCCTATTACCTTCAAACGCTGCCTGCGCGAGCAGACAGGCGGTCAAGTGTAAATCGCTGAGCCTTTAGCAATCAAATCGTCACTGTCAAATTCAGGAAAGCAGGCCTAGCCCAATATGCCGTCGGATGAGATCTCTGCTTTCATTTTTCGCCCACCAGCTGAATATATCTAATGGCTGGGCGGCTGTGACGTCATTGCATACGCTACACGAAGCATCTACCCGTTTTGGCTTCGGATTGAACACACTGTTCCTCCGGTTATTTAAAATTATTGGTGAGTGTCTGAGCTAACCGAACTATCCCGCCTGCTACCAGATCGTCAGTCACTACCACTGGCGAACCAGCGATATTAGAATATTGTGAAAAAAACTACCGGTGTTCCCCTTAAACGCGATAGCATTAAATGGACTTCCCGGCAGTTTTAATTTAAAAGTCCGCTGATCCCAATAAAATTTTCGTGGTATGTCCTCCTTGGGACAGTAATAACATACGCCAAGCTAGGTGGCCGCAAATCATTTCGTTTCCCTGAAAATCAATTTTGAAATTTTTTCAGATGATTCTCCTGCTTCTTTGGGCGGGCCACTATGTGTTTACGACGCCATCGCTCACATCGGTGTCTACCCGAGCACGCAGGCGGTTAAAAGCAAAACGGCGATCCTTCAGCGCTCAAATCGCCGCTGTCATGTTCAAAAAATTTGTCATAGGTCAATACATCGTCACATGACGTCGCCGTTTTAATTTTTTTTCCTGCACAAGCTCCATATTTCTGACGACTGAGAGGCCGTCACGTCATTCCTTATACGCTAAAAGAAGCGTCTACCCATTTCACTTCTGCTTTGAACGCGTCGTTCAATTGGGTATTTAAAATTATTGGCAAGTTTTGGGGCAAACTGAACCACCTTTCCCTGCAACAGGCTTATCAGTGCCATTGAAGAACGGCGATATCAGAATACTGCGCAAAACCGCCGAAATTCTCCTTTAACGTGTCCCTGCAACACTCTTCGAACTTAGATAATATCGTGTATCATTCGCGGAGGCTGGTACGAACATGCCAGCCATATACATGCACCAGCCAGAAAATTTGCAACTTGGCTTCAAATGCTGCCGAAAATCGCCTTCTGTTCTTCCGACAAATCACGAAGAGCTTCCACCGCATCGAGGTACCGCAGCATCTTTGGAAGCTCTTCGGAAGAGTTTCCAGTGCAATCACGAAGAGCTTCCACTGCATTGCTAGACTTCTTTTGGTGAGCTGAAGAATAGATAGTTACTGTTTATTTCAAAACAATCAAATAAACCATTACTGATCACGTTTCCGCCGTCATGAAATCTGCTATTGCTAATTCTGCCGCATATTCCTTTGGCTTAAATTGACGAAAGAAGTGAAGGAACTCTACAGATGCATTTGAGACCGAGCTGCCAATTCCATGGTTCGTGCAGTGCAATAATATTTGGCTCATGTGTTCAGAGAAGTGTCCATGAATGATCCGCGTGATTTTATGAATATTACCGAAGACTGTTGCAGGACCCCTTCGAAGCCCAATTACGACGACTTTCCGAGGCCAGTGGATCTCGATTGATTTCTGGGGTTTTACGTTCCAAAACAAGCTATGATTATGACAGACGCCGTAGTGGAGGGCTTTGGAAATTTTGACCACCTGGGCTTCTTTCACGTGCACTGATATCGCACAGTCCACGGACCTCAACATTTCACCTCCATCAATATGCAGCATTCGCGACCTGGATTCAGTTACTCGATCCTCGGATAGCAACCGAGTACCGTAGCCACAGACCACAGTGGTGGGGCAGGTCAGTGGATCCCAATGAAACCAACTGGGCATGTTTTCCTGCAGGCTTCCCTGAATGATTTAAAACATGAGGCTCGAGAAATGCGCGTATTTCTCGAGCCTAACTGCGTCTACAGAATTTTATTGGTTTGCTGGAAAGCTTGGGGGTGGCGGTGGGGATTCAAATGGGGAGGGGCTTGTAGGAGGGTGCGGAGGGGAGGGGGGAGGGTGCTGTATAAATCACCGTGTGAGCGAAATCTTACTGCCCAGGAAATCTGGCACTCGATTTCAAATGCAGCTACGAAATACGAGCTCTTCCATCAACCGATTGCGTTACTAGGTGGTCACGTCGCTGGACTATTTTCGGTGCTCTTATATATGTATACATGCATTTCCTTTATTTGCCCTGCTCGTAATAAACAAACAGATAATTTCTGAGTACGTTTCCATGAACGTGAAATCACCAAATGCTAGTTCTGCCTCAAGCGACGTACGCGGTGCTTTTTGTGACGGAATTTGTTTAAAGAGTAGGCCAGTTCCAGCTGCATTTGGAATCAAATTGCAAGTTCCTTTGTGGGCGTAGTGCAATAACATTCGGCTCGCAAGGATCCTCCGCGACTGGTTGACAACTTTTCCTGACTTTTCTTCAGAAACAATTCCAGGGCCCACTTCACATCGTTCGCCTCCTCATCTCTCAAACAGGGCTGTGTCTTTCACAGTGCTGCACATAACAACAGAAACAAGGGATAGAGTCTCGGGGTCGTGTTGTTTGTGGCTGCTAATAGTCGGCCAGAGGAACTCCCCAAGGACAGTGGGAGGCACGGTCCATGCGACGGACTACATGACGGGTACCATCATGACTACACAAATCTAAACTGAAACGGAACGATAAAACACACAGAGATAACAGAGTCCCCCTGTTCAAGCAAATCACCTAGAAAACTACAAACCATGCACAAACCTGCAAAAAAGAAATGCCATTAAGAAAAAACGAGCAAGTGATACTCCACTACGGCAGGCGATAAACTACGAAGACGCATTGTGCCTGGAATGGACCTGTCAAGCAAATTTAGTAAAGGCAGAAAAGTATAACCAACCGCACAAAACAAACTAGTGAAGATCTCTCTCGCCCGGAACTCTCAGGAACTTGAGGCGGCTGCCAACAGACGTTCGCCCGACTTCTTATCACTAACGAAAAAAAAAATAGAAAGCTGTCGTGTCTCGAGCGGCTCGCTAAGCGCAAGTCACACGACAGACTCACGCAAGCTTGTTATCGGTTTTGCTTCGCATTTCTTTTTATAAAGTTTCCGGTTTCATCTGCCGGGTGTCGCAAGCCTCGTCGCCGTCGACTTAGTACATGCCCCTTGGCCTGGCCACTGATAAGATTACTGCAGAGCTCCGGTCCCAAACTATAACGAGCGCAAAAGAAGAAATAGAAAACGCCACGGCTGTGAAACTGCTCCCATTCGACTTCTCAATTTCTCATCATCTGGAACACACGCGTCGCTTAGGCTTTCGGAGGTTGTTCTTGTTGGATGTAGCTTTCTCTGGCGCTACTGTCATTGGCAAAGCGTTTGGCCAGAGCACTGCTCCGAATCGATGAACAGCTAACCTGTTTTTAATAATAAGTGCTAAACCTTTAAGCGCCAGTGTCATGATACGACCACGACACGCTATATTGGAGCGCTCCAGATATTTATACCGCCTGTAATTTTTTAACACGCATCTATTTCGCAGAGTACGCTGGCCCCTGGCATGTTGCGTCCATCGAAATGTGGCCGCCGCGGCCGGTACCAAACAATTGTCATTGCGGTCAGCACAGAGTTTATTCCTCAGAAAGGAAGAAATGGCACTATAGTTCCTGCAGCCATAATGGAACACGTCCCAGCATTTGTCCGAGCGTCGCAAGCACTTCAAATACCTCCGCATCTGCGTGAGCTCACTTTTACCACAAGTAAGCAAAACAATGAAAGGACCTGATAGGTTTGGCTCTGTAGTCGAACTTTCGCGGATTTCACTGGACAGTACTCGAGGAATAGCCGAATAGATGATGATGATCGTGGTTCGGTTGAGCAAGGGACGGCAGTTTCTGCAGCCCATGTCAGGTAGCACGGCTAAGCGTCAGTGAGGATAGGCGAAAGGGACTTTAAAGAGATAGAAAGGAGAGAAAAGCGGCAGTGGGGGGCTCTGGAAATTGCGACCACCTTGGGTTCACTAGCGTGCGCTGCCAACGCACAGCACACGGGCCTCTAGCATTTTCGCCGCCATCGAAAATGCGACCGCTTCGGCCGGGTTCGCAACCGCGTTTTTTGGGTGGCAGCCGATCACCGTAACCAGTACACTTCCGTGGCGGACAACTCAATAGGGAGTTATACAAACGGTGTTAAGGAAATGACATACATAGGCGTCCTTGTTCCTGTGCGTTTTTTCTAACCTTTTCCCGAAACCCATATACACAGGCTTCTCTTGTCCAGAGGGAAGAGAGAAAAAAATTGCTTGAGTGCGAGCTTCAACATTCAGAAGAATGTTATAAGGTATATTGTTGAGTTCAACGGGCTTGTTGCTCCAGCTTAGTTTTTGCAAGCGAAAATAACGCGCTCGCGTGGATACGTTAGTAAGGATCGAAGTAGCGACAGCGAGGAGGGGAGGAAGGCGCAATTTAGTTGGGGCATGAAACTGTGAGATAGATAGATAGATAGATAGATAGATAGATAGATAGATAGATAGATAGATAGATAGATAGATAGATAGATAGATAGATAGATAGATAGATAGATAGATAGATTCTACGCGATACCACAACTAGCGACACCCCTTTAAGGTGAATCACCCTAAATGTTTTTGCACCCTAGTTGCCTCCCAGGCAAATGTCATGCACGACGACATTTCTGAGACAAAGTAGGCAATACCTTCAAGTTTTACTGGCACTATCAGTACCTCATTTAAGCGACAATTTCCATTTGGGCGTCCGTAACGGCGGTCAATCCTAGAGTGTAAAATGGTAAGGGCGTGTACGAGGAGGTCAGTTACGTTCAAACGCGAGTATCGTAGCCGCCTAGGCCATTACCGTCAGCAGAGCTCAAACTTGCTTTGCCCAGTTCATGTTGCAAAAAAAATGCACAAGCAGACAAGACAGGCGTTATGTGCTCGCCGTAGTACGCACTTCTTCCTCAGATCCAATGTACGCGGTTCCTTCTACCTTTTCGGTTGGAGAACACCCGCCTTAATATCGTCTGTGCTATGTAATTACACCTTCCTTCCTACACCCCAAATATAATCGTTTCTCCAGTCGCTCCAGCTATTTGTGCACGTGCCTGTGTGGGTTTGTATATGTGTTTCTGCGTGAGGGTACTTGTATTTGTGTACCTTTGATGTGTGTCGTTGGGTCTGTTGCGTGTTTCTGTTCGTGGGCGTTCCTCTGCGAGCATACATGCATGTATTTCTATTTTCGTGACTACATATGTAATTTCTTTACCGTGAATACACGTTTCTGCGTTTCTCTGCCTGTCAACTCAGGTTTCTGTTTTTCCACTATTGCCTGTGGGCCCTTCCTCTGCCTTTATATGTGCGACTTGAAGCTCACATGTGTTGTTCAGCTTCTGTACGTGTTTTTGTATTTCTCTCCTGGTTACACATGTTGATTTCAAGTCAATAAAGCAGCCTGAAAAGGTTGTATTCTTCCCAAGGCGTTGGTTCGCACTAGCTGGTAATCCATTAGAACGAGCCATTTACCGCATAAATTGCGAGAGGTAATGGGAAGTTATGGAATGTGTTTATGTTATGTGCTTGCGTCACTGCCGTAATTTGTGCGCTATGGAGCTTGCTCTCATTTTATCGTTTTTCCGCACCTATGAAAGTAGACAGCAATCGCGCTCGGAAACTCAACTAAATAGAGCAAGCAAATTACCAATATATGCTATGAAACCATCGCATTCATATCTCGTACTGTAGTGATACATTTTTCAATGTATCGCAGAAAGAAACTAGAAAATTACACAGAGAGATAGAGAGGGTGGAAGAGGTGGTAACAGGTTAAGGATGCTTAATTAAGAGACGCAGTACGTGAGATCGCGTGATAAATATGTGATAGTTGAGGGAAACAAAAGCTTTTTAGTTTTTGTTCCATCGATTAAAGCAAAGGCGTTTCACTCCTTTTATAGTCGCAGTCCTCGTCATCGCAAATCTGCCTTGTGTTTACTGGAGCACCAAGGCCTTTTCCAGTGTTCGCCACGATGACCCTGTCATGGGCGCGCTGGTTCCATTTTAGGCATTAAACGTTTTCGTTCCGCTCACTACTTTGCTTGTGAATGGGTGTCGTGGCACATCTCGAGGGAACACTAAAGAACCCACACACCGAAGAGATAGTGCTTGTAAAAAGAAATATTTACCACATGGACTGGTTTTAAGTGAAGCAATAGTGCAACACGGTTGTGTTCTCTTACGGCACTCATATGACTAGACACAGAGTGCGAACTCACAAACTCTGATCTCGTAATTAGGGACGTAGGAGTGAAAACTGCTTTAACAAGAGCAACTTACCATATGCAAACTACCCCACATAAGTATAAGAAAGCGTGCAAGACTCAACGACACTCATTGTGAATGTAATCAAAATAAGGGACAACGCTAGCTTTTGTTTGAAACACAAACATAAATGTTGGGACAACTGCTGCAGAACACCGCAGTCAGGTAAATAGCGATTCCATAAATATATTAAAACTGTAAGTACCTGAAAGATCACAAATGGGTACGGAAGGTAATTCTGCAAACACAGTGCGGGCGAGATTATTAGATATACAGCAGTGAGCGGCTTCAAATATTTTTATAACCACAGACGCCAGCCTCAAAACTAGAATTTCACTGGTTCGCGTGCTCCGTCGTTTCCTTGGTTATGCACGGGTTATGAACCGTGGACCTTGCACAAGTGTGAAATGGAAGGGCTTGACCTTTCTTGAGCTGTGATGCTGGTATGGGAAGTTTTGATAAGCCCATGGACTGTCAAGCGAGGAGTGCTCATAAGATTAATTTTGAAAGTTATTTCGAAGAAAATGTGCCCGTCTAAAGCATACTCTGTTGGTCTAGTCATGCCAGCTACCAGTTCAAACTGGACATTAATGCTAAGGCGAGTATAAGGCATTATCAACCGACCCATGTCATGCGCAAGTGAGTTATGGAAGGTACCCTGGAGCACGCATGAAATCAGCGATGTATACCAGTGTAACCCGAGATATTGTACGTATAGGTCTTAGTGGTGGTCAGATATACATGCTGTCACCATGAGAATAGCCTGCGACTGGGCAGCGCTTTTCAGCAGGCACAACGTGTTGGTGAAAAGTTCGCACAAGCAGTTCTAATACAAATTAGAGGAACAGAGAACACAAGTGTTCTTGCCCTTGTGTTCCCGTCTTGGCGGTACTTGTTCAACAACATGAAAATCTATCAATTCGCCGAAATTTGTGGGCAATGCTTACGTCTGTGCCCATTCCGGAGCGCTTGTATGCCTGCGGTATCGACATATTTCGCGACCGCACTCGATACACCAACACGAAGACTCGAAGTGGCAAAATAAATTGGTGAACAGGAAATATTGCTAGAGCCCACGTTTCACGAGTGGACTTCTCTTCTTGAGGGATGGTTGAACAAGGTATGTCGCAGGGGCCAACATTTCATCAACTGGTCTAGCCTTATTCACGTATCGTTGACCAGGGAATCTGACCGGAGCCAACTTTTCGACCGCTGGACTTGTCTTCGTCAGGCATCGTTGAGAGGGAATGTCGCTGGAGCCAACTTTTCAACGAATGGACTGTCTTCATCAGGGATTTCTGAGCAGTCAATGTCGCTGCTGCCAACATTTCGACAAATAGACTTGTCTTCCTGAGAGATCGCTGACAAGAGAATGTTGCCGGGGCCAACGTGTTCACGGGTGGACTTGTCTGTCACCGACCATTTACCAGGGAATTTCGCTGGAGCCAACTTATCAACACGTGGTGTTGTCTTCGTCAGGGAATGTTTCTCGAGCAGACGTTATAACAGAATGACTTGTCTTCGTCAGGAACCGTTTACAAAGGAATGCCGGTGGAGGCGACGTTATCACAGATGGACCTGTCTTCATGAGGGATTGTTGACCAAGCAATGTCCCTGGAGCGAAATGTTCGACAGACTGATTTCTCTTCGTCGGCGAATGTTGACCGGGGAACCTCACTGGAATCAACATTTTGACAGGTTTGTCCCTGTTGGGGACAGTTGACCAGGAAATGTCGCTTGAGTCGACATTTTCACAGATAGACCTGTCTTCGTCAGATATTGTTGGCCAACGAACGGCGCTGGAACCAACGTGTAGACCGCTGGACGTCAAGGTATCGGCTACTGGAGATCATTGACCAGGCAATGTTATCGCAGCCAACTTTTTCGCAAGTGGACTGCCTTCGTCAGGAATTTCTGACCAGGCAATGTCACTAGAGCCAAAGTTTCAACAAGTGGACTTGTCTCCTTCAGGGTTCGTTGACCATGGAATCTCGGTACACCACACGTTTCGAGATGTAGACGCCTTGGTCATGGAATGTACGTGTGCCCGAAACGTCTTTCGGGCTTTTGCGTGAAAACACCATAGACGTTTTGGCACATGCACATTCCTTGACGAAGGCTAGTTCAGTTGTCGAAAAGTTGGCTCCAGCAACATTCCCTGTTCAACGACTATTTCATCTCACACAGAAGGGCTTATTAGGCGAGTTGGTGATTTTTTTATCGCTTAACGTTGGAAGGATGACATAGTGCTGCTTCTTACAGAAACACATTGGGACATATCCAGTCACCAGGCCGCTATGTACAGATGTGAATGCTCGATCTTTCTCCGGCTGTGGGTATTCCCACTCAGCCCGCAACTACATTCCGACAAGCAGCCTGCGAAACACGGATGCACGTCGCTTTCAAACGCCCAGAGGGTTTCGAATATCCCTATCTAAGCTCAAACGCTAGCGGCACTCATCAAAGGCACAGCTTCCCACATATCTGACGCGTCTGCGTCGCGGATTGCCACGCCATATCAGCCACCATCCCTGAAGTTTCGTGAGAAACGAAAACAACCGCAATAAATAAATCAATGAAACAAGAACAAAGGAAAGCTGAGAAAGAGAAAGTACTTCGTCTTAATCTGAAACACTGCTCAGAGGGAACGACCTCTCTATCGCAGGCTGTGCCAGAACGGGGTAAAGAGGAGAGAAGAAGAAACCGAACAAAAATGCCAAGAGCAGCGAAAGAAATAAATAAAGGCGCGTTGTGGGTCGGGGTGCTTGAAACTGAGAACATGCCGGCAAGTACTACGACGCGTTAACTCCGTGTTTCGAGCTGCTTTTACAACCTTGCTCAGCAAGGTTTCTTTCGCAGCTGCTGTTTCTTCTTGTGCTCCCCGTTCCGCAATTCTGTTTGCTTCTCCTTAGCCTTTCTTATTTATTTATTGGTCACTTCTTTCGCGCTTTTCCCGGCGGCGTGTGCGACTCAGACTGCACGTGTCTACGAGCGATAAAGAATTGAAGTGCAAGAGACTAAGTATACCACAAGACCAAACGAAAAGACTATGGGAAACAGGAACTGCAAGAGGATCCGTGGCTTTGTGCGGGGTGGGGTGGGGGAGGATGGTTGTGTTATGCTTTGTTTGTCTGCTCGTTGCCCTCCCTTAGACCGGGAAAGTTATGAGCTAAGAAAGAAGAGGAGAACACAAAAAGGAGGGGAGGAGAACACAAAAAGGAGGAAGAAGCATATGCAAAGCCACATAGGCTTAGGAACGAACTGCCAACATAACAAGAAACGTAAAACAAAAACCGACACGGTCCACGCCTGCCTCGGTGCGTGCGCGAGCATCTTGTTACAAGCTGTTCAACTCCCCGAGAAGAAGCCTGATGGTCTGTCCAGCATGTGATTTATGACTCGCCGGCAGCCAGCCACCCCACCCCGTCCGCAAGCCCCCCATTGCTTCACACCGATGCCCAGCCGTTGGCCCTACAGCCTGAATTGTAGCCAAAGAAATGCCCTTGTTGTTTCCTTCAGCCGCATGTTACTGGGCCTCACGTTTGGAGCCATGTTGCAAGCAAACGCAGAGCTGGCCGCGCACATTCAGCGGCTCGTGTTGGGAACGTGAGCTTCGGATCACGTGCTGCTAATGGTCGGAAGCCGAGAACCGCCCCCCGACGAGCTTGTACTTTGTATCGGTATTCCGCTGACTCCGTTCTTTTGCCGCGGGGTGTCCTTGTTCGTTTATACGAACGACGGCTACCGCAGGGCAGCCAGAAGTAGGGAGCGTCGAACTCGGGCAGAAGTTACACGTACGCTAAATCCACACGCAGCAGTCTATACTGATAAAAAGAATACGGTAGTGTAGAGGTTTTGTCAAAGGTGCCTGCCGACATGTGTGAAATTTACGTCTGCATTTGCATGCGGTGATTTATGGTAAGATGCAGTGTTGAATTTCTACACCTCTGGCGCACACTTTCATATATAAGCAGCCGGCATTTCGTAAGTGATCAGAAGTAAACTCAGCGGCATAAGAGCGCTCCTGGCACCAGCGTACCGTTCTGTACCTGGCGTACCGCTAGACACTGGATAAAGGCACTGGATAAAGAGACCGCTACGTAGATGAGACAAAGGCTTAAGCACACACTTTGTGCTGAATGAAAGAAAAGGACGTCTTAGGGAAGTGGAAAACAATGGCGGACGTGTTTACCCAGTAACCGTTTCTTCATCCTTGTGCCATTTCATTGACGACACGTCCCCTAGTTGGCATGTGGTTTCATGTGAAGCATTGCGCTTCCATTAAAATACTTGCTAATGTATTTCACATCATGCATGATCAAGCGTAGCCAATATTAGCCCGCTTTACGTCAGATCATAAAAGCACTTCCCATCGGCTTCTTGTAAGCAGATGGACCTATCTGCAATCGCCTTTTTCAGAACGGACGCCGGATTCCTGCGGGCCGCGACATGCAATGTGGCAGGCGAGCAACTGTCGCGTCACCGAGGCAAGCGCTCGCACACGACAGATGTGTCGTGTCAAGAGTGGAAGAAGGAGGAGGTTGACGACGCAAGATGGCGCTGCTGTGCTCGACCGGTTCCCTGACGCTTCTCCGAGGACTTCATCGTGCATGATGCCAGCGATCCTTCGCCCGTGCCCCTCACGCGTTCGTCTCTCTCTCTCTCTCCCTCAGCATGGGCCAGCGACCTTCGAGGTGTAGCGCCAGTGGGACGCATCACGGCTGTTCCAGTGACTTCTGTCTCCGAGCGCCGGAAGGCGACAAAATACAAGAAGAGGCAATGGAAACAGAAAGCACCCACTGGCGTCCTTGACACCACGCAAGGATGCGTACGTCTTCAAGGTGCGCGCAGCGCTTGAAAGAGCAAGAAACGTACGTGCGGTTACAGGCTCGCACGATGAACGTACGGACAACCGCGTTGTCTCACGCGTACACACGCACACGCTGTGTCAAGAGACACCTACGTGATGCGGCTTACCCTCCACACAGCGTCGTAAATCCAAGCGAACTTCTTGCGCTTCGGAAAACACTCCACGTGGAAGGCCGTATAGGCCCAGGTGGTAGGCCGTGACCAAACGCAGCTTGCCAGGCCAGGGAAGGTTACACAAACTGCTGGGCTATCAGTGAAGTTAGGAAAGAAATAGGCATTACCGGTGTGCTTTTTCAGAGATGTTATTCTGTGTACGTCACGACAAACAAGAGAGACATTACCAGGGTGTATGCCATGCGTGTCGCTGTGATAAACGGCATGACGAGACGCAAGAATAGTAATAATCACCGTATGACCTCCGTGCGATGGGCGGAGGCGCGGAGGGCTGCAACGACGCCAGGAATAAACTCCCTGGCACAATGGGGCGGAGGCCTGGGAAGTGAGCCGGAGAAAGATGACTAACACCGGGCACGCTTCGAACACCCACATGGAAGACGTCAGGTGTGAACGCATGTCGAGGTTCTTTAGCGCGCTTTCGTGGACTCTTGTCAGTTTATGTCGGTTGTAAACTCAGGGGCGTGCAGCTGGGCGAGTCGGGCAAGTGGTGGTGTTTAAGCAAGACCCGACACTGAGAAGTTCGGAGAGTCTCGTCAAGCACGAGCGCACGGAATGCTAGATTAAAGTTAGTCCCGGTGCAAATATCCTTTATCTAGCCGTTGGCAATGAATGGCAAATGATAAAATAGCTGCATATACATATTCAGGTATGTACCATCTTGACAACGTTACTGCGTGGTGCACAGACACTTTCTAGGTGCAATAGGCAGACTGCTGCAACCACTCGACCGGATGGTCAATAACAATATTTCTCGAGGTTTTACGTGCTAAAACCACGACATGATTGTCAGGCATCATGTAGTCCAAGGTTCCGGAAATATCAACGAGTATGAGTTCTTTAACGTGCGCTGAGAAACCACACTTGCACACGCGCATCAAGAATTCCCGTCTCCATCGAAAACGCGATCGCCGCCGCCGGTATCGTTCCCGTGTCCTTCGAGTCCGAAGCCAAGCACCTTAACCACTAGACCACTGCGGCGGTCGCACAGGATAGCCATTACAAACGAAGCCAGTCACGAGAAGAATTCTGGTGTTTCTGTCTTTAACATTTGAGCACGCCTTATTCACGACGCTGTGTTTCTGCGCTTTCCCAGTTTCCCCGTCGTAACCTTGCGGAAGGTGCTGCCCTGCCGAACTCCGGGATGCGGGTACACCCGCGGCAGCTCCCTGACCGGAGCCGCCATCATAGGAGGCTCGCCTTGGCGGCCACAGATTGATAGAAGATGATTTGATGATTTGTTGGGTTTAACGTCCCAAAACCAGCTCTGATTATGAGAGACGGCGTAGTGGAGGGCTCCGGAAATTTCGACCGCCTGGGGTTCTTTAACGTGCACTGACATCGCACAGCACACGGGCCTCAACATTTCGCCTCCATCGAAATGCAGCCGCCGCGGCCGGGATTCTAACCCGCGACCTTCGGATCTGCAGCCGAGTGCCATGACCACTAGACCACCGTGGCCGGGCGCAGATTGATAGAGGCGAGATGCACAAACACCCGTGCGCTCAGACTTAGGTGCGCGTTGAAGAACACCCTTATGAGGAACACTGATCCAGCACGTCCCCTCCTACACGAAAACTCGGAAGTTCAGGGTTTCTTTACTACTGATTCTGTGTCTCAAATGAATGCAAAAGAAGTTTTGATCTTCTAGTCCGCCTCTCCCCATTGCTTCTCTCTAATGGATCTCTCTACATCAAACACTTCAATTTAGAAATGATGTGATGTTCCAACTTACTTTCACTGAATAAACACCAGTGCATAATGCGTATATAGGGTAAACTAGAACCAAGAGTGCGGCCATCATTCTTCCCTTGAAGACGCACAAAGAGAGCTTTCAGAGAACGCCTGCTTCCTCCATCGGAAACTCGGCTGTAAGAGCCCTTGCGTAAGGTGGGGAAGTGGTCTGAGGAAAGGAAGTCTTCGTTGTCTGGTCCTCTAGCCTTGCTTTAGCAGACCCATATATAGACAATCACACTTTAAGCTTTTGAAATAATAAAAAAGAACATGTGAATAATTTTGTAGGCCACCAGTCCATCTCCTTCCTGTTGGCTGTTGAGAGCTGGCACCACGGCTTTATTTTGCCGGTGGAAGCGCTTGAGAGCCATCAGGAAACGTGTTTTCGTTAAGAAGGCCTAAAGTTTGAGCATCGCGAACGGAAGCAATGAGACCTTCGAAGGAATCATCGTCAAATCGTAAAAGAGGAACAGTACAAGGTGGCGTACTTTTTCCGAGAACGGCGTACATAAAGCGTTTAGTTGGGGAGTTAGAAGCGGAGTGCTGCAAGACGAAGGCGTTGTCGGGCTAGACCCGTTTACGCGGACGATGATGACACAATCTTCTCATTCTAGACGGTGTTAGAGCACGTGCCCTCAAGATCGTTATTCTTACCTTTCCTGCCATTCTCAAGCTGTAGGCCGACGCTTTTACACATCAAGCGGAAAGCTTCCTTCATTATCAAGGCCAGTGAACGCATGTTCACTGCAGCTCATACATAAAGAGATCGGCAATGGCGATGGGGGGCGAAGTCGCACCGTCGCCTACAAAGCTGCCCGTGAGGGGAATACCACCTGCACTGGAGACCGCCTGTATTGCGTACGTGGAAGAGCGACAAGGAACGAGAAACATAGAAGAGAAAGGCGTGGTAGATAGCAGAGGGCAAGTTGAAAATACGCATGGAAGGAAACCAATGAAGCCAAAAAAAAGACCTCCATGTTCCTGCAGATGGAAGTGAGTCGCGCTTTGACGCCTTTCTTCAACGCACCTCACGGCTGCGTGCGCGCGTGTGCCCGTGTGTGTCTGTCGCCCCGCCCTTGTGATTTAAGGGCGTAGCTGGGATAGAAGCGTTGTACGCCGCCCCACCAAAAGGGAAAATGACCCGGCGGAGGGAGCAGAGACAGGCAGTCGTCTTTGCTTCCCACGTGCCGGTTTGCAAAGGAGGGTTCGCACGCGTACGGCGGCGATAAGCCTGCGGTTTCTTCGGAATTGGCGCCCCCTGAGCATGCCAGGAAATTACATGTTCGACAAGACAAGACAAGCGCGGTAGAAGACTCGTGGGAGCGCCGCGGGAGTGTTTATAAAAAGTGTCACATACGAACGGCAGCCACATTCGAACTGGCCATCGGCCTGCTGTACAGGCAGAAACATGGAGGCGATTCGTCTGAAGGGAGAAGATAGCGAAAATGCCATTGCCTCTTGTTCCCACCTTATTCATCACCACCTGATTGCATGTATGGCCGCAACAGCGAGCTCCTATATATGCAGCTGTGGAACGATGAGTGGCACGATGCGGCGACGATCGCATTTCTGATGCAGGCGGCAATGCTAGATGGTCCTTGTACTGCGCGTCATCAGCTCGCGTTAGAGGACCCCGGGTGGTCGAAGTTGCAGGAGCCCTCCACTATCATAATCACACCGCGGTTTTGGGCGTAAAACCCTATACATCATCAATAATCATTACGGCGGGCCTCATGATCATGTCGTGGTTTTCACCAGTTAAAGCCTAGCAAGTTATTGCTATGCGTAGCGCGACTAGTGAAATATGCCCTATTGAGTTTTATTCCGCGGCTTTTCGCCGAACTTCGAGTAGCCATCCACCTTCTACTGTCGCCGTGTTGTCGCTATTGACCAAGACACACTTTGGATAACTTCTCAGGCTTTCTACGTGAATCGCTAAAGGGATTTCTCGAGGACACAGACGGCGAAAACATCGCCAGATGAATGACAGCCGCCCACCCGCTCAGGTAGATGAATGAAGACAAGCAAGACTAGTGAAGGTGTTCTTCTCACAATATGTGTGCTATAGTGTGCCTGTGAGCGCATAGCACCCGTACAGTAATCGAGGCCCTTCTTCGACTTCGCTCTTCATACAATATACACGAACTTTCAGCCCCACGGGACTGTCTAAGGTGTTGTCCGGGGCTCCTGTTTAGGTCCCGATTTCAACAGACGATTTCAGCCGCCCCCTGCAGAGAGTCTGTTTCTTTTTGTTGTGTTTTATTCTGTGCCACCAGCTTGAAACACGACAGATGCGTATTTGGTAACAGAAAAAGAGCAACAATAATACTATATGGTATTCGTGCATAGAGCCACTTCGGTACGTCTATGGGCCTCGAGGAATCAGTGACCGAGTTAAATTTATTCCATGAATGAAAACCAAGAAAAGGATAAGCAAAAGTATAAGACATCTACAACGGGTCGTGCCATAGGTTCCGTAAATTATGGGTACGTTCTAAACTGATCACAAGTTGTCCCGACGCCAATTTACCTTCGCTTGCCTCCGTACCGGGATGTAACACACGGAAGGTCCAGGTGTCCGTTCACAGAAAAGAGCGGGAACAAAAATAAAATTACGCACGAAAAGACTACTCAGGCTGCATAGGAGACCCTCCTTTGCAAGTAACCCCGCTTCTCTTTTTTTCTCTCTCTTTTCTTTCGTCCTCTAGAGCAGGTGATAGCCCACACGCAGTTTACAGCAGCTTCCGACTTGTTAGACAAGAAATTCCTCGTACCCGCCCTACCTACGGAGAGTCGCTCTCGCTTACACTTATTCCGAACGGTGATCTGCGCTTTGTGTATCCATCTATATGGGAGTATATATAGGCGTCCCGCGGGTCCACGGCGTGTTCGTATAATGATTCGTTCGTGCAGGGTACCGCCTCGCTGCATCAATCCATATTCATGGCGCGACGCATTTTGACGACCGGCGCGAAGCGAGCGCGACAGTCGTAAAGATTAGGCCGGGAAAGCCCTCTTACAGTGAAGTTGTTCTGCGGCCCGTTTGACTTCTGAGCCATCGCCATCCTCTTGCTACACTGCTGTGCGTCGCACAGCTTTTCTATATACGTCCTTTCGGTTTAGAATGTTGCAGTGTTCTAAGATGCGAGGTACGACAGTGAAACGCTGCGGCAGCTCATCAAATCGGCGATCAGGAAGGAGCTAAGCAACTAACTTCACACTCTACATGCGCTATCTGTGTTATCTATCATCGACCCTCTGGATAAACTGAGGCATGTTATACAAGATCCAGGGCCTGAGCCGCAGCCGCGTCCACAGCAGTCAGGAAATTGTCCTACACATTCACAGGTCCTAATTTAAGTCGTCGTCCCCTTCTCCGCGCAACAACCCTCATTACTGGCCGATCACTAGACCAGGGTCATTGGATACATTCGCCATATTCTTGTTCTTTCCTTGATTTCACTCACGAATCAGGGCCGTCTCTGAGCAGACCGGGCTCCCGACGGTCCTCTGAGGCGCTTGGCATAGTATATATGATGGGGCTGAATTGGCATGCCCACAGAACTGAAACGAGCGCGGCAGCGACCGCCAGTGG
Source organism: Hyalomma asiaticum (assembly GCA_013339685.2). Classification (NCBI taxonomy): domain Eukaryota; kingdom Metazoa; phylum Arthropoda; class Arachnida; order Ixodida; family Ixodidae; genus Hyalomma; species Hyalomma asiaticum. The sequence goes on from CM023488.1 coordinate 44,382,274, forward strand.
ACTGCCGGACTAGGCATCCCTATTGAAAATATGCTGGTCGCCCATCACCATAATCCACCATAACCACCATTGGCATGGTGGTTTTTGTGGTGGACATGGTGGTTGCATGGTGGTTACATGGTGGGTGATATTTTGTGCTTCATTAAATGCACAGGTAATTGGCTGAACGCGCCCCATCCTCTTTTATACCTATGCCTAGTTACGTCACAGTTATGGCGACGCAAATAAAACATCAAATCACAACAGCAAACCAACACTGAAGGTGCCTTCTCTTAATCAGAGAAGGCACCTACCCTCTACATTACTGTCGCTTTTCTGTGATTTTTTTTTGTCCACACAATAGTAAACAACTTTACGGAGGTGCATCAGAGGCCTGGAGGGGCTCAGCCAAATAAATGTGCATTCAGCGACGCACATAATATCAATCACCGTGTAACCACCATGTCCACCATAAAAACCACTATTGAGTTGGTGGTTATGGTGGATTATGGTGATGGGTGGCAGGCGGATTTTCAATAGGGCTGCAGTCCACCCACATGCCCTTAGTTCCTGTGCCAATGAAGGTGGAAGCGACTCCGGGTGGAAGCACTAGCTCCTCCCAATAAGTGACCCGAGGGGTGGGTTTCTGGTGAATGGCTTCAGCCAGTGGCCAGTATGAAGGAACCAAGGGCGGCTTTATCTAAGAAAGGAAAAAAACAACGTTTAACGAAATAGGAACAAAATACCACAACCATCACGGCCAAGAAGCAGCATGCATGACAAGTGATACACGTTCACAAAACATGATCGCCTTATTACGACAGACACGTTCACCTAACAGGATAGACCAACTAAATGGCATAGCAGCGAAAGCGAAATAAACAGGGGTGAGATCTCAGATAGTTGTTTGCGAAAGCGAGTGGTCTTTTTTTTTCGCTTTACGCTGCATGCTATTGGATCTGGTCACGTTTGCCTTTCAAGCATGACCACATCCAATCCACTTCCACTTTTTCTCTGCATGTCGCGCGTTTATCTGTCTGTCTAGCTGTCTTTCCTTATTACTTTTTATCCTCGTTGAATACTGTTAGGTCAAGAGCACAAGAAGGTATAATGCCGTCATCATCATCCTCCTCCTCATCATCATCATCAGCCTGTCTACGTCCACTGCAGGGCACAGGCCTCTCCCATTGATCTCCAATTATCCCTGTCCTGTGCTAACTGGGCCCAATTTATCCCCGCAAACTTCCTGACCTCATCTGCCCACCTAGCTTTCTGCCGCCCCCTGCTACGCTTGCCTTCTCTAGGAATCCACTCTGTTACCCCTAATGACCAACGGTTGTCTTGCCTTCGCATTACGTGGCCCGCCCAGGCCCATTTCTTCCTCTTAATTTCTATTGTCTATAGTATGTCCCTAACACGCATTTGTTCCCTAACCCACACCGCTCTCTTCTTGTCCCTTAAGGTTACACCTACCATTTTCCGTTCCATAGCTCGCTGCGTCGTCCTCAATTTAGGCTGAACCCTCTTAGTTAGCCTCCAAGTTTCTGCCCTGTAGGTGAGTACCGGTAAGATGCAGCAGTTATACACTTTCCTCTTCAGAGACAGTGGTAAGCTACCATTCATTATCTGAGAATGCTTGCCGAATGCACTCCACCCCATCCTAATCCTCCTAATTACCTCAGCCTCATGATTCGGATCAGGGGTCACTAGCTGGCCTAAGTAGACATATTCACTTACTACTCCCAGTGCCTCGCCAGCTATCTGAAATCGCTGTACTCGCCCAAGGCTATTGAACATTACTTTAGTTTTCTGCATATTAATTTTCAGGCCCACTGTTATACTTTGCCTGTTAAGGTCAGTAATCATGCTTTGTAATTCATCTCCCGAGTTACTTAGCAAGGCAATGTCATCAGCAAATCGGAGGTTACTGAGGTATTCCCCATTAACCCTTACACCCACCTGTTCCCAATCCAGCGTTCTAAATACTTCTTGTAAACATGCTGTGAATAACATTGGAGAGATTGTGTCACCTTGTCTTACCGACTCTTACGCCCTTCCTTATAGGTATCTTGCTGCTCTCCTTATGGAGGACTATGGTGGCTGTGGAGCCGTTGTAGATGTCTGTTCCAGTAGTAGATGTCTGTAGATGTCTTCCAGTAATGCCGTAGGCACCTCCAAAATGGAGATAAAGGTGTTTGATAGGTAATGGACAATCAGGACTACAATGCCATTTATTCCATCAAATTTCTTGAAGAGTTTATGCGGCTATATATTGTCTCGTAAACAAGCCCGTAAAACAACCATACCACATCTAAGTGCTTACAGACCGCTGCGTGTTCGTCGCAGATGCAGCGTGCGGACGCACCAGAGCCATAGACCAAGAACTGCGCTCCAGGCGGGATGCCAATTAGAGAAAGAACATGCACTCTACTAAGGAAGCTTTCTTCGCGCAGCGGGAAGTACACGGTCAGGTCCTTAAGGCACCAACGCTTTACATAACACATGTCATTCGGAGAGGAGAGGTGGGGAGGGTGAGGCGAGGGGGGGGGGGTATTTCACACATGTTTCACGCGGAATCCTACGTCCGCTACAATTTATTCTGTTTTCTCACTCTCTTCTTCGTGGCTGCTTATCGCATCTGTGATTGGTTTCCACCATTCCATGAGGCGGCCTCACATGCATTCACAATTTTTACTAGCTCCGAGTCAATGCCATAGTTTTCGCGATGAACGAACGTGGGGAGGAACGAATAAACGAACGTTAGGAAATGATGGGAAAAGCATGCAGCCCTCGGTCAATCTCCGGGCACTCTTAATCCTGAAACACTGAGGCAGTCATCGTAAATTTCTCGCTCGCCACAAGAACGACGCCAGCTGGGTGCCACACAGCTGGGCATCAATAAAAAAAAAGAACACGTGTTCCGCGCTCCAGGAAATCGAGGTTAAGGCGCCTGAATCACCGCGGGAGACAAACGAAAGATAAGATGAAATCTGAAGCGCGGGGAACCTTAGTCGTTGCTTTTTCGCAAGACGTCAGAGGTCTGGTGGCGTTGCTCCTCTCTATCGGGCATGACATCAACAACGACAGGAAAACGTTAGCTCTCTAGGAGATGAGCAGTACAAGCGAATTGAAGTTCTTAGAGCGAGCTGTAAATGGCTAGGATTCAGGGTAGTTTCCGACCGACAATTTTACAGCGGGGACCCAATCCGGGGGCAGTGCAGAGCGTGTAGTAGTTCCTCATATGCAAAGCAAAAGGTGAGGTAAGTGAACGGTCTCACAACTGAGGTGAATCCAAGGGCCGTTAACTCGATCAGTTAAAGGTGATGTCATAATTATGAAACGTCATTTAAGCTAATGAAATCGTAACCAATGCGATTCAAAAGTGCCCTGATTGAACCAAAGGTATAATGCATTTAGTTAAGCCGTATATGGTTGTAGGTTCTCGCCAAAAATGCGTCCGTCTATCCAGTGGCATCGACCGAGCACTTTTTTACAGCCGTGGGCCGACCCCATCACCACACCTTGGCTGTTCATTCTTCCTCACAGAGTGGAAGGGGACTGAATTTTTTCCAAGTGTCTATTGTTTGGGGTACTAAAGACGCACGGTAGCCCTTAATATACATTACACTGTTGACATATCGATTACACAATTTTTCTTTCTCAGAAGGACAAAAACAATGTGCTGGTGGTTCTTGCTTACAGTGGGTATGGTGTGGTGGTGTTAGGCAAGGCGACGCGATTTGTATTCCCAGTCACAGCAGGCTGATTTAGCTTGACACCAAAATTCAGGGCCATGTACAGGATATATTGACTTAGCTGCACGTAAGAGAATCCGCATGTGTCGATATTATTCCAGCACCCTCCCTGGTTACAACAACGCAAGGCTCACGCATGCAGTTGTACCACAGCCGTGTTCAAATACTGTTTCCACGAGCTAGTTCGTCAAACCAAAAAGAGACCTGCATTTCATATAATGTAAATCACACGTCAGCCGTAACTCATTCACTGTATTCTCGACTTGTATCGGCAGCGTGCGTACACGTCTTCTTTTTATATATATTCGCGCAACCATCCTCCAACCCCTCCTTAATCGCTAATACCTAACACCCTCTGCTAAACATGAAGTAAACGATAATTGCCTACGTTCAACGTCACCCACTGGTTGGTGAACCGATGTTCTTTACTACCTTTTTCTTCTCCCACGACGCCGAAAAAGAAACATCACCTAGCGAAAGCATTAAACCGTCCGATCTTCTTCCAGCACTCGCCCATATCATTAAAGAAAAAAGAAGTAAATGATAATGCGACACTTTGCACTCTCGAACCCCCTCCTTCCCTTTCTCAGAGCCGTTGGAGGAGTCTTCTTTTTTTTCAGGTAGCACGTAAAGAGTAAAAGACGAAGAGAGCAAGAGCGGAACCGTTGACCGAAGGTCACACATTTTCGTGCACTATAAGAGCGAAAGCGCTGCATGTCGCTCGATCAAACGGCTAATCGGTGTGCACCAACAACGTTCACTGCCTTCGTGCCTGCACGCGCACCCACTTGTGCAGGCGTGCGTTCGTGCGGACGAGCGTGCGTGCCTTTCAGAGGGTGGAAGCGGTGGCGCTACCAGCCGGCCCAACGAGAGGAGTCGGGGTGGGAAGGGAGGGAGCCCGAACAAATACGAGCGGCGCGGCGGACACCTCTAATGGGACGCCGGAACAGCGATTAATGCGGTTATTACGACCTGTCAGCACTCACGCCACGCGGTGGTGCAAAGGAGAGTGTGCACGCGATGGCCCCGAAGAGCTCTCACGGGTCTCGCTGCCGCGCGGGGCTGCCGTGAACGGACCACTGGCGGGCGGCTACTCGAGAACAGGCCTCCCGTGCGCAACCGATAGGGCCCACCGAGGACTCGGGCGTGCGTTGCGTGCAGCCTTCTTATAGTACAGATAGAGCGATGACGATCAGAGGAAGGGGGCTAATAGAGAGGCACTTCAGTAGAGGTATGGGAAAGCGTCGAGGCGGAGTGAGGAAAAGTAAGAATGGAAGCTCGCGTGATCTGTGCTTTCCATCATCGGCCCGCTGCTGCTGTTGCTGCGGCTGCGTCTGCTGTGTGGATGGGAGGTGACGGTACTGCCGCCATCTGAACGCCGTGTTTGAGCGAAAAACTGAAAGGATTTCCTCGAAGCAGCGATCGAACGACCGCTTCGTTAGCGTGGTGTCATCCGTTAGAGGGAAAGGCACGTAGAGGAAAGAGTGAACTGGAAGAGAACGTTACGTAACACTTGGTGAAGCCACGCGCCTTGCTTTATTTGTCGTCTTCGATGTGTCTGGACAATTGATGTCTGGTGAAAGAGCGCATTGGTCGAGAATGTAGGCGCATACGACTGAGGCTCCTTAGCATCGCCTGCGCCCCACGCGCGCTCTGGCGTAGCCAGTCTCGTGTTAGATCGATCGTTCTATCGTTTTTTTTTTCTTTCTGAAAGTTGTGTTGCATAACACTCTTTCCTGTATGTTTTCTCGCTGAAAACATAGCCGACATGTCGGGATGACCAACAGGTCGTGACGTCACAAGCACGTTGGTAGGAAACGAGGAAACAAGAAACCAGAATTTATTCTACGCAGACAAACCGCCAGGGTAATGTTCCTTCAACAATCCGGCTCTACGTTTCTTACCATCACAATTAGCCTAAACTAATGATCTCTACTGATAGTTTTCCTCAACTCATGTTAAAAAGTCGCAATGACACGCCAGTTGCATTCAGTGGTGCCTAACGAAAGAAAATAGAAACAGTACTGACTACCTTTGACGCCTATAGAGCGTGTCATTGCAACTCCGGTGTAACTGATGAATGTAGTGGAGCTTTTGAATATTCACTTGGATATAAGTGTAGTCATCAGGGCTTCCAAGAGTGAAGCCGAAGAGCCGGTTTGTTATCGTCGACTTCTGATAGTTTCTACACTATGCCTACTTGTTTACAACCTCGCGGCATCAGCGTAAACCAATATTTGAAATTTTCCATATTATTTCGCTCTAGTTTTCACGCATATTAACAGACCTCCCAGAGCGATACGCCGACCTAAAGCATCTGAAATGAACTGTACAACATTCCCACACGTCATTATTCACCTAACATTCACATCAATGTGACGTACCAAGCAGCGGAAGCACATCTCTCGTTGATCTACTTACACTAATACCAGCTCAACTGAGGCCAAACACCCTGCTGCTTTAGTCCCAAGTGCAGTTGCAAGAGCTTTCAGACGGCAACGGCAATAAGAAGAACGTTGACACCGACATATACACGGACACATGGACAGAAGTGACGCTAAAATACTTCTACAAGACACTGAACTGTAGAACATGGGTCTGCTTTATTCATGATACCAAAACAATGCGACACAGGCCATCTGACTGCACCTCTGGAAGAACAGCGGCCCGTCTGATACGAAACAACCTTGCGATGACCTTCTGGTAATTTTTTTCATATTCGTTGCGACGCGCTTTTCCATCGTCGCGTCAATCACCGCTTCAAGGACAAGGGTCTACCGTGTCGGCGGGCTCCGTCTTCTTCGCTACGCACCTTATACACACAAACTACGCAACGGCAAATAAACCGGTGTCGCTCACGTGCAGCAACGACCTCTGTGTACACAACACCCTTTAGCGGCAACGAAACAAGAAAAAAAGGCCAAGCAGGCACTCACTTCACGGCGCAGGCTATAACATATAGAGGGGCGGCCCAGAGGAGAAAGAGACCCTCGTCGGCACGCGCACCCCGCTGCTGCGCGCTACGCCTAACCTCGTAAAACAGCCGACGACAGAAAATGGAGGGGTTTGCTAAGCGTCTAATGGCGGGGCTTGGAACGTCGCCATCGCAGCAGCGGCGGCAGTCCCAGCTTTAGCCCAACAAGGGGCGCCCTCTCTCTTCATACCAGGTTGCGGACCGTTGACTGCCGAGTCAGTCACTGTGCGGAGGTGCAACCGCTGCGAGCAATACACTCTTTCTTCACAGAGCTTACGTGCAGTGAACTTGAAGAACGAAGAGCCTTCATTGTTCCTTTACAATGTTGCTCTCGGCAAATGCTTGCGGTATAATAAGCTTCGACAGCAAGCCATAGCCTAGTCATTGGAGGGCAAGTCATATGGAGTGACCATTGTGCAGCCATCTGTGAAGACCGTTGTGTGAGGAATTCCACACCTGATACGTCCCTTCGAGATGCCCGCGGAAATGTTTTACTCGCAATATAACTTTACATTTTGTCTTTTTGTCACGGACATCTCCGCCTGAATTAATAAAGACGGATTCCATGACGTCGTAACTGAACGGACCGGCAGCACCGTAATTGACGTAGGTGACAGGTGTGGCGAAGGACACAAGATGAAGACCTAGTGCTGAGACTACGCAAACAATGAGCTGTTGCATTTGCTATGCACGGCAGCAATTTTAACGTGGACCAGAGGCATAAGTTTCCATTTGTCCATTTGTGATTAGAGGAGTAAAGGCAGCATAATTCTCCAACGTTACACTTTCTAGTGCAATAGTTAGAAAAGCTCAGGGGCCGAATTCACAAAACTTCTCTTTCGTAAGTGCTTTTTGCCATTGGTCAGCGGGCTTCTGTAATGATATGTCCAGCATCAGGATTGGCTGAAATTTTCTCTTACCAGCATTTTTGTCGTAAGTTGTTTTTGTGAATACGGGCCCAGATCGGTATTGAGCAACTCTGATAAGGATTAGCACGGCGTTGACGTTCGAGGAGCTATGACTCTTGGCGTATTAGTTGAATGCTTTTACTGTCAGGCGTAACGCAGAACAGCTGATCTCACACCGCGAAATAAATAACATTCGCGGCACTGAAGTCTCCTAGCATATATTGAAGTCCTCGCGATAAATTAGCTGCGTAGGCATATGCTTCTTTTGAAATAATGGGTGCGGGAAAGTGTTTTTGCTGCAGCATCCCAGGATTCAGTGGTGACGTGGTAAACGCACATCCATGTCTTCCGTCCTGGAAGAAAAAAAAATGAAAATCTCTGTTCGGCCAACAGCCTTATCCACTATGAACTCAACACAAGCACTTGCCCAATAGCAGACTATAAGCTCAGGTCACATTCACTGCCTCTCGTTTTGTATGTTACTCCCTCCGCCCTAGATCTTGAAGACTGCTAACGGCGTCTCACCAGAGCAGAAGAGACTTGTTTGTGCTGATAATTAGCTATATTAGTTAAGATATGTGAGACGAACGCACGTACGTTCTACCAGCTGGGTGTTTAATTCATGTGAGGTTAAAGAAGCCCGAACTATAAACGAATCTTCGAGGAAGTTGCGGGGCTACGTTGCACAGAACTATTGAGACGACGGAGAACAAGTGCGCTTCGTAAAGGGCGGCAGTGGCGGCAGTCGTACAGCAGAAACGGCGTCGGGGCGGCGACGCTCGCGGAAGGCTGTATATGTGTTCAGGGTGGTTCCTTTCCATTGCGTCTCTCCTCGGACCGAGTCAACCTACAACACGGAGAGACGCGATAAAAAAAAAAGAGGCCAGGAAGGACCGCTGAAGAAGGCAGGTGAGAAGGGAGCCCCTGGAAAGGGCAGGCACGACTTGTCGGGCGAACGACAAGCAGCAGCCAGGTCAAAGGTGTATCGTTCGCCGCCGATGATGCGCACACGCACGCATCGTTTTCGCGTTCATTGGCGCGTGAGGGGCGGCACGCTTTAGGCTTCCTCATCTTTCGGTACGTCGGGGTTATCTCCTTTTTGTTGTTGTTGTTATACTTCTAGCTTTTTCTCTTTTTTTTTTTTTTGCGGCGTCCCCCACCACCCGTGTTCGCTGTGCGTCATCTTACGGGCCGTTTTGTTCCGCTATGCTATATCTATCGGCTGCCCGGTATGTAATACCCCGGCCTTGCCGTGTGTATACCAGGAGGCCCATGACGAAGATGCCGGTGCAGTTACTCTGTATTCGCAGGCCGATTTGTAGGCATTAGGAATTTGAAGGCCCATGTTTTGCGATCGCCTAGCTTTCCTGGTGGAGTCAAGAGGTCGACACATTTTGATGAGGCGATGGAATTTCCTTCAGGTGGCGCTTATACTTAGTAGCCTTCTTTTTGAGTCGTTTTTCGTTGCGTGCGCTTGTGTGAGAAGTTCGCAGAATGCCGAACGTCCGAAATGCGACCAAGAAAGGCACTGTCATGATATATTCGGCGGTGTTAATACGTACCCTTTTTTCGCAGAATAAACGGAACCCTCATTTAGCCATTCATGGGGCCTATTGGCGAACTTGCTAAACATACAGCTTCTAGATATTTTAGGCTGCCATTTCACTAGGGAAAAACCGATTATTCGGAAACGTCGTTAGCCTGGATGAGCGCGATAAGCTCAGCATTAGATTGGGACCGCTGTAGGGGATAGGCTAATTCCACGTGTAGCAAACTAAGCGCAAACAACTGATTATACTACGCCAGGTCTTTTTTTTTCACGAGCGCTAAATATTTTTCATTGTGATCCTCACCACCTTGTCCAGAGCCATTTCATCTCAGGTCATATGAACGTCAGAAACTTGTCTTAATGTACTGTTCCCTGAGGGACAGCATGTCCTCAATCCTCTGGCGAAATGTCGTCCCCGGGTCATCACTGACAGCAGGTGTGCAGTCGCCCACCGTCGCTGCAGGAATGCAGAGTACTGAAGAGGTCGAAAGGTTAAACGGCTCCGCGCCCAACGAATTGGCCGCATCCCAGATTGGGTGCAAGTAGGTCGCGCGGGTCTCATGGTGTGTCGTAGGCAGGTTCGACAGGGACACACGAAAGAAGCTCTTGATGCCGCTAAGAATGAGGTCCTTTCGTCTCCTGTACGCCCTCTGCGCTCAGACCTACAGATGCAGCGCCTTGTCAAACCCTAACGTACTACATGTATGTGTTCTTTTGCCATGATGAACCAAAATGCACGAGTGCTATTTGCATTGCCCCACTAAACAAGAGCTGACGGCAAGCCCCAAATGTTTAAATCCAGGGCCTCATGATGCATCAACAATTATACATCAAGATACAGCCTGCGTGAATAACGTTCGTCATGAACCACTCCTTCGTTGGTTGGCCGTGCCAGCGCATGTCAGTAAACAAGCGATCAATGAAAGTTCTTGTGGTGAAGCAACATTATGATGAAGGACTTGCAGTCACTGACTCAGAAAATGTTGAGAAATAAAGCACCAAGAGAACTTCAGTGATCCTTCTTCAACAACATATAATCGGCGCTGAATCCTTGTATCCTGACACCCTATAGCTTTTATTCCCTTGGTTAGGGCGCCATATATCGTAAACAACTTTGGCGGGAGAGCGCAAGCCTCTGTGGTCATGCATTGCGGAAGTTCTTCCAACTGAAACCTGACCACAACCAGCCCAAGTCGCGTGGGGTCCCACACGACCAGACAAGCGTTTCGCGGCGTAGACAGAGACGTCGACACCTCAGCGCCGATAACACCTCGCGGAGGGCCACTCACCGCCCGTAATTGGTCTTCTATTCGGACCCACTGCTGCAAAGCGTCCGAGGCCCTTTGGACCTGACAGCCGAGCGAACGCTTCGGTTGACCCACAAACGTTGCGCGGTCGCCAGGGTAAAACCAGCGAACAAAGGATTGCGTTTTTGCACGCCCTCTTCGCCCGCGTCGAAGGCACAACACAAAACTCTTGCTTTCGTCACGTCGTCATCTCCTGTCGACCTGTTCGACGCTGAGGCCGTTATTCTGAAGCAACGGCCGCACTTTCTGCGGCCGTGAAGTACTTACGCCTTGCTCTAGCGCAAACGCGCACCGCGTTTCCTGGCTGAGCCATTGTACTTACGCGCACGAGCACGCGCCGGCTATTTCGCCAACGGCCACGTTAGAGACGCTGCAGCTCTGTCTTCGTCAACGCGTTAAAATTGCGCCCGTCGCTGTTTGCTCCAGTACCGGCCGCTCTCTGGCAAGCTCTGCTTTCTTCCTTTTTTGTTGACATTGCTTTCGAACGACGTACGTCTCGCAAGAGCCTTTCTCGAAGCCTCTTAGATGTTTCACTGACCCAGATATCAGCGAGGAACGGGCGCATTGTGTGTGCTGCAACGAAAGTTGTATGTCTTCCCCGTTCAACGCCGCTGTCGACGTTGTCGAGGCATTTCATCTTCGGCTGGGGTGGGAAGGCTATTGCCGTCAGGGCCAGACGGAGACCTGTCCACCATTCTGAAGCAGTTTCGATGAGAAGAGGGCAAACACAATCGCTTCGTAGGTACCTTCACGCTAAGTCTTTCTGTTTCTTTTCTCATGAATTCGTTCAATGGCACAGCGCTTTCATCGAAGCGCGTGAAAGGAAAATTAGCCAGTCGCCTCCTGTCGTCGAAGCGCCTGGAAGTTGGTAATACGAAACGTCATGCAAGCCTACATGTTCAAGAACCCCACGTAGTTCCTCAAAGACGGTCGTATGAATATGTACGTCATCTAATGAAAATATACAAATATATGTAATGGATGATGGGGGACGGTCAGCAAATTCATGTGACCGGATGAAACCATCCAGTGTGCTATTACGCTGCGTCACTTGCTGAGTGTTCGTCGTTCCGACAAACGACGATGGCGCAGTGAACGTACAAGGGTACCGTACAAATTGCAGCATATGGCACATACTACACGACAAGTTGCTTCCTGGAAGCTGATTGGGTTACTTGGTAATAGTCGGAGGTTTGTGGCATGAAAGATGGAACTTGGAGGAAGTTAGAGACATCTACAAGAGCAGTAGTTTCTTTGTCATCGCGGTGGTCACAATATGCGTTGCCTCTACACGAAGGAATGACCCTGACCTTCGACAAGAGCGCCTTCGTGGACTTCACGCCGGCGTGTCCTTTCGTCTTCCAGTCCGGCAAAGAAGAGATCAAGAGACGTTATTAAACATACTACTCTTGGGTGTTGCCTACACTCGTCGATATCATTTTTTAAGATCGGACAGGAAGAGAGTCCCGATTGCCGCGTGTGTCACACTTCAGAGACTATACAGATCCTCTGCGTGTACCCTCAATATTCGGCTGGAAGGAAAACACTTCAGTGCGCGGTAGATGGTTTGGACTCCCGGCCCTTTTCGAAGGCGAAACTTTTAGACGCATGGAAGCACACGGACCATGCCCAACGCAACTGCAAGGCTCTCTTTAATATTTTGTGTGAGGCAGGTTTGGATGCCCGTCCCTAGTACTGTGCTGTAAAGACTACTGTGCATGGTGCACGTCCACTTACAGGGCGTACTCATTGCACTTTACCATCGTCACCTGTCATACCTCCCTTTATCTCTCTCTATACCTTTTCCCCTTACCCCTGTGATGAGTAGCTGGCCAGAGCCTCACTCACCAGGCCGACATTTCGTCCTTCCCTCTCATTAAATGCTATCTTCTTCTTCTTCTTTACATGAATTGCAATTATGGGATCATTACACCTGCAACATATGATACTACATGATAGGTGTTTGCTCCGGAACAAGGAAAATCTGCAAGCTGCCTCGCTGTACCTCGAACTCTAACCTCTAAAGAAAGGCGTCTGCTACCTAGCAATCAGTATGATGCGAGTTCGTTTTGGAACAGGCCTCCGATCAAGCCCAAACATTCACCTAAAGCTATTTACAGTTGTGTACGATAATGTGCGGAGTGCACATAACAGTAAAACTCGTTCCGCGGAGACTGTGTTTACATTTGAGGAATAAATTTTTGCGCGACGTGAAAACAAAGACATGGAGAGAGAACAGATTGATTGATTTGATTGATTTGTGTGGTTTAACGTCCCAAAACCAGCTCTGATTATGAGAGACGCCGTAGTGGAGGTCTCCAGAAATTTTGACCACCTGGGGTTCTTTAACGTGCACTGACATCGCACAGCACACGGGCCTCAACATTTCGCCTCCATCGAAATGCAGCCGCCGCGGCCGGGATTCGATCCCGCGACACTCGGATCAGCAGCCGAGTACCATAGCCACTAGACCACCGTGGCGGGGCGAGGAGAGAGAACAGAAAGTAGTGGATATAGCACACTAGACGAACTACTTTTCGTACGGCAGAACCGAGAGATACGACAAATGCGCACGCCTGCACCAGTGTCGTCAGAATCAATTACAGTGGGGTTTGCAACAATGGCGTCTCGTTTTCGAAAATGAAATGTCATGACAGCACCACAGACCTGCAACCTGGCTAGATGCGAAGCATGCGGTGACGCGCTGGTGTTTCCCACAGTAACACGTTAATCACTGCTAATGGGCTTGCTTTACCGTGGCCACGCCGACGACGGCGTTAGGTGCCGACGGCCCTGGCTCATTAACAAACATTTGTTAAAATCGCTTCTGACACGATAACCTACACACACACACTGTCTCACTGCACTGCCTCCAGGATCAGCCAACACTTTCTCTTGACAAGGGAATTTAACAAATTTCTATTATTATTGTAATTAATCCTGATCATTCCTGTATTAAACTAGATTAAATCATATAAGTTTATTCGGAGCCACTTGAGACCAACTACACACTTGTTTTTGCACCACAGTTTGACCGCTTGCCTTACTATAACGGGCGACAGGAGACGTCGACACCCCGACCGCATAAGGTGCTTCCCACTTAAAACCAGACGCATCAGTAATGCAACCAAGAAACGGCTGAAGTTTAGCGCCTGATCTATAGGTGTCTGTTCTCTTTCTAAGTGTTTGTTTCCTGTTCGTGCTAAAATGCATTCCGCACGCATAACATCGTTCTGACGTGCAAGTGCGAAGATAATTGCCTCTACGAGCAGGTCATCACATATGTATAGTGTTACCTTAAAAATGTGGTCCCTAGATTTAAACGCCATCTTTCCATTCAAATGACCACACTTCAGTATGTCATTGACCTAACGTTATTGCTCTATTTTATGCGCAGAAGCTACATGTGGCAACCTCTATCAAGAGACTCAAGTTTCCCTCGTGTAAGAACAGCCCCGAAGTGACGTGCACGAGTCCAGAAATCCGACACGCTTGCTTCCGAAGCCGTTCCGCCATGAAGTCTAATTGCACGTTGCCCTTGCTCGCAACAGCCCTAATCAGGCGCACATCAGCGGTGCTACAAAGTATTTGGTCGTCCATTCCACGGAGCCCGCAGATTCGAGATAGGCAGAAGCAACCTCACCCTAACCAAACCGCTGCAACAAAGCCGAAACAAGAAAGAAAAAAGGAAGATCCCCATAACGAACCATTCCCACGCTAACCTTTACGCAGCCGAACTCCCCGATACCGAGGTACACGAAAGAACAAACCAAGAGTAGAACCCGAGAATGTAATCTACCGAGACATCGAAGTTATGGGCTTTCCGATGGCCAAGTACAGAGATACATGCACCCACCGCGCCTCCGGCAGCCTTTCGCCGGTGTACAGCCAAGGTCCGTACGGTCGGGACACACCCACACCAGTGAATTACAAAACAGTCGGCACCGCGCTCCGTTTCACACTGGCCCCCGCGGACGCACTGTAGCCTCAGACTCCATCCGAGCGAACTAAACTCTCCGACGCAGTGGTGCGTTCACGCATTGGTTCAGGACAGGCGTAAAAAGCGAGCGGACGTTGCTGCGCCGGTATGCCCTGCAGCCTTGTATAGTTTTCGCTTTTGTGGTCTGCATTTAAGAGTGGCAGAAACGTTACACGAATCCAGCGTCCCTGGAAGGTAGACAAGATCAGCGTGTGCGGCCGTATGTAGAATATGCGCGCAAACAGTGAGATGCCGAAGACTGTGCGGCTGACATTGTAGGTTACAGCCTGGTTATGTTTAGCTTTGTGTTATACTTATGTACCTCTGCTCTGAATGCTCATGAAAGGATGGGTTGGCCTTGGCGGTATTGAGACCTTGCAGTGAATCTATGTCGAGATGGCGTTACCAGTTTACTTCGACCTTCGCGCAGTGTGCTGGCGTACTAATTGGATTAATACGGTCTTCTTTATGTGCTTTTCGTGAATATGCTCTCTCCCTTTATCCTACATTCTCACGCTGCGCTGCTCGTCGTCATGTATATCGCGGACTTGCGCTTATAGACAGAGCCTGTCGACGTGTGATAAGTGGGTCTGACTGTAGGTGCACGTTTATCCTGTTAGAGATTCCAGCTGTAGCGCCCTTGTGTGGAATCCAGTTGTACTTTTCTAACAAGGCAAAGTTCATTTGGAGTGAATGCAGGTCGCTTACAAATGTTGTCAATGTGAGCGCTACCGAGTTAGGCTGCTATGCAAGAGGGCATCGGTTTGATGCCATGGCAATTTCTCTGGGTGCATGCAAGTGCGTCATGTGTTCAGAACCTCGGAACTAGCCGCGTTTCCATTCAGCAACGTAAAAGCATTGTTCTGTAATGTTAGCACAACAAGGTATCCGCGTGGTATAAATATAAAAATGTTGGAACCGGTTACCATCCACAGGCCTTTGTCCTAACCATGAGTGAAATCAGAACTTTTGTTTAAGTACTTCGCTTAGTTATAAAGAGGAGCGATACCCCAAAATGTGAAAACCTAACCCATGGCAGAAGGTAAAGCCGCATTTCAGCCGCTTGTGCATTGAAACTTAAACAGCGGAACGCTTCATCAGTTTGATTTATGCGAATTCTGAGAACTTTTATCGCAGTGCCTTTTCTGACACAAAATTTAACTGCCACTACAATTTTTCAAGAAGTGGCAGACGGAATAAACAAAGACAAATAGACTGTCGAGTTATAATGGATGTGTTTTAATTCTTGAATTGATATCTAATGTAGTGGCGTACCTGCCAGGGCACTAGCTGCAAGAAATTTAGCATTTTGAATGTCGGCTCGAGACCAGTGTGCTGTAATGCGCTTCATCTTATTTGCTATTAAGGAAATTGCACAGTCTGGCATACTGACAGGTACAGTGGCATAGCTTCGGCGTTCCATCCGTAACATACAGTGGAAATAACTAAGCTTGCAGACTTGCGTAATACATACTTGCGGAGACTGATTAAGGGGAAACCCCAAGGTGGCAAAAGGGTGGAGCACTGCAGGTGTTAGCGGGGAAGCCCCTTCATAAATTACTTTGCCAATTGTCTATATATATATATAACTATATAATTTATCTACAAGGATACATAGGCATGCTATAAATGATACTACGCCTGAAGGACCGTAAAACTCTAGAGGGAAAAGGTAACGTAAGGCAGGCAGATTAACTAGCAGGCCCGGTTGACTACCCGACGCTTTCGAAAGGGGAACTACGCAGTTATGAGTGCATCATAGCAAAAAACAAAAAAGCGATAAATTTACTGTGGAACGGTTAATATAAACACACAGTAAACGAACAACTGAGAACAGCCCGCCCAAAAACCAGGGATTTTGTTCTCAGCTGTGCAAAGATGCTGTGGCCAACTTGCCAGGGCTCCTTTCTATACCTAAGGCGGTCCACAATACCTATCACGTGACCGTAAGAAGCCGTGTCACGGCTGTGAATAAAAAACCCAAATTAAGGATTGCTAGAGTGATGGCGACATTATTGAATAATTAGTAATTACATCATTGAATAATGACTTACTTAAGTACTAACTGATGCACGCACTTCAGCTCGTACAAACATAAAGATATCGCTTTATTTATGCAGGCACGTGCCACCCGTGATTGGGGTTACGAAAGCAGATTTTTCAAAGTGTCTTTAATGGACGACGTGAAAGGACGTGTCCCAAGGCAACCACATACCCCAACAAATTTTAAACGACCTTAGGTACGTTATATCTCCTTGGGCGACTAGTGAAAACAATATGCTTTCATAACAGCCTGCCACTGAGCAAGACCACTCGCGGATCCAGAGGAGGTCCGGATGTACGGGCTCCCCTATTAACTTTTGCATGTATACCCCTAAGAAAAGGACGTATCTCAGATACATACTTTTCATTGACTCATCCTTATAGCTGACACCCACCTCACGAAAAAATTCTGCAACTGTCCCTGAGAAAGACCTGAAGCGGGACATGCAAACCGCATCTCCTTTCTCATCAAACCCTCTCCAGTCGCCTGTTTCTTGCGTAAAATAGACTCGTTCGTACATCGCATCAAAGACACGTTCGCAGAACTGTATCACCTATCTGGTTCACGCGTGATCGATGAAAATATGCAACAGTCTTCTTCTTCATACCCTTACCGTTTTAGTGCCATTTACTGACATTATGTGGCGCTATATGTCCACGTAATTTTACATTTCGAAGAGTTGTGAAGTTAAATCAAGCGTTCGAACCGCAGCTGCTCCCCCGCCTTGCTATATAGTATAACACCGCCGCAATCCATGCAACCAACACGGCACGAATCCAAGACGGCGACCCTTTCCTCTTCTCCATCCTTCCTCCAGGCGAGGATCGCCCTTCTCACCCTCAGCCCGGAGATAGCCGTGCCACAAGTACTTGACAAAGTATAATACGCCGGCGCGAGCGCACGCACGCACACGGTACGGCCCAAGGAGTGGCTCGGGGCAGGACGGGCCATCACGGCTCCAATTTTTCTTGCACCTCTTTCTTCTCTTTCTTCTTTTTTCTGCCGGATTCCTCCTCTCTCAATTTTCTCTCCCCCACCTCGGACGTCTCAGTACCTCTAGCGCACAGCGCATCCCTCCACGCCTATTTTTTTCTTTCTCTCTTCTTACCTACGCTAGTCAGCGCCTTTGATCTTGCTCTTTTGGTCGTTTTTAATTGCGACGGGGAAGCTCCTTTCATTAGGTTCGGGAAACGACCGAAGTAAAGAAACGCAGAAAGGGATACACCGAGCAAGGTTTCATCGGTGCGAGAAAGAGACAGGCCGCTAGATGGGAGAGAGGGTGAACTACGGCGCGAAAGAAGAGAAGGGCCGCATATAAGCGGTGCGGCCGGACCGAGGAATCGGGCGCGAGGGAGCGGCCTCTCGGGTCCAGATCAGACGAAACCTATCCGAGTAATACCAGACGCGATGATACCATACCTTGAAGAAAAAAGAAACCGCCGTATGGTATATACAGCGGTGGTTGTGCACGAGAGCGAGGGCGTTTGTTTGAGAGAGGGAGAGAGAAAGAGAGTTCGACAACACGCTGCCCAAAAGGAGGATATGGTCGTTCCAGGGCGAGAGAGAACACGTGGGAGGCAATGCACGGGCCCAAACGGGGTGGGGCAGAGAGGCCGTAGATGACGTTGTTGTAGTCGCAGGGCCCTGTACGACCGTGTGCTTGTCTACGCGGTCTGCCGGGAGAACGAGATATGAAAGAGGGTGAGAAGGAAAGGGGAAGGGCTGCGCCGTGGCGATAACGTTGTGGATAAAGCGAATGCGAGACATAAAAGAAACGAAAAGGAGATAAGCTAAACAAAGGCTACCCCTGCGATCAGAGGGGTAGTTATGGAACGCTGCGCATGGCGTACACCCGCTGACTGCAGCCGGAGCATGGCTGAGCGGTGCCCACGTACGCACCGCTTATGGTATAGTTTGGAGGATGGTTGCCCGAAGGAACTGAACTCTTATGGCCGTGGGCAGGTTCGGTTCGGGCTGGCGCAGAAACGTATGGCACAAACGAGTTGCCTGTATGGTATACACACATACCACGGTGTTAGAACTGGCTCGTCGGATGCCATGGCTCGCCGGTTGGGCAAGGCTGGTTATGGCCGAGCCGCACCGATGATGTCGATAAAGAGAAGCTCCGGCCTCCTCTTACACGGCCCGCCCTTCGGTGCGTAGTACACCACCACTCTTCCTCTTGTTCCTGGCGTTCTCAAGAGGTCTATATAGCTGCTGCGAAGGCTTATGGCATCCTTGTGCCGGAGTTGAGGCAGCGCTTCTGTAGGGAGAGGAGAAGGTTAGAAGGCGAGGGGGAAAAGGGTACGTCTGGGCGTAATCGTCCCAGAGGTCGTCCCCAGCTCTGCATTGGAATGTTCGTGTTCCGGAACGCCGGGCTTGGCGAAGCACCGTGAAATTTCTAAACATGTAAAAAACATGCCCGCGCTATAACTGCGCAAAATTGGACACTCAGTTCGTCCTATAAGGTATCCTCTGCAGAAGATGTACGGTGCAATGTCGAAGTGGCGCGAGATAAAATCTAGTGCGGCTCGTAAAAAGAAAGAAAACAAAGGTTAAACTCCCACCTTCCGTGACTCCTTGTATAAGGAGAGCACAGGTTTCACTGCGCCATATATTTTAAGAAAGAATTTATTACATTACACGAATTAATATCTCTATAAAGATTTCTCGGCAGTTCATAGCCCACGCCCTGAACAGGCGAAGCACATTGCCACAAATGTGCGTGTCCAGCGGCAACTACAATTTGACAAAAGGAAAGAAGAAAAAAGATTTAGTATGAAGCAACACGAAGGCATGATATAGTCTACAGGCCTGCACGCTCGCAATGATTACGTAATAATACGGCCCTCTAAGACAAGCCATGTCAGAAAACTAAAGCCAGTTCCCACTTGTGAAATCTGAGTGGCTTGAGCGAGGGTGTCAAGAGCTCTGTCAATATCATGTGGCAGTAAGCTTAGAGCAAGTGCGTGTGTATAGTGGGTGGAAGGCAAGCGCGGCTACACTTTTCCATTCTCCGCGACGCAGGACTTTCCTTCTTTCTTTATCTTTTTCTTTATTTCTTTCTCTCTTTCCATCTTTCTTTCTTCTTTCCCTTCTTTCTCTACCTAGTATGGAACCCAGTGCCAATGGGCATCATCGTCCAGTTACATACCTGATCTTGGCACATGCGTGCCCACTGCAGCTGGGTTCATGCAGCTAGGCTTATGCATGCCCACAGAAAAAAATATGCCATCCAAAAGCAAAAAGCAAAATATGTCGCCTGGGGAAGGGGTAGACGCCGCGCAGCTGGGGTTCTCAGTCGTACTAGTCTGTGTCAGCCATGGTTCTGTACGTACATGTTGTGTAACCATACATGCATGCTTCTCTGAAATCTTTCGCCTCAAGATACAGCATATTTGAAAGAGCTAAAGAACTGCGCTCAGATTTTCCATTATAGTATATACGTCACAGTCAGCCAGTTTTTATTGTGCAGTTTGACAAACCGCTCCGTAGACTATACTGCAGGACTGCAGCCACATTGCATCCCAAGCTGCAAAAGCATATCACTGTGAATGTTGAAATTTTCTTGTAACCGACATGGATATAAGCTACCAATTGGCGAATTGACAATGGCACATTGACCTTTTACTATTGACCTTTTTTACCAATCGAGCAGTGCAAGATTATCGATGATTTCGCAGAAGCACATGATGAAATTCGCAAGGTACACATATCGTGAGCACTTTCAACGTACCTCAACGTTCTCACTTGCACATAGCCATCATCAGCCCCGTTTATCCTACATGAAAGCATGAAGCATGTAGGCAACACAACACACACACACACAGACACACACACACACACACACACACACACACATATATATATATATATATATCAAAAAAGTTCTTCCTGGCCATCGGGATAAATATACTATCAGAAACACACAGTGACAAACATAGGATTTATTCTGACGATTCGGCCGGACGCCAGCCTTTTTCAAATATATATATATATATATATATATATATATATATATATATATATATATATATATATATATATATATATATATATATATATATATATATATATATATATCGAGGGTGGTGGTGTTGGATGCAGCACACCGCATCAAGTAGCAAGCCGGCACTCGCAGCCGGGCGAACAGCCGTTCTCCTGTTTACTCACGTGTCGGGAGTTCACTCGCATAACGACTG
This sequence comes from Hyalomma asiaticum, assembly GCA_013339685.2. NCBI lineage: Eukaryota > Metazoa > Arthropoda > Arachnida > Ixodida > Ixodidae > Hyalomma > Hyalomma asiaticum. The sequence continues at coordinate 44,402,971 of CM023488.1, forward strand.
CGACGAAGTGAAGACGATCAGGGTGTGAGGGGAAACAGGAGGCAGTGCAAGCACTCAGGGAGGTCGGCGACATTCTGCAGCGATACGAGCGCGCTCGCTCTGCAGATGGCATGTGCTGCGCATGTTGCTTTTTGCCACCAATCCCGTGCAGCACTGCGGAAGCTACACCGCATGGCCTTGTCGTCCAGACGAGGAAGGAGATATGAGATAGGCTTATAGCTTATCTCTGTGTGCTGAAAAAAGCAGCTACAGGAAAAATAACGTGAACATCTACATGGTAACGTTCAGGCCTGTATTTCTTATCCTGCATGTATGTCATGCGATTATGTATACCATCTTCTCTTGTTATTGAAATGAGACGCCTCAACATCTCCCTCGTAGGTTACATTGCGAAGGGTTTGCTAATTCACAGCCGCTCGACAGAATCGGGCTGCTTGTTTCTAAAAGTTCTCGTTGGGTTCTCGAATACTATATTATCAGTTCATAATTTTTACGTGTCGGCACTGCTACGTGCCGTACATGGATTTCTTATTGTGCAAATAATTAATTTCGCTTTCTGATTGCGAATCTGTCTTCCCTGTGCGGGCACTTGTCCCAGCTCTCTTGCGGGCTTTGAGAAGCTGCGTTCTTTGTGAATTCACATTTATGAAAAAAAAAAGAAAACGTCCTACAAAGCTTGCATCATTTCTTAGCTCTTCTTCAATGCTACGGCAAATCTCCTTAATGAACGCATTGCTATAGTGGCCGGCGGTTAGTGAAGGCACGTCGCGCTCGGTAGGTTATGTGCGTTGGACTTTCGTAAGAACGATATTAAGTTCAGCTAGATGGCACAGTAATCCAAGGGTAACGTGTGCAGACACGAAAGCTTCTTTTCCTTTGTGCCTCTGTAGAGCTTTCTTATTGGCCACACTATGCGTATGCCCAGCGAACATGACCCGTACAGCCCTCTTCGCACTGCACAGAGTCGGTTGAGACGCGGCGCCAGCGGCCAGGTGCTCTTCACGTAGTGCGGGCGGCGGCGTGAATGCTCCCCGAGAAATCGGATACCTTCGACCGCTTGCCCCGGACATATCTTTCGACACTTCGGGGGTGCGAATGGGAGACGTGGGAGATGAGACCTGAGTGGAGTCCTATGAGGAGGAGGGTGGGGAGGGGGGAGGTGTTAGTGTTGTTGGGATGGCAGCGAACCACGGCGCAAACATTCCGATCCATGTCGTAGACTAAACAGTGCGAGCCCTGAGTACGTTGGCAGAACCTCCCCGTTTCTCTCGTTGAAGCGTTGAGAGGCAAGCCACCACGTTTCCGTGCTTCACTCTCAAGGAGTGCCGGCTGGTCTTTCTGCGAACACGCACGCGTATTTCACGCGGGGTCGCGTTCGCAGTTGGCCTCGACAGTCGAGAAACCATTATTCATATTCTGTCCGCAGGCGCTGAGGGGTGGCGAGGTGAAGAGGTCCTAATGGCGAATGAAATTATAAAAGAAGACGCCCTTGCAGCAGCACCAAAGACTAGTGAGAAGAGCGAGTTTTCGTAGGGTTAACGATCTTTACGGATTGATATGGTTGCGTTGCACAACAGCCAGCTTTGCAGGTATTCTACGACTGGCTTTTACGGAAGGAGAATGTCCCGTGTCCACACGTCTTCAATTCTCTAATCGCCAAGAACGTCCCTGCGTTGTTGAGATGCGCCTTCCCTGTACTGCCAATTTTGACGGGCTGTATAATGAAAGCCTGTTTTCTTTCTTTCTGTGTTCGTATTTGTTGTTCGTAAATGTGTGACCAACCTGAAGGGCTGGCCAACATGAAGGGCATCACTAGCATAATAGATGTCTTGTGTAGGTGACGATTAACGGTACTGCAATAACGTGAGGCTGATACCCACAACGCTCGGCCCGTGATATGCATGTATACGCCACAGGTGTTTAAATATTATACAGCCTCTGTCAATCGAGGACCAACTAAGCAGATATTTAACACATCATTAGAATATACTTAATGTAATAAAGGCATACCGTTTGTCGCACCCTGCGACTGAAGTGCGCACACAACAGGCACACAGACAAACGCGCTATAGCCTCCGAAGGCAACCTACCAAGCTGTTGGGGTTTCAAAATCGGGGCCAGGCCCCCGAGGTGCCACCGAAGTAAAGTACCACTAGGATACGGCGGCTCCTCCCTCGCGGTACATATAGTAAACAAACCTGTTGCACCAGCGGTTCTGATGGTCATGCTTACTTCACGTTAATTGCGTTTCATTGCCATAGCAAAGTAATCAAATGTGCAAATGTTCTCCTATCACTCGTCATGCTTTTATCCTATGCTTTGCTCGACCCGGTAGGAATACTTCAATGCTCGTGGTACACACATCAGCGCTCCGTAACGTGCATTTCTTTTCGGAAAAACAAAAACGTGTATATTTCTTAATGTAAATGCCAACGCTACGTCGTTCCATAAGCTACCATTCAGTGGCCTGGTGTTGTCGATGTTCCAGTATAGCCCGGGTTAAGCATAAACATATTCATGCGCTTTGCACGAATACGTTAGTCCTGTCCCTAACACCTGGGTGAATGCCAGACAATTTAGCATAGGCAGTTTCTTCCGTTCACTGCTTTGCATTACACCGATTCCCAAGGCACGTGGTACCTGCAGAATTCTTTTTATCAATCGCAAAAATACGACCACATATAGAACAAAGCATCCATACCTCTGTCCTAAATAGATATGAAATATGTTTTGTGGGGTTTAACGTCCCAAATCTACGCTATAATTATGAGACGCCGTTGTGGAGGACTACGGAAATTTAGACCACCTGGGGTTCTTTAACGTGACTGACCTCAACATTTCGCCTCCATCGATATGCAGCCGACGCAGCCGGGATTCGATCCCACAACCTTCGGATCAGAGATGTCGTATAAATGTGGCCAAGGCACCATAGACTCCAACCAAACACTAGATAAACGGGACATACGAAGTGTCTGCGAACGCACATCCTTGGCAAAAGCACACGTAGAGATTGACATGCGCTTACCAAACATTGAATAAGGTTTCACGAGGGCAGCGGCTACGTCAGACATCTCCACAGACTCCCGAAGTAAAGGTAACTTCGGCGTCCCTCGCATGCACGCAAGCTACACCGTCTTCTTTCTCCTTTAAGTGAGATGGATCACTTATTGACTGCCTCGGCTCATTTACACTGTAGGCAAAAGGGCGACGTCGTACAAGCGAAGCATGGAAGTTACACATTACGCCGATCGTGACTGGCCGTGTGCGGCTGAGTACAACGTATTAAAGTTGTGCCGCGGGCAAACAAAGAAGTCGTTTCGCAGAGCGTGGCGATCGGATGAAAGGTCGAGAGAGGAGACCGGATGGGCGTATAACGAGCAAATTGCCTCCATCGACGCCGATCGCTGTCCGTCGTGCGACGGGAGCAGAGAACGGGGTGCACGATACAAAGTCCAGCGCCCATATTTTACGGGAAATGTTCATCCGTCCCCCGCCACGTGCTCAAGCACCTTGACAGAGAAAGCCATTCTCCACAGTGACAAGGATTGTCTCACATTGGTTGCTTTAATTTATCGCTAGATTCATTTGACAATGTGTGACTGCAATTTGACACAGACTGCAAAAGTTAATGTTCAATCACGTGCGACGCATATCAGCATATCGAGGGCCGGGCAAGAATGCATCTATGTCCCGCACGTTATTGTGGTACCGTTGATCGTGTCGTAGGTAATGAGCATTTCGTGTTGTCACAAGATATATTAGTCATGCATCCCAACCATGCGACGCCAATTTTGGAAGCCGCCAAGTGAATGAGACGAACCCTGCTAAACATCGTCCAGTTTTTCGTACCATCTGTGTTGACGTCGACGACGTTCACTTTTCGCGCTTGATGAGGCATGCAACCCTTTTGCTTTTGAAAAAATAATAATAACGTAAAGGTATTTTCGTCCTCATCACTGTGTCCGAACGGAAGGTCCAGTACAACTGTAACGTGCTAATCAGCTCAATTGTACCTTCCATTCTCTGTGCCTGATAAGCAGGAAGGAAAAGGTGTGAACACGTGCACGTACAGCACATTCTTTAGTATGAGAAAACACATCCGCAAAGCCAGAGTACTTATACAATCTGAGTGCACGCACCAGTATGTGAGCTCAATTTCCATTGCTAAACGAACTGTGTGGCAGACAGTATTCCTCATATCTCCGAAGTCGGCGAGCTCTTCATGCTGGTCGTCCATGGGTATGGCCCTAACGAGTTGAAGGTATGCTTGCATTCGAGTGAAAACGGTACATAGCAGATAGGTGGCTGCATATCATCAGGCTGCTTCCACCACTCTTCCACCGGAGGCCCGTGGACACCTCGTCCCCGAATCCCACTTCCCTGGAAACGCAGTGCACCTGATATACCGAATGCGTGCCAGAACGGCATCAACTTCAGACAGTCAACGCTGCCCCGAAGGCCCAAACACGTCCGTCAGAACCGAGGCATCGCGCTATCTCTCGATTTCCGAAAGGTCCAATCTTCGGTAACGTTGCATCGGTCTTCCTGCTCTGCATCGGAACCGCTGCCGCCTTCTACCTTCACCACCTCCTTTCCCGTCCAGGCGTCCGCCTTCGAATCGGCCAGCCTAGCCCTACCAACTCCCTCTTCCAGTAAGAAATATTGCCTCGAACGCGCTTCGAGCCATAAGCACCGCGGCAGAGGCTTGCGCGAGCGGTCAGAAATAGTCTCAAAGAAGCCATAGCAATAAGGGGGTGCGGAGAGAGAGAACCGCGATCACAGTTCCTACCAAACAAAAAGGTGAATGTACAAAGCGGGTGCGAGAAAAAGAAGACACAAGGGAAAAGAAATGAACGCACCTCCTTAGCCTCCTCCATCCGTGGATCGCCTCCTACCCTGCTTCGAACTCGCATCCGCCCGACAGGAGACTGGATGCCGCGGGGGTATACTGCAGCAAGGGAGTTCATGCAGTGGCAGAGCGGTGTGCTTGTGTTTTTCGACGCAACATCCCGGCACCTGCACATAGTGCGCACCGCGAGATATCGTCGTCGTGCGGAGGACGTCGAAGAAGGGGGGAATCCAGCGGCAGGAGAAGGCTCCTTTGGGCTTCGTTCGCTCGGCCGCCGATGGAAATAGGTGTGGCCCGTGCCTGGGCAGGGCAGGCCCGCGGCGGCTCTTCGAAGACGGCTCCCAACGTGAAATCTTTTGGTGTGTTTTTTGTTACTCTTTTGTTTTGTCATCCCGTCTGCAGTGGCGCTGTGCCCTCGGGATTCATGATGGATCTGTGCGTACGCCTCTGCCCCAGTCAACATGCGCCACAAGCGGAATACCCTTTTATAGCGGCGCGTCTGCGGATGACGTCACCAGGCTCATTTTTCTTTGCCGCGTAGCAATGCAGACGTCTTCGGTTTTGCTGTTCGCGCTCCCGTAACTTGGGGCAGGTTCCTATTTTCGCACGTGCTAATCCCATCTCGATCTGGCCGTTCAGGCAATGGTCAGGTTGATACGAGACAGAAAGAATCTTTACAGGCTGAAATAACGAGGAATGCCGGTTGCGACCGAAAATCGGGTTAGGTTATTGTTAGGTTATACGCTATCATGGTGATTCATCTACACGACCAGGTTCCATCCACTCACAAGGAACGTTCTTGGGCGCCGACATTGGTATTTCTTTATTAGAGCATGGCTATGTGCTCAAACTTGTATACGTGTGCCATCAGTGCATGTGTTTCTTTTAGTTGTTGTTCTATCAACTGTTCCAGCTCTGTTCTAGTGCCACCCTCCTGTCCCTAGCGTCTTTCATTTGACCTCCTAGCTTTCTCTTGTTTTCAAAGCCTTAGTGCCTCTCCAAAAACATGATTTTGAAAGCCAACTGGCCACAAAATCATGTGTCCAACCAACTGGCCCACCAGGCAGCTCCTGTGAACAAGGGGAACTACTCTTATTTTGATTCTGCTGGATAACTTCGCATACTGAACCATGCATGTCCAACATTGACCGTAGCCAGGACACAAAGAGTAGCCGGCACCTTACTTTAGCGCCAGCAGCTCCGAACAAAACATCAAAATGAAAGCGGTGAGGGAAAGAGAGACCTGATTTCGTTAAAACTTTCAGGTCCTAGGTCGGGTCAGGTTTTAATTTGCTTCTTAATCGCTACTCCACCTTTCGGGATTGCAGAGAACTTATTTGCCAAACTCTTGGAGCCCGTGATGTCACTCACCGCTTCACGTTTCACTAACCTTTCCTGTTCATTGTCGAATCGTTTGCCTTAATATGCACAAAGCATACGAAAGATAAGCAGGATGAATGGTCACTCAACCTTAGCTTGCAAATACTGGACAAGATTATCTCCGAAGCAAGTTAAGTGTGTAATGTATAATGACGAAATGGACAAATAAAGAGAAATAAGATCGCTAACCAATGCCTTAGTCTGAGCCGTCGTAGAAGAGCTAACATCAAGGATTTAATGTTATGAGATGACTGTGGCGCTTGGCGTGGGCTCCAGGCAGTGCCCACCCCTGGGGGTTCAGGCTCCATGCGGTGGAGCGGTGCAGCTTGCCAAGGTGTAGAGGAGTGCGATTGAGAGGCGTGATTATTATTTAGAACGGGGACAGCCGGGGTGACGCATGCAACAATCCTTAGTAAAAAAAAAGCAAAAACTCCTGTTTTGCGAATAAGGGGCATGATGGCCTGGCAATAAGTTATGTAGTTTAGAATACACAGAACACTTGCCAGGCTGGAGCGTGGAGCTCACGCGCGATCACTGAAGAAATGCTAACGTTCCTCGTCCAAGTTTCCATTATGACGAACAGGGTGGCAAAGTACCTCTCTCTTTAGTTAGTGTTGACATTGGTCATTACACCACACGCTTTCATTTTCTAAGCTCTCAAATCCACTTAACATTTAGACGCTACAATAGCAACTCCAGAAAAATATGACTGGCTCGTTCTTGTTCGGGAACAAATCTTCTTTTTCTTTTTCCCTTATCGTCCAAACACGTTCTGCTTTGGCTTTTTTCAGTGCCTCCACGCTTAGTTTTTTTTCTTTTTTTGCGGGACTGTAACGTCTGATGGCTGAAAACCAATGTCCTTCCACAGGTGTAAACAGCGACAGTAAGAAGAATAAGCTGGGGCGGTTGGGTTAGCAGGAAAGAAGAACGATTAAATGGACACCCCCGTCTGCCAGGTCCGTCTTCATCTGCCTTGTTGCGACGCGACCAAAATTGTGGCCACGCATCGGCACTACGTAGTAATAAGCCAAACCTTGGACACCAATGGAATTTGCAAATACTTTTCCTTCTTCGCAGCCTCACCATGTTGGTTGAAATCTAGTGTTCAACTGATGTTCCACAAAAAAGCCATTCCACATCGTGCAGCTATGCTAGATGGAACTTAGAATCTTCGCTGGTGCCACAATATGCAAACATCTCCTCGTGTTTGTACTTTAGGCGCAGTACCGCTTTGTGAGGACACCATTACGCATACTTTACTTCCCACCCCTTACGTAAATGTTTTTCTGGGTAAATATAATAATACAGGCCTTGGGTATTCACTAAGGAAGCTAAGCCATTGCGCCAGAGCCTAACAGTACTAGTTTTGTTTGTATGTGCTCGTGTTACCAGAAATACAGCGTAATGAGTAACAATACGTTTTGGTTCGCGGTAAGTGGTCATGCACGAAAGGCCCGTTCCACTGATGGCTGCTGAATTTGAACTTCGCACACACTAAGGCGTAGATGGTGCTCGTAGGCACCCAGTGCATACAATATTAGTGCGGAATTTTGCGCACACTCAGAAAGACTCAGTTGATGTCATGTTCAAGGCTCAGGCTGTGCAGAAACAAAACTTCTGTGCCATGTAGTTTATATCCACATAATTACCGCCAATAAAATGTACGAGAGCACTGAGTTCTCGTTATATTTTCTCGCGCGTTCCTAAGTCTTTAGCGTTATAACATGAGGATTAATGCCACCATATATCTGCATGTGCGGTACAAACTACTGCACAGAAACGATGCCCGCGCTATTATTATTATTATTATTATTATTATTATTATTATTATTATTATTATTATTATTATTATTATTATTATTATTATTATTATTATTATTATTATTATTAACACTCGACATATGAAAACCACCGTTTCTCACTCCTTTCTCGTTACCTCAGTACGCGACGAGAGCAGCTGCTCTATCACTGGTACTGATCGGCGTATTCGTTTCTGCATTTTCCAACCACGACCGGCCGATCTCGTTCTGCGTAAACCCTTTCGAAACAAGAAAGGAAATACAAAAACGTTTTGCCATTCCCGCTACTACTATTGTCTTGAACGTGCGCGCAGGATCTGCGGTCCGCTGGATGCATCGCTGAAATGGGCCGCGCATGTTGTGCGGTCGGCGGTCGCGGGTTTTTATATTATTAATATATTCCCTTCAGTCCAGTAAACCGGTTTGTTACTCCTACCCGTATAACAGGCGAGTTAGGGTTTAACGAAATGAAAAAAGCGGTGTTTTCATATTGCTATTATTTACTTGATCTCCTCGCGCGCGTTGCATGTATCCTATCGATACCAATCGCTGCCTTCGTGGAAGACTTGCTTGCTAGTGTAAGCGAATCACTGCGCTACGCTATGCCGGCCGCTCTTTTTACAGAGGTCCAGCATATCTCTAACTCTGCCTGTCACGCCGACGAGCGGATTGTCTTGTTTGGTATGACAGGGCTGAATTGTGAGCCAGGACAGCGTGCACCTATGTGGTTGTCGCTCTGCTCAAGATGTGTGTGTGTGTGTATGTGTGTGTGTGTGTGTATGTATGTGTGTGTGTGTGTGTGTGTGTGTGTGTGTGTGTGTGTGTGTGTGTGTGTGTGTGTGTGTGTGTGTGTGTTTATACTAAGATGTGTACGTTGTCCAAAAGAAACTCGCAGACACTGCGACAAAGGAAAACACGAAGTACCTCATACATGCGCTGCACTATGAGAGCGCATAGCGTAGGCATGTGCAGTTTAGTATAACAAGGGGTGGGAAAGAGAGGTGAGGATGAGATGGGATGGAACTGCTTTCAATGGATTTGCAAGAAACAACGCCTACATAACTGGACATGCATAACAATGTATACTTGGGCATAATATAATTCTGATCTCAGAATATTTCGTTCAAATCACATTGTAATATTAGAATCGGACCTCAAGAAAAACTGATATTTTTCAACATGTCAAGCAAATGATTGAAACGTGACACAGTTCATCCCTTCCTCGGATAACGTCTCCCAGAAAAAAATTGCGTGAGACAGTAAAGAGAACTTGCAAATGCTTTGGGGCTGACTCTTTTTCTGATGGTTCTGCTTTGATGCGTTTTCGCTGAAGGTCTGAAAAGATCTTGAACACAAGGTTGCCGCGATAATCTAAAATACCCCTAAAAAAATGGGTGGGTGCTTAAGTTTCTGCTTCAAGTGTGGAACGTGATAGCGTCATCGTGCCTCGTTTGCCTCGCCTTCCCATTCGCTTGCCACGCTCTTGTATCACTTAACTGCGGTTGTACCATAGCACAACACTCCTTCATTAGTTCATAGCCTGCCTTCATCCTCCGTTGCCTTACTCGGGTACAAGTTGACGTAGATGCTACACCACTAGTCGCCGAGGAAGGCTGCACAGTTCCCCTGGCACAAGAACATGCCGCCGAATTCATCAGACGCGTGTGAAGGGCGGGCGAGCGCTGCGGCGAATTTCGCCACAGCGCCGACGTCAAAGCTTCTGCAGTCGGCATCCACGCGCAGTGGTAGCTTTGCACGCCTACGCAAACGTCATGCACACAGGCGCCGCGTTGGCGCCTTCTCTATAAAGCGCTATATGTGTTTGAGCTCCGTCATAAGAGAACTAAGTTTTCAGATACCATGTCTGTAGGTGGTAGTAAATTCGTAGTTTATGATTCTTTAAGACGATAGTCTTTCTTTGGATACTAATACGCAGAGATTTTGGTCTGTCTTTCTGTTTGTCTGTCTGTCGCACGATTCAGCCACCGGGCCGAAGCTTAAGCACTTGCCTAACGCCCAGCCATCTTGAACTGGTAGCTGCGTTCATACTTGTGAACATTTTCGGTCAAAAAGCAAATATTACGCATATCTGAGGCGCAACACCAATACGTAACTATTAGGTGGTGCGTTCCTTTGCTAGAAAATGCGTAGGTGCGTGATTCTAAAGACCCTAGTGTTTCATGACCCTAGTTTTTCTTAGGCTGCGCTAAATACTCGACGCTATGCACGAAAACGGCCACTGCCGACGATTTGGTGCTGCCACCTGGCAGTTGCCCAGGGATTCTCCACAAACTCATGTTTCCAGACGGCTCTGGCCGATGGCGTCCATATCTCACGCAGCGTAGTAAGGCCGGCAGAAGACTATCGTCTTTCGACGACATTTGCAGCGAAGCACGCAGATAGGTGGTCAATTTTTTTTTTGATGGATTGTACTTCGAGAGATTGAATTTTGTTCACTGAAACACCTGCACATTGAAGGAGGCTTGCGTGGTCCAAGTTGTTACGGCGGTAGATGAAGCTCACGATGGTTATATCGGCCGGATGCCTACGCCGACACCGCATATATCCTGTGACACGAGAACCTGAAGATTATCGCGTCAAAATGTAGGTGCATAAATTTAATGTAGATATTGTCCTGCGTTGCCCAACTAACATGTGCTCCCGACGCGTTCGTAAGTACAGTGTCTGGTTATCCGAACTAGTAAGCTAACCGGATGTGCACAAAAGGGTGTTCCCCCTTGTACATCCCATCCCAACTGCTTGCTCGCAATAAAGCTTGTCCTCACGGCGCTCCTCCGAACGACCATACCGCCTAAGTGGTGTTACCAAGTCTGACGAGGAAGACAAAGTTCTGCATCCGTGCTATTAAGCGTTCACTTTGAGCAGATAGGGCAATCCGCAGCTAACGTCGATTTAAAAGCAATTCACCGGGGCGAAAACAAATTAAAAAGAAAGTTTCAGTGTCTCGTATCGAGTTGCCAGTGGAATAGCAGGATGGGATCTCATGGTCTTTCGTTCATTTTATTCTTTTTTAGTTCACCTATTTCCCGTCATCATATCTGCTACACCATTTTTCATTAAGTGGCAGCCGTAACTGGTTTCCATCTGTTACTCGCTATGTCTGCGCGCTGGTTAGGTTAATGAATAACCGTAGTAGGGAGGGAGTAAGATACCCGTAGTCCGCCTACACTTGTTGCGTCCGCTTTGCGAGTGTTATATAATGGCTTTCTCTGTCCCTACGCGCCACTCTATACTAAACACTCTCCTGAACCACACCGGCCAGACAAGCAAGTTGTTCATCCGTCTCACTAACTGCTAAATTTGCACATGATGAGGCGCTCTGGAGTGAACGTCGTTTTAAAAGTCATGCATCAGCAGGAGAAAAAATTTTAGAAAAGCTTTAGCACACCTTATCGAGCGTACACATTGCCAGTGAAATCGCGAGATGGCCATCAGAGAACTACGTATCTCGTTTTTTTTTCTCTTCGATGCTTTCTCAATTCAACTATTGCCAGTCATCTTACCGTCTACTTGCTTTTTCTATTCCATTAAAACCCAGCCGTAACTAGTTTGCATCTGTTACCGCGCCACATCTGCAGTGCTGGTTAGGTTAGGAAATAACCGTTACCATAGGAAGAGAAAGAGGGCAGGCCTCGTCCATATAGTCATTCCATCCGCTTTGCATCTTCTGTAATCGTTTTTCTTTTTCTCCGGCCTTACGCGTCACACTAAACAAGCTTTTTCAACCGCCACTGCGAAGCGAGCAAAGCCCGCACGACAAGAACCCGAGAGTGCCGAGGAGGCGACTTTCGCGAAGGTGCGCAGCTCCGCAGTCTCATTAGCTTGTCTTTTGCTCGGTCTCAGGTCCGAGCAATGCATCATCCTGCGGACACTCGATGTAGGGCCCGCTAGGGCGCTGTTGAACGTGTGTACTATGCTTTCGCCGCAACAGTGACCATCGGGCCGTAAGAGGCGCAAAAGAAGGTAGAAAGGCACCTCGCCGATTTTGTTGCTTCTTCGTTGGTTTTCTACTCGTTTTTTAAGCGTGTTCTCTCAGCGCGACCGGTTCGCTTACGGCTCTTAGAACGCAACGTGAGTGCCACCCCGCCGCGGACTTACCCGCACCTATTCCAGTAGCATCCGCGGCAGCCGCAGCGGCATCAACAGCATCAAGCGGCGCGTAAGAAGCCAGAAAGGTGAGCGCGTTTTTGCTTTCGCTGTTGGACGTTTATTGGCGTGTTGTTTTTCGGGCTCGAGCTTAACCTGGCCGCGAGGGGGTCCCCACAGCTTTTCGATTCCCTCGAGATTAGAGTTGCGAGCGAGAGAAAAAGGCAAAACAAAAGCAAGAATAGCGGGGAGATTTCGTTCAACGAGAAACGAGATTGGAACACGTGCTGACGAATCACGTAGTACTGTGGCGTTGCAGGTATATAGGAACGGAAGCGCATCCGTGTATAGCCTGGAGCATGGCTTGCTTCCTCTTTTTTTTTACCTTTCCTGCTTTTGCTGTAAGAAGGGCCAGCACAGTGCTGACGGGTACGCGATGTGCGTGTACACGAATACGCGGCTCCGAGATGAGCATTTCGTAATGGAAGCGTGTAGCGGACGACAAGGTAATGAAACGGCAGTGGCAAGAATAGCGAAGCGTGCCCAGACAAGAAGGGACAACTGCGAAAGGGAGCAGACGCCTTAATTACACTCCCCGTACTCTCGGCAGATCGGCGGCGGATGTGTGCCCAGTATATATAAGAGGCCCTGAGAAAAGAAACCATCTCCCGTTACGTCAACAGGACTTGCTGCGTAGCACGTGAAAATGAACTGTTGGGGCTAACTAAAACCAATTGTGTTTTCTGTTATTAGTTTTTTTTTCCCGTCCTTTTAATGCGAAACTACGGAACCACGATTTGCCAACAGCAGATTACGCGTTTGCTGGAAGGAAAGGGTGCACTCTAAGCTCCAAGATTGCGTGCGAGGGATTAAACGCTAAATTTCAGCTCCCGAACCACAGGAAAATGGACTATGCAAGGCACTGTAAACGAAGTGGCGTTTCGGGCGGCATTGTCGAGTATGACTGATGAAGGCGGAAGTAAGAGGCCCATATGAAAAGAAACCTTTCTGGCGACATTAAAGGACGCTTCGTTTCCCAGGGACGGGTGTTCGAATTAGCGGGACGCGCAAACGGAGTGGCGCTGCTCTGCGATTGTGCATTATTAAAGAAAGAATTTAAAGAAAAAAAATATGTGCTTTATTTTAATTTTAGTACATGTCCCATAGGGGCGGAAGGAACCTTAAAGCAAGGCTTAAGTCACCGCCGTGCCCAGCTTTGATTTTCCCATCGGACGTCGTAACTACGAATACGCTCGAAAGGTACGTTCATTTAAATTGTACGATGGTGTGATCCTACATAAGGTCATCGAACTCACCACAAGTCACATGGCTCTACTCGAGATAGCTCTGATCGTGGCCGTTGGCAGGGACGTTGCAACAGAGGCGCTTGCTTCCCCAAGCCCCAACAGGTTGTGTCCAAGACGTGCCTGAGCTTGCAGGGTTCATCCGTTAAAGTTGCAGGTGGGTGTCCCATCGCATACAGCGTCAGGCAGCGTCGCATGCGCTTTAAGGCGAGTTGCTTAAACTATTGCCGCAGTGCGGCACGAGACAGCAGAGGTAGCTATGTATACGACCGAATACCACGAAAACCTTGTTCTGCTGAACCACAAAGCTTCTGAATGCGCTAAGGGCATTGGACACGTTATGACTCGGGTGTCCAACGCGCAAAGGCGCACACCCAGCGATGACGATCACAAGCATATGTACATGAGGAACGAGCAGATTATGGTGAAGATGACAATGTACCCATCAGAAACCCGTTCGTTGTAAGCTCCCTCGTTATGGTTTACTATTTATGCAATTTTTCGCTTAATTTGGTGACTGCATATGACGAAGCATAAGAGCGTGCAATTGCGTTTGTTCTTTGTATATTGAGGTTAAATAATTTATTTATTTATTGCTTAATTAACACATGCGATGTCAATGCATGCTAAAGAACCCCAGGCGGTCGAAATTTCCGGAGCCCTCCACTACGGTGCCTGCCATCATCATATCTGGTTTTGGGACGTTAAACCCCACAAATCAAACAATCAATCAATGCTTAATTAACACCTTAAATACTCAAGGCAGCATGTTCACGCGTACACCGCCTTCAGCAGTTCCCGAATTCAATAAAATATATATATATATGCGCTTTGTGTTGGGTTAAAAATGCACACCGCCTTGCGCTGCCTCCTGCAACATTGCCGCAGGAAAGGTTACAAACAAGCACTCATTTCAGCACGTGCTCAAGGTGACCTCCTGACGTCACTGCCTATGCAAGCCCCCTAAACAACAGTAGCGCCGCCATCCACCACTCCACGACTATACCGGGTAACAACAACCCGGTACCATGCACGGACGAAGATCGGAACACTCAGAACAACATACGCTCGTATAACAGCAGCCGGTCCTCGCAACATAATTCGGCGCTGAACATAAACGCAATGCGTCTAATCCTTCACCAGACGGTGACGAGCCGAGTCCATTATGGGAAAATTTAGCGCTGCGCTTACGGCAAAGGGTGGAGCCGGGCTCTTTCAGAGGCGTCAGCTTACCAGGAATGATGATGAATGATTGTGGTAATAACGCGATTCTTGACCTTCAAGAAAAAGTAAAACAGCACGGCATTCCTCTAGTTACGTCAAACCTAATCTCTCTACTGTATGCACTACGTTTAGAGAAGAGAGAAAGAGTGGTCGGTCTCGTTGCAGGGTTCACTTTAACTTCTTCCGCTTGGGATGCATTCTACTGCGGCTCTAATAACCAAGCCACCCAAATGAATAGTAAAATAAGAATGTATAGTTGTTATCGCAGTGATAACATGTGCAGCGTTGTTAACCGCACGAAGTTCTGTATAAGGTATTGGTCAGGCTGTGTAATATTGCTTAATATTGCCTTTCGAGGAACGAAATATAACAAGCAGCATGGCACAGGCATAAAGCAATAACGGGGCAGCAGACAGAGAGCTTAATCTAACGCAAACCAATGCACGAACAATCAGTACAGCAAAATGCAACGCTAGTCCTTCGTTGTTAGTAATAACCTGCGGCCACGTCATCACAGGGACCACCAGCGGACGTTAACAACAAGGCTACGCAATGTAGAGATATCGTTCGCATAAAACTCGGGATGTAATATGCGTCTTCAATCATGGGATCCAAGTAACAACGCGCTAATAAACCGCTCAGAAAGATTTTTGGGCTGCTCATCACGAATCACGTCAACTAATCGTGATCGCTAGTCTGGTGCTACCGTCGTGAAAGTACACTGCATTTTTCTCCATCAGGTCGTTCGCAGGCAAACAACACGAGTGCATTTATTTCATGAAGTGTCTCATGGTGGCCATAGGCCGTCGTAATAGGTCATGGGTGTTGCGTATTTTGTATTCAGTGTTACGACTTCACACAAGACAGGACTGAAAGCACTTTCGAATCACCTGTTTATTATAGCCGCCGGTGTGATCTGGCCAGGCTTCTTTTCGTCTATCCGTTGATGGCAGCGGTCCATTTTGGTCCACCGCAGCCTGAACGGCGCCGATGGTGCCTCCTCGGTGCCAAGAAGGAGGCTCGCTGTGCCTGGAAATTTGGACTGGGAGCTTAAGAAACGGAAGCAACTGCATGGTGAAAACACCCTTCACGCTTCGTAGCTGCTGAATGCATGTTCTTAAAAGACCTACGGAGATTCTAGCATTTGTATTTGCAAAAACTTCTACTGTAACTTTGCTGACATCCTAACGACCTTACCTAATTTGGGGTCTATTTCTGGGCATTCTCCGCTACTGCATTTCAGTCAAGCATCATCATTATTATTCCCCTGGCCTGAACATTTCACAAAGAACACGTGGCATGTCCCAAATAAATAACTAAATAAACACATAACTTCGCTATAATTGTGATGTGGTCTTTAGCTAACATAATTTTGCAAGCTCTCAACACGCTGCTCATAAAAATTTCTCGTACTTGTACAGAAAACGAATGTCAATCTATTTGCCTTGCTTCACGTCTTTGCCTCTTCCTTAGCAGGCGCATCAGACCTACTTCAGGCTCTCAACAAGAGCTCCGGAAACCCTGCCGCCTCCCCTATACCCTATCTTGACACTACATTTGTGCGACGTAAAACGTCATGCATTATATATATAATCAATTCACCATCGCATGTATACGCTTAGCGAACGCAGAAAGCTGAGCTGAAAACGAGCCGACAAATTGTTAATGTAAACGATCAATACAGCAACATGTTACCCTTGTGGAATTGTATTCATCGCGTGCTAATATTATCGATGGTGTTCCAAATGCTAGGAAAAACTGGAGAAGCATCAACAGTGCAATAATCAGCCGAGTGTCAAATGCGTTCAGATGGCAATGTGGCACTCATGTCATCCATAAACGTCTTCAAAAGAAATGTAGTGCTGATATTTTGTAGCTCTTGCTCAGGAACATCATCTGCCTTTGGATCTTTAAATGAATCATTGCCTAAACCGGTGTGCTATCTGCTGCGGGACACTAACGGCGGATAAAGTAAACAGGCCCCACTTTGCTCGCGCACCCAGACACCTAGCAGGAAAGCGGTGCGGTTTTAGAATATGCCTTTACGCATGTCCTCCGCAGGATGAGTTCTTTCCTGCCCCGATGAAACGCTTAGGCTTTTCCGCAGGTCGTGCTCCGAGGACCTATTGCTCAAGGCCATAACGGAGTCCAGATGCGACGCGATGGCCTCCTAGATGCGACGTGAGTCGCATTGCAGCCGCGACAATTTCTAGAACGCCATCCTAGCATTCTCTGGGGCAAGCTTCAATGTACAGATGGGACCGGTAAGGCGAAGCGTCAAAGATAATCCACGAGTACTACGATTGAAATCTGTGCGTTCTCGACTAAGTTCTGAATCATTGCCCATTGCATGGATAATCGTTATCTGGGCTAGTGGATCTCGCGGGAGATGCAGTGAGCGCCTGAATAGATACATGACTTCGAGAAAATGATTTTTCGTGTAAAGCAGTAATAGATAAGTAATGACAAGATATTTGAAGACGTGAAGACGAACAAAGAAATGTTATTGTCGTTTTAAACATTGCACTGAAATCAGATTGATTTATTGACCAGTTTACGCCGTTTCAGGTCCCAAAACCGTGATGTCATTGTGAACGACGCCGTAGTCGAGGTATTCGGAAATCTCGACCACCTGGGGTTCTTTAAATAGCAACTCCGGCGGTTTTTCCGCCATATCCTGATATAGCTATTTTCCAATAGTATTGATAGCCCTGAAGGAGCCAGGGTCGTTCAATATGCTCAGAAAGAAACTAACCAAGTGTTTTAAATAACCGAACGAACGATGTGCTCAAACCGAAACCGAAACGGGTAGATGCTTCGTGGGGCGTATGTGATGACGTCACAGCACCCCCACCATCAGAAGTATGGAGATGGTGCCAGACAAATGAAAGTGGCCATGTCATCCAGCGGTGTACTGAGCTCTTCTGAACTTCACAGCGACGATTTGAGCGCTGAAATAGTGCCGCTTTTTTTTTTGGAAGGCCCGCCAATTCGCGTAGCAGCGTTGCAGATTATGACGTCAAAAACACTGGGTGGATCGCCTGGGAATCCGCTAAAAGACTTTAAATTTCATTTTCAGGAAAACTAAATTACCTGCAACCACCTGACTTGGCATATATTATTGCACAACTGAGGAGAGAACATATTGTCGCGACTGTACTTTGGAGAGTGGTAATCGAGAAAAACGACGTAGGAGCACGAGCAAGGACCACCGGTCTTTCGGAAGAAGACGAACTTTGGCATCTGCGATTGCTGTGGTTTTTGGGAATACAGTTCCTTGTTCTTTTTGTCGCATCGTGGGCCTGTCTTGTTTGTTCCACGCTGTGACAATATACTGAAATTTTGATTGAGGTCAGTGGACAATGAAAAATCGCTGGAGTTGCCCTTTAACGTGCGCCGACATTGGAGTGTACACGGGCCTCAACGTTTTGCCTTCATCGAAATGCAGTCGCCGAGGTCGGGATTCCATCCCACGACCTTCGGATCAGCAAGTGAGTGTCAAAACCACTAGGCCACCATGGCGAGGCTGCACTCAAATGAGGCCAACGTAATACTGACTCTATGACGAATGCCACTATTTAAATAAATGTCTCCCCCTTTATTATTTTTCTTTTCGAGAAGCGCCATTCTCCGAAGTACTGGTGAAATATTGTTTTGTCCTTCTTTGGCTAACCTCATGACTTCAGCTTTCAAGAAGTCTGCTTGGCCGTGGACAAACATATTTTGCACCGCCGGGAGTTATTGGTCTTCCATGTACGAAAAAGCTGGATCCATTTCTATAAAAGCTACTTCCTCAGCCAGCGTAGTTTTAGGCGAGTGACATGATGCACTTAAATAGGGCACTACGCGATGCTGCATTGGTACGCGCACCTGTTGCACATATGATACAAATAAATCTTGCAATTTTTAGCAGTATCTCCGTATTGTTCGAACGCCAACGTCTATCACAATAACGAAAGCGGAAGCGAGGCCGATGTTACCTCAGAATTAATTGCTTCATTACCTACGTGTAACGGCACGACGATTGCATAACTTTTATTCAAGAGATGCTAGCGCTTTAGTGAACAGCAAGGAACTCATTGTCTGCTACTCAAGCCACGTTGTTTATAAAAAGAACTAGACTGAGCATCAGTTCTTGCTCTGCGGTTAACCGAACTCTTTGACCGTTATGTAAAATTAGTGTTGAATGTACGACAGTCTAGAATGCAAGGGCACTCAACTAGACAACGGTTCACGGGTTCACAGACACTCATCACTACCACCATGATAGCAAGTGAGAGCAATCTCACGGTGACCTCTGGTCGGTGTTGGTGTCGATGTCCTCTCGACAGCGTTTCCTTGACTCACGACTGGAAGGGGCATTCGGTACATGGACCGGAAAGCGCCTCCACCAGGTGTCACGTGGTAGTCACAATGGAGCACGAAGAATACAAGCCGCTAAAGATGGAACTTTTTATTGGGCGAACATGTGCCCAACAAAGCAAGCAATTCACGCTGTACAACAATAGCGATTTCCACAATCGTCGATCGCGGATAAAACTAACCAGCAGCGAAAATTCATCGGCTTTTGTAGATGCGTCCTATAACATTCCATCTTTATGACTTGTGCTCGCGTACGATCTGGAAAGTATTCACGCACATGCGTTGTGCATGAAAAGCTAGTAGCAGATTCTGTGACATTTCCGAACCTCGCGGGAGTTAAAAACGCGGCTTGTGCTGAATGAGAACAAGCGTATCACCGGCCGTCACCATGAAAGAAAACAACTAAGTGGAAAATGAGTTGTGCGGAAACCCGCAAGGTGGAGTAACTTTTAGGAAAGTGAAGATTAGCCTCCGGCCGTTTATAGCACAAAGCTACAAGGAAATCCATACGGATTTCCTATAAATGAAAGCCTCTTAGGTGCCTAAAAAATTCGTCCTAGTCCGCGTTCAACCAGGCACCAACACCTGTCCGCGGCTCTTGCTGCCTGTTGAGCTAACCAGGAGGATAGAGATCGACAGGGCGAGGGCGAATCCATCGACGACTCGAAGCAAACAACTAAGTACACGTGGAAATAATCCTTGGGGAATGAGCCTTACATTTGTCAGAGGTTCCGCGCGCAGAAAAGCCGCGGGAAAAAAATAATAGATTAGAATAATACCACCTGGATATGTAAACTCCAAGTTCCGGAATCGACTCTTCAGTTCATGAGCTACGCTGGCTGTTTCTGCCGCGAGGTGCCGAGTGTAACTAGAACGATGTTTGCCGTTCAGTCATTCAAGTGCCATTCAGTTGCAATTCAGACACCTTTCAGGTGCCACTCAAACGCCTTTCAGTTGCCTACATAAGCGGAGGACGATGGCACAAATTTCAAGAATTTTTATTCTTCAATGAGGATTTATACTTGTAACTATCCCATCTACATTAGTGGCCGCACAGCTCCCCTAGCGAATTCTCCTCTAAACTTGTGACACACACGGTCACCGACTCTATGAGTAAGCAAACTCTATACGTCCCAGCATCGGCGCGTGCTGCACAGAACTCCCTAAACTAACTCTGACGGGACGTGACGGCGAGCCAACGGCGTATAATTGCGACGATCGGAAAACACGATTTGCCTCGGCACGTGTGCCTTATGGCGCCGCCGTGGTCCTTGAAATATATGCGCCTTTCATACGACCGTGATTGAAAGCTACGGGCGAGCACTACGCATACATACAGACATACGCAGGAACACACACGTACGTACAGGGCATAGCGGCACGCTAGCGGCCTCCACTGTGATTTAAGAAGGCACGCCAGCCACTCAAAAGTCGAGGTTGCGGTGCGCGCGCGCTCGCGACGGGAAAAGCCGATATGAAAGCATCGAAGCCGCCCCGCGACCTGATTTGCATCTGAATGGCTTATACGGGGACGCGCTGTGAGCGGAAGTTTTGAGAAGTTCGCGAGATTGTGACTGTGCCCGAGTGTAAGCCAATGCTGCCAACGGTAATTTGCAAGTGAATACGCGTTCTAGAAGGGCTGACTGGCTCAAAACTGCGGGCTCGATTATGGTGTCCAATCTCGAAGCAGATGGGATGGCGTCGATACACTTGCACTCGGCGGTTTGACTTTGTCATGCCTTTCATGCGATTATAAGTCCTTTACTGTCGTTCATCTTTTTCGTTGCTTTTGTTGTTTTTGTTTTGTGAATTGG
This sequence comes from Hyalomma asiaticum, assembly GCA_013339685.2. NCBI lineage: Eukaryota > Metazoa > Arthropoda > Arachnida > Ixodida > Ixodidae > Hyalomma > Hyalomma asiaticum. The sequence continues at coordinate 44,423,810 of CM023488.1, forward strand.
CATGGATTGAGCGCTTTCTTCTCAGTTCCTGGACAAAAATTCCGCTGCTTGACATATGGACAGTGCGACTTCTGCATAGAGACCACATGTTGCCAGAGCATGCCAGTGTGTTTTGCTTACCTGTGCTTTTTTTTCGTGAGCACCGTAAAAATTACAAGTTTCAGCGTCGATCAAGTTGCTGGGCTCAAAATCACTTCCAGGGGATGTTACACTGCGGTGTAGAGGGCCTGCGGTGAATGTAAGTTTACTAATCGTTTATAAATCAGAAATGGGAATCTTTGGGCTACTTCATTCAGCTCCTCTTCGTGGACAATGATTCTAAAGACCCGTTATAAAACGGATAATAACGCTATCGTTTTTCGTAATCTCGTCTTAAGCCGCCCTAAACAGTGTTTAGATCAGGTGTCTGAAATCCACGTCACCTAGCTGGGCGCAGTCACAAAATTTGGTCCCTCAAGGGCAGGGATGGTGAAGAAAGTTGTGTAGGAGGGAGTCTTTCATTTTAAAGAATGCGTTTTCCATATCCCATACGGGGGAAGGGGATGTGGCTTCATGATTTGCGGAACACATCAGTACGGATCTCTGCAATCACTATAATCTGGACACTGGTTCCGATCACACAAAAGATGTCATGTGTTGGACGGGCCGTATGTTTCGAGGCACCCAATTTAGGCGCTTTTAGTCAACTCAGAGCAGACACTCCTCTTGGAGTACGCTGCGTGATGCATAACCGTTCGCTACTAATTTCTAACCTCCCGATTCTGGCCACCAGCTGATTCTTCGTCGTGTGATGTCCTGTCGAGAGGAGTAGCAACCTGTCTGTTCTCGGCGACGTTTTGTTTCACGCGCTTGTACTTCGTGTCCTTGCTCTGCGTTGCGGCCTGCCCTGGAACGTTCTTCTTCAGAATAATGAATACACTGTATTCATATCTTTTGTTTAGCGTTATTCAGCGTGTGCTGCCGCTCAACGTGGAGCGTCCATATGCGGTGTTTCGTAAAAGCGAAACATGCTTGTACGGGGGAAGGGTGCCGAAAGCATGAAGCGTATTCTAGTTCAATATCAAGGTGTCCAATGGACAACCAAGGAGGAAGCAAGTCTACACGAGGTATTAGGTTTCAAGGATGGTTCTGGCAGCGTAAACAGGCCTGCGTTAGGGTCAAGAGTGGTGGCAGAAAACTACGGTGCTGAAGGTTAGAATTCGCAGTTTGTTAGTATAAGCAGCAGAGAACAGAGAGGAGTAATAAAGAGCTTGGTGGCACTAGCCGCCACCATGATTCAAAGGGGATGCTCACAACGTGCATCCATCCGTGTATACATCCATGTTTGGCATTGAAGTAGCACCGTCACAATTTTCATAATATGTAAAATGCTGCATGTGCGCTTTGAATGCTGTCTAACGGAGGACTTCTGTCCTAGCATCACGAAACATTCCATGAAGCATTCTTTTGTTTCGCATGCTTTTTTTATGTACAGCTGTTCGCATTGCGCGACGAACGAGCAGTTTGTCTCGTAGAGTATATCGAATAAATTTGTATGAGCAGCACGCTACTATACTGTGCATCTGCAGTATAGTAGATTGCACATCTAGAAAGCACCACTGAAGCATGCAATGTGAACACTATCACAAGGGTGGAATGACGAAGCCAAGAAGGACTGGGTGACGTTGTAGCAAGATAAGACATGTTTTTGTGTTAGCCGGTGTGACTTCTGTTCTTCAGCAGCGCACTTAATAAATCAGTCTTGTTGCTAGACCCCTTACAAGCACGCATTTTAAGACGAGGACAGAGCCATTTAGAAGTGTTTCTCCTTTTGCGACAGTAGCAGTTCAAGGAGGTATAGCATTCAGGAAAACAAACAGTAGGCTCTTTTTTTAATTTTCGTAATGGGACAGGAACGTCTAACCGCTCAGTAGTATAGGAAGTTTGTGTACGCTTGTTAGCGTGCATTTTCTTGTTTTGCTTTTTTGTATACCTGCTTGCAGCTTACTAACCTGCGTGTCACAAAAAAGAAAAAGCTTGGAAGGTTCTTACACTTTGCCTTTAAAAGTGAAATGCTACAGCGTTGTCGCTCTCCGTTTGCATACATACAAGCCACATAGAGCCTCAGTAACACTGTGACGTTAACCATAGTTTTGCGCCTACGACTGCTGGCTGGACTGGCTCAGGGACATGGTGAGTGCCAATCTGCTGCTGGTTGCCGCTGGTGGTACACTGGTCCAAATTTCCAGTATCGCTTTCAATAAACGTTCTATTTATCGCGACTTTTCGCTCATGGACAATGTTGCCAACGGAATTTCCGTGACACTAACTTCCTGACGCTATCGCGTTTAAGAAGCGTGGGCATCGCACGAATACCGAGAAATACTGCCGACTGCACTTTTTTTTCTTCGTTCTTGCAAGAAAATACTGCTACGACTTACTGTCACGTCACTTGGCCGTTACATCCGGAAAACTCGTCAAATGCTCGAAAACAGTAGAGAGAGAGAAAGAAAAAAGAAGAAACGTAAGAACGTGCGGGGCCGGTCCCGAAATCGGCAAACACCAAAGCCGGTTACCCCGACTCGAAAGATCGTGCCGACACATAAAAGGTCGCCTAAGCCGACTTGTCCGTTAGGGGGATTTCTTTCTTTATGTGCGCTTTATTCTGGCTGTGTCGCCTCTTCCGGAGCTTGTAGGTTTCTTACCTGCCATCTCAAGAGGTCACTGCTCCCAATCAGACGGGACAAGCAGTTCGGAGACCCTGTCGCGGACGTAAGATTCTGCGTGAGCACGCGGACAAGGCACCGAATAAAAAAAAAAAGAAACCTATCAGGAAATATAGCAAAGACCGCGGAGACAGGCATAGTGAGACAGCCTGTCTTATATGTGAGCATCAGTACCTTCGGTCGCCACAACGTGTCGCCTCGGAATTTCACTGGAGCACATCACACATAAAGAAAATTTCCAGGGGTCTTATGCTGTCGCTTAGGGAAACGTAAAGGCAATCGCCGTTGACAGCGTCCGTCAATGAAGCTTTGGAAATATGCTTTCGAACCCCCGATCACGTGGTTCAGTACTCCCGCATGGAGCAACAAACTTTAGGAAAATAATTTATTGGTGCTTGAAATTATTAACGTCATAATCAATTTGGCAATCAATAATTACGTCATATAGATGTGATAGCCGAGCTATTGCACACTTATGCCCACCGCCCGCCCCCCTGCTTCGGGCCAAATATCATCTTTTGTGCCATCCGCAGAGACAGCACGTTTCCGATAACGTTGTTGCCTGCTCTTTCAAGGCCAACTCCGCATAAGACACCTTTCGGTTTCGTGTTCATCAAGGTTGCAGCTGTCGACTTGGAGGCTAGTGCTTTCAACTTATTATACATCCAGGTGACTATAGTAGGTTGTCGGTAAGTTTAGGATCTGCTTTCACTTTACAGCTGGAATAAAATTAAGATTAGAAAGCTTATGAGCTGTGTATTGTTATGAACTTTGCTACACTCGCTCTCGCTCCGCTATATGGGGTAACCAGGGATCAAAATAAAGATACCGAAGCTAACCGTAGCATGCCACGCTTAGCTATGCTTACTGGCGAAAGGGTTGAAGTGGTATACAATGTGAGAGCAAGGGAAGGGAATATTGAAAAATACAGCAACAGAAACGTGGTATAGAAGTTATTGCACAGTTTTGTAAGAGTATGTTTATCATGAGTGCTTGGAATGCGGACTTGAAATTTTTGAACAAATACTCATTCAATACTTCCTCCAGCACTACAGAAGATCACTACAGAAGAACACTACTTCTTACAACACTACAACACCGCAGACCTAGACGGCATAATTTCACTGTAATCTCGTACACGAACCACAATTTTCTGACGCATTTCCTTGTTATGATGCTGCAATCATTTGCTGGCACGTGGTCTCATTGTAGACCTCTGATCCAGCGGTGGCATCCACCTGCGCATTAATAAATGAAACATTGTCAAACACACAACTAAACTGTCCCCTACTTCAACGGCACCATTCCGTCAGGTGGAAAGAACGTCCAACAGCGTCTCGCCCTTAAACCTAAGACTCCTTCGACCCAACGGCGTGTGTCCCGCTTGAAGACACTGTCCAACTCGTGACTGCAGAAGCGAAACAACTAGTACAGCACACGGCGGCAGAAGACAGAGCATACAGACAGACGCCCATCGCGTGTACAAAGTGCAGCACCAGTCCTTTGGCTCACATACAAGGCATTACAGGAAGCGAAGCGCGAGCTCTCGCCACACGACGGCAAGACGCGGCGCGACGTTTCGTCAAGCCGGCCCCGTTCACACCGCAGGACAGCGGCAGCCGACGGAGAGGAGACAAGACACCCTTGCTCCAGTCCTCCAGACAGCTACAGTTAAGGGTAATCTGGTGTCTTGGCGCAGCTCTGATGCGAATTCGTGCTTAGCAGTGTCACCGTAGGCGCGGCCTGCAACAGTATACCGCTACAAAACCGTGCTTCGACGGTGGACAAGTTTGCCGCTAGAGCGGAGCCATGGTTGTTGCTGCTGCATTGTAGTCCGCATCCCCGGACGGTGCTCGACTCGCGTGGATTTGCGTTGCATCGTGACTGGCCAGAGGACAGTCGTTCGGCTGTGTTCGGCAGGGTTGTCTCCTCTCTCTCTCATACGGTGAACGTCCTTTCGCCCACGAATGCTCGCACAACGAGGGACACAGGCCGACCTATTTGCATAGGCAATGTTTGTGCGGACGTGCGTGCGTGTCTTTATGGGAAGCTGAGCCCACTCGGTCAGCGTTCGACGCTCTGCTTGACCGAAACGATATTTATGAGTGGCGCTTAGGGCGACGCTGTCGGAGCGTGCCTGTATTGGACTCACACCGACGTTACATATTCCACTGCTGATAGTACGCGCCTATCCCAATGGTGAAGGATTTCAAGAAATCAGATGGGAGAAGGGAATACCGCTAAGGAAAATGTGCGTTTGGGATATATCGGATGCGCTACATCATCTGCTTGACGCCCGATCGGGATTATATACCTGGAATGTGATTGGCTTCCTTTTGTAGCTGTGGTAAACCAGCCAATTCCGACCAAGACATTTGCTCGGGATTAAGCCCCATCACGATCGAAGGTGACCGTACCACACCTGTACGTGACCAGTTGGTGTCGACACTATACGCTTCTAAACCAACTCATCTGCAACTCTCTCTAGATTTATGGACGCAGCCGACACTGAAAGTACCGTATTTCCCGAAATATGTCTTACGAAGGGGCTCAAAACACACACACACACACAGCACACACGCACACACGCACACATTACGTGTACGCTTGTCAGTCGGATGCCTGCAGTGAAGGCTTACAGACCTTGCCCACACCAGACGCAAATCCCGCTTCTTTTATTTTCCATAATGTCTTCAAGTTTGCGACATGTCAATGTACATTTGTTGACAGTAAGTATGGTCAAGCGCAGGAAACACCTGTGAATTTACTACATAAGGAGGTGTCTGTGATGTCGCGTCAGTTCAGATCTTCTTTGCTTCTTTGGAAAAGGGGGGACGCTTATTAGTGCGTGAACACATCGCTTATACAACACAGGATTTCTAGGAATCATACGGGAAAAGGACGCGCACCGCTATAGAAAATGTCCATTCGAGATATATCTGACGTGCTACATTTCTAACTGCAGCGCCATCATCTCCTTAACTAAAACATAGCGTCAATGCAAACTTTTTTTTCTTATAAGATCATGAGCACTGCATCAGGAGTAAGTTGGATTCGTCACACTGGCACCTTTATTTTTTCGTGGTGTCAGCCAGCATCTGTTGACTTTTCTTGTGCGGGCACACGAGGGCACACATAATAAATGTTTCATAAACACGTATGACAACGAATGTTCTCTTTATACTCTTAGCTTAGAACGCTCTATTAGTACTATACATAGCCTCACATCTAGGTAAAACGTAACACCTGACACAAACAAGTGGCATAGATGGTATGAGGCAAAAGCACTAAGCAACAACACCGGAGATTTACACAGCCCCCTCCAACCACAAACACACACACACACACCCAAAAGTTCCGAATAATCTGTATATACACCCCCGCACCCCCCTCGCGTTCTGCTAACACAACGGGCAACGCCCCCGCAAAATCAAGATGCTGGATAAACTGAACAACAATAAGCGTGTAGGTGCACAAAATTGGAAGTTATAAATAAGCTCAGAGATTTTGGTAAGTGCCGGGGTTTTACGTGACAGAACTACGATGTAAGTCTGAGGTACGCCGCAGGGGAGAGCCGCCTGGGGTTCTTTAACGAGCACTGCGCATACACGGGGCTCTATCACTCCGCCTCCATCGAAATGAGACCACCACGGCCTAGAATTCAAACCGCGTCTTTCGGGTCAGAAATCAAGTGCCATAAGACCACCGTGTCGGACCAATAGCAGATTTTCTCGTCGATAAGAACGCTATCGCCATGCCGGGATGGCTTCTGCAACATGATATCAAATCCTATGTAAACGAAGCTAAGCTGTCATCTTCTTTGTGTGTCGTTCCTCTGTGGGTAGGGCAAAGCCAATAAGAGCAATAAATGAACAAGAAAATAGTAGATGTTATCCTTTGGTCACAAGGGGTAAGCTGAGTGCGGGGTGGTCGATTGAGTTGAACAACGACGCCCCACCGTAAAGATTTTTGTTGGCGTCGCTGGGATGCTGCATGGTCTACTAAAAAAATGCTATCATAGTCATTAATGGTCTATCTCATGTCCGCTGCTGGACGAAGGCTACACCCAAGGACCTCACAATCGGTGTTATATCCCCTGCAGGACAAAGACATCTCCCAAGGATATTATGGTCTATCTTATATCCCCTGCAGAACGAAGGCTTCTCCCAAAAATCCCAGACCCGTCATGTACTGTACGAGCCCAACCTTGTTTTACGTTTTGCTTTAAGCTTTCTTGGTTTAGATCAGCAATAATTTATTTCTGCATTTCTGCAGCGTCAGATATCGGCAGCAAACCACAAGTGCCTGAAACATTATTCCTCAATCCCACTTTCTATTTTTATTTTCATTAAGATCCTCCAAATATTTATTCCGAGCACGCAGTGAGAAATAGTTGAAGTATAACAAATACAGTCAACGTACCTTTCCCAGGACAACATTCCTCCGGTGAGGCTTTGTTTCCTCGAGTCCAGCTTTCCAAGTCGGTACAGTCCCTCACCTGGAAACTGAAAGTGGCTCAAACAAGCCACTGATGAACGACACGCCGTTCATTAGAGTACAGCTCTCTTTCCCAAAGAGAGTACGGCGTGTCCTTCTTTTCGCTCGTTCGCTCATCCTTCTCCCATGCGATTCAAAAATTAAAAGAGATAGAGGTACGAAGGAAAGGGGCAGATGCGAGAGAGGAATGCATCGTTCCGTTCACAGAACACCAGCGGCAGCAAGCAAACGGCCCGCGCCGCTTCAGGACCTTCCCGGGGACGCGGTGTAAGCAAAACAACAAACATCAACAAGATACAAGAAAAGAAAAGGAGACTGCCCCAAGCCGAACGTCGGAGAACTGTACACGTTGGCGGCCACGTCCGTCGGTAATGTATTCCCGTATACGTCGCTTATTACACGGCACCGGAGGCCCGCCGCAAGTCTGCACATAAAATTGCTGCATAATGCGTTCCCCCCCTTAATGCGTGCTGATTAACATAAGACGAGCGCGCTGCTTCTCTCGGACCCTGCTGCTGGCAGCTGGTGTCGACCCCCCCCCCCCCTACCCTTCCCCTTGGTTCCCCAGCAGCGCGTGTTGTTGCGTTCCCTCGCCTTCCGAAAGGCAGCGTTCCGCATCGAACCGACGTCGTCGGTACGAGAGAAGGACGTTATGACCGGAGGTTGGCTCTGGGCGGCGAGGGTGAGAAGGCAGCGCTGGCTCTATTGTTTCTCGTCCGCCAACAATGTGGCAAGAGACCGGCTGCCCGAGCGCGAGCAGCGAACGAACGACCGGCCGTGTGGAAGCAAGCAGCATCGGCTGGCTCGTATATATATCTTAAGACAGAGACGGTCCAGACAAAGGGAGGAGGCGTTTTTTTCTTCCCCGGTGTCTGGCAGGCCCCGACCCGAGCGGCCAACACGGAGTTGACTGGCTGCAGCACCTCTTTCGCTTCGGCCAGATGGCCGCTTCGGCGAGCGGTTAACGGCGAAATGAGGAAGTCCAGCGCCACGAGGCTCGCGAGTCGAGACGCGTTGGCGCAGAATTTACGGTCGAAACAAGGAGTGGCCATTGGTCCATGGAGAAGGGCCCCGGAACAACGCAACAGGCTCCGCCGAGAGGCCAATGTTGCTGTTGCTGCTGCTGCTGCGAACGATGCCGGAGATGTTCGAATTTGTCCGGTATGGGAAACGTGGTTATAACGATTGCGCCCGGTCCGGTTTCGGTCGTGATAAGGAACGCTCGCCGGTCGGGTGTTTTGCGAGCAAATTGCCGACATGCCTTACCTCCATAAAGCCCCGTGGGTCGATGCCGTGCCGCTGCTCCCTTCGTCTTGAGCGCGTTGGCTGTTGCCTTCAAGTTAAATTGCCCGCTGGAGAGTGATTTATTGTGCCGGAGTTTTTTTGGCCTGGGAGGAGGATACGCTATCGCGATAAAGAGAAATGTAAGTGCCCCTGGGCCCATCATGAAGACTTTCGGTTCAGAACTTTGAAGAGTAGGAGGCCAGAGGCTCATTCTTCAGGGCGAGATCTCCTCCCTTTCTTTTATTAAACGCTATCCTCTCTCTCTCTCTCTCTCTCTCTCTCTCTCTCTCTCTCTCTCTCTCTCTCTCTCTCTCGGTTTGGAACCTGGGCACGTCTAGTAGAGTTCCTTGCCATAGTTCCTGTTACGGGGCTGAAGAATACCGGTGGATAAAACATGGTACCTGCTATGTTCTTCGTTAACAATGCCTGCATTGCGCCGTTATCACTTCCGCGTCAACGCGTCTTCTGCGTGCTGTTGTCCTCTCCAGCACGTTGTTGAGAAACGCTCTATTTGTTCCCTTGTTCCGGTGAAGTTGTCCCGCGCAATAGGGAATCATAATTCCTTATAAACAAACTCTACTCCGCAAGTCTAATGAGTTCGTTCGAAATAATTCCCGGGGCTGCATACATTCTTATTGCTATACTATATGCACGAACTGCAACTACAGGAGCATCTTACAGTAGAAACCAACACCCTTAAGTCATGGTAACGCGCTGATCGTGATTTAACACATTTTCCTTGGAGGGTATGTCAGTTTATTACGACCACGCAAGAGCACGCACAAAAGGAAAAACAACATCAGGTCTGTCTGAGATAAAAAGAATCGCTGACATTGAATGGATGATGGTCGCACGTCTCTGGCATGCATCTGGTTTCTTGAAAGCTAGGAAGTAAATGTCAGATATCAGAAGCCAACATAAGATGCCTTAGTGAAGGTGCTCAATAAATCAAAGGTTCGGCATTGCTTCATTGCTGAGTATATGTAAAACGCTACAGGTATATTCCTGCATGGTATTCGGTCACACTATGCCCACGATATCCTTTCGGCAGTTCACTATGACAATGAGTCCAGGGGAGAGGCTTTAAACTAAAGGGTATGTAAAAAAGGGGTTAGAGTACGTGTCATCTTTTACACGTTCACTCCTACTATATTTGCACTTGGTGGGCGCCACCACCACATATTACGGACAAGTCGTACAACGACCTCTACATCTAAAAATTTCGTGAAAGTACTTACGCAGAGTGAGACATTCTTCCTGTGTCGAGTTGTGCAGAGGACGAAATCTTGCGCAGGGTTGAGTTACTTGTGACTCCAATCGAACCAGAACGGTACACATGCGCACGTATGAATGGAACAACGTCAAAAAAACGTTTTCATGTGGTTTGTACGTGCGACACCAGTTGAAACTTGAAACCGCGAACCAATTTTCGTTTAGCAGTTTAATAATTTCCTTTAACAGCAAAACTCGGGGACGCTTGTGTCCCTACATGCACCGGTCACGTCGAGTCATCAGAGTGCCATGGCCGGTCGAAATACTAATCCGTAGTTTCTTCACGCTGGGCTAATAAAAGCGAAACTTCGATCGACACCACCAGAGAAGGTGTAACGAGTGATCCTGAGGCAATGGACAGTAAGGAACGTCATTAGGTTAGAGAGGGGAGTAGAGGCCACGCATACTTTTAGATTGGTGGTCACTCTGCTTGTGTTTTCGAGGCCACGGACGGCAGTAAAATGCAGAGGGTATTGTGTGCATCCGCAAATATTAAGATGTCCTCGCGAAGGTAGCATGCAGTATCTGCCCTGAAAGCCCGTCGCTGTAACGCATTAAATGAGTTCAGCAACGGAGGAACCGTATACTTTTCAGTTTGCTTATATTACGAACATCATTCAAAATGCAAGGGCCGTTTGCTCGTGAAGAGAAATGTTTTAATTGGTAAGCTTTTTTTCGTGGCAGATTTAGTTTTCGCATAACCTTCAATGACTTTCTGTATAATCGTATTAAGTTCCGAGCACCCGTCATAACTACTCACCAGCTTCTTTTATGCACCTCTAAGATTGCCACCTCCGCACCGCCAATTCACAGCAAAGGCCTTAATTTTGGGCTCCTCAGGTGCAGATGAATGGTACCAGTGCATTCACTCTTTTGTTCCTGCCATAGCCTAGAATATCCATGTTTAGACGCCCGTAAGAAATAGTGAAACCACTCATGTTCATTTCTTCAGTAGCGGTTCGAAGAGTGTCATTCTCTCAACACCATTCCACTTTGCATTGACCTGTAAGCATCTTCTGCACCTACTTTCTCACATTTAGCGGTATCATGACCTCTCCTTTATTATTGTCTTGTAAGAGGAGTGCTACAAAAGAGTGTATATATTCGACGGGATACCACTGTCAAATGAACTCGCAGTTCGTAGCTCACTTGGACAATTTCACGATTGATGATTTTGGTCCGGTTAATGAAAGGACGCTAATTTCTGCAGTCCATTTGGGGAGCACGGCTAAGCGTCCGCGGGAATAGGTGAGAGGGAATGAAAGAGATGGAAAGGAGAGAAAAGCCGTGGTGGCGGGCTCCGGAAATTTTGACCATCTGGGATTCTTTAACGTGACTGACAATGCACACTACATGGTCCTCTGGCATTTTCGCCTACATCGAAAATGCGACCGCCGCATCCAGGATTGAACCCGCGTTCTATGGGCGGCAGCCGAGCACCGCAGCCACTACACCACCGCGGCGGACGAATGTCATGGGTCCAAAAAATGGTCTTATAGCATCCCGCTATTCATCAGATTCACCTCAGGCGCCACTTCTGAAATGCTCACGTCATTCTCAGCCTCTCCTTTCCACAATTCTGCAAGACTATAAACAAGACACTACTCTCCACGAATTTACGCAGTTGATGAATATCGTGACACAGAAAAATCGAATCTCGCTCCCGATTTCGCGAACGGCAAGCTTCCTGGGTATGATTATGTGCGTTGTCCTTTTGCCAAACATTTACTGAACCGGAACGACTACTTCAGTGGCTTTAGAACTGTTCACTACATAGCCCTGGATACGTCGAACTTTATTCCGACTTCCCAATTTTTTTTAAATATAAGAAAACGGCCCTTACGTACTTTCCGAATAGCCCTCGTATTTACAGAAACATTCGTTATTAGCCTGTCTCTTCCTTTGCTGTGAACAGCCTAAAGGGAGTACCAGAAGTCGGATTTCTTTTTTTTAAAAAGGAAGCTCGTTTTTAATACTGCAAACGTTCTCAAACTTTATTTGGTTAAAAAGCATAAGCTACGGCTGCGGTTTATTTTTTTAATACCAGGTTTTTCAGTCAAGTTTCACGATGTGCATGATAACTCTAAGAATACGTTTTGAACATTCCTTGGTCTACAGCTGAGGTAATGGCAAATGCTCTTCGTGGTTTGCAGGTTGCTCTGTTTGTTAATTGTTCTTATCTATGCAAATAATCCAGCCACGTTTTCTGATATGTGCCAGTTTCTGTTTGTTAATTGTTCTTATGTTTTCAAATAATCCAGCCACGTTTTCTGTTATGTGCCAGTTTCACAGATCTTCCATCAACTCCCTGTTTTAAGAGAAATGAGAGTTTTAAGAGAAAAGAGAAACGTGACAGCTCCGCTTGCGTACGTGAAACCTGGGGAGATGCGAAGCATGCGGTGATCCGCCGGTGTTTGCCACAGGTACACGTCAATAACTGCTAATGGGCTTGGTTTACCGTAGGTGCGACGACATTAGACGCCAACAAGCCTAAACTCATTAACAGGAAATCGATACAATTGCTTCTCAGACGACAACCCAACACGTACACTGTCTGACTTCACTGCCTCCAGCATCAAGCCACAAAATTTCCGCGACTAAATTTAACAAACTTCTGGTAATTAATGCACTTAACCCATATTATTCCTCTACTTCTAAGTAGTTTAAGTAATATTAGTTTATAACTTTATTCTGAGCCGGTTTTGCCCACTTATACCCTTGTTTTTTACCATAATTTGACAGCTTGCTTTACTGTGAGCGGCGACAGAAGATGCCGACAGCCTTAGCGCATAAGCTGTTTAGCACCTAAAATTTCAGAGCACTTCCATTCTGCAAGTTTCACGCCATCGCATACAAGCACCGCACCGCCCCCTTAAGCCGAAGAAACGTCTGTCCGAACTCTTGCATTACCAACAGCGAAGTGACCAACAGACCAACAGCGTCGTCGCTGGCGTGTCGGGTGCGTCCTGTGTCGTTCCTCTCAGCGTCTCTCCTCGTAACCTCATTGTTCCTTGGGCACACTAGTGCCGCTGGATGAGCATGATGACTTTGGAGCGAGAATGGCCCCCGCAGACGCGCTCGTCCTTCGCTGCGAGAAAGGAGCTACGTTTCCAACACATCACTAGTTGCGAGGCGCAGGCTCTGAAGAGCCAAAGCCCAAAGCCAAGCCTGTCAATGTCCCCGTCTGAAGTTACAGAAAATTTACTTAACTATGGAGATACGTTGTGTCCAATTGTAGCAGCAGCGTCTTTATGTGCATTGGTGTAGTTCAGTGCATCAGATTTTACTCTTCTTTTTGTAACGAAATAATTAGGCTTTACTTCTCTTTGTGATGCTATTGCATGACGTATTTCGGCTATGTTTAGGCTGCTCTGTACTAACCAAGTTTCCCTTGCATTTTCTTGTTTGCATCTGCATTATATTTATGTATTTCTTCCTCATAATGTTGTTTTATGTCATGTTTGAGTATGTGTTCCTCCTAATATGATCTCGAATGTGGTCAGCGGTACTGTTGAATGATAATAGCTGTTACAACCCGCAACAGCATACGGTGAGGAGACCTTCTCCAGAAGGTGGCGCAAAGGCTTTTTATTAAGTATATTATAGCACTATATCCATTGTGTGCTCTCATTTTAAAAAATCCCTGCAACACTTTCTTTAACATAGTCCGAAAACTGCGCCTGTCAATCGTGAGGCTTCTGTGAACACTTCTGTCAAATATTAGTGCGCCGCACGCACCTGGGAATCCATAGTGTTCTCAAATAAGGTTAGGAACTGCCCACTCTGCTTTAATCATACGACGGCACAAGGAACATTGACTCCATCACCTGAATAAAACTGTAATTAGGGATGTCATAGTAGCAGAAACATCCTCGATGACAATTTATTTGTTGCTTTTCATTTCAAGAAATAAAGAAAACGTGTGTGTCTTTCTTCCAGACACACGCAAGAAGTTAAGCGATGCAGTCGGTGGTGCTCGTGACGTCATTTGTTCAAAGGGAAGGAAGCCATTTGCAGCCATATTTGAAAGCGAAATGACGAATTCCCTAGTGAATGCAGCGCTACACTATTTCGCTCACGCGTTCACACGATTCTGTAGAATCTGCACGATTGATTCGCCAGGTTTTCATACTGTTCGAAAGCTGTTGCAGGGCCCCTTTCAGGGTACCCTTTCTGGCACACACAGAAGAAAAAAAACTTAATGAGCAAACAGACAATGAAGCCTAGGAAAGCATAGGGGAAGTTGCTTGTGGTATTGTAATTGTGGAGAAATTAGAAAGGAATAAAGTGGACGAAAAGACAAACCTGCCTTAGGCAGCGCTGCCTAACACTCCCAGGATAATACGTACATAAATACCTAATAAAGTGAACGGGGGGATGACAGCCTTCGTAGCTCAGCGGTAGAGCAACGGGCGCGTCATCCGAAGGTCGTGGGTTCGGTTCCCACCGAAGGCAGGTTTCTCATTTCATCCGCTTTAATTCCTTTCTACTTACTCCACAATTACAATACCACAAGCAACTTCCCCTATGCTTTCCTAGGCTTCATTGTCTGTTTGCTCATTAGGTTGTTTCTAACAAATGAGAGGGAGCCCTTGACCCCTTCCCTTTCGTTATTACACAGAAGAAAAAGGAAGAGCTTAATTTGATGTCCTCTATTAAGCCAACCAGAGGCGCCACTACGTGCGTCCACCACGCGTTTCAGTACACAGGTAGCAATACTACTCAACTTTTGTAGAGATTCGTGCGTGTATTTCGGGCTTTTTCTTATTTTTTTTCCTTTTCCGGTCAAAGCCTATCGTACGCCGCATCAAACGTGGGAAATGACTGGCGTGGGTCGGTGTGAACAGGAACTGTGCCAAATCCGGATAACGTAAAACAAGGTCACTCTCGTTCAAATCGCACGTACCAAAACATGGTACGACAGGGTGCGTGACTAACATAACGTCTGGGAATACCGCCATACCTCGGCCAGGGATAGACTGGTTTGCGCCACACGTGGTTGCACGCTGTTAACCGTTACAGCTAACGGCAAATTGCATTCTCGAGGTGTAAAATGAGTTTCGAGATAATGCGACCAACGCCAAAGAGCCTTTATGACAATATGGAGTGAAATTTACAATCAAGCCTTGTTATTGTACGTGCGATATGATGGGTTTTCTTCTCGGGTGATCCGTCACCTACGTAAGTGACAGCGCATGAGGCCGGATGTTAACATCGTATTCCTGTTTGAGCTTGTTTGCATGGTGCTACGGCGCCCGGTGCAAATAAGGCAATCTGTACGGTATACTTAGTAACCAGTGACAGACACCCTGTGTATGTCTTGTTTATCCACTGCTATGTACGCTGTTCCCACCATCACTCGCGCCAAGGTACTTCTACAGCTACAGCACTGCCTATTAAACTTTATTATTTTGCCTCAGTAACTCTGCTAAATCATGTCCACTCTGAGGGACAATAATAGTCTAATTTTCTATTGTATACCTTAAAGCACGCTCCGCAGTAATAGTCTTGAAGTAGCGGTTGTCAATGTTTTCAAGTCGACAGCCCTCTATCCCATTAGTTCACAGTAGGTGACGCCTGTTTGTTCAGCGGAGTTGGTTCCATCCCATGCAATGTTTGTGATCACTGCGTGTCTCTAATAAGCAGTAGTTTCATGTACGTGCATAATACTACTGCTATATATGTCATTATGGGTGACTGACCGTGCCTTCCAGTAGATTTCTGCATTACACAATCGCACATATTCTATATGGTATACAATTTATGTAATTTCGAGAACTGACGCGCATAAAGAAGCAACTTCTAAAGCCTTACCATTTGAAGATTACGGTCTTATTATCTGACAGCCGCGTATTGTTCATATTTACAGCGAAGAGTTTTTAGAATGCTGACTTTTATTGTGGCGGTCACGGCCACTTATGCGTCATTTGCATGTGAATTTCATTTATTGTTTAATGCAGTGGCAGCAGTGCTAGTGGCCAAACAGTACTTCACTTCACTTCACTTTGTTTTCCTTAAAGACGTCACACTGGAGGTATTACATAAGGGGTGGGGTTTACACCATTTTTATTTCACATAGTAATCCAATAGATAATGATGGAATCGGAATGGAGTGACTCTGCAGAGAGCGACTTGGATATTGTCTGTAGTAACGAGAATGCCAATCCAGAGAACATTAATAAAGTCCAGGTGATTTGCACTTTATTTGCTTGTTACTAAAGCTGCAAAACTGGGAATCCCCTCGTGTTCTACAACAGGGAACAGCTACTGACCTAAAGCAACTGGATATTGAGACCATTGTCATAGCTCACTGACATCAAAAGCAGAGGCGATATCCTCGAACACTGGTTCCCTTATTTTTTGCCCATCATCGCACTCCACCATGATGTGTAATTCGCCACCGCCTCAGCTGCGATTGCTCCAGATGGCTGCTATGGCCTTTCTGATTGCTCTCGTCATCACTATTCGTTCCATCATTAATCATCCTGTATTTACTGTGCATTTGGGAGAATTGTTCGGTGCTCATCATGTCCCTACGTGGGAGCGGCCCGCTTCGTGATACATCACGATCTGCCGGACTTCACTAAAGCTTCTTTCATCGATCCATCCATCATCCACCGCTTGACACATTGAAGCAAAATGTTGCTGTTGTGTATGCACCAATAGCTTAGTGTATGCAGCACTTGTACTTGACTTCCAGCTCGTGTACATTTATCATTTGTACACGCATGGAAACAAAAGGATCACATCAGTTTCTTTCGCGAAGTTTTCCGCATACATTTGCAGAGACAAATAATCTTTAAAACATTTGTTCCTCATTGAAATTCGAGATGGCTCGGTACGTTGTTTATCTCCGGCACTTTTCCCCATGCTTTCGTAAATCGTGAAAGTTCAGCGATAACATTTCGGCTCAACAGTTGTATATTGGAACAGCCATAATGAAGTTGCAGCATCACATAGCATCCTCCCCTCTTTCATTTATTTATGTACCCACTTTCCCTTCCCTGGCATACGGTAGTC
This sequence comes from Hyalomma asiaticum, assembly GCA_013339685.2. Taxonomy (NCBI): domain Eukaryota; kingdom Metazoa; phylum Arthropoda; class Arachnida; order Ixodida; family Ixodidae; genus Hyalomma; species Hyalomma asiaticum. Next base: position 44,440,588 of record CM023488.1, read on the forward strand.
AACTCTAGGTCTACTCGGTCTTAACAACATTGCCATCGTTCCTTCCCATATTTTCTGTTTTTCCCTATCTATCTTCATTTTTCGATACTTCTTTCACAAATAACCAGTCGTAACTGAGAATACCGTGATCACCATGCACTGCACAATTAATACGTGTCCTATTGCGGAAAAGTCGAAGTGGTCCATGCTAGCTATGCACAGTGCGTGTCCTTCTTCCCCTACATTATCAGTGAAGGCATGATTTCCGCAGTTCCGATTACTTGAATGGTCAATCTAAAATCGGTAGCCATGAAAATAGTGGCACTGAAAAAAAATTAATGTCCGGAACTATTTACACGTGCTACAGAACTGAAACTACTCAGACCAGCGGAACTTTAAAAAAACGACGGACAAAGAAGACAGAAAAAGAACAACCGTGTCGGTCTTCCGTTTGTCCCCTTTTTTCTTTCTTTTCCTTTTTTTGTGGTTATGCTGGTCTATGTGTTTTTACCTATGACCCAACTGACTAAACTGAGTACCCTTGCGACGTAAAGCCATTTACAGATGCATTGAGTTGTCATGATCACCTTGCATTTCTTAAACATATCATGCACGCGTTGCGCATGTCTCAAGCAAGCAAGACATTTATGGCAACATAAAAAAGAGTTGTTTGAATGCCAAGGCATTGTACTTATGAGCATTGTAGTGAGCAGTGGAATGAGCATTGTAATGAGCAAGGAATGAGCATTGTACTTATTTTTCTCTGGTTTTGCTCCTGGCTGTCCGACATGTAAGTCCGGGGTGAAGGCCTCGTCAGGAGACATACGAGTCTCCTTTTGCCTTGCCTCGTGGACATATTTCATGTAATGTAACTATGTCCGAAAAAAATAAACTGAAACTGAAACAATAATCTACCCGAACAAATGTTGCTGTTTCAAGCTCTTATGCTTATTTTTAAAGTATATTCAAGTGGCGAAAGGAATTATTCAGCAATGGCAGTGCCCTCCTCTGCGTTAACTGACACATCGTACACACTGCAATGGATGTTGACAAAGGGCGCTCTTCAAGAATGCATATATCCGACAGATGTCATGATTAAATTTGCCTTAAAGTCCCCTTAAGTAAACACACAGCACAGATGTTCCTAACTCGGAAATAAGCTTTGGTAAACTGGCGCGGCATATTTATACTGTACACAAGGAAACGAAATAACTACAGCTTTGCGTCCACCATTCATCGCGCCAGTAATATTTTCGCCCTGCAATCCATGTTGAGAATCTCGGATTCTAAATCGAACGACGCCACGATAACAACCTCGCATGAAAACCGTGACCATTCTGCGTACCTCCTTTCTGTGTCTTCGTTTTTCCGCGCTGCCCTGCTCTGTGTTCAAGGAAGCACTAACTACCCTAAACGGCAACTTCCATTCAAAGCATCGCCTAAATGGTTCGCCAATAAAAACGTTGCTTACTGATGTCATTTGAAACATTATGCACCTTTGACTTGGCGCACTAAGCACTGTTCTATCTACAGACGGTGTTTCATGTTCGATTTCAACTGGAGTGACTGAGTATGTAAGGTTACCAAGCTACTGCAGCGAGACACAGGCACCCACATTGCCCCTGATTTTAGGTCGCGCACATCACCACGCCGATAATACGGCGCTGGTGTTGCATTACGCTTACGCCACTCTGCATTCATTTCCTCGCAGAATCCTATAACGGATCTGCGATGACTGAACATCCTTCCAAGCCTGCGCACTCGGGAACAAGAGCACGAGGTCTTACACCGCAACATACGACTTCGTTTCAAAGTCGAGTCGCACATGAAGCGAGGCTTCCAACCATGCGGCGGCATCTTCTCTGCTTAGAATGGTCTCAAGACTCGGTCGACGAATCCTGCGAGATGTCGGCCACCCGGTACCTTCGACACGTGCTGGTCTCGACCACTCCACTACGAGACTCCGCTCACGCTCAAATTGATAGCGTCTGCCGCGGGACCCCCACATTCGACGCACACGGAGAGAGGGTCCGGTTGCGCGTACGTCGAATCGACCAGATTCGTGCCAGTTATTGATAACCAGTCGCAAAACAGCGGCTCGGCGATGCTCGCGAAGCGAACGATGCATCAACGAGATGGCGGCCATTAACCATGCAACAAGGACAACACATCGATCCCGCGCTTCCCTCTACAAGACCGGTGTGGGCGCCCACGTGACCGAGAAGACACATTTTCCTTCCCGCCACCTCATTTTCTTTTTTCATCCACACGTCACCGTCCCCTCTATTCAAATAAGCGAATTAGAATGTACAACCGAGTCTGGGCCCAGGCAAACATACTCGCCGCATCGCAGACAGCGTCGAAAGTGTCCCAGCGACTTGTAGCGCTTGCCTGAAGAAGAGCAAGACGAGAGAAACGTGGCGCAGATAAGGCGAGCACGTTGTTTCACAATCCGGCTTTCGCTCGCTACTCGGTGTTGGTGAAACAAATAGGGCACGCATGCACTCTTGAAGATCTGAAACTGTCTGGTCGAGAGCAGAGTCAGTAGGGTGCCCGACGGGGGGTCAGATTTTGTGCATAGATACAGGGCAGACCTGTAGATCATGTGACGCCCAGTGTGTGTGTATACCACGAACGGGCTCGTCCTCAGCGGATATTGGCAATGTGCCCCGTAATTCGCCAAGCTGGCCGACCGCTCGCAAGATACAGCACTGGGTTTATCTTAAGCAATTAGTTATTACTGCCGCGAGTGTACGCATACCGGTTTTCTTTATCTATGGCAAAATCGCAACAGTGACCTGGTTGTGTACGAGGTGTCTTATCTAGGGGCCAAAGTTCCATCTGTAAAACATGGCAGCGAACAGCTCTTGCGATATGTTCATGATAACAGAGGCTGAACAGGGAGAATAGTGTGCACAGATTTTCTTCGTGGCCTCAACTTTGCAAGGAGCTTAGGAAAATATTTGAAGTTTGACTCGTTTAAGTGAAAATACAACTCGAGGACCAGGCTGCCTAATATAAATAGTAGGTAAGAAGTTGTGTTGCGAGAAGCAATCAAAGAACGACTTGTTTTACAAACCAGTCTGTCTTTGTGGACACTGTAAGGTTGTCCGCGTTGCTGTAGTCAGCATGATTTCCACTGCTTCAGCCGCCTTGCCAAGCGATGCGGCTTTCACCAGTCACGTCTACACACATGCGTTTCATATGCAGCAGCGGCCCTTTCTTCCGTTTTAAGGATAGAAAGGAACAGAGACACGAAAGAGAAAAACAATATGAAAGGAACAAACTTTGTTGGCGGCGCTGGAGTTCGAACCAGGCTCCCTACCTCAAGAGCCAAGTGTCTCAACCACTAGTCTATACAGCCATGCTTGTGCGATATGAACATATGTCAACCATATGAATGAAAGATTGGAAGGAAACAATAAATACAGAAGAAAACAAATAAAAGTGGACGGGAGGAAATAAGGAAAGACGGTAAGAAAGAAGCAACATTTGTTGAAGGTACTATGGTTTGAAACGAAGACCCAACCCTCCGAAGTCAAGTGCATTAATCACTAAGGCACACATACACGCCATCAACTTCGGAAACAGACGAAATGCCTTAATTGATGAAAGGGGCGAAGGGTGCCATTTCTGATGGAATTAAACGGCGTGGTATTCGTGTCATAATATAAAATTTAAGCTACTTTGTGTACCATGCGATATAAGGTACGTATAGGTTATGAGGTACAAGTCGGACAAACATGGAGGCGACTTAATGGCCTCGATACAAAAGTTCAACTCTCCTAAGTTCAACTTGATCTAAGATCCTAAGTTCCTGATCGTTTGCTATTTTTCATGCTCTGCGGTGGTTTTTCGCGTGCCCGTAACGGTATTTGAACACACATCACACAAAAGTACGTTTGAACACGGTGTAGTGGCGTTGACTGTCATGGCAGTTGTCCTATGAAGGGATACTAGTGTTCACCCAAATCACGTGCGATAGAACCAGAAAAAAACCGTAAAGCTGCAGGTCTCGTGCGTTCCTTTCCCTAAACAATAAAGAAGACTTAATCGATTTTGTTGTAGAGTACAACATCAATGAAGAACGAACATGGCGTCTCAACAGCGTGCACTGTGATTCAATAAGAACAAGTGTGATCTCACAAATGATCAGAAGTCGTAGCAAACAGTGCCGGTGCAAACTAACATTACCATTCATACTTTAACTTTATTCAAAACAATATATTATTTGCCACTTTAAATTCAGCGCGCAAGCGCCTTTCTCTGACACAAACATCTCTTACAACAATCTTTCATGCACGTCAACAGTACTTTTCTTCATCTCCGTACCTACTATAATTACTCATCTCAAAATTTTCAACACGCCATTATATTTTTGCGCTATTGTCTTCACATAAATCAAGGGCTGTATTCTGAAATGTGTCATCGAAGGCGATAGTATCGCTTTGTTAACGTAAGTGTCGCCTTTTGTGTCTCTTGCGGTGGCGATTGGCTGATTGAACAAACCAGAAAAGTGACGGCGCGTTTCCGGTTTGTTCAACCAGCCATTCACACCTCAGGAGACATCAAAGGCGAGTCTTACGTCACCACCGCGACACTGGCGCCTTTGGCGACACATCCCAGAATACGGCCCCAGGGTTAGCTTCATTTAAATACCCGTAGTGGAAAAGTGCAGTGCTCCACACAAAACAATGCCGCATGCGGGTGCAAAGGCCAGAGCCGACATTTACTGGGCGCTTGTGCGTTCGGCACCCTTCACTCAGACGGACGCTTTCTGTAATAAAACTTACGATGCATTCACGCTTGCACTCCGGACGACTCCACTTTAGCAAACAAGGTCCATTCGACGGAGATCAAGTTCGACGCATCGAAGGGAGGCTGTGGGCTTCCATGCTCCCTTGGCTTCGAAGCGACGCTACCACGTTGCAGAGTACGAACATGAAGTGCTGAACAGCAAAAGCTTAATGGGAAAACGTTTTACGTCATACGAAGAGAAAAACCTGCAGTGTTTCCAGCGAGTGCAGGCATTACCAATCGATGGTAGAGAAATTCGCGTGACCTGATGATGACGTCATACCACGTGAAGTGGCGTCAAAATAACGTGAACATAGTAGGGCCTTCGCATTCAATGCACGAGACTGCACTAACTATGTAAGTTTCGTTGTTCATTTGTGGTATCTCATTGAACGACGTATTTCACGCTTCTCTGTTGTCCCGTTAGCATTGTTGGTTCATGCAATACATCTGGCGCAATATATTGGAACGAGCAGAGATATCAGGTTAAATAGGGAGGTCGTTTTATAATAACAGGGATAACGCCGGCCAAGCCCTAATGGCGGACCGAGAAAGAGACTACCCCACTACGTCGTTTCCTTCGTCTTCCTAGCGATCATCGTCTTCCTTCCTTTCGTAGCACCGTGACAATATCTTTGACTTGGGCTAGTTGTCACGGCATTGCCATCAAGGGCCGTACTCTGAAATGCGTCGCAGAAGGCGGTAGTATCGCTTTGTTGACGTAAGTGTTGCCTTTTTTGTCTCCTGTGGTGTAGCGCTGTGGTGTGTCAGGTGTGCCTTCCTTTTGTCCGTGTTCTGCGTGCGCCACCATCAAACTCAAGATTCCCATATATTTCCGCTGAGCAGAAGGAACGTTAGACACAGAAAGGGAACGAAAAGGTCGGCATACATACCTGACCTCTTTGTGCTTTTTGCTCAGCGACACTACATGATAACTTGATTGACTGATTTCCGGGATTTTACTTCCCAAAACCACGATATCATTGTGAGAGACGATGTAGTGTAGGGATCCGGCAATTTCCTCCCCCTGGGGTTCTTAAGATGCACTGACACCGCACAGTACACTGGCCTCAACATTTCGCCTCCATTGAAATGCAGCCGCCGCGGCCGGGATTCGATCGCGAGACCTTCGGATCAGCAGCCGAGTGCCATAGCCACTAGACCACCCCAGTGGGTCTACATGACAACTTTCGCACGTACATCTGGCCCTTCGTATACATCAACAAACGCATCGACGGCGAACTGAAGTGATATTGTAGTTGTTATTGTTCTTTAATTTAAGAACAGGCGTGTTCTTCTTTCCTGCGTATCAGTTTCTTTTTTTTCCATTACCTGTCTTTTGCTCAATATCCACACCATTCACTTCAATTTAAGTGTTCTCTGCATCTGTACTTGACTCAAAAACCGTGCAGTTCTTTCATGTTTCTTGTTTTTTATCTCCCCAAATGTCGCTTTACAGCTCATTAATTGTACTCCGTCGGACTAATGGGCTGCTGCCAGCCAATCGCTCTTTCCGGCCTTTTTTTTTATTTTTCACCGTTTAACAAAGTCGAAGCAAGCACCCTTCACGAAAACCATAGCCACAAATGGGTTATTAACGCCGCCTGGACCTCTTTATTTTTTCGACCCGCCGATTCTCTTCAATGCATGAATCTTCTTCGCGGCTATCCGTTGTTCTCCCTGCAGCGTCTGACGACTTGGCTCATTAAAAACCGATTCGTTTCTGAAGCCGTCGCTTGTACGCCCCGTGCCTGCTGCTTCCAAGGCGAGCAGTGGAAGACGCTTCGATAGCCGACGTGCGTATATTGTCAACCCAAGCGCGACGTGTTGGTTCGGTTTCCTGTTATTAGGCAGCTTCCGTTTTCTTTGGCCCGTATGATGAAATAGGAAGGCTTTGCGGCTGCGGTTGTCCGGTGCTTTAAGAGACCGCAGAGGAAAAATAGTAAAGCCAAGCTAGATCGATTGAAGGGAAGCGTCCACGTGCGCAAATGTGCATGCCGATTGGTCGCGTACAAAATTGCCACCCTGGATCTGGTTGTTTCTTGTCATGTTTTTGAAGCTTCCTCTTTAGCAAATTGTACTTATCGTCTTTGAGTGTCCCCAGCAAAAATAAGTTGAGAAAAGGAACGAACTAATCCGTAATCTCCAAACGATGTCCCTGTCGGTGCCGCTCCCTATTCCAATCCGCCAGCTGGCGTTGCACAAGTACTATAGAGCACAGCAGGCTGCTTCACTATGGCCTGAAAAGTATTTCGTCAAACCCTTGTTTACAAAAGTTCAGCTCCTTCCACTAACGTATGATGTGTCTGAAGAAGCACCTACCTCTATTTTATGCTGCAATGCAGCGTGACGTGCGTATATAAACTTTACAGCTTTTCGACATTGCTTTATTTCACTGGCTTGGCAACATATTATTGGTAATTAGGTAATACCCAGCCGGAAACTGCGCGGGGCCGGAAAAGCGTGCATTTAGGCGAGATAGCTGTAATATTTCTAATATTAATTAACGGTGCTTTGCGTACCAAAACAATTACATGATTATGAGGCCTGCCGCTCGCGATAGTGGAGAGCTCCGGATATATTAACGGCCTGGCGCTCTCTTACATGCATTGACAACGCACAGTGCGCGAGCCTCTAACATTTTCGCCTTCGTCGAAAATGCGACCACTTATAGGGTCGGCAACGAACCCGCGTTCTTCAGGCCAGCAGTCGAGCACCATTACTACTAGACCACTGCGGCGGACGCTGTAATATTTCTGCCTGTGCCTTTACAATATAAGAAAGCAGTGGTTGTGACGGCGCAACCTACTTTAGAACGACATTTGCTTGTGCAGAAGAGATAGATACTGCTGAACAAAAGCAGACTTCTCCTCAAGGGCATATATGTTGTTGTGGCAACCCCTTCCTGGTAATGGTATATAACCTGATAATTACCGCTGACCCAAAAGAAAATCGTGTTTTATCGCTCCAACGTTGTGGTATAGAGTCATCATGCATCATCGGGACAAAAGCCTGTAGCACGTTAGGTCAGCTGTGTATATGATACAGCGAAAAATAAGGATGAATACGCAAACACAATATTTCGATGGATCCCACCCTATAACCTGTAAGCAACATTTGTGCACGACTTCTTTATAACTCAAGACGTGTGGCTGTAGGAATCACATATGCACTATCCACGCGCCTGCTCGCGCCTACGCGGGCGTCATTCTAAATGATATCTTTATTTCTTGGGCGTTCTGCAGCACCACAACAAAGCACATGCTCTGGAAAATTCAGTTGTGCAACTCTTCTATATACGACTGCCAATGTCCACGGTCTGGAATACAATTCGGTTTGAGATGAAATCTTAGTGATTTCTAGCAATTCACTTCTGACAAAATCGTCTTGGCAAGTTAACTTAAAAGAAATTGCATACGCTTTAAGGTTGCTTAACCGATGTCTGGAAACTGTTGTGCGTAGTCGTGCGCAGATCATCCTGTTGTGTTGTTTTCGTAAATCGACCTTTTGAGCGAGGGCAGCGATCTTTAATACAACTCTAGGTTGCCTGCAGATCCTAAATCTAGAGCATTACAGAAGCAATGACGGGCCCACCATAACGGTGCCTTCTCTTCTTTTTCGACATACTACCGTTCATACGGACCCAGAATTGCTGCTTTCGAACTGTCCTCCATATGTGCTGATGTGTCGGTGGTCTCGTCAAGCTCTGGACCTATCACTGTGTTCGCTGAAGCGTTACTTCCACGCTACCAAGTTCAGCGGGCTTTGTGTTGGCAGCATTTCTATCAATGCGCGTAATAGTTAATCCATCCATTCTTCTATCTTCTATCCCACGTGATCTAACATCACGCAACGGCCATCCGCCAGATGATGCGCCATAACACCTATTCGGAAACTCGTTTCAATCGCCGCTGTGGGGCCATTCTTGCTCGAAGCGCAAAGCAAAGTGCCTGCGATTCGCTGCCGGCTTACTGCTTTGAGCTCGGTTTACCAGCGTTTATGAATTCATTGTTCACTGGACATGGTCTGCAAGACGCGTTTCTTGCTGCTTCGCAGCAGCAAATACGCGTCACTCTGTTACTCGGACAATAACGAGAAATAAATATAATAACACGAGCTGGTAGACAATTACGACACACTAAATCATAAAAGAGGCACCGAATGTACTCATTAAGATTAATGGGCTCGCGAAGTTTTTCTGTACTGGTTCTGTTTTACGCTTCGGCCGCTATTAATCATTGAAGAGGTATTTGCAAAATATTAATTACAAAGCGACCGTCCTGGAAATGGCCGTCTCATTTCCGGGATGTCCCCCTGTGTAACAAGGAGGAAGTTATTACGTCCAATGTTGCAACAATCGCCCTTTGTAATAAATCGCGCGCACGAATCGAAGACGCCCCCGGGCACCAAAGACTTTGAGCTTCAGGGAAACAAAATTGTCGTCACGGGAAAAAATATAGGAAGCGGTTCGAATCATCGGGCAAATCCTCGATGCAGGACACTGCTGCTGCGCTAAATATGAGTTCTATTGAACGGACGCAGCGTAGTACACAGGCAGTGAATCCACAGCGGGCCAACAGCGGCGTCGCCAATGGCGCGAACTGCCGGACAGCTAAAGCCCCACTGCGGCGCTATTTTCGAAGATGCCAAGTTGCAAGTGACAATTCAACGCTCCTGGGACACTATACTGGCAAGTGTCACATAGTAAAACGCTCATAAATTCGCAAATAATCTCGGCTAAGCTATAAAGAGCAAAACCGAAACCGAATCCAATTTAGCAGTACGTTCTTTCGCCTGACGTAGTAACTTGTACAAGCGTCTACGGCTGGCGAATGTTGAAATATGTGTACAGGCAGTGCTGTGTGTCTGTGTGTCGGTTTCGTCGTACGCTGTAAACACACATATCTAGCAGATGTGAAGGCACTTAGGGCGTTTGCTATCGCTTCAATCTTAGGCGAGTTAGGGCCCATTTTCTGCGATGCTCTTCGCTTGTACAGGAAGACGTCACACACGGTGTGACTAGAAGCAAGTGAGCAGGGGAATGCGTCCATATTTAATGGAGATTCGTTTTTTAAGCAAACAGAAAGCACAATATTTCATGACGCACATCTTCATGGCTGCAACTCCTCTTCGCCATCTTTTGAGAATCATATAACAATTGGGGCAGGCGCTTTCAGCTAGCGACATCAAATGGTACACATGTTATTTAAGAACATTGTACATAAATATACCGTTGTCGTTGTTGTCCTCTTAGGAAGACGTTCCTAGGTTTTGCCAAATTAATCCCATAATCTGCCTCAAAGGCTGCATAAACAGCAGAAACATGGCCTTGGTTTCAATTTGCATGAAGTTATTCCATATTCGCTTATATCAACGCGTACTGAGCATCTCTGCGACAGCAATGTTAATGGTATGGTAAAGCTTTATTGTGGAAGCCAGCGAGTTCGTTGGCCTGGGCTAAACCACCGGGTGGTCTATAGCCGAAGGGGGTAACCTCTCGGCAATAGTTAACAATTGATGCAACCGCATTCTGTTCCATGCAACCTGGCGTTTCATTGTAGTCGTACTGTTTTTACGATTTCCTTTCCATCTATTTACTCTAGTAGTGTTTGTTTTGCAAACGAAAACTACACACATTTTTGTTACGTTGTGTGAATGCCTTGGTTATTCCTGCTCTCATTCTTTAACGTGCGAAAGAAGTAAAAATAACATGCGGTAGATGCAGTTCACGTATCATCTTTTTGCATGCAAGTCCTTCTGACGCTTCCTAACTTCGTTGCGTCATGTGTGTTAACGATAATTACTGCAGTTCTTTTTATCAGCAGTGTTTTGGTCAATGAACTATTAACTTCAAATATGCAGTCGTATGATTCGAAAATGCCGTCCCTTTTTCCAGGATAGCTCAGAGTGGCATAAACACAGAAACACTACAGTCACAGTCAGTCGCAATAGCCACATCCACATGATCGCAAACATTATCTTTTTTTTACATATACTCACAAGTAAGAAGGACTTATTGGTCGAGACACTCTACAACATATTCGTTGTTTGGATGGTGTGAATCACACTTGAATGCATGTTCATGTTGACATGAACACTTTGGTGTTCTAGTCAAGGCAGATGGGGTAAATGTTTCGCCTTTCCTTTTTAGTTCCTCTTTGTTCATGTGTTTTCTCTCTACCTGCTTATCTATGACTCCGTCCAGACTCCTCTTCAGCTTCGTGTGTTCCAAATCAGGCCATCATGAAAGCTCATGAAGGAACTGTCAGATAACCAGTTATCTGCTTGTCAGTGATACCGACTAAAATTCCTCAAGCAGGCACGTTCATCGCCAACATGAGGGAAATGAAGAAAAGGCGGTGATCATTTTCTCAAGTAAAAAAATGTTGCTTTTATTTTTTGTTTGTCATATTTACATATAATTTAGAAAAATGGAAAAAAAATCTCGCTTACTTCTTTTTTTTACAATAGTTGACGGTATAAATTATACAAGACAAGTACATACACAACTTTTGTCTCAGTGACGTACGGCATCTCATGCGCATGCGCTCTTTCTGGGGCAAGCACACTCGTTATCCCAAACAAGCACGTAAAGAGGAACAATGTGTTCAGGCAAGGGCTGAAAAACCACGTGATCTGAGGTTATGTACAGGGACTAGCACATTTTTTTTTCTTCCGTGGTGTCAGCCTCGCGGGAACGTATTCGCGACAACAGGAAAATACGTATACGGGTTCGCTCCATTCAACGCTGCATTGCGAACAGCAATGCACACCGCCCACTCCTAGTTAAACGCTATAGGTCTCCACAGCAAACTTATAAAACTAACAAGTCTGTCCACTACTGCTTATTATGCCTGCCTTTTAAGCCAGTTAGAACCGTTTATGCGTAATGCAATTTACGTGTACGCAAAAGCGCCCAACACTTCCAGTACACAACATGAAGCAGACGCAGTGCACTTACTAATGTCATCGCATCTCATTACTTAACACGATCTTCGTTCTGAAATTATTGACATAAATTACGCTTTCACACAGTTAAATCACTCGGGCAGTCGGTACAGTGCTGACCATTTGCTTGGAACCATGGGAGTTACACAAAGGTCTAAGCGACATCTTTTAGTATCACTGTTTTTGATCAAGGTGTCTACATATTTTCAAACTGATTAGTCTCATGGAAATTTTTTTATGCCATCGATGATTGTGTCACGGTATGCACGTGTCCCAAACTGCAGCTTCAGCTGCATAGATAAGCTATATTGCTGTGAGCAGTGTGACTGGTACCGGGTGAAAATTTAGCTAGTAAGAAAATCAAACATTCAGATTCTCACATGTTCTCCTAGTAAGCTTACGACAAATTTCTTTTGTGACTCACTGAGAATGAGATTTCTTAAATTAACTTCAGAGATTTCGAACATGCGACTTGTGATACGAAGACGAGAGATCACCTAGTGTGAGATTCAGGAATAATAATTGCTGCTTTGGATTCTTCTACTTCATTTTAAGCGTGAATGCTTCATATTTTTCGTATGCGTAAAACTGCTGCCGTATCGGCCAGGATGATAGATGTGAGCTCAGTCAGAAGTGCAGCTTGCCAATTCACAATTGGTGCTGAGACTTTGTGGCAGATAACAATCTTTTTAAGCTATGCTGCCGGAAGAAGACAAGAAAGAACAGCAAAATGGGATTGTGTGTGTGTTGAGGGGAAGGGGGGGGGGGGGTGCGAGACCTCCGGTGCACGGTTTTCTGTCTGCATCTATTAAAATAACCGGTATCAAAAACATAAAAAAAATCTACAGTCTAAAACTGAGTGCTTGCAACAACTCGACACATCTACAAAGCCCTACTACACTGCTTGAAACGCAGTTCTTTTATTAAATCCGGTTGCCGAATGCCAGAATACTGATGCGCGTTTTTTTTTTCCTTTATGCAAAATTCATCACCCCTTGAATATTAGCTTGTCTTCTAGATAGGGGTGTGATCGTGAAAAGTCCCTCTTTAGTAGCTGAGAATAACGCAGTGGACAAAACACTCTGTAATGGGACACTAATAAGCGGCCCTTGAACAAACTTCACACAAGTAATGGCGATCATGGTTCTCTGTATCCCGTTGCTCCCAAATTAAATAGCGCGCCTGGGGCAACCAGAGAAATAAGGTTTCTGCGAACCATTGCCCCATTTGGCTTATTTTTTGTGCTTCGTAACAGTGATGCGAAGCAATAAAAGCAGTAAGCTTTTCTTTTGTTGTTGTTGTTCTTCAATATTGTTTCACTTGGTCTTCGCTGCTTCAGCGATCAATCGAATCTCTATTTTTATTGCGGTCATAGACTCATTTGTAATAGCAATCAGCCATTTTTCGGCTATTCGGTCGCATTTCGATACTCTTCATTACCAAAATAGCAGTAAGTTCTGAACCTGTATTTTTACGCGGTCGTAGACTCATTTGTAATAGCAATCAGCCATTTTTTCGGCTATTCGGTAGCATTTCAATACTCTTCATTACGAAAATAGCAGTAAGTTCTGAGGGAACAAAAATAGCTACAGCATCTGAATACATATACGGACATGAACGGGCAATGGGAGCCTCACCAAGCTTCTTGTTTCCCTAGTTCTGGAGAGATGACCCGAAAATTTGTTACTGCTGGCCTTTCTCTGACTCATCATTTTTTATTTAGGGCGCTGTTTCCATCGCGAAGCGACGTAGTCCAATACTTTACTGCATTCGCTGTTAGAGTAGATCTGTGCTCCACGTGCAAACAATACCATCTCATTTTGCAATACTCCATGGTAGACGAGAATTTGGGGCTGGAGCGCTGATACGGATGCGAAGATCTAACATGGCTTCGAAAAAGTCGTATCACCAGGAAATTCCATGCTAGCTCTGGTATCTTAAAATGCGGAGAAATCACAATGTCTGGGGTCCAGAAGCGCCAAAGCCGCGATGAAGTATGAGACATGAAGCAGTGAGGGTCCCTAGATTCATCTTCACCAGCTCGAGTTCAATCCAAGTACGCTAGTGTTGTTGCCATTCGCCCCATTGGATTGTAGCTGCCGTGATGGGTATCCAACCTGCCACCTCGATCTCAACGCTTCGACACCTCAAATGAATCAATCTATCGTGCAGGTCGTACCACTAGAATCGGTTCTTTGCCTAATAGCAGAGAAGGGGTTCTTGAATTATGGCCATTATCGCTGCGACTGTCATCGCCATGAAATAAATAACGACCGTGAGTTGACGCACTCGACAGGGATTCGTCGTGAAATAGAAAGAGACGTGCGAACTTTATCGTATCGTTCCTTTAATTACACTCCTCAGCGGTAGTCCTCACAGCTCTGTTTTCTGACGGCACATCCACACGTACCTACCCATGATGTCTAATATCATTCGGTTGGTTCTCTTTCGATTTCAAGGTACAGAGCGACCAGTGTTACAAATTTCTGAAGCTTGACGGCTAGCTGTGCAAGCGGAGTAAAATTAAACCCGAATCATTTCTTTGATTCAAATCCTGGACCACAACAGGCAACATCGAGGCACCTGCTCCAGAACAGCAACATTCACACGCGTGCAGTGAGAAAGAATGTCGTAGACAAACGGGCTTCCATCCGCATTTAACATCGCCCGGAGCGTCTCAACGGTATGCGAGGCAACAAGGTGCGCCGCAGAAAGAGCCCGTAGAGGCGAGAAAACAAAAGTAACGAACCGAACGGCGGCGAAGGCCAATGTGAACGAAAACAGGCAAGAGGAGGGGGTCCGGTCCGGCCGACACCAGAACGATTAGCGCCCCCAAAGCTTGTGCATCAGGCGCCTGTAGCCCTCGAAAGCGATCAAAGCGAAGCGTTTGAACAAATGAAATGGCGTGGGGATGGGAGAGGAGGTGGGGGTTGAGGTGAGGTGAAGGCCTTGCCGGGAACGTACTAAATGAGCCAGGCTCCGTACGGGGTCATGACGGCTGCTTTTCGGCCACTCCGGGCGGCAGAACGAGAGAGTAGGGGGGGGGGGGGGGGGGTGGAGAAGAGACTGCAGGAATGCGCAAAAGAGGCAACGAGGAAATGAATCAAGTAAGAGCGGTTTCAAATAAACAAGACGAAGTCAACCTTCGGAAAGAAGGAAAAAGCTGCTTGAACACCAAATGCGGAAAGCAAAACACGCTTAAAAAAAAGGGGGGGGGGGGGGGGGGCAACAGCTGGAGTGGCATTCGAACCGCGATGGACGCTGCTTTCGCGGTGTTGTTGCCGGTTCTCGAGGAGAGGGAACGCCCCATTAATTCTACCACTCCCCAAAAACGTCTCAATTCTTGTTCGAGGTCGGGAAACACACGCGCGCCGCAGTGTACGAACCCGAAACAAAAGATATATCCTGTGGTAAGACGACGGCCAGGTGTGATACCGACATACGTGAGGGGTAACCCGGCTTGTCTGTACGTCGTTATCTAAGGGCAACTGATTCGTGCGCCTAGTCACAGGAGCAGTAACGTAATGGCGACGCTAGTTCACCTGGCAGCCTGTAAACATACAGGTCTATGCGCACAGTGAACTCGACTCTAAATATCAACGCAACATCAATTTCCATTCTGGTACTTTTTTCTTATTAATAATCGTTATTTTATCGTGTTTACACCTACAGCTGATAAACAAAGGCTAATTTTCATGGTTACCCCGGGATCACAGCGCTGTGACATCCGTAATTGTGACGATAGTTACCTAGAACGATCATTTCACTAAGTTTCCGGCGTTTACAACTGATCACGCCAACAATTAAGCTACCGACGGGTTGTTAGCCGACCTCCAACAGCAGTTGTGGAGCCTGGTTAGACAACGGCTAGCTGGACCGAAAGGTTGCACATCGTTGTCGTTCGCTCCTTCTTCTTTCCTCACTACGTCGTCTTCTTGAATACTCGTCCTCGTCTCAAAGTAACAGTAGCCGCGTACGCTTTCCCATGGACGTTATGTCCCCGGCAGCTATAAACGTAATGCGCTCATTTAGCATCCTTCCGTCAAGCACGCTTCCCTGACGCATTCTGCTGGCGCTACGGTCCGGCCGGTATAATACACAGTGTAACGCGTGCGCTCCGCGTTCCCTTTCACTCTGGCCGGGGCTGTAAAGATGACAATCGCTGTGTACTGCGGTTGTTTACGACCCGACGTTCCTTTCGACAGGACCGGCCACAGAGGGACGGTGGCTGTGGTTTTACGACCGCTGCGAAGACTCTCTTCCGCACCGGAAGTCGCACGAGCTTGTTACAGGAGAGCTTCGCTTAACTCAACTCTAGCCATGGTGACGGGTTCCCGTCTCAGTAACGACCACCTTCCTGCTTCGCTTGACGTATAATGGCACCATGTGCCGTGCATCCTACCGAAGCGAACTGCGCCAGTGGTATCTGAATAGTATTGGTTGATTCGTAGGGTTTAACGTCCCGAAACCAGCTCTGGTTATGAGAGACACCGTAGTGGAGGGCCCCGGAAATTTCGACCACCTGGGGTTCTTTAACGTGCATTAACGCACAGCACACGGGCCTCAACATTTCGCTTCCATCGAAATGCAGCCGCCGCGGCCGGGATTCGATCCCGCGACCTTCGGATCACGAGCCCAGAGCCATAACCACTAGACCACCGGGGCGGGGCTGTCTGAATAGTAGTGGCATGCCGTCATTTCGTCCAGTACGGCCTGTCAAGCTGATGTCTCTAGCTGTCTTTTTTCCCCATATTTCAATCGATCAGTATGTCCCCGAAAGCACAGTGGTATCTTCAAAAATAAATCATATCAGACTTGTAACTCAAGTATCTGCCTGGGTATGTTGCTTGTCAACTTCGCATGCTGAAACTAACCTTGTATTGAAAGTAAGCTCTTTCTTGCTCTTGCGTCCGAGGCTATCAAACATCGATTCCGCGGGGTGAAGCCGCAGCTATGAATATGAGAGACGCCGTAGGGGAGATCTTCAGCAATTTCCACCCCCTGGAGTTCTTTAATGTGCACTGACATCGTACCATACACGGGCCTCAACATTTCGGTTCCACCGAAATGCAGCCGCCGCGGCCGAGATTCGATCACGAAACCTTCGGATCAGCACCCGAGTGCCATAGCCCCTAGACCACCGTGGTGGGGCTAAAGAAATATTGGACAAAGGAGGCTACAGGGCCAAGCTCGCCATCGTCTTGTAGCTTTCGTCACGTAGCCGTCTCTTCTATATCTGTTGCTTCTGTGTTCATTGTATCTTCAGCTGTTCTTTCATCTTCAGTCATGTACCCACTGACAGACCCAAGTGTCGGCAATGTTGTAACAGGAATAAAAGTAAGACTGTAAGAAAAGATTGACAGAGCACGCAGAAAATCTAGCTTACGCTGCACTATGCTACGTCCGCAGGCCCGAAAGTCCTTCTCTTTCCCCTTGACGACATTGTCAGAACAATATCAGTAGTTGAGGTGCAACAAGCAGATTAATAGAGTGTTTACTTGATGTCTATAACAGCGCGATGTTCTCAGAGGTGTGCAGTCAGACATAGAAAATATTAAGTGGAGGATTTCTGCTACTGTGCCAACAGACATATGTTCCGGATAAAAGGTATATGTGAAAGGCGACTGTAATGTTTCTGTAAATGCTCTCAACTATCTGAACTCAATTATCTGAACTCAATTTCTGAACTAATGAGACAACTAAGCAGGGACCTTAGCCGCTTTCTCTATTTGCTGTTTGCGCTTTCCTCATAGTACTAACGGTAACAAACGATTGCATTGTGGGGGTAGGCTTGTTGTCCGTTCCGGAATGAATTACGCAATCCCAACAATTATGTCCGTGCAGTGAACAAACTGTAGGAAATTTCTGAACGTCTTAATATTTATTTTAACGTCGTACTCTATTCCGTATGAAAATTCTCTATGGATTATTGCGCCCTCTCGACATTAATTTCTTAGGACGTAATTATTCGCTGTGTGAGCATGAGTGTGCTTAGAAGTGTTTTATGAAGAAATTAGAACAATGATATTCGCAGGATTGATCAGTGATATAGGATTTTTTGAGCAATCAACGAAATTCAGACAGGGTGCTGTTTTTGTTGTGAGAAGTCACTCTCAACATACTGACTCTAAGAAAGCGCTATAGCCGGAGCTAACTTAATATAGCGCTTCGTTTTTGCAGGTCTACCACCGTCTCCACCGACGCTTTAAGAATGTTTTGTTCATTGGTACTTTATATGGCTTCCTTCATAACACGTGCCTGCAAGATGACAATCTGGCGATTGGATCAACTTATACCTCCCCAATATTTCTTGCTTCTTTTGCTTTTTTGATTCAGATCAGCTAAAAGCATCGAGAAGCTAAAATGTATTAGCGTTATGCTCGACACGCCTACTTTAAAAACACCTTTCTCGCTCAAAATTTCTTCCTACAGATTGTGCACAACACCTTGAAAGAGAGGCAAGGAGTGCGTCCATTCAAAGCAGACTTTGTTGTTTACGAGACGAACATTTCATTTGATTGTAGTTTCATAGGCCGAGATATCACCACAAACAGGAACCAGGAGCGACAATGTGCTGCATTAAGCTACTTCGAAATGACATTTTCTGATGAACATGAAAGATCCCCACCAAGAACATTGGCACAACTGGAAGGGCAGAACGTAAGGAGAGTGGGAAAGGAATGCCTGCTGGAAAACATACTTCGCATGATCGTCTATGCTGCTGTTATGCTCTTTGGTTCCTTGAGGCTTGCCAGTCAGAGAAAAAAGGGAGGGGAGTCTTACTTTCAGCTCCAGTAGAAGAAATGCTAAACAGAAAGAGGATTTGATTTTCACTGGAAACGACCTCCCGACAAGATATATTCCTCAAGCTTTACTCCTTTTTCTCCAGATGATATGCACTTACATTATTACGCCACTTCAACGTTCGCCTTATGAATTTCAAGTCACTGGAAATTCGAGCCACATAATAAAAGCAAGCATGCCTCATAGTCATTTTAAAAGGCATCAAGTAATTTGTTGCCAAGACCATTCCAAACCTAAGCTGAATCCTCAGTCATTTAAGTCCGCTTCACATAGGCACGAACAAAAGCTACCAAGGACGCCAGAAGGCGGCGAGATGTCATATTGACAAGACTTCAACTATGATGTCAATGGGCAAGACTGTTAAATGCAGGTAAGCCCATATGATCCTTCAGACAAGTCGAACAGACTATTGCTTCCCATGCAGTACGTTTCCACACATCCCAGAATCACACCCTAAATCCTAGACGTGTTTGGTGAGAACGCTGATTGAATAGCATATATCGAATGCCTGACTCACGCTGTCTACTCGTACCATGCGCATAATCTCTGAATGCGTTGCGCGGTGCATCATAGGCAAGGTTCCTTTTCGCTTTAGGAAGTGCTGCCGTTAGAAATCAGTAAAGTAGGAAGTGTCGTAGAAGGTTCTGTGTACACCTTAAAGCTTTAGTGGTGCATACTGATAACTTCTGGAGATTTGTTGTTGACACTACTCTTCCAATTATCCGTGTGGTGCTCACACGCTTTAGCCTCGCACATTTGTACGTGCAAACTATCAGAGCCTTTGGAAGACGCGAAGAAAAACAGTCGTCGAAGAAGACCATAAAATACCTCTGCCCACACTGCGATAACCTGCTGGGAACCTTCTGAAAACATTGTGGTCACTGTTCTTGGCACAACCAGTTGTATGATTATTCTAATTACTTTAAAATTTTCTTCAGCATGGCGGTCGTCGTGCACCTCTAAACCGTCACAAGACATATTAGAAGGACAATGCACGAGGGACGGCTAAGAGATATCTTCTCTCTAACAGCCATAACCCGCTGGAACACGTTGAGATCTTGACACTATGTGAAATTTGTTTACACTACCTATTTGGAGGCGTGACTGGCCTATAACCGTGTAGTTGTTACATACGGCTCCGCACCTCGCACACGCGCCGCCGCACCCGAGTCTCGTCGAGGAAGCATCAAAAGAAAAACGGTACCGAAGAACGGACACGGCATCGAGCGTTGATTGCGTGCGTGTTAAGCGCCAAGTCGTGACTGACGTGGCACAACGGTAGCCATGTCGTGAGAGTGCCGATTGGCGGGGAGGGCGGCCAGGGTACGAAGGGGAGTCGGGTGAGGTTGCGTCGAAGGGAAGAAGGTAGTGGGAGTTGAAGGCACGCACGAAGGAACGGCTGGCAAACACTGGTAATTGATAACGAGACGCGGGTCACGACACCGCCGGCCGGCCGGCCGGCCGCGCGCGAGCATGCGTGCACAAGACCGTTGCAGTTCCCCGACGAGGTGAGCTTCGTGAGCGACCTGTTTGGGCTGCTCGTCCAAAAGGGTGCCGCTGGCTGCCCCGTGCGTAGTGTACGTTGAAGCGGGGATGCACGGACGGCTCGGGTGAGGAGGCCAGTGATCGCCATGAAATCCTCATTAAGGGGCGGGCTAGTGAACTCCCCCCCCCCCCCACACACACACTTCTTTCTCGCCTCTCCCTCTCGAAGACGGGACCATTTCCGAGGAGTCAAGCCTCTCAGCCGCCTTCTTCTTCCTTGTTCGGCGTGCTCGACGAAGCTTTTCGCGATGCTACGGCGTTAAAGAACTCGCTACCAGGAACGTCGGGGGGTACGACGAAACAAAAAGGAACGGCGTCGGAATAAAAGCAAGGGACCAAGAATAAAGGTTCGCACTGAATGGGGCGCTGGTTCACGACCCTCTGGCACGGGCTCGCCTCTCCCGGCCTCTCATATCTTGCGCACCGTGCTCGTTAGCTTTTAGCGCCGCGGCGTGCGTGTAGGCATTTCACCACCGTGCTAGGAGTGGGAGAGGCTCTTTCGAGCCTTTCGATGGTGATCTCTCTTTGAGGGAACGTAGTTTGCCGGCTGTGAAACGTGCCGGCGATGAGGAGCTTCATTGCTCGTCACGAATCTCTCGGGGAGTAACACGGTTCCCTAAAGATATGCGCGTTGATTGAGCTATTGACCGAGGGGCGAGAACAGTTTAGGCATTCGTGAGCTGGTCTGAGTTATCTATTTGCGGTAGGGGGTCTTGGATCATTGATGTCCCGTAGATTGGATGATGCAGGCATCGTGACCTGGCCTCGGATGTTTATTCGTCGATTTAGGAGCTGGGAGCCGTTATTACTCGAAGCGCCTGCTTGATGGCGAGGCTGTTGCAATGATTGTCGCGTTTGTCTTCGCGTAAAGAATTGTAGGTTGAGAAACCTGGTTGTTGCTGTTCTGCTTCCTTGTTGTGCATTATTACTTTTTGAAGCAAGGAATGCGTGAACCATGTGAAAAAGCTTAAGGAACACAGTACTTATAACACAAATTTTCGTACTTGTAACACAGTAATTTTTAACTGAATATTTGTCCATTGCGTTTGCATCAGCAGTTCAGGTCATACTTAATGACTGCGGATAACAGAACCCTCTGATATTTGCAGCATGCTGACGCCTCCCGAACCTCCCCCCTTCCCCCCAAGGAAGAAAGATGTTCAAATGTGTCTATTTGAGGGAAAAGCAAATTTAGTGACATATTACTAGTAATTATTGACCTTTTTCATTACATCAAAGAGTCGCTCCGACACCCCTGAGCCGTAGCTCTGCGTTGTTGCAAGCACTTAGTGGGATAGCTTAGGCAAAAACTGTGGAGACCTGTATTAAAACAATTTGTTCCCTATACTTGAAACAATATCTGGTCCAACACTGTGACAGGAACACGTAGGGCATAGTCTGACTCTCGCTTAACAGTGATGCAAGCAAGGGCGGTTGATCTGTTGCAAACATTTGCGAGGAAATTTTGTTCGCACTATCAGAATCATCCACATTGGAGACCAGGAAGCGTAAGCTGGCATCCCACGAGGTACGAGAGAACTTGTCGCTTTCCAATTATTGAAAGCACTACACGATAATCTAACGGCCGATCTTGCAGCAACAAACCTCCAGCCATTGATTGCTTGCTAGACGTGGCAGACACACATACAAAGATGTAAGAAACACTTCATAAATTACCTAACAAATACATATTTAGGTTCTAGGGCGCCGATGCTCTCGGAGCACGTCCCAAGTTTGCAACTTTCTAGGGTAGATACGTATAAACAAAAGTTTGGTCTACAGCTGCAGCGACGGTCACGTATTCCCATCTGACTGCCTCAGCTCGCTGCCAGTACAAGCCTTGCTACGTACAACAGGAAGAGTTCCAAATTTCCTAGGCCTAGCCACGCTAGTCGCGTAAGGTTAAACTAACGAGGAAGTCAGAACACACCTTGACTATCCGTGCGCTGCCTGGGCCGAGACGCATCTTTGGAGACCGCTCGCACAGCGCAAGCAACACCTAGCCGGGTAAAGTGCGAAGCACTCACTCCGGCATCACGTTGCGTACGTATCACAAGAGCAAACATGTGTTGCCGCACGTAACAACTCACCCCCTGCGAGTCTCCCAACAACGTTCCATTGTTCTCTAAGCGCCGTGGAAAGGTTTACCGTAGAACGTGGCCGTACTTATCCATGCACCTGCGTATTTGCGTGTTCACCTGAGCCAGCCGCTTGTTGAGGATTTTGACGCTGCGCTCTGGCAGGAAGGGCAGGTAATTATCCATGCCGGGGTCACTGCTGTTAAAAGCACTGTACAGTCTTCGGCCCACATCTCTATCACGGACGAGTCTGGCCACGGCATCAGCCGTGCCTTTCCTAAAGACACAAAGGGAGTCCAGGAGGGACCGATGGAACACTTCGTATTTGTCCAGCAGCCTGTAGCCATGCACTAGCCCAGACTCGTTGTCCAGAAACACTAAAAGACCCGTGGTCTTTTGCCGGACCAGGTTGTGCGCGGGGGCGTTCATCATGTCCGGATTCCACTGCAGGTTGAACATGTTATTCACGATGCGATCCAGGTTCGCGGTGAGGTAGTCGAAGACGATCAGGTCCGACCACTGGACCAGGTCTCGAATCTCTTGCTGCGTCTTGTTAACGACGTCCGGCGGATGCAGCCGGCGAGTGGTTGGCGACCGGAATTCCTCCGGAATGAATGTGGGCACCAAGTCGTCCACAAATTTGGTGAGCACCACAGGTCTGTCCGAACGCCACTGGGCCAACTCCAGGCTGGACCTCACGGGATCCCAGCTTCGTCCCGCGGCCCGTGTGAGCAGTGCTGGTGGGAGATTCCGGATTCCCAGCTCTCGGGACAAGTAGAACGAGAAGAGTTCGCCTTGAATCTGGTCGTTGTTCTGCCGGTAGCGAGCACAGCTGAGCACGCCGGTGTCGAACACGATCAGCCTGTTCTGCATGCGACCACATCCCTCATACACAGCCCGGACGGTCGATCTCCTGGCGGTGGCCCGCCACCGAGACACGTCCTCTTCGCTGCTCAGAGAGCCCGCGGCGACCAGTCGCTCCACGGGTCCCGCCCAGAAAATTCCTCGCACCGTGCCCTTCTCGGAGCGGCGAGGCAGCAGCGACAGGTCCGATCCGTTGAGCGCACGGGAAGCTGCCGCGGCGCTCCCCGTCGGCGGCCGAGGGGGGCCGCTGGAAGACGCATTGCCCGGCCGCTCATGCTGCGAGCCGGCCTCCACCTTGCTGCTGTTGCTGCTGCGGGCCAGCTCCCTCAAAGGGAGCAGCAGGCCGACGGTCATGCCGAGGCAGAAGGCGAGGCCCGCCGTGGCCAGCCAAGTCCTGCGCCAACGCATGGCTGCATCCATGGGTCCCCGCTGCCGGAGAAGAAGTGTCCGCGCTCGCTTCACGGCAAACTGATCGCGGACAGGGGGATGCGATTGCCGAAGAGCCGGTGCTCGCCGTGCATGGCAGCACGTGCTCGTGTCGATCACCAGCAACAACGTAAGCAGGAGAGCATCACAGGATTGCCGATGGAGCACACAACACCCTCAACGCCGGGATCCCGTCAACGACGACGGCACTGCACCACCGACGAAGCACAAACTGCCGAAGCACAACACTGGTGGACGTTCCGTATCGCGCGATGTGCGGCAACGCTGCCTGGGGAAGGTTGGCTCGGCTGCGCGTAGGTGGTGGTGGCTGGCGCGTCGGTCCACCGCAGCCGGGATGACATGTCTTCCGGGCACTATCCACAACCAAGTCACACGGCTGACTGACGGCCCACACCGGGTGTGGGGGCGCCTTTATACCTAGGCCCTCAGCTGAAGTGGAGCGACCGCCACCGCCGCCGCCGCATCGACAGCAACTGGCCGTACACCACCACTGCGCGGAGGGGTAAGGCACACGTCGGGGGGAAACCGCGTGGTGCCTGGCGCGTACGAAGCTGCCTACTCGCGGGCGCTGCGCAGCCAGCTCTGCACGCTCTCGCATCCCGGCCGGCTAGCCACGCCGGCCAAGGAGCGTGAGGGAGAGACGGGGAGAGGGCATGCGCGCGTTTGGAAATGCGCTCGGTGGCCGGCCGGCAAGTTCTTTAGCCGGCAGCGCCCTTGCTCGAAGAAGAAGAAGAGGGGGGGGCGGCATTGGGGCTTGTCTCTCACAACGAGTCTCCTCCCTCCGCGGGGGGAGTTGTGTACGTCATTCAGAAGGGGGATCCGATGAGGAAGAGGCAGGGGAAACACATTGAGAGAGGGTGTCACTCGCCCATGTGCCTGGGTCGCGCTGTGGTGGTGCTGGTATTCTCTCTTCCAGCTGGTGCTTTATTATTGTTGGTGGGGGGTACATCGCTGGGCGAGAGCGTTAACGGAGGGGAGGTATGGCTGCGCCTCGGCGCTAGTGTACGTGCAGGACGAGGAAACTGATGAGAGAGAAGGTTTCCGATGGTTCGCAACGGATGCCGTCGGTCCTGGGCGCGGGCGAGCACACGCGGCGGCGATGCCTCTTCGGCATACTGCTCTGTTACTTCTTCTTCTTCACTCCACCTTTTATGCTTCTTTTTGCAGCGCGTCTCGTTGTCCTCCGGGAGGACGCGGCTGCAATTCGGCGACCGACGGGCAGCGGGGAGCTGTAGCCCTGCGGAGTCACGCCCTTGCACAAGCAGGGGACGGATGTCTTCTGCGTGTCGTCCATCTCATTCTCTTGTGTATATACATTGCCGCATCCAGACCATTTTGTGTATCAGACAAGAGAGAGGGACGGCTTCGGCAGGGAGAGAGAAACCAAAGAGGTTGTTTGTGTGTGTGTCTCTTTGCGGACGAGCCCCACCGCTGTTTCCACGTGCTTGGAAGCAGAGACGCGAAAGGAGAACGGGGCGATATGAACATTCCTTTCACGCATCGCCGAAGCCTGAGAAGAGGCAGGTGTGGGGAGGGCAGAGTATGAACGGATAGAAGAAAGTGGGCACGAAGGACCCAAGCCGAGTGTTCCTTTTCAGGGGCAATTGAACATCGCGCGCAAAGCAGGCATGAGAAGGGGGGCCGGCGGAGCTTCACTTGGAAGGGGCCGCGTGTGGGATTCCATTCCCCAAGGGGTCCCTCACTTGCAGAAGCGGCTAGTGTTTACCAATTGCCGTCGCCGACACGCAGCTGCAAACCCAGAGGCTGCTTCTGGCTCATATCCGTGGGACAAACATAGCGCGAGCACCCCGTGGCATGAGGGACAATGCACAGGCCTTCCGTCAAAAGAACTGCGTACGTTGAGAGCAACGGCTTGGGATAGGGCTTTGCTTTCTCTCGGATAACCGACCGGTGGGGAAAACGCGCGTTTTATCGCAGTTCCCAGAAGCACAGAAAGAAGAGTTGCGGGACAGCATTATCTGCCACCCACTTTGCGCCGCCCCCGTATTCGCACCTGAGCAATTCGTGGACGTGTACAGGGACCACACACCGAACCCTCCTCCTTCCTCTGTCAGGCACGTCCTCCACCTCGGCTCTTTAGCGACGTCTTTCTCACTCTTCTCACCTCTTCGTGACTTCTAGCTTTTTAGTTTTTTTTTATGTTTGGATCCGAGCTCTCTGCGGTTACCTGTTTTGTTGCCTTACCAGCCTAGCTTCCACAGGAGGAGCACTATTCGCACCTGCGCGACTTACGTGGTGGCTTCCGACTTCTCTGTGCCTCTTGCGGTAGTCCCGACTCTGCATTTCGCGTTTTCTTTCCCATTTCCGGCCAACAAAGACCGGTCAAGCGCCGACCATACGGAAAAAAGAAAAGGTACGACAGCGACAGTGAGGCCTAGATGTCGTTAATGTCCTCCTTTACAACCATATCGCTCTTTGTCACGTGTTTTATTATGGATTCGTAGTCCTTATACATTGCTATGAGAAGAGGGGAGGGGGGGAGGACACCGATCGGCTATTTCCACCCGATTCGTTAGTATCTCTATCCACGACCCGGAGATACGTATTAAGAGAGGGTGAAGAAGGGGGTTATAGAACCCCCGTTCTCCCTCCCCTATCCTCTATGCCACCCAACCTTCACGAGCGAGGCATTACCGGCACGCGGAACGGCGTATTCCCCCCCCCCCCCCTCTTTTCTGGAACACACCGCACCATAGGAGCCAACAGCAGGCATGTCTTCGCAGCGACGCCACGTTGATACCGTATTAGGGGCGTCTACTTGCGAAGCATTCACTCCATCCGCTTGCTCTTACCCTCTCTCGTTCTCTCGACAAGCAAGCTGCTCGCGTATAAATATACATAAGGGGAGAAATTCGGGCAGCGCATCGAATTGGCAGGATTTATTGATGCGCACACGGCAGCGAGGTCTTCTTCTACCTCACTGCTCGGCCGGCCGATAGATGCGGGAGACGAATGGCCCCCCACGAAAGCCCAAGCATGCCATGCGACGAAACGCCATTTTGCGCCCAAAGAATCCCGAGGTGCTGGCGCTCATTGAAACGACCTTAAATGAGTTTTGCAGCGGACGCCGGGCGTCCTCCTGCCGCATCGGCGGCAATCTCTGGGTGTACCGTAGAGATTAGCGAGAAAGAAAGAAACAGTGGAGTGGAAGGCAGGGGCACTCTCCAGGCAGTTGCGGCAGTAAAAGGAAGGTCCAAAAGATATAGTAGGAGATGTAATCGTGCGGTGCTGTATTGGAAGGCTGCTAACCCCCCGCCCCTCCAACAAGACCCCATCTTCTACCAGCTTGACCTTCCCTCGCTGACTCGTATACAGAAACATTTTACCTTTCCAGAATGTCTTGTATACGGCGACGGCAATGGGTTTGTTTCCACGGCTAAGAAGGAGGGACCCTGGCCGATATTTTGTACTATACGCTCTTGGAATGACCGTGCGGGAACCTGCAAGACATATACTGATCGAAATGGCTTGCTCGGAGACCTCGCGTAGTTTTCGTTTAAGAAAGACAAGAAGCAGGCTGGGAGGGATTCGGAATTGCGGAGGGGGAGGCGACTAAGGGGCAAGCAATTATTATAGAACTACTGACACGGGCGCTAGAGCCTTTTCTGGCCGTAGGTGCTGTACGAAAAAACATAACAGAAGCGATGTTTGTCTTAAAGAGACGTTGAAGACATCCGTGAATCAGTTGATATGGGGGAGAAGCTTGCGAACCTCTTCTGTCGTTACGTGCGAGAAAAACGCTGACTTCGCGACCTCGCGGAAAAGAAAATGAAGGGCAAGCTTCGGTTTCATGTACTTCGTTCTTACCTGCCCTGATTCCCACGAGCATCATCTATCTAGAAAGCACTTTCCTTCGCTGGTACTATAGGCATTCGTTACATCCAGTTTCATCCTCCCGAAAATCTTTTAGTGCATTCTCTGTTCATTGATAAGCGAAAGCGTCGATGCTGTCAAGATTCATGACGTCAGCCGAACGAGCAGGAATACCGGGGGCAGAAAATAAGCTACAAAGAAAAACTGCGCCAGAAAAGCGGCCTAATAAAACGAACTCTCCGCAAAGCGATCGCCCACCTGTTTACAGAATATAGGCAGGGAAACTCGGGAAGCAAGAAAATATAAAAAAGGATTAGGTCTTACAAACTCTCTGAGAGTAGAACTGTGAGGAAGTGTTCAGGATCAGTACATCCCTTCTTCGACGGTTGAAGCCGCCGACCTGCAGAAGAGGGCAGACAAAGACAGCTAATGAATCACGAAGGCGTGTCTGTGTCGACTTTTCAAATCGTGAAATACGAAGGCGACCCGCTCATTAAGGAAAGGCCAAGATAATATCCAACCATTGCCGTCGGGAACGTCCAATATAAAGAAGTTAACTGAAGGGCGCTGGAGATGAGCGAGATGCCGTGCAGTGGTCGTAAAAGAAGAAATGACAAGATAAGAAAATCCGGATTCTTACCGGCCTTAATTGTGACGTATATAGCATTGGAAATATGTGTTTCACTGAAGCGAAAATACCCAAACACGGACAGCCAAGCTCTATTCCTGATATTTCTTTATAGTAAGACCTCGTCAGTTCAAAAATGCTACATATAGTTCACTCTTTTTCGCCACCATGTTTCAAAATGAATATCATTATAAAAAATCTCATCCTCATTAAACAACCGTAGCAAAGATAGACGTGCTACAGAACTGGTCTGTAGGCTTTTCCATATCGTACATATATAGAAAGCAGGATGGAATACTATAAGGCGGAATCTACCTCCTGGCAACAGCACTTTTAGTTTCCCGTTGTCAAGTGGGCTACCATGGCTCTTCGAGGCCCCATTATGACTGTAACCTCGCCTCGCCGTAGAACGCTTAAGATAAGGGTAATTGTTGGGACCTTCATCGGATAATTAATGAATCGTACGTTGACCATTACACAGCAGCTTTTTCTTTATAGAAGAGGCCTGGCGAACGGAGCAATTAAACTAGTTTCCGGTATCCAAGCATCGTGCTTTCCCTAAACCATCTCGAGATTGCACCAACATGTCTTCGTAGAAGCGATCCGTGGGAACAGTTCCGCCGTCATGGTTAAAATGAGTATATAGCTAGCTATCCATGCTTACTCTATCATGACAGCTCTCAACAGCGGCTACATCGATTCAAATCGCAATAACGAGGTTTCTGGACTGCTATACTAGCCTTTGAGCGCTCCGCTGAGAACGTATAATTTATGTCTGCACTCATTTATCATTGAGTGCTCCATCAAGTGCACTCATTTGTGCAGCTGAGGCTTCGAATGGAGTCGTGTAATCTACAACTGGCTAATACAACATACAGCACCGGCTCATTGCGTATAGAGCGTGCATGATCGCGTAGATCAACATTGCGCCCGATGCAAAGAAACCGGTATAGAAACCAACCGCTGTGTCAACTTAGATATCTAGAAGTAGGTCACCGTGTATGATATAGGACGCTCTTCAATTACTGACGGCCAAAACCGTTCCTCAAGTTCTCATAAAGAATCTCTCGCTTTTTTATGTCATTTTTGGACGAATATATTTTGCTTTGGGATTTGTTGCGACATTGTATTTCCGGCATGTATATAAATAGTGTTATTCCCCTGTTTATTCACATTTTCATTATTATTAAACGTAATGAAGTCTTCTATACACTGTCGCCCCCCTCCCCCCCCCCCCCTCCCCATCCACCTAGAAAATGAAAAAGCTGTACTTGCCACTGCAAATCTCTCACTTCGTGTAAGTTAGAGAAACACGATTTTTTTTTAAACACAGACTGTTGAACATCCCACAATTCTATCTTTACGCATTATCACTTCATATATAGATTCTATTATTCTGGTCAGGAAAGGTGATAAAACCTTTCGTCAAAAACAACTAAACAATAGCGCATCCTCAGCTTTTCGACACGAACACTACTAATTTGACACGAGGCGAACAAATTATCGCCTTCGAAAACCTTCGATTATTTTTTTTCATACCTTAGATGTTCGTCCCAAGATTGACGTTCTATTTAGAAAACATTTATGCTGCAATCCTCATTCACCTACTTTAAATGTAAAAGAACATGGTAATTGTGTCTTACCTCTCTAATTAGATAATGTTGCAATCATGTTACATCCAATGAATATTTCACAGTTTTCCACGGCTGATCTGTAACATTTGTTTGCGTCTTACCTAATAATGGACTATTGAAATTGCATTTTCTTTTATTCCGCTTTACATCGCTTGCCATTTCACTTTGATGTAGTGTCTTATAATAATGTGTAATAATGATGCAACTGCATGCGTCTGAACTACCGAGAGCAGATTGGGCCTTTGTCAGCTGTAGAAGACACCTTTAGCCCCAGTCTTCCTCGTTCTGCAGTGTATACTGCAGACAGAAATTTAAAAAATGTACTTTGTATTCATATTGTATAGTTCCTAGACTAGTCGCGGGCTGCAGAGATTGACATTCAATCGCGTGTGGCTCATCCTCGCATATCCTTGGCCGGTGAATGTGTACGTATGAGGCACACGTTTTGTTATCGTTGATGTCGACGCAGATGACCAAGCGTGCCAAGTCATTGATGTCGTCACGTGTCAGTCATGTTAGTTTTCACGTTCGTAGCCTTCCATGTCGGTTTGGTACGTTCCAAGAGGCGCGTTTGGCCCCACCGGCTTTGGTACCACGACCGCTAAGACAATACGGGAAGGTCCATGTGGGACCCTCCCTTGTTGAAGTATGCACCGTTCCGCATGTGTCGCGCATCATGGTTGTGCTTCGCGTGGCAACGATCCAGTCATAAATGAGACCGTCTTGTCTCATGCATGGCTAGGCTAGAATGTGGTGTATTGCCTGGAGAATTCAATAAGTGTCAAATGAATGCGGGCGGATTGTTGGCCATTGTACTTCTGTGGCCGCGCACAGCTGGCTACCTGACCTCGGTACCATATAACATAATCCTACTCCCTTTGGTCTCTATGATCCCCTATAAACAACCAAACCTATACATCTGCTGTACGTGAACACGTAGAAATTGGGCACATGTTATGTGCAGCAACTGAGTGAAAGAAAACTGCCTCGTTGCTTGTATCACGACGTCGGCACTAGTGCGCGAGTGGCACGGCCTCCAGGAGACACACACTGACCTTGGCTAATGAAGCAACGAAGGCAAACGCACACCCTGTAACGCTCCGCTCAATCTTCAGGGATGGAAGCGTGCGAGCTCTGGCAAGGCGCACACATAAGAACAATTATTACAAATGACATTCACCAACAATGCCTTCTGTAAATGATGCTCCTTGTCTCTGCACTTCTGGCGCCATTGTTCTCGTGCCTCTGTTCATTAAAAATATGTGATCCCAAATGCGGTTACAAGGCGGGTATATTGCCAAGTGGTATTTATAACGCGATAGCTTTCAGGAACTTGAGCCGCAGAAAATATGGTGTCGGGGTCAGCGTACACGGTGGAAATAATCCTCTTGAGCCACATCCGTGTTTCCCGAAGCACTAGGTCACGCAAGCGTCTGCCATGACATGGGTGCGTTTGTGAACAAAACTCAATTTATCCAAATAAAATCCGTCAAAAAATCATAAACTACGATTTAACACACGCATTGCTACAAGCATGTTGTAGTTGGCGGTTTGAAAGACGCGCGCGTGCGCCATCGCCCAAACGAAGAGAAGAACGAAGGCATATTGCTGAAGCTGGGGGCTGAACCGGTCAGCGTTTGAACAAAGGCTGTTGTGAATAGAACCTGCAAATTGTCTCTTGCCTCGCTGCCTCATTGTGGGCGTAACAGTATCATAGATCGGACTGTAATTAGAATGTAGTAAACAATACGAGGACGTGTTCTGAACGGGGCCCAATGACGCCATCACGTTCCACTCTTAAAGGTGAAGTTCAAGCGCCCTCCAAATTTTTGTTGCGTGTTTCACCTTTCAAGCTGCATTTTTTGCCGCGTTTCGCCTGGGGTTACCCCCAACAACTGTTGGAAATAAACTTTCTTCTTCTTCTTCTTGATATATCTTTTGAAGTATATCGGTCGGTGCAGGCCCGACCTCGACATACGCAAAGCTTCTTAAAATTTTCCGGAATTTCTCTTAACTTTCTATGCACTGTGCGATGTGGTTGAGTATACATTCCGGAAACTACACGTAAGCATCAACCATAACTCGAGAGCTTACTGCGACGCATGTATAAAATCCGACGAATTTAACGGCAGGTCGTTTGTATCGACAACGGGTGGTTGTTCTCGCCGCTGCAGTGAGGGTTGCCTTATATTCATCGCTAGGCACAGGTTCGCCAAGTAAAGAGCCTTTTACAGTCCTTCTTCTGCGTCCTTCATTTTCAAGACCACGTGATGAGGTATGTGCCACCGGATGCGTGCATGCTTTATGCCAATCTTTATAACAGCTGTCTCACGCTAACTGGATTACTGGCAATGTACAAGAGCTATTGGGTTTTCATATCACATGTTCTTCGCCGTTCACCAAAGAGCTTCGCCGAATCGCTGTCCTTGGTACACGCCAATGGGCGTGTGCTGCATTCCGTCATGAAACGAAAACATTAAGAAATTCATTCCGTTTGAGGAAGAATTCAACTAGCATTGTGTATTTTCGGGCAGTATCGTGTGGATATAACATACGCAACACGCATGGACATCGTGGCGCCATCTGACGCAGAATGTTCAGAGATCGGAAACACAGAAGCCTGGCAGCACGCCCGCCTCACATCCAATACGCGTCTTCGGTATGCCAGCAAGAGTTGCTACATTCCTTCAAGGGTAACCAAGGGAAGATTTTAAGCTATTCGTAATCGTTTCTTGCCTTAACTTGTGTGGCCCCTCCTAACGTGATAATATTTATCGCTGGCAGATCTGAAGTGGCCGCCTGCACTCTCGTGCAAGCACTCGAATTGCCCCAATGAGAATACGCCATTGAAACACGGTAATAATCCCACGAGAGGCCACATTGGAAGTTCTGTAAGCACGTGTCACACAAGCCGTTCATGTAAACTTTTCCTGCCTCCGCTCCCTAGTGTATTTCCATGTTAACAACGATGGCTGCCGTTCCAAAGCCCGCATTTCTGTCACACCAACACAGAATGCAGGGTCGGCGTTTTTGTTGTTATATACAGCGTCGGTTCTCGCTGCAGGTCACCGCATAGTCAGCTAAGCGACTGTAAGCAGTCTCACAACGCTAGAGCCGACAAGGCTTGGGACTTTTGCGGGCTGGTTCTTTTTTTTTTTCTGGAACGACGCCCGCAGTGACGCTTCGTACACCTGCTGTATTTCTTTGCAGCCACCGAAAAACGCGGGTTCGATCCCGGCCACGGTCGTCTCATTTTCGATGGAGGCACGCGTGTACTGTACGTTGTCCGAGCACGTTAAAGAATCCCCCGTGGTCAAAATTTCGGGAGCCCTCCACGACGACCTTTCTCTCATTTCTCTCACTTTGAGTCCCTTTCCTCCTACCCCCACGGACGCTTAGCCGTGCTCCCTACATGGGCTGCAGAAAATAGCGTGCTTTCCTTAACGGAACCTCGATAACCATCTGCGTAATAATCTTCGTTTAAGTTGGAGAACCAACTCATCTCCGCTACAGCAGAGAACGCATTTTGCGAAAGCGACGCCTCGCACCAGGACGGAAGTGACGCATCCTGCTCGTCTCGTTTCCGCCCTAATCCGAGATTTGGCCGCGGAGCAAGCGAGAGTGCTCCGGTGCGGAGCGAGTGGTTGATCTGGAACGACCAGTGAAACCCGCTCCAGCTCCAGTGAAAAACGCATTCGCCGCCGAGCAGCAAAGGTACAGTGACTCGGGCTGGTCAGATTTCAAATCGTACGCACGACGTAGCTCGAAACAATGTCGCAAACTAAGAGAAGATGACAACGAGCGCTTACAAGTGCTCTTTCTCGTCTTTTTCTTGGTCCCTTTGTTTTATTGCGTACATTACTTATGCTTTGCTTTATGCCTTGTTATTCATGGAATTTCGTTTCCCTACGCACCTGCGCCGTGACGGGGGCTTGAGTGGTCAGATGGTTTGGGAAACGGTGAGAGCTGAACGTGACAATTTTTCGGCGTGGGCACTTACGCCGGCGCCGACGCGGAGTTTTCTGCAACACGATCTCCTCACCACTATATTATTAAAACGGGATGCGCTGATGACAGGCCCTCTGAGCGATTAACTCCATGCGCGCTGTTTTTTCCTGCCTAAATTGATTTGGAAAAGTCACCGTCCCGTACCGCTGTCCTATAGATCATACAGACAGGGCACGGGAATAGCGAACTTGCTTCATCGAGCTGTGGCCGTACTCGAGAAAATTGCGAGAAAGGACACGCGCGCAGCCCATCATAAAGCAGCCTTCACACGCACAATCCGTTCGAAATCACGGCTTACACTCTCTTCTGAGATTGCGTTTTCGGTCTCCGAGAGAACGTTAAAGAGCGTAATCAATCAAGAAGCACTTTCAGATTAGGCTATTTTAAGGACTACGCAATAAAATAAATGGAATTGATGGTGACGGCGCGAACCTGTCTCGTGCAAGTTCCTTCCGATGAACATGAATGATAAGCACTTCTTTGTTTGTTCGGGACTCAAACAGGACGTTGAGTTCCAAGCTCTGTAAGAGACCGAAGCTCTAAAGAAGTTTAAATAAAACGTTCAAATTAGTATACATGTATCTGGCGATGTACTTAAGGTCCCATTGGTTGCGAGATCAAAGTCACAGTAAAATTTAAAACTTTTTACATGGGACATTTAGACAGACTTTCCAGCTGCCTCTCTACATAGTCGCTGCCCCAATTGAAATATTGGCCGTACCGTGGTACCTGGGTCCTGGGTCCTGGTCAATGGACACAGTTGCCTGTGGGCTATTTCAATATTTTTCGATGTACTGATTGATTTATGGGGTTTTGCGTCCCGAAACCAGCTGCGATTATGAGAGACGCCGTAGTGGAGGGCTCCGGAAATTTCGACCCCGTGGCGTTCTTTAACGTGCACTGACATCGCACAGACCACAGGCCTCAACATTTCGCCTTCATCGAAACGCAGCCGCCGCGGCCGGCATTCGAGTCCGCGACCCTCGGATCGGCAGCCGAGTACCATAGCCACTATACCACCGTGGCGGGGCTATTGGAGTTGCTCTCGGTCGCGAAACCAAAGAGCCGGCGAAAATTTGATGACTGTGCGCTGATGTGTTGCGCAGCGTCCCTATAGTTTGCCCGTCGATCCGCCGTTGCATTTATCAATTCTGACTCGACAGTAAGCACGCATGCCTTGAACAGTAAAGTCTCCCGCCAAGTGATCACTGCGCGTGTTGTCGATCGATTCCTGTGTGCTGTGCGGTGCTATTTCTGCGTGTGTTGTGGCGCGAAAAATTCATCGACGGGGCAAGTAAGTCCCATGCAACTTTTCAGGTTGGCAACAAAGTGAGGGTATGATGCATAAACTTTGAAGCGGTCCGTACTGAGAACGATCAGAAATGGCGGAGAGCTCAGGCGGCCGCCTTCCATAAGGAGGGCACATGAATGCCACAACAAATGCCCCAATCGAAGAGGCGACCATATGAGAGGTACCTGGATAATGTACCAAAATGTTATATATGAAACAGTTTTGAATTGCGGCCGCATACGCCATTCGGATATATATTACGGCGTAGAATACTAACCTGTACACGAATCTTCTAGATGACCTATGACGAATCACGTGACAACGAAACACTTGCTACCCGTTTCGTACAAATATGACGATGATTCTATGCCTTCACCGTAGCAATAGAAAAATGCGTGCTTGTGCTGGTGTGTGTGTGTCGTATCTGTCTAATTACGGTGTGGTTTCTTTTTATTTCATGGCCTATCGGACCTTGAGAAAAGGAGATATAGCTCCCGTATAACGACACCAGTCTGATATGCAGACGCTCAGTATTGCACGTGACACTGAAAAAGAGGTCGACTGTGGAAGCATTAACTGCATGATAGAAGTTCCTTGGAAGAATTATTTACCCAGTCTGATTTAGTGTTCCTGTCTACTGGTCCTTCAAGCCTCCCTTTAAACTTAAACAAAGAACAAAAACACTTCCACCCTCGCACGCAAACACAAGGCTATGAAAGAAAGTAGAAGACATACCACTTTATCTCGCAGCGCTGAAATGCGGCGCGTTTGCACTCAAACAGAATATTTCGTTACATTTCTCTCTTTTTTTTTCCCCGGTCGCCTGATTTCAAATTCTGCGCATCCGGGAACGCAACTCTTTGTAGCCATCCGAAACGTCACCCGTTGAAGATGGAAAGCCACGAGCGAACAAGTAAGAATGTATCGCGCGTATACACATATACATCGAACGGCGTTCCTTAACGACCGTGTACCTCTCGCCAGATGCGTCCCAGAACTTATCTATAGAGCAAGGCCGTATACGTACAGAATAAAAGCTGCTTGCGCCATTAGCTTGCTAAATCCTTAATGCATTGCTATTCCGGTGCCCCGGAGATGCCGATGGCGGCGAGATATATAGAGAACGCTGCCCAGAGCATCCTATTGCGCTTAATAGCCTGTTCTCAGATGGATTGGGTGTTGTTTTCTTCTTCTTTTTTCTTCTCCCTCTAAAATGTCCTTCGCACGCAGATTCTCAAGGTTAAGTCGAGTCGCTGACGGTACTTTTTTTCGCCTGCGGTGCGAGTTGCCGCGCGGTGCCACCTGAATCCGGCTTTCTCTCATGCTACTTCGGTATACCTCTAAAACCTTCATTGAGTGGTACCAGTGCATTTACCTGCAGAAAAAAGTTTTTTAATACTCCCTTTTCTAAATCCAAAGCAATTCATAGTGAACTTGAGCAGTCTAGACCCCGTCTATCTATCTATCTATCTATCTATCTATCTATCTATCTATCTATCTATCTATCTATCTATCTATCTATCTATCTATCTCTATCAGCCGCCCACGTCTCGGTACCGCTCCTGGTCACCTCGTTCACTCGGAATATATACCATAATTGGGTGAGGTATCGATGTGCAACGTATATGAATAAATAATCTAGACGCCACTAACGTCACCTATACGCGTCATGCGCGTACGTTACGATCACGCGATCACGTGAGGCTCATACTCGCATTGCTACGGAGAACGGGCTTATGCGTCACAGGCAAATGAATGTTAACATAGCAGGCTACGTTAAACGAGCGTCAACCAATACGGACATTGAAAATTCAGTAATAACCGCAGTTCCCGTAAGTTAAACAAAAGAAAAACGTTATATTTATTATACCCTGTGACTTAAATGTAGATAAAACAAACCGACAGGGAGAAACCTAGGGCAACCTACCACGTATTAAACTGAGGAACCGAACACGGGTCCACAAAGTGGCACGCAAGCACGCTCAACCATGGTGGCTCCTCTCAGACGGTACAGATTGGAGATAAAGCCATTGAATGAGCAGTTGTGGTTGTACTACCTGTCAAGCGTCATTTGCGGTACTAGTGTGTGCCAACCGATTTTGTTAGAATTGCATGAAACAATACACTATATGACTAGGCTATACTATACATACTATATGACTATATAACAATACTATATGACTAGGCATGCCATTGCCCTCTTTTGCTTGATCCCGATACCAAAGGACGCCTGTGACACGCACGCTACAGCAGCGTATAGCGTGTATTTTTTTTTCTACAGGATGGACTTCGATACAGTGACATGACAGGCATTGTACGTCGTACGATGAGCTTTGTGCTTTTTATCCCCACAGCGCTGTCGACGGGCCTGCAAAAAAAAATGTGCACGTTACGCACGCAACTGCTGGATTGGCCCAAATACGTTGATCCTACTCATGACACTTGGCTGAACGACAAGAAGCTCGCAATAGGAAATTTCCGCGTTGACCGCTTCGCATAATGCCCATTCCCTCAATGCGCGGGATCTGCCAGATTTCGCTCCTCTCACGAATGAGTTCCCAATATGCAGTGCGTTCTTACGAGACACGCAAAGCGCTATAGCTGCAGATGGACATACGTACAAACGTATACTGTTAAAGTAATCCATTCGTAGAGTACAAAAACGGGGCAAATGGTAAAAAAAAACATGAATGACTCCAAGACGCAAACATCATCAATTTTTGTCCTCATTCTTTTCTTTGCGTGAATGGTCTGTTGCGCCGTTCTCTTCAAACATGAATAGCGAGTGTCCCGAGCATGTGCGCTGCGCTGTCTCATTTAGAATCACGAGGGAAGCCAGCCGAACACAAAAAAGGACAAAGAATAATGCAGTTAATGCATCATCGCAATGGATTTCCTCAGTTCTCTCTGCGTGTCTAATAATGAAACAGGAACAGATATAACGTCTAATATTTGTGTGGCTTTAGATCGGGGTTCGTATAAAGGCCTAATGGCGGACCGTGTGTCCCAAGGACGATTAAAAAAAAATTTTAACCTCCGTCTGCCTACACCCCACTGCAGCATTTCCTTTATTCTCCTGGCAGATAATCGTCGTCTTTATCACTCGTGTGGCACCGTGACAATATTATGGTATATCTCTACCTTTAACGCCCCAGTCCCGCCAAGGCGGTGGCTGTGGCGCTCGGCTGCTGATCCGAAGCTCGTAGTATCGAATCCAGGCCGCGGCGGCTACATGTCGATGGAGGCAAAAAATTGAGGCCCGTGTGCTGTGCGATGTCAGTGCGCGTTAAGGAACCCCAAATGGCCGACATTTCCGGAGGCTACGGTGTCTCTCATAGTCATACCGTGGGTTTGGGACGTAAAACCTCAAATGTCTATCGAGCCTTTCACATTCCATTGTCCTGCGTGCCAACCCACATACTGCAATTAACGCGTTTATATTCACTCATTTCGCCGCATATCTACACACACACACACACACACACACATACTTGAGGGAACTATGATAACCCCCGCGTTAATATGGAGGCACCGATCCGTAGTGGAGGACGGCAGGTTCATTTTGAGCACCTAATTATTTTTTTTTTCAATTTCGCCCTCACCGGGTTGCGACTGTCTTGGCCCGGAAATCGAACCCTCACCCTCGAGCCCGACTGCGCTGTACGTCGTAACGAATGAGCTGCCATCGTCGGGTCATATCCACCAAACATGTACCTGACCATTTCAAAGCCTGCTCATTCGTCAAAGTGTACTGTTCCTATAGGTGACGACAGACATATGATGATGATGATGATTGTGGTTCGGTTCGAAAAGGACGCTAATTTCTGCAGCCCATGCAGAGAGCACGGCTAAGCGTCCGTTGGGGTGGGAGAAAGGGAGTGAAAGAGAGAGAGAGAGAGAGAATGGCCGTAGTGGAGGGCTCCGGAAATCTAGGCCACCTGGGGTTCTTTAACGTGCACTGACAACGCACAGTACACGGGCCTCAACATTTCGCCTCCATCGAAAATGCGACCGCCGCGGCCGGGATCGAACCCGCATTTTTTGGGTGGAAGCCGAGTACCGTAACCACTACACCACCGCGGCGGACAACAGACTTATATATGCGACGCTAGAAAACCTTGGCGCGTGAGCCATGGCACGTCTCCCATTTCTAGCGTGCTCAATGTGGCGAGTTGAACGCCGCAAGAAACAAACCAACCGACCTCAAATCCGGAACGAGTGAAAAGCGTATACAGACGAAGCACTGCCTAAAGATTGATTGATTTGTGGGGTTTAACGTCCCAAAACCAGTTGTGCCTAAAGAAATCGGCTGGCGTTACAAAGGCACCTCCAGTACGCACGTATAGCACCGAAGCGCGAGTCGGAACAAGGAAGTCGCAGTGCAAGAGCACTGCACAGCAGCTGCAGGGCAAGCACGGCCCAGCGGCCGCCCCGACGTAGCCGGGAGTAATCGAGGCGCGATCGTTCAGATGCCCGGCGCAATTTATCATGCGCCAAAGGCGCCCCCCTTCCCCCTCTTTTTTTTCTCTCTCTCTCATTTCCAGCTGCACACACGCGCTCGACAGGAACGCCGTTTGCGTGAATTAACGACTGCTACGCTTGTTCCAGCGCACGCGTGCGCGCGCCCTTCTGTAGCCTGAGTTCTTTACTGTAACTGAAAAACTAAGAACCGGAGGTCTAGAACGTACAAAAATAGTTCGAAGAGGGTGGAAAGGAGAAACGAGGGAAGGGAAATAAGGAGGCGCTGCTTACGGGCTCGGCAGTATGCACACACACACACACAGTGAGAAAGGCCGTGCGATCAACAACAACAACTACGCAGCAACAACAACAACAACCGCGCCTTAGGGCGCGTTGAGGAACGGCCGACAAGTAT
Source organism: Hyalomma asiaticum (assembly GCA_013339685.2). Taxonomy (NCBI): domain Eukaryota; kingdom Metazoa; phylum Arthropoda; class Arachnida; order Ixodida; family Ixodidae; genus Hyalomma; species Hyalomma asiaticum. The sequence continues at coordinate 44,480,321 of CM023488.1, forward strand.
ATAGTGTGTAGTACAGTCCATTGGCTACGTCTATAACGCACGCTGTGGTATGCGGCTCGTCCTGTATATAGCGCGGTGGCGAAGTGTATAAGAAGCGCGTTCGAGCGCGCGAAAACAGCAGTTCCGCAGCATCATAAAAGCGCGTACGTGTACAACGCGGGCCGGATATAAGCGGCCCCGAAGCTCCCAGAGGCTGCGCTTCGCAAGACGAGGCGTACGTCCATTTCGAAATTGAAACTAAGCCAACGACGGCCGAACGCTGAATGGTTCGTTGGTACACGGCTTTTTTAAGGGATTTGAAATAAGTGTCCATGTTTGTTTGTTTGTTTGTTTGTTTTTGTTTGTTTGTTTGTTTTAGGGGGAGGGGGAGAGAGGGAGGTAGTATAGGTCGGGTGGGGCACAGTCGCGTCCGGCATGTACCTCGTATTCCATGGCCTTTGAAAAAAGAAGGTGGTTTATGAACAGAAGGGCACCGCGAGCTCCATTGTACAACGATCCTGTAATAAGGGGATCTCATGGCAAACATTATCGTTCTTTTTATTTATGGCCGAGTTGCTCCGGCGTGCAGAGGCTGTTTATAGGGATCGCTCCTGGAGGACGTCTTCAGAGGGAAGGGGATAGGCGAGCCGCCGGTTGTTTGGGTTGTCGGAGGAAAATGCGAAATGATTCTGGACGCCGCACAAGAGGCCGAGGAGCGAAGCGAGCCATCCTCTTCGAGGCGGAGATCGCCTCCGCGAAACCTCTTTATCCAGTCGGGCAGATGTGCGGTTTGCTTGAGTTTGTGTGTGCGCGCGAGCGTGTATGTGTGCATATTTAGTGTGCGCACAGCCCGTGAGGATCGCGGCCCCATCCGTGAGCTTTCTTTTTTATAATAGCAGGTCTCTGCACGAGCTAAGAACGAGGCGCGCATAATTTGTAGAGTTTTGCTGTCGTGGGCGCATCGTCTGTGAAACACTTGGCATTAGGCACGGGTCTGTGTTGTTACATCGCCCCCCCCCCTTTCACACAGGGCACCAACGGGCGGCTGGCAATTTTCGGGGCTACGCTTACCCCGTTCACGGTTCCGACGTGGCTGAAGGAAGAGAGAAACGCATTTTAAAAAACAAAGATAGAGAGGTGAGCTAGCTTTAAGTTGAAGGCACTTTGAGGAAGAGGAGAACGAGGTACGAACGATGTATGCGAGATTGGTTTCAAGGTGTGTCGTAATGATGCTCCCCAGGCGCGGAAGAGATGTCGGAACAGATGCGAGAAAGACCGACCCTGAGCCCGTGTCCGCATCCTTCCTGCGTCTATTTGCTTTCCTTTTGTCTGTATAGTTTCGGTTTTGATTTCGCGCTCATCCGATACCGACATCGAGAGAGAGAGTAGCCGCGTTTCTCGCGCATGCTTGCAGGCAGTCAAGAAAGTAGCCAACGTCTAACGCGAAAAGTAAAGATAATGTGCTAAAACAGAACACAAATGGCGATTCATCTTCGTCCATTACTGGGGAAGGAGTTTGCCTGTTTATTTATTTATTTATTTATTTATTTATTTATTTATTTACTAGTATACCCTCAAGACCCATAGGGTGTTACAGAGGGGGTGGTTACAATATGAACATGGCAAAACATAACAGTGAAGCAAATAAAACAAATAACAATAGTTAAAAGAAAAAAAAACAAGAAAGAGAAAACGAAAAACAATAGTGTGCAGTTTCTACGCCGCAATATATATATATATATATATATATATATATATATATATATATATATATATATATATATATATATATATATATATATATCGTAAAATTACTCCTCTCTGCAATTGCGGGTATGACTTAAGAGGACGTGTTTTTGGGCTAGTTGGTTCACACTTGCAGCGTATAACTTGGAGCGCTAAAAAGACGGGGACGCGAAATGTCTGTGCGTCTTTTTCTCGTCCCCGTCTTTTTAGCTCTCCAAGTCATCCGCTTCAAATTGCGGGTAAACGTTCTTTTTGGGGGGATATATGGGCGAATCTTCAGGGTTATGAAGTCAAAGTGTACACATTGATCAAACATCATACATGCGATAAACAATGCAGTTCTCCTCGATTGCCGGTAATATTTATTTGTTTATTGGCGAATCTCCGCAGTTTCTCGTCATCCTGAATTTGTAAACCGTATTCCAAAGGTGTTTGGTATTTGTGGATCTGCGTGATGCATATGAACGCAGGAATTCGTTGGTTCAACATGTTCAAACGAATGGCCATAGAACTCTATCTGAGCGACGCGAAATGCCACAGTCCGAGAACTATAGTTGCAATGTGGAGGGGCTAATTGGAAATTCCTTATTACGCTGTCGTACCTGAGGCTGCGTGTAACTGAATGGTAATGACTGGGATTCTGACGGGTGATCCAGCTATGCACACAGCGCCTGCCCTCCGCAAGGTCGCACTTGATCGATGCGATCTGCGCTGTCTCTTATCAATATAGGTGTGAAGAAGGGAACATTGCATGTTCTGTTGGAACGGTTGACTTACGTCCATTACAGAGGACCAGGAAATGTAAACAGACAACACGGTGTGATGAAATGTGCAACAGTTCTTAGCTGGACGGTCTTGTTATGGAGACATCATCTTGCCCAGGCCCGGGCCTGGTAGAACGGTTCGCAATCCTTCTGCACATTGTTGAGGGATGTGTACACCTGAAGATGTACTCATTTACGAACCTAGGTCAGTATTGGCCAGCAAGTTGTTCCTTTCGTTCGATGTTCCAGCCATGAAATATTGTTCGAATAACAACGTGCCCGAGGATATTATAGGCACTGGAGTTGGAAAATTGCCAAACGTTGGCAAACAGCTAGTAAATACGAAGAGCTCCCAGACTTCTATCTCGAGAAGCTCGAGAGTTTTCTTATCGTCAGAGCATATTGCCGTTCTTGAGTTTCCTATGCGAAGTTTCGAGCTCCATACATAAAAGGCTCCGACGGTAGGCTCATTGTAACTGTCGCATAATACTTGTTCGTACACACTTTTGCAATGTGACAAATGCTCTGCAAAAAGAGACACCGAAACGCGTGGTGTCATGAAGTATTGAATGCCAGTTTGGCCCGATAGTATTACAGATGCGCAGGTTCAACGAACCTTGCCGGGGCAACGCGTTTCTCTTAACGACGTGTCACGACTTCCTTAGAAGAGTGCATCACCTCGCGCTAGCCACAACGGACGTGCCTTCCTTTCTTCGGCGGCGATCAGACGAGGAAGTAGCAGAGAAACCGGGGGGCACCCACCAACCGCAGGTTCATATTTCTCTCCTCAAATCCGCGTTCTATCAAGCCGAAGATACAAGCGCGGTCCACCTTTCTATCTCTCGTAACCCAATCGCACCTAACAAAAGCATCGCCCGCAAACCATCACCATCCGTCTTCGGTGCCATGCCCACCATTGTACTATCTTCTCGAGACGCCAGGTGGCGACGCCCACAACACGACCCCGCAATGTTGCAGCACAGTTAGGCGTGACGGAATAACGCGTTCGTTAACGTTAACACGAGCAGACAATGCACCGTTCTTTCATCTCTTACACGCTTCTTTTTTTTGGTTCACGATGCTCTGGTACAGGGTCCGGGTTACGCGCTGTGGTCACTACGCGAAGCGTGCGCAAAGTGCGCCTGTCTAACGCAGCTCTAGATCTGCAATAGGAAGTACAACCCAACCTCGGCAGACCTCTACCGTCTTTCCACCCACCTTTATCTCCACCCTAGGCTGTACACTTGAGCAAGGGTGCCTATGGGAAACGCGCTAATGCCGCCCACAGAACATAGCCCCCCCATCTCATTTCGAGCTTGCATGCATACATCACCGCTCGCATCGTTTCTATACAAGCTGCAACATCGATGTCCGCTCGTACTCCACTTGCCCGTATTCTCACGATGCTCGAAGACAAAGAATAGCGCCGTAGTAGGAGCGCGCGAGCGCCTGTACGCGGACGCTAGTTGGTCGAGGGCGGATTTCCTGCATCGCCGATTCGCGTCTCGCATGCGCTACACGTCTGCCATGACGGGGTGTGCTTGCGCTTACGTCCGCGCTGCGTATGCACGCCCCAAAGTGAGCGTCCTCTATAGTTAGTTCCATGCAGCGTGGAAGCTTAAGCCTGCTACCGACTCAAGGTATCTGCTTTCAACACGCGACTGTAACCATAACGCTGACAGTGTTCGGCCTAGCCAGTCAACCTACGGTGCTAGTTGGTTTGCTGTTGTGGGACACACGTGGCATTGACAATTAAGCATGAAACGCGATCAGGTCTCGGTCGCTCATTTCTTCCTTTTTCAGTGTGGGTAAGAAGTTGTTTTGCCAGAGCGCAGCAATATGAAAAGCAGCCCTCTCACGGTTGCCTGTTATAGATAGGTTTGTGCACCTAAGCACAGGAAGCCAAACCGTAAGGCCATGTAGAGACTATACACTGTCGAAGCATATTAGATTCAAATGTCAGCAACTGCTATACAAATATGCGGATGATATGTAGTTGTCTTCTCGATCCATCCTTCTGAACTAATGTGCATAGCCACCACTCGTGCTAAAAATTGTTGCCATGACATTATTTGAGCGAATCCTCATGCCGGGCATATTACTAGCCATGATTATAGGCCAATTAAAAACAGTTCCTCCGCACGCACAGCTTTGGCAATGTGGTTCCCACATTTCAGTCAAGCAGGGTGGCTATTAGCGCCTTCCATGCTTCGTTGCAGCGCACTTAAAAAACAAGGACGCAGCGAAGTGTGAAAGCCACCCAGAAAGATGGTTAAGCCACCCTCCACTATCGACTACTCTCAATGTTGGCCGTTGAAGGCCGAAAGCTCAATACTTTTGAAGTTAGACAATCGATGGTGTAATTAAGGGTTTCAACGAATGACCTTCAGGTCAATTGGCATCTACAGTTTTCGTCCAAGTGGCTGATCACCGATATAATGTCTCGGATTAGCCACCCCACAAAACTTACATGCGCACTGACAGAAACAAGGACTCCACCACAAGGAGTGCATCCCACCACAAATGACTCTGACCTGATTTCCTTATATGTGTTGTTGTATCATGCAACAACAAGGAACGTAGGAAGAGGTGGCATGCAGAGGGGGGTGAGTGTGATAGCCTGTAAGGCGGTTTCATAATTGCTGCCCTAACCTCGCGTGGCTCCAGAGCTTCCAGAGCTTGCTAGCGCTCAGGAGGCCCCGTCCGCCTCTCAATACGCCCCCTTTGCTTGTGTGAACTTCTAAATGGCCGGGAGAGGAGGCATACCGGATACGAGATATATTAGGGTGCCTACGAAGAGCTAATCTATGCTTTGTACGTATTGCTTCATATGCTCAAGAAGGCAGAAGAAAGGTCAGCCTGCATTTCTGTGCCTCTGAGTACGAGCACTGTGAGAGCAAACAGTTTTTAGAGAGAACATCATGGTTTTCATTTTGACGAACGACTTGTTATTGTAAACGGATAGTACGTGTAAAAAAGCAAGTTAGGTAACGAGCAGATGTGGCACGTGTAGTATATGGTATTTGGGATAATAAACATCAGATTGACAATATTAACATCGACTTACGTACCATACTGACCTGCAAAGGCAATCAGTACGGACTGTCCAGAACGAAAGCTTCCAGGAATTTATGAAAGGCTTCTCTCGATACTCGAAGCCGGGACTGACGCCTTTCCTGGTCAGTCGCTCTACCACCTGGGCCAGTCAGGGCGAGGACTTCTGGACTTCCACAGAACTACTCTGTCACGTTGTATTAAAAATCAGAGATTACAACCCACGCAGTTAAGTTTGATTAGGCACAATTAATTAAGCTCTTAAATGGATGGCTTATACCAGGAGTCTCAAGCTCACCTCAGCTATCAGGCCACTGCCACGAAGTTTAGTCCCACTAGGGCCTGAAGAGTTAAATAAGTGGGAACGGGGGAAGCTTGAACAAAACGTCCGCTGACGTTGCCATTTGAAAGGCCACTCCCACCTCGCATATATCGGTCGCTTAGGTGGAGTATTTCGCGTTGAGTATTTGATAAAGCTATCGATATCAACCTGCAGATTGACGATAATGTGGACGCCGATTCTGAGAGGCATTTTTTCTCCCACGGTCATGTTTCAGCACGTGATGACTGCGCGGGATCGGGCCGAGAGAGAAAGCTCCACGGGTGGTGTCTTTGAGATTCTGAGTGAAACGTGCTCGTTACAAGCGAGCGAATGCGGCAGTCCCGTGCGCTAAGGAGCGATGGTCCGTGCGTGGTCTCCGTTACCCGGAGACCAGCGCCAGAATTCATTTTGAAAACGAGTTCCCCCCGGTGTAGCTCTACACGCTTGGGGACGAGCGCGCTCGGTCAATCGACACATGGACACGGGGTACTTATAGGGAGAGGAGGAGAGGAGGAGGAGATCAGAGCCATAAAAGGCGCTTCGCCGAACGTCATAGAGACGATGATACTTACAGGAGTTATGCGGTCCCGGTGCCATGCTTTCTTCTAGACATTTCACCCGACCTTTTTCACCCTCTCCAGTGCGGTCCCCCCAACACGGTCTTTGCAAGATGACATTCCATCAACATGGTCTCAGCATGACCTTCAGTACGAACTCTTTAAGTCGGGCCGTCCACCCTTACATCCTGTGCCTTAAGGTTCCCCCCGGTTCCAACCGAAGAAACAACCTTCTCTCAGTCACGTCGTAACGCATTCCGTGTCGTGCAGTGTGTCACCTGTCTGACAGCTGGACGTGCAAGCCGGCCTACACGAGGCTCGCCGCCGCCACAGCAGCCGCTTGTCGCGGATACCCCATAGATATTAGACTCGCGCCTTCTATTTACCCATCAAGCGGACGCGGAAGACGCTCGCTTTTTGCTGCCCACTCCCTCGTCCCTCTCTCTCTTTCTCTATCAACTTCCACATATGCCTTCCCTCGCCTCCACCCAAGCCGTGTCCCCGTCTGCACGGTCCTGGGTGAAAACGGACTCCGCATCGCGGACCAGAGAGGGTGCAAGCAAGCGTAGTTGGCGAGGCATATATGCTTCGTAATTACGGTGATTACGCGCTATTAGCAGCCCTCCCGTACACATGCCGCTGTAAATCAAGGAAATGCACAAAGTCTCTCTCACTCCCCCCTTTCCCTGAGTCACAAGTCCACGCCTGCAACGACCAGAAGGCAAAAGTCCAAAGCAAAGCTGCCATCACGTCTGTTACGAGGTTGTCCCTCTCTTTATTACTTCTTTCGGATCTTCTTTAATTCTTATCCTCCCGCTGATGGCGCCGCGATCGCGTGTGCGGCGAAATGGACAGTGTTGGATGGCATACGGTCGCGCCGCGTAGCGGGTGGTGTCCTTGATCTGTGCGTATGCCGTCGTGCACGATCGCGGCGTCACCCCTTTGATGACGTCGCTATCTGCTCGTTCGCGGATGTGGCCGGCGTACAGCTTCCGGTGGAGTCCACAAGTGTTGAAGATTGGGCGAGTTGTTTCGTCGTACTTGAACTGGTCTAGCGCATTATGGAACAAGAGAAACGGCCAAGCAGACCGACACAAGGGGACAGAGCGCTAACTTCCAACTGAGCTTTATTTGCAAATTGCGTCAAATATGTACACTCGCGCAAGTATACAAAAACACCCTAACGTATCGCCAAGGTCAGACAAACCATCGCGAAGTCACAGAGCAGAGATTCATGGACGGTTCGCCTGATTAAGGCAGGATACCTCATGTTCAGATAAAGCCAGCGGAGGGACGCTGATACATGTGTTTCCAAATCTTGTTATACAGTGCGCTTCAATTATTTCACGAGTGATTTGTAACGGGTGCTTCTTCACTTCACATTGATCATAGACAGGGGAACATCCACAATGGCGGCAGTGAATACCAATGTCCCTGGACCGCTTTGTGGATTGGATTCCGGTGGAGGCCATAAAACAAAGTTTTGACGAAGGCGTGTTTAAAGTGTACTCAAAACACGAAGCGTTAGTTAACTAACGTAATTAGAAAGGCGCAACACATATATTAGCGACGTATCCACGTAACTCGTTGCATGTTTCAGGTCTATCTTTCAGTACGTTTCGGCTGTAGTGTTCAAGTAATTATGAGTGAACACGCTAACGCAATTTTAAGAGGCCGATAGTGTTCCCCTTGTGACCTTTCCCTCTTAACTAAGTCCTTCAAGCAAATGCTTTACGTCTTAAAGTAGCTTACCAGGGTCACTTTTCTACGAAAATTTTACCGATGATGTTTCACGTATTTTTGGTCCGATCTTACTGCTGCGAGGTGATGCCTGTAGAAGAACCGAGCATCAAAAGAAGAAGCATGTATGCATTGTTTTACATTTTCCTTGCCCTGTCGTGTTCAAATTTGCGACGTGTGGTCAGAAATGTAGGATAGCAAAACTGCTCATCAAAGTTCCTTGTGTTTTCTTCTCCCTTCCTCTCTTCTGACTCTATTGGTCAACTGGCTGGCTGCAGAATGCGCCAGTGCCGAATGTAGCCACCTCACGATATATTTGTTGGTCCCATGGTGCACTTATGCTTGTCTTAAAGCACAGGGGCTTGACATGTGGCATGGCCATGCTATGCGAATTCTTTCGGCAAGGCTTGGTCTCCCCGATCTATCTTGCGACCTACCTTGTTATGCTATGCATGCATTGATGCAAGCCGTATGCAGTGTGGGCGTTTCCCTTCAATGATATTTTCTGCGATGAGGAAAAACACGTCATAATTCAATCTCGGCACCTATCCGGTTCTTGCTGCATCGTGCTGCTCCATTGTAGGTCCTATCGAGGTCAGCAAGCATTTTATGATAGTAATATACCATAGCGTACGTCAATCAAGGTCGAGAACCGCCGCAAGAAGAGTTGACTTGTCAAGGCTATGTACTGCTGCAGACTTCATCTATCTATCTATCTATCTATCTATCTATCTATCTATCTATCTATCTATCTATCTATCTATCTATCTATCTATCTATCTATCTGTTGGTGTCTCTGTCTAGCTCAGCGGTTTCTTCTTTTCCTAATGCACATTATATTAACTCACTTCACCGTTACTTTTGATGGCAGCGAGCTGACACCGAGATGGCATTGTCGACTTGCAGTTCTGTCGTGTCCGCCACTTCGCCACGCCTTGCGGAAAGCGCACACGTTACTTTGTTCTGGCGTGCGAGGCTTGTTTGAGAAAGTCGCAACGCTTTGCTGGTCGTGCTTGTGGCATCTCCTTCTCGACCAGCCTCCAGCGCCAACGCCCGGCAAAGGCACATGCAAGCGCCTGCCTGCCTGCCTGCACTGACAGAGGAAACGTGCTGTATATACATCACCGTTCACGTGTTACACCAAGAGGACTACAGAAGAAGAGAGGAACAGCACAAAAAAAAAAAAAGAGGCAGGCCCCGGAGTCCAAGAAATGAACACGGTACCGGAGTAGACGAAATAACTTCTTTCTCACACCGCTATGTTCTCTGCAGTCTTTTTTGCTTTTCGCGCACAGACAGCCTTGCAAGGAGTCGAGTGTACACAGAGAGCTCGCACGATCGCAAATACACGTACTACACACAAGCATTCACGGAGAGAGGGGCAGTTAGACCTGGGTCCGAGCAGGCCCGACCGCGCGAAATTCCTGCGGTTTCCTTTTTTTTCTGCACTGCGGGAGCCTTCGGTGTATGACAAACTGCCGAGCGGTACGCGCAAGCCCAATTGCCAGCGCGGCGCGTACAAAGACACAGTCGCTATTAAAGTGTTTTATATCAGCGCAGTGGACGCCATTTCCATGGCTGCCGGGAGCCTTTTACAAATACGACGGCTGCCTAACCAGACGAGGCATGTGATGTATTTACGGCCCCCGCGAGCGTGGTTTATGAACGGGACACGACACCAGGGGCCAGCCTGCCTACCAAGCCGCCTCCAGAGGACGACGCCAGGGGGCGCGAGGGAAGCGTAGTTTTGCTTCCGTTGCCAGGAGCGGCGCTGCGACGATTGAGGAGGAAAGCAGCTTGCGCGTTTCAACGCCGTGCGGTCGAGTTTCGAAGGGTCACTGCAACACCTTCTTAAATATAGTCACAAGACAGTGCCGGTCAGGCCCTAAGGATTCTGTCAACACGTGAGCCGAATATTGTTCCCCTGCACGCACAGGGAAATTAATTGGCCATTCGGTTGCAAACGCAGCTGGAAGAGTGCCTGCTCTTTTTTCAAGGAATTACGTCAATAATGGGCACAGACTACGTAGTATGTTGCTGAACTTTCTTCACCACACTTTGCGAGGCATACGGGCATTTTCTCTATTTGACAAATTCAAAACGAACAAATTGATTTGTGAGGTTTTAGATCCCAAAACCACGATATGGCTATGAGAGACGCCGTAACGGAGGGCTCCGGAAATTTCGACCACCTGGGCTTCTCTGTGCACTGGCATCGCACAGAACACGGGCCTCAACATGTCGCCTCTATTGAAATGCAGCCGCCGCGGCCGGGATTAGACCCCGCGACCTTCGGATATCTAAGTAAACGATCGTCTGTCGTTTCGGACGGCATTTGGTCAATCACTGTGGGTTGTTGTCTCCCCTAAAAAGTAGATGGAGGTGGATACTGGACGTATTAGTGGAATTCTGGGCGTTTTAGCCTGCTTGTTAAAGAGTTACCCGCATACCCCGGAACTGTCGCGCGCTCGGTCATTGACGCATTTGCCCAGTCAAATTTCCTCTCCCCCCCCCCCCCCCCAGTGTTGGGCGACGAACTGCGTTCAGTCCAGGGTCAACCTCCCTGCCTTTAATTTAGGTCCCCTCCCCTTTTTTCTTCTTTCTCACACACCTGCAGACAAAAAGTCTGCAATAACTTCCGAAAACACAGGTGTTTTATGACGTCATCCTTCTTTTCTTTCGGTTATGCTTTAACACGACAGTGTGAAAGAGCTCGTGCCGCTGAAAAAATCCGCTGCCATCGTTTTCCATGAGCAAAAAGAAAAATCCCCATGAATGAAACAAAATTTTTCTTTAAATCAAGGCAATTCCATGTCGTGAAAACCGCCGCAACAGCTAAGCTGTCCTATTGTCGTTAGTTGTGACGTTAATTTGTCGTTAATTGATGTCATACCCTATCAGTTATATTAGTCCCTACCACCCTTCATTGCTATCTACAGACCATACATGATCGTTCGCCGTCCACTCATGCACTTCTTTTTCTTTCTTTCATTCATTCTTTCTTTGCATTCCGCACTATGCACCTGCAGCTGCGGCTTCGGGAATCGAACCCGCAATTGCAAGCTGAGCCTTTTCTACGCTTCAACCCACGTGGTCATTGTACTTCGCGAATGCAGCCGCGGCTGCAGCGATTGCACCAGCCACATTATGACATTACGCACTACCTACATTACACATTATCGTACGTTGGCCTTCTCATAATCACTGTCACCTGGCAGTGGCCTGAGGCAAGAGTGGCTCGACCGTGGCAGTGGGTTCAGGGCAAAAGCGGGTCCGCTTTTCCCTGCTCGTTGACACTGAGTTCTTCCAATGCACAGCACAGCCTCGACTTCGAACAGCCGCGCTGTTAAGAGAGAGAGACACTTCTCCTCGGACGTTGCGTATGCAGGACGTAATTTACTCCCACACACGTCGCTCGTAAGGTCCTTGATGAAGAAGCGAGAGCAACGCTCGGAAGCATTAGGCTAATTGGCTAAAAAATTCCTAACGGTTCCATTCATCACCGTGACAACTATTAATAATAAGAGATGGGGTATGATGTGCCAAAACTATCAATGATTATGAGGCATGCCTTGGGGTGAAGCGTTCCGGTACAATTTTGACCAACTGGTGGTCTTTAGCGTACACCCATATCTAAGTACAAGGGTGCTTCTCGCATTTCGCCGCCATGACATGCGGTCCTTGTGGCCAATGTTTGATCCCGCTAACTCAAGCTTCGCAAGCCAGCACGTGCCTAGCTGCTAGGCCACCACAGCAAATATGATTTATGGTGTTTTACGTCCGAAAACCACGGTGTGATTATGAGAGACGTCGTAGTGGAGGGCTCCGGGAATTTCGAGCACCTGGGGTTGTTCAACGTGCACTGACATGGGATATATAGTACACGGGACTCAACATTTCGCCTCTATCAAAATGCAACCGCCGCGGCCTGGATTCCATCCAGCGTACGACGGCAAATACCCTGACAACTGTTAAATCTTCACACAGTAAGACTGAAGAATAGCGGACATGAGCACATGTACTATACAGCACATGTCATACCTGCGCCTTTCATCGTCGCTTCTCATTTCTAACCTTCGAAGAGCCCCGACACGGTTGTCTAGTGACTATGGTACTCGGCTGCTGATCCGAGGGTCGCGGAATCGAATCCCGGCCGCTGCGGCTGCATTTCGATGGAGGCGAAACGTTGAGGAACGTGTGCTGGGCGATGTCAGTGCACATTAAAAAACCCCAGGTGGTCAAAATTTCCGGAGCCCTCCACTACGACGTGTCTCATAATCACTGCTGGTTTTGGGACTTAAAACCTCACAAATCAACCAATCAATCAACCTTCGAAGACAATTAAATAATCACTTCGTAAAGCATCAGAAATGTGTCGCCTTTCTTTTTGCGTCCACTATACTCAGTGTCCTTTGAATTCCCGGAGTGCCAGCACCCTGACAGTCAGTTCAATGGCTCATCGTGTTCCATGTGAAATCCGTCGTACAGCCGCTACGAGCGGTCAAGAGACACACAACCGCGTACCATGTTGCCCCCTCGCTCCTATGCCCACGCAGTGTGATTTGCGGTGTGCCAGGAAGCACAGTTCTATACTCACGCGTACACAGACGCACACGCCGTGATGGGAAGTATAAGCTGGCCGCGCCGTTGGCGATATGCCTCTGAACTTCTGCGTATTTTCTTAGCTGCATGCGCCTTCTTCCCACCAGCCGCCGTTAGGTACGGCGTCGACCGTGGCTCTCGGAGGAGTACTGTTCACTCGCCCCTTGTCAGGCGCGTCTGATTGTTCCGCCCTGCCGCGGGACCGTCGCGAGGGCATCGTGCCTCGCGAAACGTGAGGCCGATCCCCTAGGCACGTCTTTATAAATAATAATAAAGAAAGGGTTAACCATTTCTCCGTGCGTCCCCCAGTATTTTCCCACGCCGTAGGCCTTGTACCATTGTCACAAAGAAATAGTCTTCAGTCTCTGAATCCACCACTTTTTCTGTCTCTCCACTGCAGTCGAGCCGCTTATGGGCAATATGAGAGAGAAGAAGAAAGCACGTGATCTCTGGTTCTTTGATAATTGCTCAGGAACCCGGAGGTCGGGCTAGGCGTGAAACTTCATGGATGCACTAACTATGGTATACTCTCTGGAATCGTGACGCAGGCACTAACCACTCATGGTCTTCACTTGTTGCGAGAAGCATGCGTGACGTGTGGTTTCATCACGATTCACGATTCACGGCGCGTACATATAGTACGCAGAGATTATACAGAATGCGGCTCCGCCATAACTGTACCCGAAATACAATCGGTTTATTCTCTTCTCCAATCCCGTTCGCCTGTTTTAACCTTTAACATATTCACGCATTTCACAAGTTTCACCTATTCATGTTAGTGGTATTTCTCATTCAGTCCATAAGTTCCCCGGCTTTGGCGCCCGCTTCTTGAATATAAGTAAAAGGTTAACTTCAACAATTTCGCTAACAAGTCGACTTCAAAACTCATTGGTCAAAATGCATTGTGGGCATAAGTGGTCGTCAGCAAACGCCACCACGAAAGATTCGGCGCCTTGTATGTTTCCACTTTGCAACTCACCCATCACCTTCGTTTTGTCCGTTTACTAGAATACTTCGGTTGTAACGTCATCGATCAGCTGAGCGAACTCCAAAGGCGTACGAGTGTCCGTTGCGTTAGGTTCCCTGTGGTCAAAAACAGAGTGGGAGAGTGGCTAAAGTGCCTATACCTGCGCCCCTACTGTATCGCAGGTTGTATTAAAAAACAATGGTATCTTCGCACAGCTCATATTTACGAATGTCAAGGAGTGAACGTGTAGTCCACCGCGTTGGTCTAGTGGTTGTGGTGCCCGCTGTTGTTCTCCGCTACTGATCCGAGGGTCGCGGGATCGAATCCCTGCCGCGGCGGCTGCGTTTCGATGGAGGCGAAATGTTGAAGGCTATGTAATGTGCGATATCAGTGTACCCCAGGTGGTCGAAATTTCCGGAGACCTCCACTGCGGCGTCTCTCACAATCATATCGTGGTTTCGGGACGTAAAACCCCAGAAATCAATCACTCTAATGGCAATGGTTCTCCAGTGCGGATTCGAGGTACGCGGGTTTCACCCCGGCCGCAGCGATGTGCTTGTTCTCTTTTTCCATTTCTCAATACCACTGTCAGAAAAAATACGGCGACCATTATCAATAAAAGGTAAACCACGTTCGTAATCTTCCCGTTTCTCTTTTTTTGTTACTACGGGTAATAGTTTGCTTACGTGGCTAACAGGCTACTTATACCTCTTATATTTGCAAATCTCCGATTCTCCGAGAGCTCTAAATATTCAATACAGGTAAAATGTTTTATTGCCTAAACGTGTAATCCCCCCAATTTGCTCCTCCTGTATCAAATTCTTTTCGATTCCCAATCTTTGGTCTCTGTGGATAAACGAACTGGGTGGTCATTTATTTTATACAAAGAGTTAACGTTATTCTGAAGCACGAAGTTCCCCCATAGTGCAAGAATAAATTTTACAATGATGTGAAAATACCCGCAATGTCTCTGCGTGTTCTCCGCGGAAGACTTTAATGAAACTCAGAGAAGCGCGCCCTCTTCTGTGCACACCGTATAATCAGGGATGTTCGCTTTAGCGTAAAACCGGATTCTGCCCGATTCTTCCATCATGGTCATGCTTCAGGAAAATTGGGTCAAAGCCGATTTCTTCGCAAATTGAAACACCACATCACAGCGCATTTGTTAACCTTGCACGAAGTTTGCGCTGCCTATATTGTATAGCTATACAGGCCTCGTGACCAAAAAGTTCCAGCCTTTTGGTTGGGGTGAACACCGGTGACTGTGGAGTTCATTTCACAACCTGCATGCTGCATTGTGGATACTATGCGGCTCTCATTTCTAAATATAACTCCAAAATCCCGACTTTACAGTTGCAGAAAAACCTGATTTCTCCGTTATTGTCAAGTTCAAAAATAACACCCGAATTTTACACCTCAAGTTTAAAGAAAACATAAAACCCGGAATCGAAGAGCCCTATGCCGGTAAAGCGAGGCCAAGGGGGTTCCGCCTAATATTTTAGCCAGCCTGCAGTGTTGCGTCGCATTAAGATATCGATTGCTTTTTCTCTTGCTGGCGGAAGCATGACATAGGCCCACAAGGGAGGATTTAGTGTCATTTGGTAAGAGCTAGCTGTGTTGACGTTAGTGATGGCGTGAGGAAAAACAGAACGCTACGGCACAATATTGCAACCCAGTGCCGCGCTAGCATTTAAGCGAATGTTCTGCCTGGGAGCTTTTCTAGGTTATGCAATAGTGTGGCCCGCCTCTTCAACAATTAAGTTTCGCATCTGTGAAACGAAACACACCTCATCTGTTGTGCATTGAAGTATACAAAGACTGGACTATCGACGCTTGACAACATTTGCTGTAGCTTACAACTCACGCTGTCCGAAACAAAAATAACCAACTAATCTCGTTGATGCAGATTTCATCAACTAAGTCATTTTGCCTTTTTGTACACATCCCATAAGGCTCAGTCCTGACGCACGCAATCGGGATCTGCGCCAACCGAAACAAGAACCGCGCTAGCTTGGCTCCCAGCCATGGGCCTTGATGCTGCAGTACAAAGCATTCTAACAACCAGCAGGACTCACGACAGCCTGTCCATCATGTTGGTGCACGGCGCATGCGTGTGCACGTGCGCGTTATGTCCGGCTGCCAGGAGCCCATCCATCAGCGTTTTCCAGTTAGGTGCCATTAGCAGCAGAACCTTGATGGATGGAGAGGGGTTCGGCTTTCGGCTCGTGTTCACTCGTTGCTGGTGTTGTAACGGACGTGGTTCCTGCCAAGGTATGGGCACAGGAGCATAAGGCCCCCGAAGCAGTTGTTTTCTTGGCACGACTTAAGTGCGCGCCTGATGCTAAAATTGGCGCTTGCTGTTGTCGGCGAGGCATTTACCATACATATCATTTTTGAGTCTCGACCATATACTTATCGATGCGGAAACCAAGTGACGACTTATTTAGTAGAGACAATGCCTCCATCTATCTTCTACTCTTGGCGCCATACCGTCTGTCGAGTTGAAAGGCAACTCCCTCGGAAACACGCCAGTGTTTGATACCGTGCGTTCTCCTTATTGAATGATCCATGTAGCTCATCATTAAGATGCGTATAATAATTGGGGTTGCTTGTCTTAGGGTCTTGCATTTCCTCAAATTCGGAAAGTAAATATCGGGTGCTATTTTTCAAGGTCGCAACCAAAGAAAATCGGTTTTTCTTTTTTGTAGAACCGTTTCAAAATGCGGGTCATTTAGCACTTAAATTTACAAATTTAAATTTGCAAATGACAGTCTTGTAGCATCTGTGGTTTTTGCATGCAGCTTGTGAAATGAACTATACGTCGCTGGTGTTCACTTAAGCCAACAGGATCTGAATCTGTTGTCCCGAGTCAGGTTAGCTAGAGCGTGTGCACGGCAAACTCCGTGCAGCGTAAAATATCGGTTGGTTTGTGGTACGGGAATTCGGGAAGAAATCATGTCCAACTTCAACCCGATTTTCATCTAACTTGTTCGGGGCGTAAGAATCGGATAAAATTGAGTTTTACCCGAACATGACCTACCGTGATCACAATATGGAGGAGTGTACGCAGGCCATGTTTGCATTCGCTGAAGGTGCGGCTAGCCATGCACAAACGCCATTCCAGGACCTTGGAGGACTGCTTCATTAAAGGATTATGCCAGCAGCTGTAGGGGCTGCTCAGCATGTGTGCTGGGTGATATTTTTTCAACGAATACAAAGAGTAAAAATAACGTTTCTTTGGATACGCTACCTTCTGCCTGTTACTGGGAGTCTCCTCTCTCGATAATCTTTATACCATAAAATTTTATTCTGCTTAAATATGAACCTTTATTGTTGATTCTGCAAGGTCACCGGCTCAACCTAAACGAATGTGGGTGAGTCAAAGCACACTGCACACACAAGAGCTTGACAAACAATCGCCATCGCCTATTCTGCCTATTCGTCAATGATTATTGCTGTCAAAATAGTCAGTCAGCACATTCATTGTGCTCACATCATTTGTAATATCGCAGCGCCAGTCCTACAGAATGCTGTCGGCAAAATGGTCAAAGTTCGCAGCATTCCTTCTAGTCGAGCTCTTTCTGTCTTGGATTCTTCCGTGTTCTTAATCACCAGAGATGTTCGGATGCCGACCCGAAGAACGCTGACTAGACCCCGGCAGCCGCGGACGTATTTTCGGTGGAGGCGAAAATGCTGTAGAGGCCCGCGCACCGCGCGTTTTCAGCAGACGTTAAATGGGCAAAGAAAAGAAACTATTAGGCTATGCTACGTCGATTCTCTACGTGTGTTGCAGCTTATCGTTGCTTTCTGAGCGCCAATAAATGAATTTTTTGCGTCGATATGAATTGAATTACGTCGATATGAAATGAATTTTTTGCGTCGATTTGAATCGCCCGTGCCACAAAGAGGACTTGACGCCAAGATGTGGCCTACCGACACTACAGTGGAGTGAGCTCCGCAGTCGTAATATGTAGTAACAACTGTGGTTTACTGCGCGCTTATTCACTGTCAGCGTTTCTCTAACTCATTTATTTTTCTTTTATAACATGGAGCAGTAGACGAATATTCAGGATAGATGAGCTAACGTCCCTTCAAAAAGGCACCTGCAAGGCTGCACAGACGGCGCGAATCGAATGTGTCAATTTCGACATTTTCTCGCTTATACAACAGCTCCGTTCTCGCCAGGAAGGGTGAACTAGTTATCACACAGAGCTAATCTTTCAAGTCTTGCTCCATTTAATATTTGTAGGAGAGTCGATACCTGGGCCAGTTGGTTCGTGTTACCTGAACAACAAAACTGCGAAAGGAACGAGACAGAACAAAGAAGGTACACCGGCGTTGTGGTTCCCCTTCTGCACTCTGTCTCGTCGTTCTAGCGTTCCCTTTTCTGCATTTAATATTTTCTTTTAGGGATCCTTTAAATAACACCATGTGGTCATTATCTCTGTGGCTGTCCACTATGGTTTGCCTCGTAGTCATTTTGTGGTTTTGTCACGTAAATTCTCAGCAATCATTATTATTATTCACCAGAGGCATACATTTCATGCTTCGGGTATTTAAATGTTTTGTTCAAGCAGAATATAGCCAAGCTTTTGCGGAGTCCTGCGCTTCGTCATTCACCCTTGCATGCTGGCGCGAAATTTTTTACCTAATGGAAAGCCAATTGTATATCTTACTGAAATAAGTAATTACCAGCCGAGAATGTAACCAAGACCCGACAGTTCCACGAACAACGTTCTACCAAGTCAACCACAACCTGATACGTGCCAGTGCGGGCACAAATGAGCAGCACTTCCTGGCAAATTAAGTGAGAAACAATTAACGAGAAACACCACGATTCTTTTGATGACGATGATACAAGCAGGCATTAAGAGTCAGTTTTTTGCATTTGACGGGTGTGACTTACAGCAAAACCATAGAAGTCCCATCAACTTCACAAAACTTTTTGTAGCGTCATTGTACCTTTCTAAAGTGATAACAATAATTTAAAACGACTAAAAACTGGAAATGTCGTTTCGGAGTCAGCGTTTCGACAAGTTGACTTGTCCTTGACAGGACCATTCCGCTTGCCCCAGTGAAATCAAGTCGACTCATCGACATGTTGTCGCTTCGAGAGCAATCCCTGCCTTTCAACATCTTGAGCGAGTTTATTCCCGTTTCAAGACACCACTTTCGCCTGGACTTGTGTTCTTGTTTGGCTTAGCAAACAGAATTGGAAAATAAACAATAAAAATTCTGCACTTGACACTGTTCGTGTGAGATATGGTGACAAAATGTTCGATGGAATGGCATCATCCTGAGGTCTCCGGTAGAAAATGACGCATCTTGGAGCTCAAATTAGTTTCCAAGTATGCTACGACGGATGCATCTTTCAGACTGCGATGACCATAAAGAGTGTCAGCATAAAGGCACTAACAAAAGGAATAAAATCTAATAGAGTCGAAAAGCATAGCTTCTTTTGTAACTGTATGACGACATCAGCAACTGAAATTTTTGGGTGAAAGAGCCAGAACTGGCCCGATTCTTTTCCGTGCATTCACAGCTTTCACGGTGCACGTCGACTTAAACCTCAATCACACCCAATGCTGCAACCTGCCGACAGCCTTGGTCTTAAGAAATACACGTAGTGAGTTGACCAGTATAGCGTCCTTGCGTGCTCCACAGTATGGCAGGTGACAAACTGACATACTGACAAACATAAAAATTACGGATGTAACGTTCATTATAGGTCCCTACATAGACAGTCCACACGTAGCTCCTAAATGGAACCAACATTAACTTTCATTCTACTTTCAGCTTGCCTTCAGATAATTGGTTCACGACAGTCTCATTGCTTGATCACTATGAGTCGCAGGTCATGTTCAAGCTATGGCTCGTTTCCACATAGCATAGCAACAGCAGCGAGCGTCCACACATGTGTGCATACCTATGCGTGCGCGTGTGCTTAGGTGGCGAACACGGTGTGAATACTCAATGGGATACCTTGTCTGGTAGATCGTCGTATACATATATAGAGCTATAGCAAGAACGCTGCGTCCTGCCCACGCTGGAGGGTAGAGAACCCGCGCGGCTCTATTTAGGGCTCAATATAGTCAGCCACACACCGGCTCATCAAGGAGTACAGCGTCCAGGCCAGTTTCCCATAGGCAGGAGAAGGCAATGAGAGAGCGAGGGTGAAAAAAGAGAAAAATGGGAGATAGAGGCCATCCACACCTTTGGAGGAGCTGTGAATTAGGAGCTCTGCTTTACTTCCCCCCCTCCCCCCCTTTCCACCTCTTCCCACCTCATTGCAGATAAAGGGAACAGCTCGCAAGACTCTGAACACCACCACGTGTAAGGAGAACAAATCACAAATGAATGAAGAATTTTGAGAGAGGTGGCGGGTGCTAGTCCTTTCAGGTTGCCCAGGACGCAGGGCTGAAGGGTGGGTACACGCAGCGATGCCAAGCGAGGGGCTAGCTTCGCTGATGGCGAGGGCTTCCAATGAGGGTATGCATGGCGCACAGCCTACACAGGGGAGGCACACGAGACGAGACAGGAGAGGCTGGTTATATGGGCGATCGAGAGAAATCCAATTTCCTTTTTCCGGCGACGCGGTCGCGCCTCGGATCCGTAATGAAGACGTTGGCCCGAAGGAAGGCCCTCGATAACGCTGCGGGCCTTCTGGTCGGTGCCGCGCCGAGCTTTATGGACCGACCGCGCCGAAAGCAAGACGACGGCAGCATCGGCACCGACTGAGCGTCCTCCCGCGCGAGGTGTGCGCATGAGGTGTGCTATATAGCTGCAGTTATAAAGCTGTAGCTTGGTCCGCACATGCAAAGGTGTGCTCGCGTGGCGCTTCTGTTCCGCTCGCGAAAGAGGTGCGACTGAAGGTTTCGGGTATAGGAGGCCGGATGGGCGGCGCAGAATCTGGGATGGGTGCGAAATTTATACGCCCATGCAGTTTGTGGCAAAATCACTCCCGTCACCCCATTTGCTCTTGCGGGAGTCCTTCGGGGACTGGAACGCTCGCTCGGTACTCCGCAGATGGTCCAGGTTGAACCCGGTGTGCCTCCCTTGTGCGACTGTAGTCGAAGCTGATGTAAAAGCGAAAGTGGAGGCAGGTTTTCTCTTCGTTATTCACAGATAGATAGATAGATAGATAGATAGATAGATAGATAGATAGATAGATAGATAGATAGATAGATAGATAGATAGATAGATAGATAGATAGATAGATAGATAGATCTTCCAGCTGCACTGATGTCATGAACATCTGTCAACTCGTCGAAATCTAATTATGTGGTTATTCTTTCTCCCACTGAAATGCCCGGGAGCATCAATACCGCTGCCCCTATTGACTGTAGGCTGAGAAGACAAGAAAAGGAGTGCGCGTCTCTCAACCTCATTACGCTTCTTTTCAGCGATTGCAACACGTTAACGAATCATGAGCAGGCTTGCTTCGGCTCTGGACTCATTATGGCAAGACCCTGCGTTTACGGCGAGTACCGCTATTGTTGCACTTACAGCCTAAATAAGCTGCGCATGCCCGTAAGGGCAATTGGTTAACGGCTTCATTTCGGACCAACACTTTAATCATCTAGAGAAATGAACAAACAAAAAGAGAAAGAGAGAGGGACAGAGGTGCCCGCAGTACGTTTATATACGTATCTGCTATTTCGTATACGACGTCTCAGAGACTTCCTCTTCGGGAAGTCGACCCATATTTGTCTTCGGCACTGTACAAAAGATGATAACGGATTGCTTATCTCGTGAAATTTTGCGAGCCACAAAAAGATCTGTATACTTCCGAGAGGTTTTTTGCATTTTCGGGTGAAATCTTTATCACCAGGCAGTTCTGCTTCACTCATCATCTCACATCTGGCAGCAAGTCGCACTTGGCTCTTGAGACCGTGCAACCCCTATCGCCAGTACCACCCATACCACAGCCCGCACACGTGACAACCCACGCAACCAGACAGATGACGCAGCGAGCAGGATCTTCCTCGCGACGAGGAGAACGCGTGCAGATAAAGCACCACAAACGAAACAACTACGGCTGCGAACCACGCGCTATGCGGCTCGCTCTCGGCCGGGACAAGCCCACTTCGAGGCAGGCGTATGCCCGGCTGTACGCAGGCCACGCTTGTGCGCTACACCCGAAAGAAAGATTAGTATGGCGAATGCATAGAGCGACCGACCCGGGCCGAAATTAACAGCGTCCGAAAGAAGAGGGTGGCTCTCTGGTAGTTGTGGTGGTGGTGGCGGTTGCTGTGGTGCTGAGGGAGAGGGTGGACCAGCGGCAAGCTCGGCCTGCAAGCACGGAAGAAACGCCGAAGCAAGGGGGGGCGAAGAAGTGCTTCGGCAAAGAGGAGAGCCTCGGAGGAACGCGCGAGCACCAACACTACCACCTACGGACCGGAGGTCCGCACATTCCGCCGAGGCACAGCCCGAAAGGCCACGGAGCCGCCCGCCCGAGCCCGGTCAAGATATGCACGACGATAGAAGTGCGAGAGCAAAAGGAAGGAAGGAAGAAGAAGACGAAGAGAAGGGCGATGAAGAAGCAAAGTAGCGACGTCAGCGGAGAGGGAGAGACAGAAGGAAAGGTGGCGTAAAGAAGATCCGAAGGAGAGTGAAAACGGAACAGGCAGGAGAGAGAGAGAGAGACGATAAGGTGACCGGGCGGTGAAGAAGAGGAAGAAATATAGGGACGCTAAAGTAATAATCGGCCATCAAAACTGAGACAAGGAATCAAAATAAACACCGAGTAAAGCGGAAAGACGCACGAGGAGCAGAGCGGCAAGAGAAAAAGAGGAAGAAGAAGTGAGGCCGATCGAGTAATGACGCCGAACAATTCCAGACGGCGGTAATGGTTCGCCATCGCTATCTTCGCTGTAATGGGGAGGGGAGAGCCGCTGCTATACGGAACGGCCGCATGGATGCCCTGCTCTTCTTCTTCTTCTCTTCGGGCCCTTATAGATATATAAACACGGCAGGGCAGCGCGCGCGCGCGCTCGCGCAGTTCGACGCATGCAAGCGGGGGGCGGCCGGCGCAATGGACTGCTGTAGCTGTGCAGCCAGATATATACACATGCCGCCGGCCCTGCTAGGGATCGGGATGGCCCGCGAGGCGGACATGCAGCTCGCGATGGTCCCAGCTCGGAGAGTTGAGAAAACCAGAACGCGTGCATAAGTGGTGCTCCGGTGGGAAGGGATGAAGCCGGGGAAGAGGCGGATTGAGGCACGGTGCAATGCGGTTACGTGCCGAGGAAGAAAAAGGGAGGGGTGGCGTTCGGATGAATATTCCGCTCGTGCGTGTGTCTGTACGCGCCTTGGTGTGTGTGCGCCGGGCGTTATGAACGGCGTGCAGGATGTGCGCCGGCATTGGCCATCGCCGCCGAGGCATGCGGCGCCGTTACTGAAGCCGGGCCTCGAGAGGCCCCCGTTTCGAAGTGAAATATATCCCGTGATTTGCCAGAAATGGGGTTTAGACTTGTCCGTATAACCGCTTCAGAGAGCAGCTGCAAGAAATTAACTGGGAATGCTTAGAACTTTGTCGGAATGTGAACTTCCTCTTCCAGCTGTGGTTCATGCGAAGACAACCTGTGCAGCAACACTTACGAACACGTAGATATGTGCGTATACGTGCACTAAGGCGCAGTTCGTAGCGTTGCAATGAACCCTTTTGACCTTAGAAACACCAGGTAGGCTTTCTTGATGCGTATTGTGCACATGTGAAAAGAAATTCTAATGCACGTCAGAACAGTTAGCTTCGGCCTCCGTGTTTTCAAAAACTAAAATTTAAGGGCAAATAATAATTGCTTGGATTCTATAGGCCAAAACCGTGATATTATTATCAGGCATGCAGGCTGTAGAGGAGGGATCTAGAAATTTTGACCATCTGGGTCACCTTAACGTGCACGGACATTCCTCGATACACGGCGCTCTATCATTTTCACCTTCATCGATAAGGCGACAGCCGCGGCAGGGATCGAACCCACGTATTTCTGGTAAGCACTCAAACGTAATAATCATTACACCAGCACAGCGGACGTCTCTATGGTAAAAGGTTTGATAAGGGTAGAAACGACGCGCCGACAGGACGCCTGGAAGAAGGGATTTACTCATATATATGCAGCTGTGAGATCTGAAACATTGAAACTTGCCCATAGGAGCATTCAGCCGGGCAATTTCAAATAACCCATTAGCCTTACTCGCTACCAACGTTGAAGCACGTAACAGTCGCTGACTCAGAGGGCGAGCTTCCTCGAGGCATCGGAGTTCTTTTTCACTCGAATTTCTGCATTCTGTAAGCGTGTTGGCGAACCCCCAACGTTTTCTCAAGACTACCGCGCTTTCTTTTCTTTTTCTTAAGCGACTTACACTATTGTCGGTGTCAAATGCGCAACGGGTGATTAAGTGTCGCGCGGCTACGGGAATGAAGATTTCGAAGAACGCGCTTTGCTGCGGCCTTGAATGCACTCGGGACGCAGGAACGGATTCGCCCGGACAAAAAGATTGAGAGGATGGCGGGCAGGATGATGCGTCGGGCCGTTTCTTTTTCCATCATTAATCTCCCCTGCGGTGAAGCGCCAGCTTTGGAAAATCCATGTACTCCGTTTAGGAGAGAGAGTGGTGCACCGGTATTTCAAGACGATGGATGTAAAGAAAGCGACGCGAGAACGGGACACGGTGATAGATAGGCGTAGCGACGGCGCGGTTGGTACTTTTGAAGATGCTGCGACTTCCTGGAATCGCCGATGAACGACTTCTGCGGTAAAGGCAAATATCATATGAAGCGCCTATAAGAGTTCAAGGTGCAACGCAAATGGAATATTTGGCGAGAGACCCGCAGATGCACGCTCACCGTCCTGGGACACAGGTCGAAATCAGTGCACAGGCGATACACGTGTTTCCGTGTATGGCATTGCTTGCTATGATTGTTGCCTTCATTTTTCTTTGCACTGAGGTGTCTAGAGGCAATACTGCTAGTTTGTTTAGTTGGGATAAGTTCATCTTGAGCTTAGCGCTAAAACATGGGGGCAAAAGATACGGAAGGCAGGTAGGCGCATCTAACAGCTGGTGCTATAATTCAGAAATTCCAGGTTTATGACCATACGGATCTGCCGAAATCATATCTTGCATAACTCAGAAGCATGCTTCAAAACACTCAAAATGACAGCAATAACTTTTAAAAAAAACATCCAAATAGCAGCGATAACTGTTGGACAGGGATGAGTGACTTCTTTTTATTCTCTCAATTACAGTGCTTCGCAGTGTGCGCCGAATTAATTCAAGATATGATTTGCACAGATCTGTTTGGTAATAAGTCTAGGATTTCTGAATAGTTGTTAGATGCGCCTGTCCTGCAAACAGATCTTTCCCATCTCTTGTCCGCGTGCTTTAACTCAACATGAAGACGCCCTGGCTTCTGCTGGTGCATATTGTCTCGAAGGCCACACCAAGAAATAACATGTCAACTTGCCCATAAATGTACTAGCTAGGCAAAGCGCACAGCTAAGAACGGAAGCCAAATGCAAATAGCAAAACACAAGGGTGCGCTTTTCCAGCGATATATGGGTGTGCCTCACTGTGTGTAGCGTGGTCGGGTTGCCTTGAAAAACGTATTAATGTAGCTCGCGACTCAGCAACGACGAAGATAAATGCACTTTTGTGCAAGACACAGCGAAACGATGGAATTTGTTTCAATTAAATGCGGTGTTATTCAATATATATATAGCATGCAAATTTAGCGGTAGCCTGTAGAATCTTGAGGATTTCAAATCGAAAGGTGATAACAAAAGACGAAGAATTGATCAAAAGCTCACTTCTCTGTTGCACACAAGATAATGAAGCCAAGGGAGGCATAGCGGAGATTAATTGTAAAGTGTCGCACAGCTACGGTGTCAATGCAAAGTGGACGAAAGAACACCTGCCGTTGGTATAGGTCCGAAGCTATACTACCTTCGGACGACGTGTTCGGTGCTCTACCAACTGAGCTTCAACGGCGCCGGCTAAAAATACCAGGATTATGCGCACAAGAAATCTCGGTTGTAGAACATCGGATTCGTCGTCCAGTCGTTGTGAGTTCGGTCTCTATACCAGTGGTCTGTGTTGCTTCGTCCAATTGAATTCTTTATATCGACGTCATCATTCTTATACTCTACAGATAACATAAAACTATAATGTCCGCCATATGCCTTCCTTGGCTTCTTTGTCAATCGGCTTCATTAGATCGTGCGAAAGGTAAACGTTGAAAGACACCGCGAGAAATGTGAGGAAAGCTCGCAGTAGAAAAAATTGAGTAAGCATTGGTTGGACGCTGGTATAGGCGAAGTGATAACCGACTTGAGTTAAACTTGTGCGAATCCTGTATCGACGTAACTTTGGGTTCCTCGCAATTCGCTCCTCACCCGTATTGTGAAATTTGTGCTGTACGTACGGTTGCATAACCTGGCAACAGAAAGTACCCGAATCAGAAATTTGCCCGGTACCAGGCGTTCAAACCCGGGTGTAACACCTTTCCAGAGCACTTGCTCTGCCAACTGAGCTAACCTGGAGGCTAGCAATTGAAGGCCTTATTACCGCATCGCTGCCGAGTGCATGAACCCCTGGTGGCGCTCATCAGAACTGTTTGTGGCGGAAATGACAACATAATGCGCGAGCCTGTGGTTGGAAAAAGTCTAAAGATGGAAAAAGTCGTGGCATAAAACCAGAAAACAGAATGACATGTGCTTTTGCTTTTCTCTCGCGCAGTTTTTTATTGAACGCTGAAACATCAGCGGAGCTCGTAATTTAAATCGTGCCACAACAACCCTCCTTGTTGCTTGTTGCTATTGCAACGGCATGACAACAACAGTATGCAAGCTTGCCCTGTGTATAGGCGCTTCAAGCTAATTCACCTGACCCCGCAGGGGAAACTTGAGTTTAGGGTCCGCATTTTTTCTTGTTTGTATTTCGAATGTTGGCTTAATTCGGACTGCGTGCTGCTATTACCTTACCTCCTTGAAGTGTTTGTCTGTACAGTGCTCACGGATTGAAATAGCACATGTAAATATTGAATTAAGCCAACTGAAACGTGCATTTGCTCACTGCATCCACGTCAAGTAGATGTGAATCTGGCCTCTAAAGGTGGTGTTTTTTTCTCGTGCAAGTATACGAACCGATATTACACCGACAGTACACGAACTGAAGATCGTAGAAATAAAAGTGTGTGCATTACTTCGTCCTAACTTCTCCTTCTTCAATCCGTGAGTACTGTACATCCATCATTCTACGCTACACGCAAATGCAGAATGGGCGCTTAGAGGATGTTCGAGGGTCCCTTTACGGTTTTCGCCTTAAAATAAACGACCGTTGGCAATTCCGGTTTTTTCACGGCTCAAATGAAACCTTGCATAAACTGAAACCCCTTCTCTCTACCTTATAAGTTTCGTATAAGCGGAGCGTATACACTAGGTGGAGGTCAAATATTTTGGCGTAGATCAATATCGTAGGCGAATTTAAACCAGCAGCGCGTAGGTCACGTCTAGAGCCGCACCTCAAACGGGTCTTTCTGCGCTCAACGACGAGTCAGCGAAACGAAACCAAAAATACAACGAACAAACGTCCACGGGGGAATATCGTCAATCGTTGCTTCGCTTCTGAGTCAGACCCTCGTGGTGTTCGGCGCCGTGGGTGGTATGGTTACCGGCGATGTCACTGAGGCCGTTCCCGCGGCGACAAACAACCGTACCTCCCCCCCTTCTCCGAGAAGCCCACGTTCTTCGGTCACCGCGGAGGTCGCGGTGAGCCCTCCGCGGCCGCGACTTTCTCTATTGGCGTTCACACTAGCGGCGTTTGTTCCCGCGTCGCCTCTGCGGCATGCCGCAACCCCAAAGCAACAACGGCAAAAGCAGGCGAGAAGCAAGGCCCGCTGTGTGACGCACCGGTGCCCGGCAACGTTCCGTTTGTTCATCGCGTCGTCTTTCTGTTTTCTTTCTGTAGGCCTTTTCGCGACAGGACGCACACAAGAAGCGCGCTCTCTCTTGCGCGCTTCCAGGGTGGCAAGTGCGGGGTTTCAAGGATTTCATACTCCTCTCTGGCCCTCATTTCTCATCTTCTCGCACTTAAACCGTCTCTTCGCGCCTCACAACGCTTGCTCGTACGTTTGTGTGCATGTGTACTTCGTTTCCTTCTTTTCTCTCGTAGCTGCCGGGCCTCACGTGGTGGATGCCGTGGTTTCTCGTGTAGTACATGCGCGCCATTCGAAAAACTCTGGCTGCTGACCGTAAGTCGGTATTCCAACACACCGGAATTGCTGCTCTTATATTTGCCTCACGCTTATTTGAAAAGCATTGCACAGACAGGTAGCGATTGACCCTGGCTCTGGGTTTAATAGGACATGGCTGTCTAGCGATACTGAGGAGACCTGATTCAAGGGCAACTCCGGAGATTTTTCAGTGTCCACTGATCTCAATAAAATTTTCAATATATATTTTCCTCGGTACTGTAATAATATATGCCAAGTCAGGTGGATGTAGGTCATTTAGTTTCCATGTAAATAAATTTCAAAATTTTTTGCGGATTCTCACGCGGGCCACCCTGTGTTTTTGACGTCATCACTCCTCGCTGCCTAACCGAGCCAGTGGGCCTTCAAAAGCAAGACGGCGATACTTGAGCGGTCAAATCATCGCTATCAAGACCAGAAAAGCTGGCATAACTCAATATATCGTCGGATGACTTCGCCACTGGCATTTCTTTGGTGCTAGTTCCATATTTCTGGTGACGGGAAGATTGTGACGTCACCGCACACGCTCCACGAAGCATCTACCCGTTTCGGTTTCGACTAGAAGACGACTTTCAGTTGCATATTCAAAATTATTGGTGCGTTCCTGAGCAAATTGAAGCACCCTGGCGGTTACAGGACTATCAGTACCAATGGAAAACATTAATATCAGAACATGGTGAAAAAACCGCCGGAGTAGCCCTTTAATAGTGGACGACTGGGCTGATTAACGCGAGTACAAAGAAGTACGTGCAGTTCCTTTGACGTGATTGGTAGTCGTGACGGGAGACAAGCGGAAGGGTCAATTACGGAAATGTGGTGGGGGGCAACGGAGGCTTCCGCCTCCCCCCAACTCCCCCTCCTCCCCCCGTCCGCCCCCAATTTTCCTGCCATTTACGTCACTTAAATTTCAATGTGGATGCCATGACGCGAAACCGATCACGCAACTTCGTGATCCACAGACGAAAGCGCGCCACCACCCAAGCGCTATCTGGTGGGAGGGGACCCAACAGTTGAATAGCATGGGGAAATAAGTGGGTGCTAAGTTTTTGTGGGTGTTATATACGAGACAATCTGGTAGTGCAAACGTCTTTACGGTGGTCCCGTCCGCGAGGCAAGTAGAAAGATTAAATACGAAAGTAGACAGATCAAATACGAGAACAGAATATAGATTTAGGAAAAGGCGAACCGAATGCTTCTACAGGGCTGAGCAAGGTGAGGCCATAGTTTGCCGGCTCGTTGTCTTGTTTGCCGGCTCGCCGCTCACTCGGCGCGAAGAAGCGCGCAGGTGTCGGATCCCCGTTGCGCCCGCGTGCAGATAAGTGCCCGTGTGGACTCAGGTGTTTGACTTTCGGCTCGGCTGGGGCTCCGACTTCGGCTCCCCGTCGTTCAGTGTATACGAACGCACACAGTAGTGGCAAACGATTCCCGCAGCTGTGTGCCTTCTTTTCTCAGTTGGCTTACTCCTCACACAAGATCGCCTAGAAGGATGAGTGAAGGAGAAGGAAGAGTAGCGGCGGACGTGCCGGAGGTCGACCAGCAGAGGTCGCTAGTGGCGAGGGGCACAATCGGGTTCGCGCTGATATCCAGTGCTCGCGTCACCTTTTAGGCTTAGCTTTGCTTTGACCGGCTTTGTTTACGCGAGATTATAGAGGAGCGAATTGAGCACATATGTGCTTCGCGCTCGCTAAACGAAGCCTGAGGTCTGATGGACAAGTTCGAAGTCAAACAGTGGTCGATATATTTCGTTTTGTTGCTCCGGGAGCTGCATTTTTCGCGAGCCTCGGCGAGGTGTGGCACATGAAGGTTGCTTTTCGCGTTATCGACACTATAGGGGAAAAAAACATAAATAATGGATCGATACGCGTGTGGTCTGGGCGCATCTGTGCGTATTCTGGGAATCGCAACAGATGCCGAAAGTTTGGGCGTTCTGCTTCTGCACATATTTACCCTGAGAAGGCTGTCTCACAAAAGACCGTAAGCACATTTCTAAATACGCCGTCCCTTAGTGTATCGACCAAAGAAAAAAGGAAATAAAATGGGAGCGTTCCACATGAGTTCCTGCGCTTTCATACTCTCACTGAAACCCGTCGACGCGAAGTCGGCTGAGGTGGTCACTGAGATATTAAGTGCCTTAAGCTAAGTACGTAGACTAAGCAAGTTATGTCAGTCATTTTTTTTTTTGGGGGGGGGGGGGGGTGCGATTCAGAGAGCCTGTAATTTGATGAAAAAAAATACAAAACTTGAGGTGACATGAGAACCTTAATATTTCAAAGGCGTATCATGAATTCAATACTCACGTATTTTCAAATAACAAGGCATGTTTTGTTTTGCATGAAACTAAAATACCCACAAGGGCCATGTTTATTGCCTGCCTTGTAAGATGTGATCTATTTTTCTTATTTATTACCACTCAGCAGCGACCCTATTCAATTGCTAGCAAATGCGATCTTGTTATAGCGAATATTGCTTCGTCGTATCAGGGTATAGAGCTGATCACCAATTCTCGCATAGGAATGCGAAGTTTTTACACAGCAAATTCGACAACCTACGAACGCAATTGAGTCCAGTAGCAAAGCAATTATTTCTTTCAATGAGATATCTTTACACAAGCCAAAACTCGACTGTCCGTGTTGCACGGATAATAACAATGCCCAATGCCGATATCTTTCGCAATAAGCGCTACCGCGCCGATCACGCTGATATCAGCGTAAATAGACATTTTCGGCAAACTCTAAGGCCTTCCACTGGCTTTATGCGTAGGATTTAGCGCATGTTGTCAGAGCCAATAAGAATCCCCTGCAAGGTCTTCATTGCAATAGGATAACGCCTATCAAAGCATCGCCTTCTGTGACGTTTGAAAGCGCCTCCTCGGTGGTCAGAATGGTGGTTTGATAGCGACCGAATGTGCACTAGTAGCGTTGTTGTGCTCTGACGTCATCGGTCACTTGACAAATGCAGCGAAACGATTTCAATCGGTCTGACGCTTTGCGCAGATGCTTTTGCGCTCCATCGCATGAGGTGTCTATGATGTTATGGTAGCGTCTTCTATCGCAAGGACCAAATGTTGCCAATGGGAGCCCTGTCAAGGTGTGTCGCTTAGTCTCCAATGACTAGTAACTTATAATCCTTAGACATGTCGCTGTCACGCAGGGATCTAACGTCGCTATCTGTATAAATAACCGATGATAACCGATGGTGACAGTTAGAACGACGGAATGGATACCAAGAGAGGGTAAGCGTAGCCGCGGACGACAGAGAGTAAGATGGAGGGACGAAATCAAGAAATTCTCAAGCGTTAAATGGAATCAGCTCGCGCAGGACAGGCGAGAATGGAGAGGATTGGGAGAGGCCTTCGTGCTGTAGTGGACATATAGATAGGATGATGATGATTAACAATTCATCATCTGCCTTTGAAATTTTAAATTTATCGTGTCACCTAAAGTTTCATTTTTTTCCAATAACAGGCGCTCTGAATTGAGCAGAAAATGAGTAGAAATGAGTAGAAAATACATGTACACATAAAATAAATATATGAAAATGAATCTGTGCCAAACTATTGTTCGAGGAACATATTCTATTGAGGAACGAAATATTGAAAAATTCTGGGTTTAACTTATATGTAGCACACTGCTTCACCGATGGCCTTAAACGCAAACGTCTGAGGCACTAAATGACACTCCCTCAGCATCATTCTCTCATATAAGAAAATCCTACGGGTCAGCTGGACTAGTTAAATGCAACTTGTGAATGTCATTTAAGAAGTTTAAAACCGATCTGGTCTGCAATCATAGGCTATGGAGGGAAAGAGGCACTCTGTTAACGTTAAAAATAGGTGATTCCCAGGAAGGGGTGCCCTAGTCGAGAACCCCGCTGGCCTTAGCCGCCTGTCCAACTACTGGTCAATCAGCGATTTGCTGGTCGGCCAGGTCAGAGCTGGACAGTCGTGCTTCCGATTGCTCCAACGAGCGTTACGCAGGCGAGTCAGGGTCTTTCAAGTTCATTGGCTGTTTTGAATAGGCCGAGGTAATGTGAACGAGTGTACGGCTTTCTATGCACCAGGGGCAGGTGCCTCGATGACACTTCGGAAAGATGGCGTGTGATATTTTTACGTGGGTATATGCACCTGTTCGAATCTTTCTGCAGTTGTTGTGTACGTCCCTCCCTATAAGCTAGAAAAAAATGTATACCTTCCGGTGTTGCCGAGTGCTATGTCTCTACACTAAATAAAAGCACTTTATTGCTGCGGTCCCTATGACGGCGTTTGCCCTCAGCGGCCACGCGTCTTCTTCCCAACATTGCAAAACGTACAGCCGTGTTGGCTCATGGTTATCACATTACCAGTTTCACCATACACGGATACAACGTGAGCTCCGAAGTTACGTCACAGAATGAAGTGCCCTTTGGTCCCAACGCTGTTGTTAACGTGTCTAATAAACCCATATGTTCCACACACTACTAAATTTGCACAGATACGTCGATCATATACCCGTTGAACTTGGCGGAATGACAAGAAAATTGGCATAGACGATTTTGTCACTGACTGCTTCGCATATTATCAATTCCCACATTTCGTGAGTGAGAGTTCTCGAATTTTTTTGTTAAGTTGAACGATGTGAAGCTCGTTGTATTATTGTGAAGGGTACATTTTTGTAAAGTGTATCTCTCGTTTATTCAGGTCGATCTGAGACATTTTCCCTTTCCACAATATCACAGTCAACAGCGCATGATTTTTGCTTGGGAATGTTCCCACATTTGTCGCGAGTGCGGCGATCAAGGCATTAGCAGGATGCGTCGCTATGGATGAGGATACATTGTCGATAGGCATCATACCACGACGACGCATGTTCGGAAACTATCGGCAATGTAACACGACCCATTCATACGCACTGCACAAGGCCGAACAAAGCTCATGAACTGTAGGTTCTTTTTGTTGTTTTTTTTTACCTGAAGTATTCCAGCGCTATATTTTGTCAAGGATATGGCAGAGAAGTGCATGACAGGACGGTTGGTGACCCCAACTATGTTTACTGGAAACCACTCACGCAAATAACAAATGAAGGCAAAGAACGCATGCTCATAAATGACGAAACAGTAGATTAGGGCGGCCACACTATTAAACAATGGCGTTCTGTTTAATATTCTAAATCCACAGCACGTAAGGAATAAGATACAGATTTGGTGCTCATGCGCGTGTCGTCCCTCTGCAAGATAAAGAAATGTGATGTGCGATGTCAGTGCACGTTAAAGAACCCCAGGTGGACGAAATTTCCGGAGACCTCCACTACGGCGTCTCTCATAATCAGAGCTGGTTTTTGGACATTAAACACCACAAATCAATCAATCAAATTATCACTGTAGCAGTGGGCTAAGAACAAGAGCATGTCGGCCGTTCCCTTTTGCGTGACGGACGTAGACAACGCACATTTCTAGTCCTGCACATCTCCGCTGACAAGATATCCGAAATGCATATTCGCCCAGTACTCGCCATATGGGCAAGCTGCTGGTGGTGGTGACCACAGTGTCCTCGCATGTCTTCCTCTCATCCGTTTGTCTCAAGCTATAGGTGGAACCACTTAACGTGCGGCAGCTGTTGATTGCAGTAACACACGAACCAACACAAAACGTGCGAGACATCATACTAATGCTAATGGACGGCCGTCAAGCTAGAGTATATCATAATACCATTGCATTTATCCCTTGAATGAAGCACATTTCCCGGTATTCTCTTGTCGCCACTCTGACAGCTTTCTATTTTACGGATGACCGTGAAACTTCCTTGCCTCAGGCTGTCTATTGACAAGCCAGCCGAGACCGCTCAGATCCGTTCGTTGCGTTCCCGGTATCTCCAGGTCAGGTCATGGCCGGCAATTCCTCGCACATTTAATGTCCGGATCTGCTCTCTCCCTCTCTCTTTCGATCTCAATCGACGAAGCGTACTTTATTTGTGATGTATACAATGTTACGGATGTTTAACCAATGCTGCAAGCCGTTCTCCACAACGTTCCAAGGCATCTTCGTCTCGAGCAAAAACATAAGGTCGCCCCTACATGCACCGAAAAGATAAAACGCGATGAAGCCGCGCTCTCGTGTTTCATGGGCCAGCTGCGCGTTGCCGCCCCACAAACTGCGCCATAATGCCGGCAAACCTGCCAAGCCGCGCCATGTTTCGCCATGCACGCGCATAATCCGCCTCCCCTCGCGCTATCTTCTTCCGTCCCTCCACCTCTGTAAACAAAAACAACGTACAAACAACGTCAGTAAACAACAACAACGAAGCCAAAAAAGGAACATCGACAAGGCCAGCCAGCCAGGGCAGCGAATTCTAAACCCGGGATCTTCGCAACATGCAAGGAACGTCTATGGCTGCCTCAACTACATGGCTCTTGGCGTTGTTGTTGGTGGTGCTGGTCTCGCTGAAGGCGTGCCTCCGCAACCCAGCGCGCCATCGTGTTTCCAAAGTGTGCCCTGGCGAGCGAGTGTGCGCGCGTTCGCTTCTCTTTCAGTCTGGTGTTGCTGTACGGGCTGAGCAACATGCCTCCCCCCCCCCCCTCCCTTCTTCGAATGCCGCAATCATGAAACGAGCTCCTCCACGCCCCTGGCCAGAGCGCGCGCCGCCGTGGGATCTACCCGGCGAGATCTATGCCTTATAAGAGGGGCCCGAAGGGCAGCAGTTCGTAAGTATAACTGGGCGCCGCAGAGACACATCCCGCATCGCAGGCAGTGCAGAAGGATCGCAGGCAGTGATATCTCGCGCGCCGAGAGACGAATTACAGGCGGATATGAAGCGGCGGGCGCGCGCAGAGAAAAAGGGTGTAGCTTTGTGCGCACACCGTACAGCTGGTCGACCGGCTGGCGGAGCGCGGGTTTCGCCCTTTGGGATGGGAACAAATCGCCGCATCGGCCTCCTGCGGGGGGCTTTCCCACCCACCGACCTTCCCTGGCTCTTGCCCTTCGCATTGGACGGCAGGCGAACGAGGAACAGTCTTCACTTTAGCATTATGGGTTCGGCTTTGGCTGGAACTTGCCGACCGGCCAGACATGCGCCGCAGCCGCCGTCTGCGATCGGTGAGGATGCAGTTTTATGGCAGAGACTTTGTAGTACATTCTTGCACTTCCACGTCCCTTGACGAAACGAAGCGAATGGTCGAGGGGGAAAGGGGGGGGGGGGGGGGCAGAGATGACCTGTAAACTATAGTCACAGCGCACGGGGCCGCACCCGGTCAATCCAGCCGCCAGTGCAGCTAGGTTAGCTTCACTGTAGGCGGAGCTGTGTCTCTAGCCTGAGTCGTCAATAAATCTGCTTTCACCCGACAGCTTCCATCACGGGGACAGAATGGAACAAGTTTGCGGAAGGAGCGAGCTGGATCTCTACTCGATTGTCATGCGTCTTCTTGCTTCTTCGCAGGTGATGGCAAGTTGCTACGGGCGTGTCTGTACAGAACGGAAGGTACGGCAAGCTCGTAGGCAAAGTGCTTGTGCTACGTGGCGAAGGATAAAAAACAGAAGGAGGGTGTTGATGAGAAACCGAGTTGATCAAGGAAAGAACACATTATAAGCGTCGCGTCCATTTGTCCTGAATGTCCGCTTGCTTTTTTGGCCCGTCCACTGTCTGCACCATACAGTTATAAACAACATCACAGCGGCGTTGATGCAAAAGTACATACTACAGTTGGCGAATTTATGCAACAGGAAATGTTTCTGCTCTGAGCAGAATTGTGCCCCCGCCAAGGCTCAGGGAGTAGCTTGGAGCATCTAAGATTTGGATCGGCATGGGCGCTTGTCTTCCCAGCCAGAGATCATTTCTCACCTGCAAGAGCTGATAACGCATCCGAATGGTGCCCAATCGCGAAAAATTCCCCGGGACCTCATGCGCCGTTGTCTCGTCAGTGCTTACCCCATCGGGCTGTCAAGGCGTCGACGGACTGTCGCGGCACCCATGTGAGAAATGGAACGTCTCGGAAAGACCGTTCCGCCACAAGAAAAAAAGAAAGGTAGCCACGAGGAGTCTGCTTCATGTTCCACCCAGCCTTTCCGCCATGAGCTTTCTGACAAAGATCAGCAAACCTTCTCTCCTAGCTCTCCTAGCATCTGTCTGCATGGCCCATCCGGATGCACAGTCCTGATGGGCCATGTTTCATGCATACGGAAACTACTACACCACTCTTTACGAGGCCTAAAACACCGTGTTTGCCCTCGTCGCCATACAACTGTGCGTACACAGCCTTCAGATGTAAAAAGCTCAGCCCCGTCTAGTGGCTATGGCACCCGGCTGCTCATCCCAAGGTCGCGGGCTCGAAGCCCATCCGCGGCGGCTGCATTTCGATGGAAGCAAAATGTTGAGGCCCGTGTTCTGTGCTATGTCGATGCACGCTAAATAATCCCAGAGGGTCGAAATTTCCCGAGCCATCCACTACGTGGTCTCTCATAATCATGTCGTGGTGCTAGGGACGTAAAACCCTTGAAATTATTACTATGTAACAAGCCCAAGAGCTATGTAGACGCGCGTGCGAAGACACTTCAAGCCAACGTTGTGGGACGTCCTATACCAATACCGCCAGTGCTACAGGGAGCTATTTCTGCTGATGAGATGCTGTGTCTGTTACTCAGGTCACGCCAGCCTGCCGTTCCACCAATATATACCGTCTGATATCCACAGTCAAATCTTATATCGTTCTCAATGCGTCGACTCCAGTAGAATGACCGTTAAGATGGAAAATTTGTACGCATTTGTCATACGGCGAACTTTCACCGCCTTATCAAAATTTGTCTTATCCCTTACAGAAACTTGTCGACTTTTCGCGAAAGCGCTGGGAACGACAACCTGTGCCGATATGTAAGAAGTCCCTTGTTTCTTTTCCTATTTTTTTTCTTTAGATATACTTGGCTCGAAGCGTCAGCCAAAAGAGTCTTTGCTCCAACGTCCATTTTACCTTTTTTCATGCATCCGACTGCTCTATGACATTAGCTGTCAGGTGTTATTTTTTCTCACGCCTTTCAACATAGGGTCTCTGACTTCTTTTCCCAATACATATAACTACTAACATGTTATCAGGAAACTTCGCCTACCCCGAGTTGCTTGCTTTCTGAGAATCCTACAATTTATCTCGCTGTTGCCAGTTCCCGCAATACAGCTTTATTGTTCGCCTCCCCAATGACCCATCGTGCGTGAGCTATAGGTTGCCAGACTGACAACATTAACAGCGACCTCGTTTGCTAATACAAATGCTAAGTTAAATTCTGAGAATCCTGGTCATTTTTTCTAGGAACACTGATATTAGGAAACGTTCTGGTAGTCACCGCACTCTTTTAAGAAGTGTAAGTATTTTTTTAGAACCACAGTCGTTTTACATTGCTCCAGCACGATGTTCTGTCCAGGAAAACGCACTATTGTTCTGAAATACTCCGTAACGTGGGGTCGTCTCCTTGCAGTGAAGTGCGTTGCCCTTGATTTCCACTTAATTACATACTTAAGATGCCACTATTACAACTCCAAATGCGAATGAATTGTGCTGTTGTATCATGCTGATGTGGATATGAAGTATGTTGATGAAAGACGCTCCGTGTAGAGTAAAACATAACGACGCTTCACACCTGCTTGTTCCTTTTAATTATACGAGAATGTCGTTTTTAAAATTATGCGTTGTCGAAATGCACGACTGTGTAAACGAAATGCTTGCACTTCGGCTGTCGTCTTTGCAAGTACAGGGACGAAGGACTCGCTCAAGCCATCTTTGAATGGCTTTTCCCATCACCTGCCGTATATGTATTCGGATAAAACAATAAATGAAATCAAATCGATCAAGTTAAGCACACGCAGCGTGCTGCGTACTTGTTGCAGATCAGTACATAATACATATCGACTCTTGTCGTAACCCGCTTACTCAGCAGCACTTCACTCAGCTTCGGCGTGCGGCACACGCATCACCATCGCGATCTTTGTTCGGTATAGTAGCAGATTGCGGAGTGTCCAACACCGATGATACAATGGAACATATTTTATGCTACATGGGTCATCAGATAGAAAGCAACCCTTATTGGTCGTCCCGACCACCCGAGGAAGAATTACTTTAGATGCATCCTATCTTCTAAAACGGTTGTTGACGTAGTCAGTGTGTC
This sequence comes from Hyalomma asiaticum, assembly GCA_013339685.2. Taxonomy (NCBI): domain Eukaryota; kingdom Metazoa; phylum Arthropoda; class Arachnida; order Ixodida; family Ixodidae; genus Hyalomma; species Hyalomma asiaticum. The sequence continues at coordinate 44,518,416 of CM023488.1, forward strand.
CCATTAGAAACAATCTCAGATACGTTGCTGCCATGTCATCAAGTGGAGTATTTCTGGGGTTGTGCACACAGAGGAGAACCACGTAATCTTGTTCATCGTGCTCCACCTACAAAAAGTACGACTTACCGACAAGCGCACTTTGCTAGCTTAATTGTACGTCGGCTTCTCTCTTGATCTTCCCTACTAATGTTTCCTTCATATTGGTTTTCTTTCATAATCTATTACCTACATAATCGGGGCTCCGTAAAATTTTTGTGCCCCCTACGAGGATGCGCCAACCAGGCGCGTAGGCACGCAGGCAGGCATGATAGATAGATAGATAGATAGATAGATAGATAGATAGATAGATAGATAGATAGATAGATAGATAGATAGATAGATAGATAGATAGATAGATCTTTCGGAAGGGACAGTTCTCACATATAGCACTACCGCTACTTCCATTCAGTGGTTGCAGCTGCATACACGCACACGGTTCAAGAGGGATGTCCCGCACCTGCGCCCGCTGCTACTCGAACAGCCCCCGCTGAGGCATTGAGACGATGTTGACCGGCAGGCACTGAAGGACACCGACGCAGGTGGGCCCTGACCACCACACGTGCGACCTCGATTGTACTAGTTTCCGCAGCCGGCCAAAGCCATCTCTTCACGTGCAAAAAAATCAGAGACTCTAAGATGCGCCTCAAAAGCAGCACCTGAATCAGTTGCCGGACTTTTTTTTAACAATTCTATATTTCTAGTTTGCGGCGTTTCGATTCAAGAGAGTTACGGTCACTGCTGAACGAAACTATGGATAAACTTTCTTTTTTTATCCCCATGAGGATGGATGGATGGATGAAAGAACTTTATTGTCCGGGAGACTGGCTCCGCGTCTAGGACGCAGCGGACAGGATTGGGGGGCTCGAGGTGGTGTGATTAATTAAGGGGAATGCTTAAGGATAGTACGACCGCGCAGTTAATTGGCGAGCCGGTCTGCACACTTTAAGAATGCTTTTCGAGCGTACTACTCCGTAAACGGGCTGACTAATGCTCATCATCAGTATATCAAGCATTTTTAACGAATATGTGTGCATTATGCTGAAAGAAACTCGTATTACCTGGCCCTGGATTCAAGAACGGCGAATGAGAGAACATGTTCAATTATATTAGCAAAAGCTTATTCAGCCATCAGTGCACTTAGTGATGGCTTCAGCTCCAAGCTACCCGTAAACTATAAAGCGAGCAGACATTGTTGGGCACACGCCTACACGTGCACACAAGACCAAGGCCAAGTAAAACATATAATGTTTCAAGTAACAGGACATTAAGGGGTTTGCCGAAAACATTTTCATTCAACATAAGTCGCACTGCTTTACATTACACACCTTTATAAACAAAGCATTCATTCGGGTGAGTAAACTTGTATGTGCTACAGCATCTGTGGAAGACTTCTAGACCTTTTCAATGCAGCTTAAAATTACATGCGATCAAAGCCTCACCTCGCGAATGCTCCAGTGCACTAGTACTTTCTTTTTCTGTCAATATAAGCGACGACAGTACTTCTTCGAGGAACCCATGATTCTCCTACTCTTTATTCGGGCAAAAACCATAAATATTTTGGCACATTTCCACGACTATGCGTAAAGTAGAAGCCGGCCATAAGCTGTGAGGAAATTTAGCAAAGGGAATGAGGCACATGAATCCCGAACAATAACGTACCCTACAAGCAAGATCTCCGCACTCTCCTGCTGCTGCTTCTATGGTTCCTTTCTTCTATCCTTTCTGGTTCCCACATACATTGGTCAAGAAAGTATTTATTCAGTTGCTCTTGGCAAATGTGCATAGCATTATAAGCCGGCCGAATTTATAAAACCGCCATTGTTCATTGCGCCTTATTTTGTTTTGCCATTTCTATTTTCTATTCCCCGCGATAGTCTTTGGAAGTTCCAGTGTTCATAAATAAACAACAAAGCATATTTTTATATCACCCCTGTCTGATTGTGATACCAATTTAATCTGGTAATTCTGGGTCTCACAGCCGACTGACTGACTGACTGACGTTGACATAGGTAAACCACAGCCACCCCTTCCGTGCAAACATCCAGCAAAAACACGATGGGTTAACTCGTGCCGGGCGCACTTGACGCTGGGTTGCACGGCGCCGCACCTCTTTGCACCGCCCTCCCGCATCGCCATTGCCAGAGCCTTCAGAATGAGAATGCATGGGGACCATGGATAAGCGGAAGTTGGCGGAGCGTCTCGCAGTGGCGCAGAGAATAGCGGGCAACCTCGGTTGCCAAGTGGGCTAGAGCCTACGGATTCAAAACACGAGCCCCAGTCAGCCAGCTGCGAATATAGCCTGCTCCACTGCAGATTATCATGATCTGCTGAAGAATTGACAATTGGGTGTGTTGTATTCAACCTTCTAATATGTTTGTAAGTGGTCCACAGATGACGTCATCGACGTGGGATCACGTGGTATAGGTCGCGGTTTGATAAGCGCGTGTTTGCTAATAGAGATAGGTAGGAGGCAGTGCTGTGGCTTGTGTCCCGTGCTCCTGCTTGTGTCCTCGTTTTTCACGCTGACCGCTTAAGATGTGCGCCTGATGTACTGATGCCCTGATGCACCTGATGCACCTGATGTACATGATGTACCTGATGTACCTGATGTACCTGATGCGATGCACAGTGCCTGCATGACATCCCCTCCAATAGTGACACCACAGTGATCGACAACTTCACATATATGCATGGTGAGACAGAGGACAGAGTAAGCACACGACACAGGATAAATCAGGTGCCGTCCTCATGAGCGCCTCTCATAGCTCATCGTACAGTTATTTAACACCGAATTAAACAGGATGGACAGAATCTTCAACCTCTAGCGCAGCATGCACACGTCGTAACCGCTATAGTGGCGGAGCATAGACCACCAACAAGCAGAAACCTTCATTACTCGAGTCAGGACGTTTGCTCGGAACAGGTAACATATGGCTGCGCATATGAGCGCAGGTTTTCATGACACATGGTACGAAACATTCGGCAAAAACGGCCACTATATAGACACACAACAATCCCCAGACAGAGTGGCCGGCCACATAAATAAGCGCTCACTTAACCTGCAAACGAGCGACGCACAAGATTCGGGGCCGGAAGTCGCCTGTCCGCGTCTCGGCCACGCCTTTTCGCCGCACGCGTAGTTAACTATACAGTGTTTAGCTCTCTCGCGAGCGCCGTTTCACGTACCGCCGTCGTTTCATCCGCGGACGCCATTTTCACCCCGAGGGGTTTCTGTCTGCCCACAGGGCCGCCGGCAGGCCCCTTGAGAGCAGCGCGGTTTTCTCATGGCCCCTGAGCTCGGGAGATGTGCGTACGTACGCGGCATGCGGCCAGCTCCTTATGCGAGGTCAGCTCTTAATCTCGCTTCGCCTGGTTAGCATTCGCTCCCAGAGGATAGCTAGTAGTATAGTAGCGGCGGCAGCCGTGGTGCTGCAGCGCGCACCCCGCTTATGGTCCGCGAGTTCTGGTTGGGTGATGCATGGTCTCACAGATGGGCTATTTCCTTGGGAAGTGTGCAGTTATGGTATAGTACGTCTAGGGTTGTGGGCGACGCATATCCTGCTGAGCCGAGCAACGCATAATGAGTCACGTCCCCTCAAGATCTCCTCCCCTCCACCCTCCTCCAATTCCACTGTACAGCCCCGCCCTCAAAGTTTTGTTTCAGTCCCTCATGCCACTTAATTATCGACCATTATATGTACCATTCGCAATTCGTGTCCCCTGGTACGCATTATATTATACGCACGAAGAATTGTGCTTCGTTTCCGGGGTCCTCGTAGCCTTTACAGACGGCGATGTGTTCTTTGTTACATGCTACTAGCAATGCAGTGTTCCCACTGCGACGACAGCGTACTGCAGATTATCGTAGAGGTAATGTAAATTTGTTCGTCTTTCAGTGCTACCCCGATTATTCATATTAACTGCGATATCAACCGAAGGAGATGCGTGAAGAGTACGACATTTACCTGGTTAGCATTCTCTTTTCAAAGAAACTACATCGAAATTTTATGAAAAATACTAGCAACAAGCGAGGGCGTGCTGAATAATACACTATGATATCATTCACGCGAACCATCGATTTTAGGTCTCATTCGTCGGAAGGTGCACATGTCACGAAGCTCAAGGTGGACACGTGGAAACACAGTATCATTGTGTGCCCAACCTTAAGCCTCCCGCATTAATAATCTAGTGCACCTTATAACGTCACATACTACGCACTATCCGGCATGCTCGGTCGTCCTGCGATGTTCTTATTCGTTGCGTGGCTCAGCTTATCGGAACGTAGATTGAGCCAATGTGTGTGCAAACACAACACCGTGCCCAATCTAGCACAGAACCATCCTTCAAAAACCAACAAGTGTTTCCACTTGTGTTGAAGCACTGAGCACTTTCAATAACTTCAAGCAAAGGGTAAAGAAGTGAAAGGGAATCTCCATGCAGCTCTCTTCCTGTTATAAACAGAGCTTCCCTTTTAGTCTTTCCTTCACATCTCCGTCCATTGTGTGTATAAAGCCCAAGTGGCTCCTTTAATGCGTGCTCAAGCACACGCAGTTGTCGCAAATTAGAAAATATAATAAAAGAACCATTAAGCTGCGGAAGTCGCGCTCTTTGCACACGTTATCAAGTAAAGAAGTAACAGCGTAGCTGTTTAAGCTGGAGGAGAAGGCCGTTGATGTTCGGGCAAAACTAACGTCATCCAAAACGTGCGCGTGCACTTCTATGCAATGTCCATTGTGCGGCATTTGTGAGCGCACTTTTTTCTTGCCTTGTGCAAGAAAAAAGTGCGCACATAGAGGCGGGTATGCGGCCCAGAAACTGGGTATGTGCCAACAGCTCCAACATAGTACACGAATGAATGAATGAATGAATGAATGAATGAATGAATGAATGAATGAATGAATGAATGTTGTTAGGAGTGTTAGGAGCGGAGAAGGGAAGTGAGGAGGAGCGACGTGAGAGTGCAAGGAAGAAGGAAAGAAGAGACGGTAAAGCATGGCATACTCTTGTGTAGTGAGCATGTGCGCCACAGGAAGTGGGTAAGTGCCAAGCAGCTCTTAGCATAGCACAGCCATGCATAGTATTTCACGGTGATGAAAAGAAAAGTGAGGGTAAGGAGGTGTGGTGTAAGGATAAAGAGAAAGGAAAGAGGAGGAGAGACGGTGAATCATGGCATTGCCTTTGTGGTATCCCAGTGACGAACTGTGATAACGCCGCGTACTGTTGCGCGCACCGTGTTTATCAGCCAGTACCCTCACCCATAGAAACGTCCGTAAACTGCTGCGCCTGCTTAGCTTCGCCTCACACTGTAATCTGACCTTTAGTTGTTCGCCGGCAGCCAGGCGGCTGTCCGGCTGCGTTAGGTGCAATAAAGGCATGCTGTTGTACTGGCTGGCTTCCTGAAGGCTGCGTGCATCACTCACGACATAAACTGGTGACCAGTGTGGGACACGGCATCCTGGCTGTGGTCTTCAGGGCTTCATCGGCGGCAAGTTTCCCGGGGCTAACGAGCAAGCACCCGGGGAGGATCCCGGCCTAGACATCGACGCGGAGTGCGAGAAAGCCCATTATGGTGGTGCAGCTCGTGTAAGTAGCACCTTTTGAAGTCTCTGCCGGTGACTGACCAAGTTACGAAGGGCGCATACAGGGTTTGTTGCCAGCTGACTAGGTTGACGAGAAGCTTAACGTTGACGTCTTCACAAGCGTGATAGGGCCGAAGACTTATGCTTTATTGAAAGCACTAACTGCTCCCGAGACACCGGGCAATAACTAATAAGTCTTTAGAAGAACTGCTAATGCAGCTGCGCAGTCATCTCTCGCCAAAGCTTTCGATTATGGGAGACCATGCTTAATGGGACCATGCTCTTGTCACAACACATGATAATTAAGAATAATAAAATAATCCAAGCATGTTCCTCTGTGCCTCGAACACGTGCAAAAGTATTCCATTGAAAAAATGTCCCATTCCGGAAGCACAGCGAAAATTCATTGAAACTCCGCCTTTCTCGCGTTGCCCCATATCTCAACCCGTATCAATTGATGCATTATAATTTCGGTTTCCCTGGGCGTAGCGCTCAACCTATTTCCTTGCAAGTGACCGCCGCGATCCGTTTCGTGCAAAAATTGAGTAGGCGTACCCTTTTAAACGTGGCAAGCCCCACCATTGGTTTCCATTGATCCGGCCGAACCCTCCAGTCCCACCTCACAGGCTTGCCCGTGCTCATACTACGAGCGCGGCTTTGAATAGGAACGATTAGGACAGGTCGGACTGAGACAGATGACTCTTTGGCACGCAACGCGGATCGATACGGAGGGCGTACGCCATTCGAAGAAAGAGTGTGCCCTTCGGTTGAAGACCCAGGGAAAAAATAAAAACGAGGTTAGAGAAAGAGAACAGCCATCAGGCGGTTGTGGTGTGCTGCATCGTTCGATTTCTCACCTTCCTGATTGGACGTGACGGGAAGGTCACGACTCTTGCAAGCCCAGAGGAATGATCACAACTTCCGCCGCTGTCGTGTATTGTAAATGTTGAAAGATGCGTGCCTCAAGTGGCACGGTTCTGGCACGCGTGGTCTTGAGGGCAGGGGAGGAAGAGGATCTTTAAAGGGATTGAAGATAGGCGGGGAAAAGACAGCAAGAAAATAAAGAAAAGCGAGGGATATCCAGCTACCTATCGGAAAAACAAGAAAGAGGCAGACGTTCAGGGGGTCCGAAAGACTGTACAAGTCGGAACAGAGGGATCGTCAATTGCTAGCGCACGAAATGGGGTCAAATGATCTTGTGCCCCCCTCCTCCTTCCACTCATCCCCCTCCCATCCTTCTCTTCTTTCTCACCTGTATCCCCCAGCACAACTCCCCCCCCCCTTACCCCCCACCTGTTCATCGCAGCCCACACGTCATCTCGCACGAAAGGCAGGCGGGCTTGCGTCGATGAACAAGTGCTCGAACTTGGCGCTATCAAATCGGCACGCAATGCACTATCGCCTTTCCTGCGGCAGTCGGTCGTCGGAAAGGGCCAACTGTTATGGCGTGCGGTGACGCGCCGCATCTCAAACGTCAGAATCGGAACGGTTTCTTCTTCTTCCAGTGCTTTCTCTCGTGTGTTCGTCAATGCCCTCTCCTTTCTTTTTTTTCCTGTGTATCCTTGCAGAGTACGCGATGAATACTATACCACTGATGTCTGTAGCGTACGGCCCTTCTTGCGTGAAGAGCGATTTCGCAGGACCTGCCCTAGCTTGATAACCGGTGTTTGTCTGCGAGGTATGCGAGCCCGTCGGAACGCGGAGAAAGCGGACCGACCGACCGAGTGATTGACTGACAGACTGACTGAGTGAACGCGTAGTAGTGGTGTAGTGTGGGAGTAGATCTCACATTCTGTCTTGTTTCTCGAGACTGCTTTATTACGGCTTTCCTCTGGGCCGCCTTCCGAGCATCGCATGACGTCGAGATGCGATCGTTAAAATAAAAATAAAAAGAAGGTATGCCGAGAATGAGGGCCGGGAAGGAATGACGTTAACGCGTTGAACAGTTTGTTTCGCCTCATGTATAGTTGTTCTTTTACTGTCTTGCCTGTGGGTTTCTCTGAAACTTCGGGACCTCCTTCTGTAATATGCTAACCATGCGTTTCAACTGAAGCATTTGATGAACTTGACTTATTACGAGGTAGAAGGAACTCAGAAGCGCAGTTTCGTGAGTGCAACAGAGGATGTTTGTTTGCGAAGGGAGCTGCAATCAAACACGCAAAGCTTTTATGCGGAAGCTATGTGCTCCAATGTGATAGACCTGGCGTTGGGATCATCTGCAATATGTTCAACTGCAACCGCAAAATAAGATAGTGGAAACAATGGTGATCGTTCCTCCATCGCTCGTCTGTATTGTAAGGTATCTTGCTGTATGGGGGCATTTCTGCTACGTTATCGTTTTCTTTTATTTTATTTTGCGCATCCGTATTCTCTCTGCAGCTTCGCTTCTTCCAACAGCTGTCCAATAAGCCCCGTGGATGTTCACGACGAAGAAGGAGAACACGTATTGTCTGTAGTTGTACGTCAGCCCCACCGCGGTGGTCTAGTGGCTGTGGAACTCGGCTACTGATGTCGCGGGATCGAATCCCGGCTGCGACGGAGGGATTTCCATCGAGGCGAAATGCTGGGGCCCGTGTACTGTGCGATGTCAGTGCACGTTAAAGAACCTCAGGTGGTCAAAATTTCCAGAGCCCTCCACTACGGCGTCTCTCATAATTGCAGCTGATTTTGGGACGTAAACCCCCACAAATCAATCAATGTAGTTGTACGTCAAGATCGCAGTGTGCTGTCCTGAGCAATACGAAAGAGTATGGCGAGATTACATTCTATATACCATGGTATGTAGACGCTGTAGCCCAGCACATCCTTCAAAACACTAAATGCTCAAGCGGAAGTGTACAGCTTGCAAAATCAGTACACCCAATTCGCAACCGCACGTCAGGGGTAATGATTGCTCAAACACGAAGTCGCTGTTCCCTTTCGTATATTGTCACGTGGTCGTGACGGGGAAGCACGCAGAATCCAAAGCGTTGGAAGTCGAACTGTTGATTGGACGAAGTCGTGCCCAGCAAAGCAATAACAGAGTGTAGTCGTCGATCAGCGATAACACTGATCGGCACTGAAATGCGGCGGCACATTTGTCACATGTCATCATATCATCATCATCATCATCATCATCATCATCATCATCATCATCATCAGCCTGTTTAGGTCCACTGCAGGACGAAGGCCTCTCCCAACAATTTCCAATCCACCCTATCCTGAGCGAGTTGGTTCCACTTTATGCCCGCAAACTTTTTAATTTCATCGCTCCATCTAACCTTTTGCCTACCTCTGTTCCGTTTTCCCTCTCGTGGTATCCATTCCTCACTCTTACTGTCCACCTATTATCCTTCCTCCTCATGACATGTCCTGCCCAGGTCCACTTCTTTCTTTTAATTGATAAGATAATATCGGCTACTCCTGTCTGTTCTCTGATCCATTCCGCTCGTTTTTTATCTCTTAGCGTTACCCCTATCATTTTTATTTCCATTGCACGTTGCGTGCTCCTTAGTTTCATCTCTAGTTTTTTCGTTATTCTCCATGTTTCTGCACCGTACGTTAGTACTGGGAGAATGCAGTGATTGAATACTTTTCGCTTTAATGAGAGCGGTAAGTTTCCGGTCATGATTTCGTAATGCCTTCCGAATGCGCTCCAGCCCAGCCTTATTCTACGGAGAATTTCGTTTTCCTGGGTAGGAGTTCCTGATATTAACTGTCCCAGATATACATATCCATTTACACATTGTAAGGGTTCATTGTTGATTTTATATCCCTGTTCCTTAGCTAAGCTATTGAGCATAACTTTGGTCTTTTGCCTATTCATTTTTAATCCAATTTTAATGCTTTCCCTGTTTAGGTCATCAATCATGTTTTGTAATTCGTCACCATCATTGCTAAAGAGCACAATGTCGTCTGCAAATCTTAAATTGTTTAGATATTCTCCGTCTATTCGAATGCCCTTTTCTTCCCAGTCTAGACGTTTAAAGACTTCCTCTAAACATGCAGTGAATAGCATCGGGGATATTGTATCTCCCTGTCTCACACCTCTCCTGATCGGGATTTCTCTGCTTCTCTCATGTAGGAGTAGTGTGGCTGTGCAATCTTTGTATATGTTGGTTATGGTTTTCACGTATACGCCAGGTACCCCTTGTCGACGTAGAGCTTCTAGAACTGCTTGTATTTCTATGGAGTCAAATGCTTCCTCGTAGTCGATAAACGCCGTATAAAGAGGTTTGTTATATTCCGCGTACTTCTCAATTACTAGGTTGATAGCGTGGCTGTGGTCCATTGTCGAGTAACCTTTCCTAAAACCAGCTTGTTCTCTCGGTTGGTTAAAGTCGAGTGTTTCACTTATCCTTGTAGAAATTACCTTTGTAAATAGCTTGTATATTACTCGGAGTAGGCTGATTGGTCTGTAATTCTTTAAGTCCTTCATGTCACCTTTCTCGTGGATAAGGATTATATTAGCATTTTTCCAGCTGCGCGGTATGCTGCAGTGTCTTGATACATTTCGTGAAGAGCGATGCAAGTTTTTCAAGTACAATATCTCCTCCGTCTTTGAACAAGTCGGCTGTTATACCATCGTCACCAGCTGCTTTACCGCGGGACATGCCTTTGGCAGCTTTTTTGACTTCGTCAGCGGTTATACATGGAATTTCGGTGTTCTCCTCTGGTTCTATTTCTATTAAGGTTGTATGGTCTGTCTGAGAGCTGTACAGTTCTGAGTAGAAATCTTCTGCTACCTTTACTATTTCGGTGAAACTGTTGATAACGTTACCTTGTTTATCTTTTAGCGCATGCATTTTGTTTTGTCCTAAGTGCAGTTTCTTTTTGACCGATTTAATGCTGGTGGCTTTTTCTACTGCTTTCTCTATTTCTCTCATGTTAAAGTTTCTTACATCTCTTTGCCTGGCTTTACTGATCAATTTTGATAGTTCTGCGAATTCTATCTTATCTTTTGATGAAGTTACTTTCATTTGTTGTCGTTTTTTTTATTAAGTCCTTGGTAGATTGGGACAGCTTACCTTTTGCTTGCTTTCTTGTTTTACCACCGACTTCTATCGCGGTTTCAAGGATTGTTTTCTTTATGGTTTTGTTTATTTGTTCTAAATCATCACCGTTTTCGTCTAAGGCCTCGAACTTGTTGCTTAGGGCGACTTTAAATTCGTCGTCCTTCGCTCTGATTACCTCTACATTACATTGTTTTCTAGTAAATAATTTAGTTCTTGTTTTCTTTAGGTTAAGTACAATCTTTGCCCTTACTGGTCTGTGATCACTGCATTTTATCTTCCCCACTACTTCTGTGTCTTGAATTATACCTGGTTGTTCGCACATTATAAAGTCAATTTCATTCTTTGTTTCCCCGTTAGGGCTTTTCCACGTCCACTTCCTATTCTTGTGTTTCTTGAAGAACGTATTCATTATTCGAAGCTGGTTCCTTTCGGCAAATTGTACTAGTATTTCCCCACGGTTATTCCTACGGCCGACGCCGTAGTTGCCTATCGCCTGCTCTCCACATTGTTTCGTTCCTACTTTTGCGTTGAAATCTCCCATGAGTACTGTGTATTGTGTCCGTACTTTCTTTATTGCTAATTCGATATCCTCGTAGAATTGCTCTACTTATTCATCGTCGTAGCTCGTTGTTGGCGCATAACCCTGGATTATCGTAAGTTCATACCGCTTATTTAGTTTTATTACGACGGATGCTACCCTTTCGTTAATGCTGTAGAATTCATCTACGTTGCCCGCTATATTTTTGTGGATTAGGAACCCAACGCCATATTCTCTCTTTTCGTGTAATCCTCTATAGCAGAGGACGTGTCCATTGTTTAAGACTATGTAAGCTTCACCTGCTCTCCTAACTTCGCTAAGGCCAATGACGTCCCAATTAACTCCCTCTAGTTCCTCGAGTAATTCCGCTAACCTAGCTTCGCTTGAGAGGGATCTTGCATTGAACGTTCCAATGTTTAGATTCCAGTGGCGGCCTGTCCTGGTCCAGTGATTGTTACTGCCCTCTGCTGCTTCATAGAGCTGCTGCTTCATAGAGCGCCGTGGACAGATGTGCTGCAGCTACTGAGGGCGAGGGTTTAATCCTAGACATCGTGTGGGAGGTGGTGGCCAAGTACTTCACCAGGGAGGCCAATTCCTGTTCTGGTGTAGGAGTGAGTTGTAAACGGCACTTGAACGACTGAAAGCCTTTCAGGTGTCCAACCGTCGCCAGGCCCCCCCTACCGACGTAATCTCGAGCTTATGACAACCATCCTTGAAAAAAAAAGGGGGGGAGGGGGGAGTGTTGGGCGTCGAACCTGTGACCCTTGGCGGTCTCAGTGGCGGCGGTTCCGCATCGTTAAACGTACATGCTTACAAAGCATTTCATGCGCGATAACACTGATCGGCACTGAAATGCGGCGGCACATTTGTCACATGTACCTACATTCTACTCTACTGAAAACGTCCCGTTCCATCCTTCATGAATTCTATATTTTCCATATGAAGCTCATCAGTTTTCTATACATTTGCCACATATTTTCCATACTTCCACGTGACTCTTCCGGAAACACATGGAATTATTGGAACGACCTTACGAAACGTTTCGGTAGGATAGTGTTATCACTGATGTCCGCCTACAATCTGGAAGCTACTCTAACATGTGCGTCGGGCATGCAATGTTTCCAGAAGGGTAGGCGTCACTCCCGAAGCAGCATACAAGCCCAAGCGTGGCTTGCGCCAAGCGATAACCAGCGTTACGAGAAATGGTCCCCATAAACAAAAGAAAACAAGAGTACGCGTGCCGATATAGCCCGTTACTGTACGCAGACATCTTCAGGTATCGCTCGAGCTGTCTGAGAAAGGCTTTTTCTGTCAGCATGACCCCATCAATAGGCTAGAGAATATTTAAACTCGGACAGCTATATAGATGCACTATGCTATTCTACGTCATGCGACGTAAGCGGAAGAATGTGCAAACTATAAAATGCACACACCAAGCCCCGTCTGCAATGGCGTAGGCATCAACCTCTTTCTAGGAAAAACACCCGAGAACTCTGTGGGGCTTATAAGGCAAGCGGGCGTTTGCTTTCGTCGGTTTTAGAGTAGCAAGTGATGGCCTTCAGGTCTCGCATTTAATCCTCCCTGATGCGCGAGGAACACAGCAAGGTTTCTTACTTTAACCGTATTTTCCGCATCCTCTTGCCCTTCTTTTTTCAATCCTTCAGCAGACTTAGTGGGCATAAATATGGGCGGGTGATGAAGGAAACTCATCGAGCAAGTTTTAAATGTGAAGCATTTATTGGCGCATTTGAACAACTTTCTATCTATCTATCTATCTATCTATCTATCTATCTATCTATCTATCTATCTATCTATCTATCTATCTATCTATCTATCTAGAAGAGAAGTTCAGGTGAAGATGGAGGCTTGAATCGTTCGGCAACGAAGCTTGTCGAAACGTTGGCTGCAGCGACATCCCCTGTTCTCCATTCGTTTTTAGCTATATGTTCATCGATATCTATCTATCTATCTATCTATCTATCTATCTATCTATCTGTCTATCTACTTATCTGTATATCAGCTTACGTTCGACGCTCTCATGTTCGTCTCGTTCACTTAGTGCATACAAAAACTTAGATGATAGCGTATCAGATCTATGGCGAAAATGAATGATTGTACTAGACATCACTATAAGATACTCGTCATTTGTGCCAAAATTAACAATATTTTGATCGCCTATTGCTCATATCCGCAGCGCTCGGCCCAGGGTTGCTGGTATGCGCCACAGGTGATCGCATGACTCGTAACCACTCTGTGTTTTGTTTTCCTTGAACGGTACAGGAATCGTTTAGCGTCTCAGACATGGGATTTACTGCTCATTTGCATAATAATATCCGATGACCGTAATGTACCGATTTTCTCTTTTTCCCTTAATCCCTCCCTTTCTTCTTCTTCCAGTGTGGTGCGTTGGCTTTTTGGTGATTCGTGACAACATCCTGTGGTTATAGCGCGTCCAAGATGGGACAAATCGAAGGACACAGGGACACACACACATTGCTAACTTTCAGCTATAAATTTATACACCGAGTGTTGAGCATATGTACAGCTGACCTCAAAAATAAGCTTTATTGTCGAGATTTTCCGCTGTCCCTGTGAACGTTCCTGTGTCCTTCGCTTCTTCCCGCGTCTTGGCTGCTCAGCATCATTTGAAGTTACCTTTCGTTACCGTCGGTCCAGAGTTGCCAAGGGGGCTTACTCGTGTGACACAGATGCGAATACTTCAAGCTCGAACAACCACGCCACAAACCCTAATTGTATCACAGGCCCTCCTTCCTTCACCAGCTCAAAACGCTAACTCGGTGATAATCTGCATTGTCCAGAATGGTAGCCGCAGGTAAACTTCATGGGTATTCCTTGCCCACCTGATGACAACTCCGTCTCCATTGTCATCATCTCCTCTTTACCTTTTGTTCCGATACCCTGTTCTGTCCCGTTATTTAATCCAACTACACAGCATTCTCAGCACTGTCTACACAAGCTGATAGACCGATGGCGAGCCATATCACTGCAGTTAACGCGGCTGAAAGTCTGTACGCGGGGCTAATTGCACAGTGCGCGTACTATATGAAATGCAAAGCACACGGCACCGCATTGCGGGCCACACCTGTGTGCTCCGGTTGCATACCTGCATCGCATCTCCCGCTCCCGCCTAGTATCGCCCACACACACACGCACCGACAGTGCAGGCAGTACGGTACCTAACCCAAGCCGGGAGATAAAAAAGAAACACGAGATGAAACGGGGTCACGAGAGCATCTGACCAGACATACGTGCCGTGGGAACGTACGCGTCATCGAGCTTTGCCTGTATACCTAGGGGGGCGCAACTCTACACCGCGGAACCACAGTCGAGATGTGCACTGCGAACGCGAGATAGCGCAGCGCTCATCCATGGGATCGGCGCGACCCCTCGGCCCGTCAAGCGAACAAACGGGCGGTGGTGTACATCATAATCAAGCCGCCAGACCAGGCTTGGCAGGCTGCTAAACGCTGCAGGACTATACAGATGTGTGTGTGTGTGTGTGTGTGTGTGTGTGTGTGTGTGTGTGTGTGTGTGTGTGTGTGTGTGTGTGTGTGTGTGTGTGTGTGTGTGTGTGTGTGTGCGCGCGCCTCGGTCATGTGCACAGACGGCCATCTTTTTTGCTGACCTACCAACCATCAGTATTTGCGGTGAATTTTTCCCTTCGCAATATATACTTGCCTGCAGTAATTAATAACGAACGGAGAATGAACTCTAGGAAGCGACCCTTCGTAGGAGAGAATGACGGGACATGGCGGCTAGCGCAAGATGAATATCACGCATCGCTCGCTGTAGACCTATACTTCGTGTGTGAACCTGCGCACATCTTCGTATGCCTATTAATGTGCTATCCTAATATGTTAATCCACTAGTGGGAGCCCACGCATTGTATACGTGCGATACTGGTCCGGGTCTTATTGCTGGCGCACCTGGTTCTACAATGCATCTAGAGCAACAACCGAAAAGAAAGAAAGGTGTGCCAAGGTGGGTGCTGATCGATACTGCTTAACTCTTGCAGTATGGAACAGCGCCGCATATGGAAGGCGCGCGTAAAAATAGGCGTACAAGGAAACGGCTGTCAGAAGAAGGAAAACTGCTGTAACTGATTCGCTAAAGCATGGACTCTTAAACCCTGGTGGTATCCGGAAATGCGAGCGCCCGGTGTTGTGGTCACTGTCAAAGATAAGAGACAAATGAACCCGGAAAGACTACTGTGGGTAGCAGGATTGTAATCGTACTGGCACTGCCTTCAACCCGTTACTCTTGTGAACTGATTTCTGTGGCAGTACAGGGAAAGTTGCTAGGACTGGAACATGGCCTCCGTGATACCCTGGCGAACGCGTGCGTTCACCGTGCCGTTTTATCTCGGAGTCAATTTGTCAAACCTTTCACACGTTTGTAGCTGCGCAAGGTAGTGTAGCAGGTTTTGACAGCGTTTAGCATCCGCGAAGAACACTCATTTACTTTCAATTCGGAACGCAAAATGGGCTCATCGGAAAATATCTCTTGTCTATTGGTTTCCTACTTGGTAATTTACGTGAAAGCAAGGCGGGAAATAGAAGCGAGAAATAGACACAAGAGTGTCCAAATGTTCGAAGGTGTCGCCAATTTGGTGATGGCACTCAGTTCGATTTGGTCTTTCGGTTGGACGTAAGCGAAAACACTTTAAGATGACTGCTTCATGTTCGGAAGTAGGCGTGCACAACCAGAGAAGGAAGTTGAAGGAAAGTGGGATTTAAGAAAAGTTGAAGAAACGTAGCAGTGCGCACTATAGCAAGGATACACTTGTGCAAGGATACAAAGCCCGTTTTATTTGTCACATAAAGCGAGATGATAGACACTATTCGAATAATCCGGGATGATGATTACAAACTTCCTATTCCTAATGTTCCGTTCCAACCCGTACTAAACAAACAATTCGCATTATATACCATTATGACGGAAGGAAGGATGGAAACAGTAGAGAGGGAAAGGCAGGGACTATTATGACGGAAAATGCTACATATGTTAAGCCCTATATTACCCATTATAACGTTACTTGCTCTAAAAGCCTTTCCTACCCGAAAGTATTTTTTATTCTAAGTGTTTTACTGTGTTTTTCTCTACGATCAAGTAATATGGTTCACTGTGAAACGCTATTCCACAACTTCCGGACAGTTTGAACAGTATTCCAGCCAGCCGACGGATTATACTGCATCTATTATGTGAGAACCCCTAGAACAGTCGCCGCAAACTCACCGTGGCTAAGGGGGCATAGTTAAGAAATTTAGTCCCGCAAGGGCACACAGGGACAGTGTAGAAGGTTGGAGAGGAGGAAAAGTGGAATGAACAATACGCCAGCTAACGTTGCCGTTTAAAAGAAGGTCTTTCCTGTATCATAGGTGGGTCCTTCCTGGAAGGAGATTTAGTATGAGGATCCAAGAGACACATCAATACCGATCTCAAGAATGCGTATACTCTGGTCGCCAATTCTAATGGTAAGAGCATAGTCATATGCGAGCAGCGCCGCTAGCAAAAGGTCCGCGGTCTGCATGCAGCCCGCTGGTTCTGTCTTATAGAACACCCTAAAAGGGCAGCGCGACACGTCCACCACTAACCAGGCTTGGTTCAAGGCAGCTCGCATCCCAACGCCAAAGAACGGCGTACTCGCGCGATCTGCAGTTTGCGAAGTGCAGCGGTTGCGGACCTTCCCGAGCACACAGCAGAATGAATCCTCCCGATCACACAGCCTAAGCTTCGCCAAGTGGCTATGGTCCCCAAGGTTTTTCAGTCTGGTATTTAGCCGGTGGGCAAACACGTCCGATCGCCAGCGGCCAGTTGATCTCGCGGATAGTCGACGTGACGGCACGGAGTGTTTCTCGAGTGCGCGCCACTGGTCCAGAATGTTTGGGACCACACGAGGCGAAGCGACGCCTCCTGGGAGGTTGCCGAAGAGCAAAGATATAGGACCTTCTATAGGCCGTCAGAAGGTGTTCCATCAGCAGCAATGCGCGAGCTCGCTGCGTGCAGTTTGAGGACTTTCCTTCACAGCCTTGGCAAGCCATGGGAAATAGTAACCCTACCCCCGATTTCTGCGTGAAGTTGGTTAAGCATGCTCATAATTCATCTGAAACCACCTTGCAGTGGCTGCGATAAATAGATTTATCGATAAAATATAATGAATGACGAGAACGCGAGCATCGATATTATTGTAAAAAGCGAGTGTTCATGATTCCGAGAACTAAAATCGAAAGGTATTCCATATTCGATTCAAATCGCTTCTGCCACTATACCATTCGTATTTGATTCGAATACAAAAATCACCGTTCACACACTCCTGAAGTTAACGTGCTCGACCGAGCGATTTCAGCTCGGGCATGTGTTGTACGTGTATCAACTGCAGCAGTGTTTTGTGCTCTTTGCTGTTAGGCATCCAATGATCATATAGAGACAGTCATGACAATATATGTAGCAGAGACGGGCTTGCAGTGGCGCACATGTTGAATCCGTGGTGGCAGGGCAGTAGCCGTGGGGGAGGCGTTGTTTCGTTGTCCACCCCACCCCGCCCCGCACCTTTCGAAATTTTCTGATCGCTCCATAACTGCCCTCTTCCCCTACTTTGACCCTTTTTCTGCCTACGCTATTTACGCATCGCACCGTATAACTACCCCAACAAATATTTCTGGCTGCGCCACTGGTTGGTGTTGTGCACCAGCCTCTACCACTGAAAAGCACATGTACTGGCCCTATTCAAGCGATGTTTGGAACTTTCTCGTGTAGTTCACTTTTAAATAACGAAAATTTCAGTTGTGGCAACAGAATATATTTCTCGTCCCTGCAAAAATGGGTTAAACTACCGATGCCGCATCTCACAATGTACTATATGCAGATCAAGGTGCACATATGGGCCTAGCTGATGCCATCCGCTTCTCTATGTCAGTTCCCTCTCTCAATTGAGTCACTGCATTGTGAAGACACGGCACGATTACAAAAAGCTCAACTGAAGAAACCGCTTCGCTAAATCACGATCATAGCCAACCCGAAGCGAAAGGTTATAGGAGGAACGTGGCAAGCGTAATCTACAAAAAGGCTGAAGTGTTCCGCACAGTATGTCCCCTGCAGCCCGATTTTTGCCTGTACTTACCTTAAATCGCCCGTCATTATTGTCACCATCAGGACCGCAGGCGTCGGCATAGGAGTCGAAGCCTGGACACAGCAGGTTCACATACTCTGATAAGAAAAAAAGCAAGCCAATATATACAGGCACAAATGCTGGGGAGACGACAAAAGAAGAAATGAAAGTCAGCCGACAGGACCCTCGACTATGACAGCGTGGATTATGCAAATGCGCGAAGTAAAAACGAAACTCTCACGTGCGGCCAGAGGGAGACACAAGAAAAAAGAAGTCCTCGCCGAGTGCTAAGCTGGGAAAGATTTCCGCCCCACATAGAGCTTACTGTCGAAGTGTTTTGTTCTGCGTAATCCCCGGCACTCTTCTACGTTGCTAAAGTAACAAATCCTCTTCTTCGCGCAACAGCGACAGTCTCTCACAATTTGGCCCACGGAAAGGCTTGTTGGTCCGGCCCTCTTTCGTTCCGAGGAACCATTCTTCGCTTCTGCAACAACCTCGGCCGTCGCAACAAGGACCGGATTAGGAGGAACCGCGACGGCGGAGCCACGTCACAGCGATCCCCGTCGGGCTCTGACAGAAACGTCAGTGTACACATTCAGGGATGCCAACCCGACCGCCGCTTCTGCTTCATTTTCTGAGTGGCGTGCTTCTCCTCTTCTTCGTTTTTCTTCGGCGTGGCATTTTACTCAACCGCGCTGTATAGAAAAGCACGTCGCACGGACCGCGCCACTTTCTCTATAAGGCTGTATACACAGGTGCATGCATTCTTAAGCAAGTGTCTTCCGCATGGCTGCGCTTAGCCGCCAATACGTCAATATCGATTCGAAGCTGGAACTATTGCCGAACTGGCAGGTTTCTATGTCACGTCCTTCATTGTTATGTTGGAGTTCCTCTCTGTGGGAACAGGTTTCTGGTGCAGCCCGCAAGCAGCTAGCTGTTCGGTAGAATGCGCGTGCGCTGATATGCGAGACCCGTTGAAGACACGTCGTGTTTAGTAAAACTTGTCAATTATGCTGCGCTAAATGAGCTGACCGTCACTCACTCTGTCGACACTCCTTGGTCGATGCAGCCTTCTTCTTGCCTTAACTACGCATTCATCACAGCCATCACCGTTCTGACAAAAATTGTCTCCACATGAGTGGCGATCACGAAAGAAGAAAAGGACAGACAGGACACAGGAGAGGTCTGAGTTCTTGTTGTTGTTGTTGTTTCCTCAAATCTGGCACATCCCACCCTGGGGGATTGGCCAAGATGTCAGAAGTTCAAATAGTTAAGCCTCCAGAATACCAATCAGAATCGAATAATCAGGGTGAAATTAGCAGTGAAAAGTACTGAGTTCTTTCCCGTCTGTCTTTTCTTCTTTTCTGGTCGCGCAGCGCGATTCTATTAGCTATGCCACACCACCGTGATTTTAAATCTTTCTTGCTGAGGCGTTCATGAACATATCGCTAAGAACGAACGGAGAACAAGGAATGTCGCTAGAGCCAACGTTTCGACAAGTGGACTTGCCTTCAAGTGGACGAATGGACGGCAAGT
Source organism: Hyalomma asiaticum (assembly GCA_013339685.2). Taxonomy (NCBI): domain Eukaryota; kingdom Metazoa; phylum Arthropoda; class Arachnida; order Ixodida; family Ixodidae; genus Hyalomma; species Hyalomma asiaticum. Next base: position 44,538,231 of record CM023488.1, read on the forward strand.
TGCCGTCATGACGTCAAGTCCATTTGTCCATTTGAAGACCAGTCCACTTGTTGAAACGTTGGCTCCAGTGACGTTGCCTGTGCTCCATCGTTTTTAGTGATCTGTTCATTGATTCAAGCCCCGCTCTTGTCTTCTTGCTGAGACATTGTCACTTTTGCCTATTCATGGGCATGGCTGTCTTCTACCACCATTCACTTCTGTTTCCCTAACTTAGTATCCACGTCCGAATCCACTGCATCCGTCCTTACGCGTTAATTTCTTTCCTGAGGCTTTATCAATTTTTCATAGTCATTCTTATGACAATTACCCTTACCGTAATCCTCTAGCGTTTCCTTAACTTAGTGCCCAATTTCGAGCCCATTTATATGGCTAATAGGTGCTAATACTCTTTTTAGCGAGCCACTGCCATTTTTACCATGTCACATTCATGACTACGGCTTTTCTCATCATCCCTTGGTGTTTCATTAAATCCGAACCCGCGTTCCAACCCCTATCGCTGGTCTTAGGAAATTATATGTTTCGCTGAGTCCTATCCGTGTCTTTTGTTCTTTCGTGATCGCGCAGTGAAAGGAAAAATTAGCATCCACCCGTTTTGTAGAACAAGGCCAGCTGTGATTATCAGAGACGCCGTAGTAAGGGGGGGGGGGGGGGGGGCTCCGGAAATTTGGGTCACCTGAGGTTCTTTAACGTGCACTGACATGGCACAGCACATGGGCCTCAACAATTCGCCTCCGTCGAAATGCAGCTGCCACAGCCGGGATTCGATCCTGCGACCCTCGGATCAGCAGCCGAGTAGCCACTAGACCACCGTGGCGGTTCTCCATTTTATATGAACCAACTAGCCTACAAAAAGGTCTTATTACGGTGTGGTCTGTTCCTCCTTCCTCTTCTAGTGTACGTGTCGCATTCTGCGCTGCTTTTCTGTTATGTTCAGTAATGGTGCTCCCAAACCGGTGCAATTCCAGTCTATGGAATGACTTCCGGATTCTAATTCCTACGTCCCGAATTCCATTACAAATGCGTCTGTTGAGCGATAGCTGAGGACTCCTAAATATTTTTAGAGCGCACCTTTAAATAATAATAATAATAATAATAATAATAATAATAATAATAATAATAATAATAATAATAATAATAATAATAATAATGATGATAGGTGCGATTTGTCATCGTCATCATTTAAGGAAAGGGCGCTATTTTTCTACAGCTCTTGTCCTTCGGCCCGTCGTAACCGAACGAATGAGACGCTCATATTCCTTTGCCGTTGACATTCACAGCAATACATATGATGTGCACAGGTGAAAAAAAAAACAGAAATATACACACAGGTTTGAGACAGTTTTCAATTCACTTGAATTATTTTCAATTCTATTGAACTGAAGTTCTTTGTGGTACATTCACACACGAAGACATACGCAAACAGCTGCGCGTTAGAAAGTGCCGCAAAAGTCGGTGATTATCCGTCTGACACTGTTTCTTCGAGGTCACCTACGCTTCAGCCATTTAAGGGCTTTAATTTTAACATAAATGCGACTCTCTTTGTAGCGCGATTCCGAATAATTACGACTACTTCGTCTGTGTCATCTGTACAGACGTGTCATCGGGCGTGAAGAAATTTACAATGCTTAACAAGAAGAACGACAAAGTACGGAAAACGAGCAACGCTATACCTATCAATGATATTTGTTAATTAACTGGGCAATAGCTTAGAACTGGTGTTCATTTAAATGCTTTTAAATGACAAGTCAATGAAATTCTGCTTTAAAAAACAGAAATAACCAACCCCGACTAAGCAAAATTGTACAGAACTTGTATGAAGTAGTCTGCAACATGGAAAGTGCGTCATTTGTTGCTTTTGTTCTCACTTGATATGTTGCGGCATCTTTTCCTTCCTTTCTTATCTTTGTCTACGTAAGGTGTGTACATCTATAATGTGAAAGTGTGTGATGTACTATATTTCTTATAGCTCATGTTAACTTATAATGTGTGAAATGTTTTGTGAAATACACGTGTAGCTGTGGCGAACCACAGGTGCAGAGGCCTCTCCATGGCTGGCATATGCCCGCCTTTTCCTTCTGCCCCCCCCCCCCTTTTTTTTTCTTGTACAACTTTTCAATCAATAAATCAGTTTTTATTGTGTCATAACAGATTAATTACAGAATAAAACATACAGACGAGGGCCCCAAAGTACAAGGCTGCAACGGGATCCTCAGTGAAGGTTACAGATAAGTAATTCGAAGATTGGCAGCACGAACAGTGCAACATAATAAGGCAATAGACATACCGGAATAAAAACAAAAACGCGTGAAACGAAAACACAAATAGTCTGATAAAGAAATACACTATATAGAAACAGATCTAGTACCACTTAAGAAAAGGAAAGATCAAAAATTTACTAGATACTCTTTTATTGAATTCTTGAGTGATGTAAGGAAATTTTAGACCTTGTGGGTAGACTATTCCCTAACGAGACTGTTCAGATTTGTTGCAATAAATAAAGCAAAGATACTACTGCTACTACCACATCGACATATGCTGGTAATCCCGAATTCATGCAGAGCGACTGCAGCTAACTGCGGTAAATTCACCTGTATAAACATCATGTGCGGTCACGTCGCATGCCGATCGAGTCGCTCGTAGGTTCCCGCAAGGTAGTACTACGCGGTACGAAGAAAAGGATACTTATGTATATTAAGGAAGGCGAGGCAAGCGACTGCATCCCTCTTTCGAGCACAGCATATCTGTGGCAAGTCTTTCTTTTCTTTCCTTTCTCTTTCTTTTCGTTTCGTTTCCCGAGCGTCCGGTCCTCGGAAGGTCACGACAAGACGCCGAATAATGTGAAGCGGAATACACAAGTGGCGGTAAAGACGGGACGTCCTTAGACGTGCGCGCCTCCGTGACAGGTCCCGGGAGGAGTGGTGGGCGCCCGGGACATGAACGAGCACTGGTGTGGCACGCTTCCCGGCCGAGGCTGAGTCAGATTGTCTCCTCGTCTGCCAGGCGAGCTAATAGAAAGACCGCGGGCATAAACTATCGAGAATTGAAGAAAAAGAAAATCACCGACTCACCCACTCTGTGCAGATGGTCAGACAACGAAACTGCATTAGTTACAACGGCAAGTCAAACTTCGCAAGCCGACTATTAAATTGTTTATTTCACCACGCTTCACCTCATTTTTTTCCAGAGGCATTTAGCCTGCGCAGCAGCAGCCGTAGCTACTACTACTACTACTACTACTACTACTACTACTACTACTACTACTACTACTACTGCTACTACTACCACTACAACCACTGTTGGCACTACGACTACTACTACAACAACAGTAGTAGTAGTAGTAGTTTTGGAGTAGTAGTAGTAGGTTTGGAGCTGTCCTAACTTTGATGAGCCAGATAGACGCAGAGAATCCTGGGAGTCCTTGCTACTCAACGAAGAGGAAAATGCTCAACGGCAAGTCATCCGTCTCGCCCTGACCGCCGCCGCGTCCCGAGGGATCCCGGTCGACGGTTAGGGAGGATGAGTGTGGGTTTACGCTTACGCCTCTAACCCGTCATCTATTTGACGGGTGCCAATAAAGTTACTTCTCTCTCTTTGCGAGATGCGAACATTTATATATGCGAGCCAAATGAATGTCTTCGGTCTCGTATAGAAGAAAGCATGAGAGAAGGAAAAAAGACCGAAAGGAAAGATCAAAGAAAGAAAAATGGAAAGAAGGAAATATGGAAAGTTGGTGAGAAAGAAGCAAAATCTGTTGCCGCGGTAGGAGCCCGAGCCAGGGCCCTACATAGGCCCCGACTCAAACTTCTAGGCTATGCACCTACGCACCTGTGATGTGCAACTATTTTAGCCATATCTTGAAGACCGTTTTACACAGTTTGCAGCTTTTGTCGCCTCTTGGAGACAGCTCTAAGGAGCTCTGCCATAAGTAGAGTACGGTGTACTCCGAATCGTTGACCGGTTTGTTCTAAGCATTTCATTTCTGGAATGGCTGCGGCGGCCCTCCCACAGTAGTGTGTATCACTGCCCTAAATCATCTACGTTCTCTCTAAACACACACAGCTTCTCTGTGAAAAGGTATGTCAATGTTTTATGGCTGCTTCTCGGCACAGCTCTACGGAGGTCTCCCGTAGTAAAATATACTCCGAATCGTTCGCCATTTTTTCCAAACATAAAGTCAATAAAATGAAACTCCTTGGGATATGCTCCGAAAAATCTAATGCAAAAACAAAAGCATCAGAGATAACCAAAATACAAAAGAAGGACGTTCTTCTAGTTTTCACCTCTTGCCCCCTTTCCTGACACTTACCACAAGAAACGAAAAAATATTACTAATAACCTGGGGTTTTACGCGTCGAAATCGCGATACGATTATAAGACATGCCATAGTGTAGAGGTAAAGATTAAATTGCACCTCCGTGGCTCTTTCAAACATATATATATATATATATATATATATATATATATATATATATATAATATATATATATATATTGTAGCATTCCACGACTGCCACGCACAGATCCGAAACACGATCTCCTTATTCTTCTTCTTTGTCTTCCCCCTGTTCCCACCAAATCTGTCCATTGTCACACCTACCCACTACACTCTCCCGGGCTTTATTTCATCCCTCCGCTCCAGATAAGGGATGACGTTCGAAATGGCTGCTATTTCCATTGCACCGTTTTCCGTCGTGTAGCCGATGGTCTTCAGCACCCCTTCTTTTATGGCCAATTTTACCACTTTAAACGGCCCTACAAGTTTTGTGTTCGGACCGCCATAACCTTTCCGCACCAGTACCATATCACCTAGGGCTATTGAGGGAATATTTATGCTATGACGTTTGTCAGAAGCTCTCTTCATCACTTCCCTGTGCTTAAGCTTTTGCTGTTCTTCCCCTTTCTTCGTTTCCTTCAAGTGCAGCTTCTCTGATATGCCAAGTATGTCGTCCGCAGGTAAATAGGCAGGCTCCCCGAAAGCGGCGTATTGAGGGCTGCATCCAAGAGTACTTGTATGCGATCTGTTGTGGTGGGACACAGCTGCTTGAAGGCAACACTTCCACCCTCCTGGGAACCCTGGGTACATACTTATATATTGCTTTACATCTCGGATGACACGCTCTGCTAGTCCATTAGCTGATGGATGGTAAGGGGCTGTAAACTTCAGGGTAATGTTTTTTTTTTCTTTTACCCACCTTGCGAATGCCTGGCTTCTGAATGCAGGTACATTATCGGATACTACACATTTAACTTCTTTAAACATGTCTCTGCTCAAGAGCGATATGACATATATATATATATATATATATATATATATATATATATATATATATATATATATATATATATATATATATATATATACTGCAAAAAGTACTGCATATATATATATGCAGTACGGTGTATTTGTAAGTGTACAGGCATTCATTTTAATGGGTTCCTCTTCTCTCGTACTGCACGATGCATACACGAAGGAGAGAGGGGGCCAAATGTGTGCATGGATAGAAGGAAAACTAAATAAATAAGTAAAATGCGGCACTCGTTTCTTGCTCGATAGAGAGTGCACAGCCTGCAAGATTTGCTTTTCTTTCGAACCGCCGACCAAATGAATGAACGAAACGACAACATTAAATAGACTCCGGCGAAGTTGATTCGTCCTAGGCCTCAGGCATGAGCCCTTGGGCACGGGCGACTTCTTCCTCGGTTGGCTGGATGGCGCGGTCTCTTTATTTTCTTTTATTTTGTGTTCCTTCTTCCTTCTTGCACTCTCTGCAATCGTCCCCCTATGAGTCCCTTCGAGTAAGCAAATCAACAAATCATGAGAAAGCGACAGAGCAGTCTCTTTGAGCCTCTTTTCGCGCACTTTTGCTAGGGCGTCCCGGTTCGTTCTCCAAACCTGAGCCGGCGGCCACCGTCCGACTTCGCCACGGCCCCTCTGATTGTCGTGACGAGGGAATCAATGGCAGAGTCGTCCGAGTCTCGAGACAGCGGCTTCGGTAATGCGACTTCGCCTGCTTCTCATCGTGCTGCCAGCCTTCTTACTGTCAAAAGGAAATATAATAGAACAAGCAAATGGGAAAGGAAGGGGCGTTCACGCATTCATGTCAATTGTCCAGAGGCATACCGCGCGCTGACCGCTCACCTTGGCATCATTCTTTTTCTTTCTTTTCGTTCTTTATTTTTCTGCACCGAGCACATTCTTGGAAGCTTGCGCACCACTTGTGTAGCACGTTTTATGGTGCTTCCGCTCTGCTTCGTTCGACCGTTTTTCTGTTCTGACGGTAGGTGGTCGGTCTTCGAATGCCAATACAAAAACATCAACGCCAATAACCTTTGCGGTATGACTCACGGCTCCGCTTGGATAGAAGCGAAATGAATAAGCAGCTGTGTATCTGGGTTTAAGCACACGACTGATTTCTGGGGTTCTACGTATAGAAAGCACGATATGTTGTTGTTTCGTGGGGTTTAACGTCTCAAAACCACGATATGATTCTAAGAGAAGCCGTAGAGGAACGCTTCGGAAATTTAGACCACCCGGGGTTCTTTAACATGCACTGAAATCGCACAGTACACGGACCTCAATACTTCGCCTCCACCGAAACGCAGCCCATGCGGCCGCGATTCGATTCCGCGACCATCGTACCAGCAGACCTTTAAAGCACAACACGGCGTGTTTAAGATTAATCTGGTGCTTGCACCATTACGGTGTACCTCAAGACCGTGGGTAGCCTGTATGCTGAATTCCAAACTGGAACAGAAGCCCAGGGGGCTTGAATCGATGATGGGGGCTTGAATCGATGAAGAGATCGATGAAAGCGATGAACAACGAAGAATGTTGGTTGGGCGAACTTTTGACAAGTGGAGCTGTCCGGACGGGTTTCCCCGACGAAAACAAGTTCACTTGTCGAAACGTTGGCTCCTGAGATAGTCCTTGTTCTCCATCGTTTTCTAAGATCTTCCCACCTGTATGTTGATGGTGTCACATAATACTTCGAATCCTTTATCTCCTTACGTATGGTTTGTCCCAGCAACGTTATATGCATTCCCTACCAGCAAACTTTGTTGCTTCTCAATTGGGAATTAGTAGAAAGGAATGAAATATACGTAAAGGAATTATTAAAGTATAATTAAAGTACACACGCCCTAGTCAGCTGACTGGCGACAGATGTGGTTAATAATATCACACGATGGTAAGGCACGTCATAGTCGGGTCAGGCTAGCTCCCGACAAACATTGGTCAGCTAAGGCTCCTAAACGGGCCCACAAATCCAAATACACACAAATTATTTTTCTACATTAAACCCACACACAAACGCGATCACCGCGGCCAGGACTCGAACCCGTGTCTTCAAACTCAACATGGCAAAATGAGTTACCTCACGGCGGGTGCGACAGGCACTCCCTCTGACGTCAATCAAAACGCATTGCTCTTGATTTAGCTTCAACACAGCGTGTTCTCCGCTCAACTACAATGTGTAATTGAGGCGTCTGACGCGTCCGAGTAGAACCAAGAACATTCAGCGCATTGGGCATTCCATGTAACTCCTCTAAAAAGCCCGGTGTTACCTCGAACACTTTCTTCAATACTCTTCTGTCAATGCCAGCAAAAGCCACCGAACGTGTCGTTGCATGCCCTCGGGGGGACAGCGCACGTCCCCAGACTCCGGTAACTCACCCTGGACCTGCCCCGTTGCCACGCCCCGGAGCCGTGACGCGGCTACCTTGGCATGCAGAGACACGTTCCCGTGCCGTCTCGTGGGGCCCTCTGGTCTGTAGCAGCGACCGAACAAGCCTCGAAGGGACGTGTTTCTGAGAACAGTGCGGCAGCGGCCTCCCGTCGTGCGGAGCTCGTGGAAAGACGACTTTGCGACGTCTTCTGCGAGGCCAGTTTAACAAGCGAACAAGAGCGTCATTCGTCTGCGTTGCGATGAGAAGACGACACGGCTTCCTCCAGAGCTTTGCTTTTCCAGAATTTATATGGAGGGGGTGGGGAGAGGGAGGATACGAAGTTATCGGTTCAGGATCAGTATTCGTGGAATAATTTTGTGTATGCGGTAAACGTGGAACGTGGAGAGGCGAACCCCTGGCTTGCTCAACTCTCTAGTTTCCCACCCAACGTTCCTCGCCCTTTAGAAAAGTAAATTCCAGCTAAGCCCTTGAAATAGGGAGTTATGGAAATGCGGAATTTCCACTTATAATGCGAGTGCGTTGTTATTGAGTACCATATTTATCAAGCACACTTGAATGAAACATAAGATAACGTCGTATTCGAAAACACTCTTCGTTGTTCTCGTCCATAAGAAAAGTGGCTTTCTTTTTAGGTATCGCCGACTTCTGAGTAAACAAGTAAATGTAAGAATCTATATGAATATGTCCCGTGGTCGGGCACCACAAACTAAGATCCCGCCGATATATTGATTGCGCTTTCGAATCTACGAAGATCTTTAATTATTACATACGAAGGTGTTAGGACCAACATAACAACAAAAAACTCCTTAAACACATAGGAAAATTATACTTCCACCAATAATATATTGCGACGGGCATACATGTGCAACACGCAGCTACTATGTTGAACCGACAGGGAAGCAGAAACTCTGCATTCTTTTTCATGCCACGAGTATTCCGCTCCGCCACGGTGGTCTCGTGGTTATGGCACCCGGCTGCTAATCCTAAGGCCACGGGATCGAAACCCGGCCGCGGCGGCTGCATTTCGATGGCGGCGAAATGTTGAGGCCCGTGTGCTGTGCGTTGCCAGTGCACGTTAAAGAACCCCAGGTGGTAAAAATTTCCGGAGACCTCCACTATGACGTCTCTCATAATCAGAACTGGTTTTGGGACGTTAAAGCCCACAAATCAATCAATCGACTAACATTCCTACAAAGTGACTTCCTCTGAGCGAAAAAAAATTAATATAAGAAAGCTCCTGTGTGTATGAACTATAAATTCATTCCTTTTTTTCTTTACTCAACACCAAGATCTTATCTGGGAGATCAGTTCTGTAAGTAGTCCGCAAGGCACAATAAGGTTCCCCATATGGAAAGATTATCCTTTTCCCGATAGTAGCAGGAATCCACAGCTGAAATATCCATGGATTTATGAGAAATGCTTTTAGATGACTCAAAATTTGTGTTGACCTTAAGCCCATTCTTATTCATCTAGCAAGCCTTCTAAACGATATTCATGCATATTTTCCTTCGTGGCTTCGTGCTATAGACAAACGGGTAAATGACATTGCTGTCTTTCATGACATATTATCTTTACAATCAGCGTACGTTTACTCGGTGCCTGTCTCTGTGGGAAGAGGCCTTCCCCACGGCGCTTAGTGCGATGCAGTCCTAATATTGCTATACGCATGAACAGTCCAACATTAAATATATGTGTACTATCATGGCAGAGATAAGAACGATACGAGCGCTTACTGACAAATGAACTCCTTCTTGCGTCATTAAACTTATATTCACCCAAGCGCACACATGCCCGCTGCGGCATGCGTACCATTAGTTACTGCAAACGTAAGCGAGAAACACATAAAAAATACCCCTTCCCCTCCTCCCAATCCTTTATCGAGCCCCTTTCTTTAACTGAGGAATGACACCTCTTTGTCGAAAAGAGGTAATGACGGATGTGTATGAGTGTGAAGTGTGCGTGACGATGCATGTTCTTTGCGTATAATGACCTGTCCATGCATTTGTTTTGAGCTGTACACTTGTGTTCCTTATTGCTCTTTTTCTGACACTAATATAGTGTGCCATGCGAAGTGTGCTTAGCATGTATTCTCTCACTTGGCATATATTGTTTGCTTGCCTCTGCGGTACAAAATAATCTTTTCTAGCTTTATCACTTGTGTTGTCTCACTTAGCTAGAGAACTGTGAAATTACCCAGCTCTTCGCTTATTTTCTCATCCTACATTTAAAAAAAAAAGATTGGGAATCGGATTTACTACGTATTCTTGTTTAATAATTTTGTAAAACAGGTACAGATCCCTTTTTCAGGCATTGCTATATATTTAGCTTCTGTACCTTTGCTGGCGCAAATCAAGAAAATGAAGGATCTGATTGATGCGAATTGAATGCCGTTGTGTGTACAGGAAATGCCGCCAAACCTCTAATGATGAATTATTATAAACTGGCCCGCCTTTCCGCTTTGGACAGTCTAAGCTCAATCCCTTGCAGCTTCATATCCACTATGGCAACAGTTGGTTCCTCGTCGTCCTATGCGCACAGCACTGCTATGACCAACACCCTCCTGAGCGGAGCTGCTTGAGATCAACTGTGAAAGTAGGTATATAGTCTTGACTATCACGTCAGTGTACTCTTCCTTATGCGCTAAGCAGTACGCTAAGCAATACGCTAGAAATACGCTAAGCATTGCCTTAAGCAACACTTCATCCTTGTGCAAACTCGGCGCTGAACTGAACCGCCCTGCTCTACAGAGCATCCATATGAATCAGTGAGGCTCTTTACTCTTCTGCTCCTTCGTTTACATATTGTGAAACCGTCTCAGTGTTAACACCGTTACGATGCTTTTCTCGCCACTCGCAAATGTAATAATAATTGCTGGGGTTTGAGGAGCCAAAACCACGATATGGTTACGAACACAGCAGCCCGCACAGGCGAGGGGGCACGAAGTCTGTCCTACACCTTTATGTTGGCCCGTGTTTTCAATGAAATAGCCTCAGTGGGGGTGAATTGGCAAAAGCATAGCTCAACCACCTGGGGTTCTTTACCGTGCACTGAAACTGCATTTCTTTTCCATCGAAAATGCGACGGTCGTATGGCCGGAATCGAATCCGGGTGTTTCGCAACCGATCGTAGTAACCACCGTAACACCGCGGCAGCACTTCGCAAATACAGACCACAAGCGGAAACGTTTACGGTTGAGTCACATCTACAACCTTGGCAATTCCGTCGCTACAAATCTTTTTTTTTCTCTCTCTTTTTTTCCTCCGCACCCTCCACAATAATCCTCGCGTGTCCGTCGCACGCAGTGACACCTGTAGGCTGCAAAAGGAATAAAGCCCTTCGTCTCCCCTCTACCCCTCCCTACCACGCCCACCGAGAAACGCTCCGCACCGCCTTGCAACAAGTAACATGCGGCAAAAATCACACGGCTCGCCGGATGCCAATGCCAAGAGGAGCGGCAGCCTCGGCGGCAGCCAGGTGAAAGGCGCATGCCAGTGAGCCGCAAGAGGGCGCTGCTAGCCGGACAGCGCGGCCCGTGTGCCACTGTGCAAGCCCCGCGCAGCGGTAGGCCCGAAAGCACGGCGGAAATGTACGCCGTTGGAATGCCAAGAATGGAGGCTGCCCAATAGACCGACCGCCTTTCACCTTCACCCTCTGGCAATTCTTGTACGGCTTCTTTTTTTTCATGTGCGTCGCATTCTTGTACTTGTGTGCTTGTTTTTTTTTTCTTTCGCCCCCTTTCTCAATTCAGAAGTTCCTTCGACGACGTTTCTGATGTAGGTTAGTTGGCCTGGTTGTACATATGTTTATGCTTTACAACGTCGATAAACATGCAGACATGGCAGATGCCGTGTCTACAGATGTATTATTTTTTAGGAAAAATTGATACTATATGTCCATGCGAGTACATGCTACTGCGGCGTAGCGTACGAACGTTCATGCACAGGATAGAAACACTCACGCTTTGGACAATGTCCACTCTTTCGACAGGAACTGGACAGGAAGTACGCAGTACAAGCGCTGGTCTAGCGACTAGAAGTCTATCCGGTAGCGACAGTGGTTAAAGGGCACCGACAAATGGACAGAACTTGTGAATGTAACTTTGTGGATTTGGGAAGTCCTTGAATTAAAGCGATTGAATCGAGCAATCGATAGTCTATAGTGTCTAATGGCGCTCAGTTGCTGGTCCGAAGGTCGCGAGATCGAATTCAGGCGGCTGCGGCTGCATTTTGATGGAGGCAAAATGCTGAGGCCTGTGTACTGTGCGATGTCGGTGCACGTTAAAGAACCCCGTGTGGCCGAAATTTTCGGAGCCCTCCTCTACGGTGTCTCTCACAATCGCATCGTGGTTGTGGGACATAAAACCCCTTAAATTGGCTGCTTTTCACCAGGCGCTATTCACGCTTAAACATGTTATTGGATATCACTAGCTGATACGTGTGATATCCAATTTGCAGTTCAACGAAAACGCACTGAAGAAATTCGTACGCTTTTTGTCGACAGCTCCGACCGACACGTGCTATAAATGATCGCGTGCATTTGCGTCTCCGCAGTGGATACGAACCTCCATGTTGAAGTGTCACTTAATTGCGCTAAAACTGGTGCTCTCGTTAACTGCCTTCCTCTGTCGTCAAGTTGTGTACCTCCGTTGCTAAAGCGCTGGTCAGGTCCAAATCTCAATCGCGACGTGCCGGATATAGTTCGACGGGACATAAATACAAGAACGCTCACGCACTTGGTTTATTGTATTTATTTTTCAAGTAAGCACAGCATAGTTAATCAGTTCGAACATATGTGCTATGGTCTCTCTAGTTACCGAGAGCGTCAACAGAATATCGCGTAACCCTACGCCCTATGCGTAATAAGTCGATCCATCAATCAACCAATGAGTTCGGTTCACACCGCATTTAAACGTGATGCAGGATGCAACTCACCTACGTACACACAGCGAGACTCCAAAGACTCCACAAGCAACCCGCATGCATTCACAGACGCACAAGTTTGAAAGGAAGTGAACAAGGAAACATACATGAAGTTTTCTTTTTCTTTCTTTCTTTCTTTCTTTTCTTTCTTTCTTTTCAACAGTGTGTGTCCGGTGGTGGACGGCTGGAACGGGCTGGCGTGAGAGATAGGACACAAAAACAGATCGTCAGAACGCTCTGGTGCGGCAGGCTGGGCAAAATAGCGATTGCACACCATTGCTTACGGAAAAGACGAGCAAAGGGCGCTTTTCAAGCTTTCCTGGATGCTCACAAGAGCACAACGGACAAAGCGAACAACAGGAAGCCAGGGAGAAGAAAAGCAAGGACACCTGTACAACCGGCGAGGCGACGCATAAGAAGAACTCGAAAAAGAGAAAACCACATTGTTGGTGACGGTGGGAAGAAGATGCAGCGGATGTGTAAAGGAGCGATTCAGCGAAAGCTTGCACAAAAGGGGATCGTAGCAGCAGGAGTTTCTGCAGGAAGCGGATGAGGAGATTGGAGTACGAAGAAGGGCTCTGGCCATAACCTAACCACGCCACAGCGAAAAAAAAAAAAATAAAGCAAGGGTCAGTACTGCTGCTGACCCTGGGTGTGAGAAACTATCTTGAGTGACACAAGCACAAAGCTCTAAAAAAACAAAATATCGAATTCACTCTGCACGGAATGATCGTCGCCGTAAAGAGTATCTATTCGACAACTGTTGAGCGCAACGGCCGAGAGTGAAATAGTGAAATGACAGATGGGGCCCCGCCTACTCCCCTTCCCTCTTGCTTCTCTTTTATAAACATATATACTAATATATTTTGCGCAGTGTTTCAGGATACGTCCACTTGTAGCGCCGTTGCTAAATCCTCGATACAATCTTCTATGTGCCGGCGTGTAGCCTTAGTTCCAGACTGTGATGGTGTCGTCTTGTTCATATTGCATTGTCGTGACATCAATGTTGAACTCAACGTACCGCAAGAAAAGGTCACAGCGATAAGAGGTGCCCCGCTAGATGTGATGTAGTCGTCACAGTGTGATCGAGCTCGGGATGACATCAGTAGAAGTCCATTGGTGCTCGTCAGTGGAGCCAGCCCCCGTACATCTATCGCTTTTCTTCAAGTCCTGATTATATCACTTCACTCACTGTGTGTGTGTGGGTGTTCTTAAACAAAGATACTTGCATTTTTTATTCCTTGAACTCAATGCTAAGAAATAAAGCTTTATTAAAGGTGTTTCTGCGATTATGAAGTTATCAGTGTGAATTTCTCATATGAATTTGTCGACAAATCACCTAATTGCTTCAATAAAGAGTTATGTTAACCTTGTGTTGCCTGTTTTACTTTCACCTTGGCTTTTTTTTTTGCTACTCAGCTGTACTCTTGTGCTATTGAGAACACGTAATTACCCACATCCGCAATAGCTTCCCTTTCTAGATGGTGGTTTCTATAAATAACAACTATATTTGAAATTGCCTTACATCATTTTGATTTAATTCTGGTGTCGATTGTTGATTTCATTTTCCTTCTAGTGTCGTCATCCCAGCCATCGCGTTCGGCTAGAACACAGTACACTGCCCGTGTTTACTATTTTGTGCCATTACTTGACAGCTATGTATGCAATATTCGCGGTGAGAATGTTGCAGCTGGCGACATCGCTCGGCCGTTTAGGCTACTACGTACCGAATGGCTCTGTACGTTGTCTGTACGTCGTTCTTGTGACTTATTCGCATACGTTGCTGTGTGATTAGTCGCTGGGCTTTTGCTTTCTATTTCCAAGCGTAGCAAATAAAGTTGTGCAGAAACCTCCCAACGTTAAGCAGCAACGTTCATGCAGGTGTCAAAATCTTTATCTACCCGTTCGCGGTATAAATTTACAAAGGGAGGCCACGAAGATTGCTGAAGAATAAACCTTGCAAGTCCAGAAACCAGAAAAGATTCTGCTCTCCCCTGCTCCCACCTGGAAGACAGACATTTTCGTGCACCATTGTAACTGTCACAAGCCTTGTTGCCGTTTAACTCGCGGGCTACGAATATTCATTTCTCGTACGTACGTTAGACGTGATTTCAATAGACTTTTGTCAGAAGTTTTCAGTGGCGTTGATAGCTTGTCTCCTTCGAAGAAAATCTTGAGTCATACTTTTCACGAGTTGCAATTATTACTGCTTGCGTAAAGGAAGTGCGTAATATAAGTGAAACAATACATTCTAAACGGCGTTCGCCAACTATATGAGCCATAGTGTAATTGTAAGAAACTATGATATAAGCACCTAGGGGCAAAAGGAATGGACACTGCGTTCTAAACGCATTGTATTTTCTTTTTAATTCACACACCGTGTCACACAAAGTGACACACAATATATGTCTCTGTGTATGACACGGTGGGTTTCAGACAATTTTACTGAGCCACTGGGGCAAGAAAGCGCAAGAAGACAAAAAAAAATGGGGTTCGTGACGTCATCTCCTGGTGTATTGAAGATTGGGGCAGTTGGATCGACGTACTTGGACTGGTATAGCGCATTAATATGGTATAGCATTAACTGGTATAGCGCAAACAAAAGGACTAGCGCTCTGTCCTTTTGTTTCGGTCTGTTTGACCGTTTCTCTTATTCCATAATGCGCTATACCAGTCCAAGTACGTCATCTCCTGAAAGTTTTCGCGCGGGATTTAAAGATGAAATTAACGTGGAAATTTGATACTGGTTTTTTTCTTCTAATATTGAACGTAAAATGTCGACATTAACGACAGTTGAGTTCCGCAGTAACGATCTATCAGACTAAACAAACTTTGGTGTTTCACAGTGGTGTCCCATTAATGATCCGTTGGAATCAACCCAATAATAAATAGTTCAGATTCGCAGATTTACTATGGGTGCGGGATGTATGGGCGTTTTTTTAGGTAAGAAACTTTCTTTATTGTGTTCCTTACACAGTTCAAGAAACAATGTAACACCAGCCTTCCCTCTAAAATCTCACGAACGGAGGGAAGGTATCCGATGCTTCAACCCCGTAGTAAGAGTGATATCTATACGCTTAATATCCGCATTGCCGTAGTCACATCGCGAAGCCAAAGTTGTTGTCCATCTGTCTTCCCCTCCACGGAGCTTCCCGCCGCCAGCCCCCTTCGAAAGAATGTAAGACGGCGTGCTCTTTTCGCGGTCACTTCGATTGTTACCGTTCTTCCTGCGGTTTTCAATGGAAGCGGAGGCGGGTCGGAGGCGGGCGGACGTGACTTGAGGCCATTGTGCCTGACAAGGTAGGGGAGGCAAGGATATCGTTTCCCAGAGAATGGCAGGGGAAAGATTGGTCTCCTTTTCTTTGCCTGTAGTCGTCCCTCCGGAGCTTCTGTTACCGCGCCGACCTGGTGAGCGGCAAATAAGATATGAATCTTCGCGCACTTTTTTATTTATTTGGCCTTCTTTTGCTTGGAGACAAGTGGCCCATGGTTCCTTCTCCCAAGGTCTGTAAGCATGTGGGGAAAGAGATCAAGACGTGAGGCCTCGCTCGCGCTGTGAGTCTGGGCGGGTAACTTTCGGGTCGCTGAGCAACATTAGAGCCACCGGTTGCCCGTTGCGGTCCTTTCAAAAAGACACCCTCCTTTCTTTAAAAAAACATTTTCCTGCAACATGACTGTCTGTCGAGATGCAAAGAAGAACCCGGCCGTGGCACGTGCTATCTTCGGGACATATCTGCTGATGGCTGATCACCGACGTGCCCACCCAAAAGGGCCGCGCTAAAAGTGAGCAGTGGCCGAGGAAGATCGGCACGCTTTGCGATCGTGGGATTTCGCTGGTGCCGCAAGTTTTCGGCTATTCTTTGGGCTTTCCCGAGACCCCGGCTTGTTGCAACCTCCCCTGTTTCTTGGAACTGATCGTCATCCGTGGAAGGGAGGGGGGATAGGCGAGACGATTGTGACATTTCGGAGTGCGTGTCTGTGTCTGTACTGGTTAGCACGGAAGGACATTACGTGGTAAAAAGATTCTTTTTTCTTCCCCTATCGAATAAGGAGCTACTTTAGATGGAATTCCTTTAGAGGACAGATAGCCCAACAGTCTAGCCCCGCCTGCCACTGGTGGCGCCATCTAGGATATGGGTGGCGCGACACTTGCGGCTGGACACGGCCTCCGAGATTGCACGCGCCGCCTCGGAGACAGTTGGTGGACATGACCTCTGCAGATTTCATGCACCGGCATGCTATGCAGGGTTTATCAGATAAATACTTTCGCCGTTGGGCTTTTTAAAAGGGAGAGTTATACTGGAGGCTGCTCTGCAAAGAGCGATTTTTTTATTTAATTTTTTTTGTGGGGAGAGGGCGTCTGGATGGAGACAGGGGGAGAGAGAGAGATACAGAGTGGCGGGACTTGTGCTTGAATTCCTCAGGCCATGGAGGGGGGGGGGGAGGTAGGGGGGAAGTGGTTGACTTGTTGCTGAAGGAGTATCGTGAAGTTTGGACGCCCACGTAACGCTGTGTATTCTGAGCGCTATACACTTATGCCAGAGCCCGTATTTCCAAGAACATATTACGACAAAAAGTTCTTAAGAGAATATTTCAGCCAAATCCAGCACCTGGACTTATCATTAGCGAAACTATCCAACCACTCGCAAGAAACATTTACGACAGGGAATATTTGTAAATTCGGCTGCGCACTTGTAGTTCCGGCACTCCCAGTGGTATCTTGAACTGGAAGACCGATGCTGATGCTGCTGGTGGTGAAGCTGGTGTGAGAAGTTCCTTTGAACCGGACCGGTGACAAGCGACACAAAGCTGCTTCGCGAACCTCAAGCCAAGTTGAATATTGTGCCTGCTTTACGCTCTACAATGCTCTCGTTATTGGTCCTTGATTTTAGAGGCGCTATACACCTTAAAGGGACACTAAAATGAAAAGATCAAGTGGTTTAGAATGATAACTTATATTTCGAGAACTCGATTGTCGTTAATCTCGTCATCTTATGTTCAATATTAAAAGAGAAAATGAATGTCAAATGTTCTAGCTTTGAAATTAGCGCCGGAACTTCGGAATCTATGACGTCAGAAGTATTTCGTTTTTCCGTACTGTTGCCAGATCCCCTCCATGAAATGTTCGGAAACTCCCTGTGTTAGTCTCTGGCTTCCTTGGGGAACACAGTGTAGGTTTTTCTTACCTATAAATGTTTATGTAGGCCTAAAAAATCTCTGACGTCACGCATTACAGTACTGGAACTTCGAAGCGGCATTGCTGCTCGTATATTCATTTTGCGCGTTTCCCAGCTTCTCCTCGCAAGGTTTCCTGGTGCTTTTGGTATCGTGAACCACTTTGGCTGTTTCCTGGAAGCTTCTTGGTATTGTGAAAAGCTAACCTATTAATGCGAGAACAATTCTTTTTGGCTTTAGTGTTCCTTGAAACTAAACGCGCATAGTGCACAACTCTTTTCATTTCGCACACGTATCACCTGACAATAGGTTGGCGCCTCGCCGGAACATGGGAGCTCATATACGCACGCTTCGCAATGTGCATGACCTTTGATTTGTCTTGGCAGGGCAAAAGCAAAGCTGTTGTAGAGTTCAACCGTTGTCACCTAAGATAACCATTTCGGAAGTCTTCAAGGGCATTTGCTATGCTTTTCTTAATGAGAGCTATATGTATCAGGAAGGAATGAACTGATGTATGTATGATTAAAGACCGGAAGGACAACTGAGAACGGCTGCTTTACGAAGAGTCAGAATAGCGTTAAAGAGACAAACCTGACCTATAAGGTACATATAACATATAGTTTGAACTGCGTGATTTGCACAACTGGCGATCTCATTTACATACGGGCTATTTTCAATACGTTATATGCACGTTCCTCTCTGCATGTGCTTATCAAGCACTTGGGCCAAACGAGTGGCATTACACGACTGTATCCGACCGATCAACTTGGCTCCGTGAATGCGAATGACTGTTCAATACTCGATAATCGTCGAAACAGCTGTTTTGCATTCACAGAGGCATGCGGTCTACACGGCTGCCCAAATGTATATTTGAATGCAGCCCAAGGATATGCAGGCGCTGTCAGCGTTTCGTTAAACGACCTGGTTGTTCGTTCACGCGCACGTAATAAGCCGAGGCTGGCGTAAGCTTCGATATGTCCAATGCAGGCCGCTAGCCATGCGAAAGGTAGCTGCGGCCAGCAGGCTGGTGATCGCTGAAAAGCCGAACGCGTTTGCATGAGAGGCTCCGTACAATGCGGTTAGACCTTAACGAGCTCGTTTCCTGTACGCGCGACGCTTGTAAGTTGTTCCTGGTGGCATACTTGCTGGAAGGCACTCCCTATTGCCTTGTCCGTGCGCGCGCGTTGTTACGCCAACGTAATTGCAAACGTCATTAGTCACGGTGCAGATAATGAAGGAATGTTCTGTGGAGCTTTTCTCCTATATCTCTTATCGATCATGAACCATGAGTAAGGGACGTTCTATGAATTTTGTTCTGTATCTCCGGCAGCTGTGTCACGCATGATTGCCCGTCATCTATGGACCGCTATGCGCAACAGACATGCCGTCCACCGGTAACAAAAGGAAGTGCCCGATTCCTTCCAGCCATATATAATGTTATGCACGAGCGGAACCAGACGCTCTGACAGAAATGGATACTTTGCAGCTTTCACGAGGCATTACAAGTCGTCGCAGCATATTGAAAGCCTCTGTGCGGTGTCCCTGGGAAAGCGCCCAGTGCCTATATTCGACGTGCCCATATTCTCAACACGTGCAGCTAAGGGGATTCCACCAGGCCTTGTTTGCATATATATCTATAGAGTGCAGACGTCTAGCCGGGAATCTATGTAGCGACGGCTTGCAGTTCCGGCGGGCTTAACCCGGACCTTCCAGATGAGTGCGTTTTAATATGGAGCGGCGTCGTTTTCCATTAATCATACGGTGCACCATAAAGATAGATGCGAAACGCTTGCTTTTTATTATTATTCGCCTGTTATTATTTGAGCCTCGGTGGTCATAATGAGTTACGCGCTCAAGAGCAGTCACACTGCGAATTCGGGACCTTCCTTGCTCCATCCAACGGAACGGTCGTACCTCTATCTGTCATTTGCATACATTTCGAATGCCACCTCCGTCGGCGAAAGCTCGTGGGCTTTCGTGCGTTGCGCATCGCTTCGTATGCGATGTATTTAGATCAAATTCGTGTGTGTACGTGCTATCGGCCTCCATGGCATTGGCACGGCCGCTATGTACGCTGCATACCAGAGAGCATTTTATACTTTAGTTTGCTGCGAAGCCTAACCCATCCGGGCAGCTTAAAACATGCTGATTGTCGTGCGGTCCTTGAGAGAGTATAGACGATACCAGAGCTATACCCCGCGGCCGTTTTCATTGTTCTGCGCGCCGCGCGTAAGATTAATGGTGCGAAAATGCTCCTCGGTGTCATTGAGCAGCACTAATAGGGAGAGTAGCCCGAACGTGTGTCTCTGCTATAGTACACGCCGGGGCCGCCAGGGTACCGCCCTATCGTCAGGGGGAGGCCATTTTTCTTCATCACGTGAGCGCGGGTAAGCGCGTACAAGCACTCCTCTTTGTTACACGTGCGTCTGCAGGGTATGCGGACTTTACCGGGGAATGCTGCGCATGCGCAGTGTGCGTTCCTGTCGCTTTTGTTGGCCGACTGCGCCGCCGACGGCCGTGGAAACACCGTGTGCCACAGTGGTTAACCCGCGACTGCGCGGTAGGTGCCTAGACGGGGCGCGGCCGCGCCAGTCTGAGTTCATCGTGCTCTATGGGATGAAGATGAACTCCATGATGTGCTGCGTTCGCCTTCCTTTGTGTTATTGTTGAGCCGGATGTTCTTAGAAGCAGGAGCGCGAGATTCAAGGCTGAGCCGTGAAGTTGCCTACCACGCCCGTGGTGAACTTTCAGTAACCTGATCACGGCAACCATGACGCCAGCGTTCCTGCAGTGTTGTGCACCCAAGTTCTTTCATCGCCACCGAATCGATTTGCGGAATTTAACGTCCCAAAACCAGCTCTGATTATTAGAGACGCCATAGTGGAGGGCTCCGGAAATTTTGACCACCTGGGGTTCTTTAACGTGCACTGACATCGCACAGCACACGGGCCTCAACATTTCGCCTCCATCGAAATGCAGCCGCCGCGGCCGGGATTCAATCCCGCGACCCTCGGATCAGCAGCCGAGTACCGTAGCCACTAGACCACTGTGGCGGGGCATCACCACAGAATCATCATTATCGTCGTCGTCATCATCATCATAGCATCATCATGTCTACAGCCACTGCTGGGCAAAAGGCTCTTCCGTAGTTCTCTTGAGTGGGTCGTTTGTATTCCCAGAAACAGCTGGAGCTCCTCATACGGTCTCTCAAAGGGTATAGTGGCCGTACAAGGACCCACTTTGTTCGTTAGCCTCTTTAACAAGCTGACTGCGCTGAGAGACCTGTACTACATCGAGGTATAGCACAGTTATCCGGAAATGGACTTTGAGTTTAGCGAGCTTGCAGCGCGAGGAAATGAGAAAGTGCTTCACGTTTCACATGCGTTGTGTAGGTATCAAACAGGTCACTTTCGCGATGTGAGGGTAGGATGAGGAACTCGTCCTCGGTGGGGCAGTTCCTGGCCACATACTTTATTAGCCATAATTAGCAGCCGTATAATGTTCTAAACATATATTAATAGAGAAATATAGCTCGCACAAACATAGTTGAACATCTCGATCGCCACAACAACAGATTTCTTTTCTGCAGCTCAGTGTCAGTGCAGGGTCAGTCCGTTTGTTACTCCTCCTTCTTCCTCCACTGCAATGGCTTTCCTCATATGGGCAAATGGGAAAGTTATTCCTTTGCTAAGTATGACTCTATGTAGCAATAATGAGCACATACACACTGCAAGGTATATCACACAGATTAGCTTTCATTTCTCTACTTATGTCGTGAGGTGACACTTTTCAGGTTAAAGTAAACAAAAGATTAAACTGTACTCCCTGGCACATTGTCTTTTCGTTATTGCAGTAATTACCGTCGCTATCAGCGATACGTATGAACCTGACACCTTTTACTGAGATGTGATCAGGTGTCATCTGCGATTGCTACATTTCTCGTTGGCAACGTGCAAGGAAGGAAGCACCATACAACTCCGCTGTGCAAACGCGCAATAAATAATCGGCCACCCGAATATCAAGCCGAAAATCGAACACAGCGGATGCGCGGCTATGTTCAAGAAGACAACAAGGAACATACCACTTCGTGGCAGTGGATGCACGACCCAGGCACAAAACGTTAGTGACGTCAGCAAAAAAACAATTAAAGAGGAAGCCTAAACAACAACAGCGGGGCTCGGTCCTTAACCTTCTAGACAACAAAGAGAAGGGGCTGCTCGACAAAGAGTACTAGTAACAGCACCGAAAGAACAAACCAAAACGAACATGGCGAAGCCTGTCCAGTGTAGCGTGCACGCGCTATAGAATGGCCGGCCCCGTATAGCTGGCGGTCAGCCGAACTCATATTCGCAGCGCCACCAGTCTTCTTCAGAGCAGGCATGATAAATGATTTTGCACTTCTACAAAAATGCTGCTCGCGCGCGCGCTCAGCGCTCCTTGTAGTCTATATGCTTGTTCTTGACGCGATGCTGGTGATGGTGGCCCAGCGGGCAGCCATCGGATGTGTTTCCCACGCAGCGCCGGCGCGCTCCTTGCCGAGTATGGACTGCCCAGAAAGAAAGAAAGAAAGAAAGAAAGAAAGAAAGAAAGAAAGAAAGAAAGAAAGAAAGAAAGAAAGAAAGAAAGAAAGAAAGAAAGAAAGGTTGAAGACAAGGGTGGGAGCCTTGTATGGAGGTGTGGACGCCCGGCGGTCGGTCGGCTCCAGGAGGTGGCGAACCGCATACTGACGAAGGAAAGACCGGCCGTACGGATAGAGTGCCGCCCGGTACAGCCACCGCACCTCCCCCCCCCCCTCCCCTTTCTTCCATCGTTGTAGTTTAACGAGTATCCAATGCGCAACAGTTAAAAGGCCGCGCTGTATATATACCCGTATACACGCTAAGCAGGCACGTAATGACGCCCACGAAACATGGAAGAGACTTGTTCTTCGGATCTAGTATACAGCAACGCGCGTGCGAGAGGCGCGAGCTACTTTGCATACGCGCGCCCTCTGCATCCCGACGAGTGCAGGACGGTGTGCGCTGACTTTGGAATTCGATAGAGCACGTGTAGGTACGAATCGTATCAGAATCTGTACGAAGACGCAGTGTTAACGCCCTGGTATGTTCGAAACCTATCTCTGTCGTACAACGGCTATCCCTGTTCTTATTGTAGCGATACTTCGCGATTCGCACGCACATTGCACTTTCTTTTTGTTGCACAAATGACGCATATCGTGTTCGCAAATTTCTTTTTTTTTTGCTTTCATAAGTGATCAACTCAGCTTAACGTACAGGAGTGGTGTCCAGATGACACTGCGGACCGTAAGGACAAGCGTTGGCGAGTCGCTGTACGCAGCACGATATTACATTTATGTCTGATGCAAGGGATACAAGCAATGAATGTATCCGAAAATTTTAAGATGTTGCTACAGCGCAGCGCCACTATTTCACCTTGCGCATTATACGGAGTTCTCGCAACGAGGCATTTATTCTTACTGCAGTGTTTAAGAATTCGGAATTCGGATCTGTTTATACCTTAGGCGTCTTGGAACATTTTAGCTTCGAGTATTTTCACACGCGCACGCCCGCACTTTTCTTATTCGAAGTTTCTTTCGAGTTCCCGCAAATAAATGAAACGGCTTCATTCGTTTAAACTTGACTCGCAGCCGCCTACTCCCTCGCCCTTTTATTTGTAGTTCCTCGTGGCAGCGGCAGCATTACAAACAGCTGGTAAACAAATGATCGCAAAGCTTTTCGAACTCAGCGATCATACCAATACCAAACGACGTGCGTGCAGTATATAATTAACGGACGAAATGTACTATGTCACCATCTCCTCTTATAGAATTATAGGTTAACTATATGTACAAGGCCCAGCACTTGTACAGTAACAAATGTCTCTGAAATAATTATAGAAAACTTGCAAAATTTTCATTATAGCAATTCTTAGCCTAGACGAACAGCATGTAAAGGGCTCCAGGGGACACTGTGAACTAGCCAGGCCAACCCGTTGTACTTCCGTTGCTCTCCGTCGTGTTTGCAAAACGTCTATGAAGGTTATAGGAACGTAACGCATAAGTGATTGATTACACCGATCAGTCATTCAAGTAATTGGCCACTGCAATCAATTACATTTTCTTGCCAGGAAGCAATTGCAAGTTTGCCCGGTTGCTGCTTTTAATATAGCGTGTACAGGTCTGGTAAGGATCGATCCACACACCCCTTTTGATTAACATCCCCCAGGGATAGGTCCGCTTTATTTTGAGTCAGCGATAAGGGCGGGTGACTGCCCTGTTTAATATTACTCGCATTACGAAGAAACATTTAGCCTCGGTCTTACAGTGTACATGGGAGTAACGAGCGTGTTTTTGCGGGTCAACGGGGCGCCACGAAGCCCTGGAAACCGTGCCTTATAGGCCTATGTGGCACAGAAATGAATTGATGCGCTCGAAGCGTCGGCAAATTCTTGTTCCCACGTTCACATGCGGCAGAGGCTCTCTTGCACGGCAGTCACGTCCTACGCATCACTTTCGCATGACGCGCCGCGCATACGGGGGCTTGCACATTGCCCTGCAGGAAAGTACCCACGGCACCCTCTCATGTCCCAAGTGACAAATCGTAAATAAAATAGAAGAGCAGTGCTAGAAAACAGGGACAGGTGTGGAAAGACAAACACAGGTCTGCGCGCCGTTCCGTTTGTACCTGTCTCCAGCATGTCTAATGGACCGACTCCTGGGCAGTCCGGCCGGCCGACGGTGCCGCCAAGACCCAAGGTCTGGCCGCCGCCTAAGGAACATATGTGTGGACGTTCCAGTGGGACTGCCCTTGACACCAACATGTACGGTATCTCAATAACATTCTCTCGTGCTTTCACGTGTGTGCGCGCTGTTATATCTTTATTGAACCAACATGCCCGAGTTTGACATGAACATGCACTCTACACACGAAAGTGTACACTGGCAGACAGGCAAACATAAGAGGAATGGTGTCGCTACGTAATTCCTTGTAGCGAGGGAATGGAACACGTGTGGTGTGCCTGCTTGACACAGACTTGCTGTCTCCCACAGTATATATGTATTGACAATTACCGTATGCTATGACAAACAGCTGACGAATTGCAATAAATACCGACTATAAACTTCACGAGGACGGCACAATGCTACCGTATAAAATAGGCCGATGAGTTCTGCGGAAACCGGCAAGGTGGAGTGACTATTATGAAAAGAAAAGGTGGCATCCACCCGTTTGAAATCTACAAGAAAATTTAATCCAGATTTAATACGACCGAAAGCTTCTAGATGACGAAAAATTCGTCCTTTTCCGTGTTTAAACCAGGGCCATATCAAAAGCTTTCATTGAAATTCGTATAGATTTCCTTGTAGCTTAATGCTACCAACGGGTCGATGCTAATTTTTCCATTCATTATCGTGCGATAGGGTGGTTAAATGGTTTCCCTCCGCGGGAGACCATTCGGACACCCTAGCAAAGAACTGCTGTATCCGCGATGACAAGACTACGGCGCGACTGCATGATAACGGTGCCGGGGTATGGAAACTCATCCGCGGGAACATGTTTCCTTCCATATGTCTCATTTAAAACAAAGGAAGTTCCGCTTTTTAACGTTCCGTTGCCTCACACAGAAAGCTGTGTTTCGCTCGACTTATATGAAGGGCAAAATAGCAGCGTTTTTTCCTGCACGAAAGGTATCATTATTCGGGACGCCTTCGAATCATCTTGTCTCCCGGCGAAGGATATAGGCAAAAACATCGCCGTGTGCGCCACAATGGCCAGGCATTCTGTGGAACATAGTGGTCTGGGGTATTATGACTCGAGGCCATGTAGGGTCATATGAGCAGTGAAATCATCTAAGAGACTACTTGGCCTTCTTTTTTCTCCAACAACTACGCGAGGTCAAAAGATCGATCAAGAGAAGGTGCAATATTCAGACACCCGGCAGAAGAAGCGACACACGACATTGTCTTATTTCATGGTGGCTGGGTGAAGCCGAGGCACAATAACAACCACCAGCAGACGACCACCTATCGTCTGCTCAAAGTAAACGTTTATTCCTTAATCATTGTTTGTTTTCGTAGGAGTCAGAAGCATGTCCTCCGGCTGACAGAACGTATTGGAAACAGCGGTATAGTCAGGCCTTTTTTTTTTTCGTATGGCTGAGGTATCTGACCCCTTACCCCTCGCCTTTATATATATTTCCGTATACTTGTACGTGTTCCTGTTTATACACGCACAATAAACATTGCGAAGGCGAGAAGGAGATGTGCCCGAGCCCCTCCCTCGGCTCAACGGACAGCCCTAGCGTATACACCATGCAGTGAGAAGACGCATCTGCGTGCGCGGAGGGGACCCGTTTCACAAGTTAGAACTCCCAAGGGTCTAACTGTGAGAACATGATATTCTTCACATGTGCCATGAAGCGTACGTCGAACGGTTTCCGCTCCGTGCGTCGAATGGTTTCGCGAAGAATGATGGCAATATGAGACGCTTTCTCCTCACGGAGTGTGGAGGCAGGTGCCTTCACCGACTGAGACAAAGTTACAGTCATGCGTCTTGTGAAACGAGCACCTATGGCCACACCATACCGGAGGCACCTTTCAAATTGTTCACTGCGGCACCGGTACTTTTGAGCCATCCCTCTTCGGTCCCCCGTCGGTTCCTAAGGTGACAAAGAATGATGATATCCATAACGGTTCTCAATAGATGAATGGTACAGGCCTTTCATGGCAGCTTTCTTTTCAAGCTTCCTCAGGTTTTAGTCCCGTGCTCCTCCTTTCCAAAGTAAATAAACTTCATTGATTGATTGATTGATTGATTGATTGATTGATTGATTGATTGATTGATTGATTGATTGATTTCACGGCCTGATGTGATGTCCGCAGGTCATAAAATATTTCTACAGAGATTATCACGCAAGATTTTCAATCGGCGATGTTGTTCACTATGTGCTACATTACCAATTCCGTTAATTCTTCTGTCTGCGGGACACTTGCTGTAAGTAATAAATGCGCATGACGTTCAACATGATTAAAGACACGTTGCTGTTTGCCTGTTTTCCTGTTTTATTTTTTGATATTTATATACAATAACACACGGTTCTGCCTGCCATTTGCTGTTTGCCGGTTTGCCGGTGAAGTGCGCAGTAGCAAAGACGCTGGTAGCGACATCTGGTGGCGACCGGCCCTTAACTGGAAACAAGCCCAGCTAATACTGCACTGACTTACCAAGTCTACGCCCCCCTGGTATAAAGTTCGGTAGTGAGGTAAAGACATTGGAACTACTGGTACTATAATGCATGGATATATAAATGCCACATCCCTTTAAAATGCTCAGTCAAACCATGTGACCAAAAAAAAGGAATACGAAAAAGTAGCACCTCACCACATTTACCAACGCAGGCTTGTTGGCTTCTAGTTTACCCTGGTTAATAGCCCCTTCTACCATCGCTACCGTGTCACCACAACCGTGCCACCGCAACACGTCACGGCCACCGTGTCACGGCCACGATGTTACCGTTACCATGTCACGGTATGGGTGGCTGGTGATTCACTTAAAGAGGAAGTGAGCTGAATCATTAACTTGAGTGATTGCGTTTACCAGCAGCTGAGAGGGGGGAATAAAGTAAAGGAAGAAAGGTCAACTATAAGATTCAATTTGCTCCCCTACATGCAGAGAGAGTAATAGGGGGTAAAAAAGGGAGAGTTACTACAGATGATCCACGACCGATCGACATGCTTAGCGCAGTAGATGCGGACGAGCGTTTAAATCAGTTTTCAAGTACTGCAGACGGCCTCGCGAGTTGTGAGGTCAGGATCCCAAGATCTCTTCTTCTATACGCAAAGACCGACCAGCAGCTGCGGCAATACACCACCAGCCGTAATACGTCCCCCACACCACCACCCCTTACCCGTATATACCACACGCTAATGGCCGTCTGGGCCTGGTCGCGCCCTCGGACCGTCTGCCCCTACGCGACTACTCTAACAGTGAAAATGCGCCCGAATGATGAAAAACCGCAATAAATAAACTGCGACGATGCGAAGAAGAGAGAACGTCGCTGTGGCGGCTTCGAAAAATGTAGGCGAGTATGCGTAGCGGGTGCAGCGAACGAGCAGACTGATGTCCTCTCCACACCATACGCTGTTCCAGTAGTTTCGTGCAGCAGAGACAAGGATACGCGACCATCGAGAGCAGATTCTTGCAGCGACATGTAGTGCCAGTGTTCAGAGATGCTGCTGCCGCTTCCGTGAGAGCGCACGCGGATAGCAGACGACAGGGCGCGGAAGGACACATCTAAGTCCTGTTCGCCTCCCTGAGTGGTCGAAGACGTCTGCAGTTTTCACCGTCATGGAGGGAGAAGGAAACTAGGAGGCAGCTAGCGTCACGTGATTTCGCTATAGCCTCGGAAAGCCAACCTCATCTGCCTCGAGAGTAGGATTCGGCTTAGGACTAAAAGGTTTCCGGACAGCTAGGGTCCTTTGGTACGTGGTGACATTTAGTAGCGCTAGATCATGCGTGAACATGCATCTCAAAAGGACAGAAAGTTGAGCGAGTTGGTAAGGGGCTATAGTCAGAAGAAGAGGCGTGCAGTACACGGACACAAGGAGAAGAAGTGAACAACACGAACTCGTGTTGTTCACTTCTTCCCCTTGTGTCCGTGTCTTGCACGCCTCTTCTTCTGACTATGGCGAACATTCATACCGCTTGCCTATCACACGGCCAACGCTTATTTCCTCTGATTCCCCCCTTAAAGTTTCTATGGCTACGCTTCAATATTGTCCTGTAACGCCGTCTACAAGATTTTTTTTCCTTCTTCCACGTCCACAGTGCTGTACGGAAGTACTGGAACCAGGTATAGTGGCGGCGGTGGTGCGAAGGACAGAAGAGAAGAGATTGAAAAGAAACAGCAGCAGCGTATAGAAGAAGAAAGATTCCCGCAGAGACTGGCGATGAGTCGGGCCCCGTGGGCTTGGCCCGATGCGAAGCGAAACGCCGCATACTCTGCGCCCTATCAGTCCTCGATTAATCAAACCTCGCTGCCCCCACCTTCCGAACAGCCTCCCTTGCCCGAAGAACCCCCCGTCGCGTTCCGGCCTTGTCCGGTGCATGCAGGTGCATGCGCGTGTGTGTGTGCAGGCAGCGGTGTGGTGCCCATCGTGCATACGCGCGTGGTAACGTTCTGTGCTGAGCCAGAAGCAGACACATCGTATACATGAAAACCATGCGCGCTTGCACGTACATGCAGAAGCGATCGGCGGTCAAGACGTGTCCGAAAAGAGATCCAAGATGGTGGGCAACTCTTCACTGTTGCCGGCATGTGCGGTGCCTCAATGCCGTATCGTGTGCACGGTCTTGTCCGCACGTCAAGTTAACGATGATTACCCGAAGCTGAAACGCCTCTCCCCTTTACCTGTTATGCCTTTGTACAGTGCCATACGTACGACCACGGGTCGCAATCGCCGTCACTGTCACGTGGTCACAGCGCCAACTGTTGTCCCTAAACGCATTGCGCCGGCAAGCTGCGCCATCTCGGACCACCTTATGCAACCAAAAACGACGCTAGAGAGATACCATCAAAATACATAGGGAGAAACTATAGGTGAATGCGTCGCTATAATGTTTACCACACCGCGGACGAAACTAACCTATCACGTTCAACGTAGATCATGAAGGAACAAAAGGGAGAAAAAAAATATTGTACGAAAGGCAATACGGAGCGTGCCGAACCTGTAATAATGTACCGGCGTATAAAAGGGGCAGTCACCGTCGTGTTTGCATCGAGTTCTCGTGGCAGTTGAGCCGTGAAGTGCTAAAAGAACGGCAAAGTGGAGAGCGCTGGTGAGTGTGCAAAGCGGCAAGCAGACAAGAAAATTAGTAAAAGAACGGGCACTCATATGTGTTGTACTAAAAAGACAAGAACCACTGATAAACAGTTCCAACATTATTAATGAGGTGGTGATCGCAGTTGACGCTTGTAAGTACTAAGGCGTCACGTTTTCGAATGACGGTCCGCGAAATGCACATATCACTGATATGGTGAGCAAAGTTGGAATGGCGTTGACCTTTATTCAAAGAATCCTAAGATGTCGGAAATCTGATTTAAAACAAAATGCATTTACTACAAGTGTGAGACACATGCTTGCCTATAGCATGAAGTCCCTCGGAAACCACCCTTATACTTCTCAGATGGAATGTATCCAAAATAGAGCAGCCAGGTGTGTCCTGCAGGAGGCACTAAGGGACAGTGTTTCCATGACGAAGCAGACATTGAATTGGCTGTCGTTGTCTTCAGGTCGAGGAAAATTAAGACAAACTATTGTAATAAGATTGGAATTTATAAGGAAACTTACCCAAAGAAACCGTTTCACATTTGAGAACGCAATTTCAAACTACGTGAATACAAGCCCAGGACGTGAATGTCCGTTAATTCTTTTTTTCCACCGAATGGTGTAACGGGATGGAACAAGCTATCCCAAGAACAAGTACGTAGTGAGACCGAAGACGTCTTTGTATCTGTGTTGTAGACACCCTGTGTTAACGCCCAATGGCATTGCCGGGTGATTCCCAAATAAAGAAACAAAGGGTAAATAACGAAGCATGTCGACTGCAATGCACTTAAGCTTTATTTTGAGCCGATACCGTCTCTTATGGTAAATATGAGTGCGCACCTATAACGGTGCTTCTTTGCGCATACGGCGTAATACGTTAAGTGAATGCCATGCCACGTTTGATTCGAGGGACAGCTTTAGACCTACACACTGCTCCAAAAATCACAGCATATCCACGGGGTGAATGATGATGAGTGGGCGAAGCTCCGGAGGGAATCATCGGTAAACCGTGAATCTTTCGCGTAAATCGCCCAGTCGATCATCATGTAAAGGCGTGAGAAACACTGTATTCGTACGCTGGGATGTCGCGTTTAAGGGGGATATGCTGTGCTAGAGCCAGGCCTGCGCGGAACTGCAGGACAGTGACAGCGTAAGCAGGAGGAGCTACTTTCTTAGAGGCCACTTTAAACGCTTGAGGAAACTAGTGCAAGTAGAAGTGGTAGGTATCTCCTGCGCCATAACTTATCATTTTGCCAAGTAGGGAAGTACCCACTACGCCATAATTACCAGTGCCTCCGTAATGGGTTCAAAGCTACAAAGCACGCAGCTCTGTGTTCTTGCAAATGATGCCTCGACGTCGTTATACAATCCATTTTCGCGTCGTGTAGCGGTGTATTACTATTTTTCAACGTAACATTACGTTTGTTAATGCGATTCCGCGGGAGACATTATACCTGTTTAGGTCTTTTAGCGATAATTTTTCAACCACAGGCGTAGCTCAGTGGAGAATGTCCCAAAAAAATATTGCATCCGTACAGTCAATAAAACAGTGATCAATTGTTTCTGCGCTCGACTGCCACGCCGAGAGCCTGGGTTCGAATCCAGGCAGAGGACACAACTTTCGGAATTTTTTTTTTCATAAAAGTAGACGTGGCTACGTACATCACCAACGAACACCATGGGATGTACAGACCCACGCCCTAAGGAGCTTCGCCCCTAAAAACAAGGTGGAGAGGTGTACGTACTATCTAGCAAGGAACGGCAAATTCATTCACGGTAAAGATCTCGCTAATAATGGCACTTATTATCTTACACAATACTCCCGTCACAGAGAAAAATCTGCACCTCCATAATGTAAACGAATACGAACCACACATGTGGACGCAATGCCCGATCATGTCGACACTTACTGCACGTGTCAAGCATTGGAGGAGTGTAACAGAGGACAGAACGGCACCACAACACAAAGTGCAAAAAGAACAAAGAAAATAAGACGTGATTAAAAGGAAGGGCGCGACCTTGCCAACTTGAAAAATTTACTGTCAGTGGTGCCGCTTACAGCACGTAGCAAATCATACATACATAAAGTGCGCCAGTTGCCCGACAACTTATACCTCGATAACGTCTTTTCTGCGTCCTATGTCTATACCAGTTTCGGTGCGCCGAAGCACCCAGGAAAGTCTCTAACTAGCTTAATCTGTCAGGTTTATAAGTATATATATAGACAAACCCAGGCGGGAAGAATCCGCTTGAGTATACATATGTAACTCGGCGGACTGGTCAGACAAAAAGAAAATAGAAAGTGGAAATGGAGCGCGAGAGTCACGTTATTAATTAATTATACGCAGCACGTCGTAATTAATGGCTTGTGGGCGCAGCGACCTTCCCTCCTCCCCTTCGCGCACGGAGCGACGATGCGCGTGCGTGCCGATAACGCTGCAGCCTCATTGACGGCAGCAGTGCGCGAACGAGCGAAGCGTGCACTCACGATTATC
Organism: Hyalomma asiaticum; assembly: GCA_013339685.2. Lineage (NCBI taxonomy): Eukaryota > Metazoa > Arthropoda > Arachnida > Ixodida > Ixodidae > Hyalomma > Hyalomma asiaticum. The sequence goes on from CM023488.1 coordinate 44,570,329, forward strand.
GAACACCTCGCGGAGGGTCCCTCGGGCGGCTTGCGCAAGTCGTGAGCTACGTGTACGACATGTGTTGCGGCGACGATAAGCCATAAGCCGAATTCCGGAGCGCGGCCTCCCTGTATACGGGGCTTTGTTTTTGTTCTTATCATGGCGTCGTCGCTCCGGCTCCTCTTTCTTTTTTTTTTGCCGTCTTATTCCTCTCGTCGTCGTTATCTTCTTCTTCGAATCGTCGGCGTCACCATCAACATCGTCAGCAGCATCATCACCACATTCCCTTACTCTTGCTCCTTTCGCACCGCCTTCCTCCACCTCCAGCTCTTCTTCTTCTTCGTAGACACTGCCACCGCTACAATCGTCATCACAATCATCATCAGCCTCACCACCGCCGCCACATTCTCCTCCCGCTGCTCCTTCGTCATAATCATCATCTTTCTCCTTCTCCACTTTTTTCTTCCTTTACTTTTCCGTTATCGTAGCCGCCACCGCTACCACCACGATCATCATCATCGTCAGCAGCAGCAGCAGCACCACCCCCGCCACACCACATTCTCCTCCTCCTGATGATGATGATGATGATGCCCCTGTAGAACTACGGCACTTACCCACCAGGGGGATTGGCCAAGAGTTATTTGATGATTACGTTTTGATTTTAAATGATTGGAAGGAACAGATAGAGAGAAAAGAAGGATGTTTTGGAGGGAATTTAATTAGTGGAATTGCACGTGTTAACCATTCAAACCTGACAGATGAGTCACCAAAATATATACAGAAGAATATCTTAAGTATGACTTGCAATACTGACGAGAAGAGTAGTCTGTCTTTACGACTGACTTGTTTTTTAACAGGAATTGTCAAAATCGCATACTATTTGTCATTTGTATGTTTCTTCTGTTTCTTCTTCTTCTCCTCTGTAATTTGGCACATACCCAATACAGGGGATTGGCCAATACTGTTTTGACTTTAAGAGTAGTTTAATAACTGGCGAAGCACATATGATCAAAATTACGGTAAAATTCTTTTGGTTTCAGTTAGAAATTTTATAATTGCTAAACAAACATCCCTGTGACTGTACCCCAAAGTGGGTCCTCCAACCGAAGGTATAGTCATCTCAGTAAATTCCAGGCGTAGTTGGCGAACAGTTGGTTCGAGAATTGCCTTTCGCTGGATTTTGAAGCGGCGACAAGATATAAAAAAGTGGTGAATCGTTTCATCCTCATCACAGAAGGGGCACAGTGAGGAAGCAACCAGACCAGACCTGTGCAAATGAAAATTTAAACAGGTAATTCGGCAACGTAGTTTTGTGATGGCAACCTCCATCTCCCTTGTGTTGCATAATCCGCTAGGCCAGGTGAATAAGAGATGTGTGTAGCCTGGAGAAACCGTAAATACTGGCTCTGACAACTGTTTTGCAAGTGTAAACCTCCTGCTCCTTCCTTCTCCTCCTCAGTCATCATATTCTTCTTCTTGCTCCCCCTCTTCTCGCCGCCACCATCTTGTACTCGTCATCGTAGTTGATGTTTGCGCACATTTTCTGTTCCGGCTGCGACCAAGTAAACCTTCTGCACCTGTGGGCTGGATCAACTGAGTCATAGCTTACGTTATCCTGCTGTAGCAACGTTTTTGGCAACCGCGAATTTTGTGCCCATGTGTTCGCTGATTCAGATCCTAGTATTGTGCACAGAGAGACGCCTCCCCTGAAGGTTTGGTTACTTGACTAAACGAAAAAGGCATGATGGCACGTCTGTACAAGGAGGGCGAGAACGGTGATGGAGATAGGGGATCGATTGAACAAGCAATTTTTTTCAATCAGTACCTATGTCATGACAATTAATGAATTGACGGATGGGTAGGCTGATGGCGAAAAATTAACTAGTTTGTTCAATTCACCTCTTTAGTGTTTGATGAAATTCAACGACAGGAATGCACTTGACGTACAAATAAAAAAAAACTGTTGAGTAATCTTTTCCCAGCAAGTAAGGAGAAAGGGGCGCCCAACTTAGAACGCAGAAACAGTACAAATGTGCCTGCTGAGCATGCAAATAAGAGCTTTTATTTTGAATAGAGATAGAACTTGTCGTCGATATACTGGAAAGTGAAGGAGTGAAGCACGAATTCACGGAATTGAAGCACAGAATGCGTTACTATAAAAAATTTTCTTTGGCTAGTAAGGCCTCAGTCGATCGAAGAAAAAGCTTGGGGCATTGTCCCACTTGAGACATGAAAATACTGTCCATCAAGACGAAATGATGTCCGCTGTTTTTTCTTCCTATCTAACCGCAATAATCGGCGATCCTCCTGAACCCTTAATATGGAAGCTCCAATTTCGAAGCCGGTGCCTCGTTTTGGCTTGGGTGGTCTGCAAGAGTGATTCAGCCCGCATGTGTAGTACTAGATGGCGTAGCCGCCGCTTACATACATTGTGATTGTTTTCGGACCCGCTAAACCTTTCGTCATATGTTACACGTATTCCCCTCTGCATGTCTCGCTGCAAAATGCTCACACTTGCCGCAAGCCAAGGTCTCGGAACGCTATTCCTAACCCGTCTAGACAACAAATGAGGCCCCTATTCGCTGCAACGGGACCACCAGGAAGTACAATGCGCCTAGCGAAGTCTAAAGAGAGCCGTTCAAGCACGCGGTTAGCAGGGGATGAACACAAATCATACGTGCCAGCGGCCGCGTAGGCGTAGTGAAGCCTAACGTGGCGTAGGTGCACGTTGGAGGGTGTAGTTGGAGGACCGGTAGTGGTTAAATGCGTAGTGGTTAACGAACAAGCCATCCTGAAGATACAGCCGTTGCTGGCGGTAAAATTAAAAGATTAAAAGCCAGCGGTAAACCCAATGGTAAAGAAAACGATAAACTCAGCGTGTATAATCAGCAGTAAAGCAGTTCTACTCAACATGAAAGCTGTAGTGCGTAGCAGTGATTCACTTGTGCTTCCATTGTGTTGTGCGGCATATGTTATTCTATCTTAATGACAGGCGCTAATTTATTGATTTATTTTATTTATGTACAGATGTTTCAGGCCCTTCTCGGGCCCATGAAGGAGTGTATACAAACAACACAAACAGACAATGAAGGTAAATACATTGAATTACTTGGCAGAATTGTAAAAAAATAAATAACAAGTACAGAAATGAAAAGAGATAGCAGTGTGCTGTAGATATGTTGTTGCTAATGCAAAATAACTACACTCAAAACGGTACGTCACGGTGTCAGCAATTTGCATCAAGAAAATTAATATTTCCGACATTATGCGTAAATGAATCCAAACGAGACAGCGTTCACTGCTTCTTCAGATAACTTATTCTTCCGATAACTTAATTCTAATGTTATGTTAATTATTCGTCGCTATTGTCTTGTAAGTGATGTTATCGGGGTTTCCCTTGTGTTTGTTTGTTCTTTTCTTGTGATTATCTGCTCTCGGGTGTAGCAGCGCGGGGTGGGGGAAAAGGTGTGTGTGATAAGTCGATGGCAAGAGTTGGTCTATTTTTGCCTCTTGCGTGACGTGACACAGTGTGACATATTAGATGCCGACAGCCCGGGACCCCTGAGGTGCACCGTACTTAAAAAAATGAGGGAGCCGTCGAATGTACTAAATGACAAGGAATTCGCCTTTTTGGGTGCTAATTGATGTTCTGTAGTATTTATTCCTAGATATGGGGTCCATATTATTTTCCCGTTCATTCTTGGTATAGTATATGTACAATTGTTTCGCCCATGCGCATGCTCTGTTGAGCCAGCTTGTGTTCAAACTTGTGTTGAGCCAGCTTGTGACCGCCGCGGCCGGGATCGAACCCGCATTCGATCCCGGCCACGGCGGTCGCAGTTTCGGTGGAGGTGAAAATGCCAGAGGCCCGTGTACTGTGCGTTGTGAGCGCATGTTTGGAAACCTCAGGTGGTCGAAATTTCCGAAGACCTCCACTACGGCTTTTCTTTCCCTTCTATCTCTTTCACACTCTTTCCCCTACCCCCACGGACGCTATAGCCATGCTCCCTGCATGGGCTGCAGAAATTATCGTCCTTTCCTCACCCCAACCACAATAGTCATACTCATCGTCATCGGCACGCCAAAACACATCAGCACTAGGGCGTCTAGTGAGCCGCTGTTTTCAATGTCTGACTTGTCGCCTCTGGTGTATTGTGGCTTCGACAGTTTGTGGCCCCTTTCCATTCCTAATATGCTTCACCGCCTGACAATGATGTACCGCGTCAAAACTGACTTCGCCGTGATAGCGTTATGCGGTGAAGTTGGCTTCGTCGTAGCACAGTAGAGTCATTCGGCGAAGCGTAAAACAAACGAGCTTTTTGTTTTTGGTCGTGGGTATCACGGAACCCCATTTGAGAACCACTGTTTTAGATTACCAAATAAGGAAAGCTTTAGCGTTATGTAAAATCACGTGATGCGTGTATGTGCGGCGGGTATGCGCCACATGTGATCGGGTGCATACATTCCCGTAGGGTCGCGTGGTATTTTGTACCTCCCAGCGGGACCTTGAGACATAGAGAAAAAAGCCATTTAACCTTAAAACATAATAATAACGGAAGAAATCGTTCTCCAATCCCAATACATTGCTCATAGTGGTCTCATCTAACAAATTCGTTCTTTTATTTTTGTTCTAGAGGTATCTCGCGTGAGACATACCAAAAGATATCAAACAGGCATCGAATAAAATGCACACGTCGCAGTATGATGCTGGTATTGAAGCAACTATTTAGCGAACCTTGTGTTCGTTATTCGACGGGTTTCGTCTTCCGAAACACTCGCCTTTTAGAGTGCCCCCCCCCCCCCCATACTGCGTTTCAATATCCATATTTGTGGGGTGTACACTTGTGCATGGGTCAGCCCCAATGTATCAACTCTGTACACTACAACCCACGTGGTACATACAACCTACCAGCTAATGCGTCCGTCTATTCTAACGTCCCTGTATATGCTTCCACAAAGAGCACAGTGGAGTATAATTATGCCCTTGTGTTCGAAAACTGTGCGGTGAAGCAACCCCTCGCACGCACAGGAGCCAAATTTAGCACGCTGATACAAGCGTGACCGTGAACCTCTCGGATGGATGGATGTTCGGAGCATTGCCTTCGAATCGGGGGGGCTGCTAGTGCCACCAAGCTCTCTATTGCCGCTGTCTGTGGTCTGTGACTTGCACTACGACGTTGTCTGTTCTCGCATTCTGTTCCATAGTTTTACGCCACGGACGCGCCCTTCTCTTATTGGTTCCTACCGCAGATTGACTTATGTTCGCAAAGCCGTCTTCGAAACCTAGTACTTCGGACATACTTACTTCATCTTTGATTACTGGGTCGATACCTTAACATTCGATTAAAATATGCTCCATTGTTTCAGCACCCTTCTCATACTTTGCGTGCAATCTTTCTTCATTCGTAGTATCTGTCTATATGTCTTCGTGTTTTCAGACCGTCCTCATCTGGCTGCAAGAAGCAAGGAGCCTCCCCTTAGGTTGTAATAAAACTCTTCTCTTTTTGTTTCGCCCTTTCGTGTCCGCCTCCTCGGTAGTGCGGTCAAACATTTAGAGTCATTTTGGTCCACGTGATAGCACTCGACAAATGGCGATGCGTGGACAATTTCTACCCGAGTTTGCTTCCTACGGAACCATATACAGGGCCGATACCGTCCGTCCATCCGTCCATCCATCCATGCGTCTATCAGTTTATTAACTTGGGACGGCACTAAGTCCTGTTATGCTTGTTGAATGCCAAGCCAACCACAAAAGCCACGACATTCTTCCGGACTAATCAGCTCTGAGAAGACGTCAAAATTTGGAAATGTAACATACTTAACATCACACTTACGAGTAGATCACACTTTCCAGTAATGGAAGATTTGAAGTCAATTAATTTACCAGCCGGACTGAAACACACTCTCCGCTGCTCTGTATGTAAGACTGTATGTATGTAAGCAACGTTTTCGTCTCTTGAAATGATGTGTCAAGACTTTCGTGTTTGGTTTTGTCTCGTGATGCGAAAGGCTCGACAGTGCGCCGCAGTGGTGTATATAGTGGTTATGGTGCTTGACTGCTGATCCGAATGACACGGGTTCGACCCTGGCCGCGATGGTCATATTTTCGACGGAGGCGAAAATGCTATGGAGGACCTTGTACCGTTTTATGTCAGTGCACGTTAAAGGAATACTGACACGATCTTGCGGCGGCGTAAAAGGGACATTTTTCGCTTTCAGGCCACACATTGTTAAGGCTCTTTACACAACGAAGCCAGAAAAAACTTACAAAATGTTTTAGTTTGATTTTAAAGTTTTCTTCTTCCATCATCTGCAAGCCAGCCCTAGCGCAATGGGCAGTGTGATGACAGTATCTTGAAAATTGCCGAAATTACTGTCGGAGTCGCTGGACGAACGTGAAATCATCGTTGTTTGCGTGCCACACGTGCAACTGACCACAGCCGACAAAGGTAACGTGACGCCATCGCGAAATGCTGTCCCCACGCGACTAGACCTACGTCCTATTGTGTTGACACGTCACTAGGAAACCGCCCCCTCGAAATCGAAAGTGAGCTTTTAAGGGAGCCATATTAAAATATATTCACTGCGTTGCGAGGCACGGCGATACTCTTTTTAAGGTTCTTCACGCCAGGGCTCTTATTAATAGCAACAATACGAGAATGTCAAAAGTTCGTGTCAGTACTCCTATAAGTAAGCACAGGTGGTCAAAATTTCCGGAGTTCTCCGCTACGGCATGTCTCATAATCATACCGTGGTTTTGGCACGTAAAACCCTGTCAATTATGAAGCGCCCAACGGCTGAACACCCAGCGAGAAAGGAAACGCCACCACTCTGGCCGACCACATCGAGCAGCAACTGTCGCCCAGTGAAAAATTCGCCGAAGCTCCGCATAAGCATTACATTTCACTTTGTTTGGCACTAAGAAAGCATTCCATTCCGTCCTCAGACGGTAATATTCTCTAGATTACCCCCACTCAATTCATTCGACTCGGAAAGATCGAGGCAGGCCTAATTAAGATGTAACAGTTGAGGTCAATAACATGCGAAGATGGGGCCATAACATGGCCATCGACGAAAGGTGGTTCATTGACGCCTCCGATAAACCGCTCCCTCCCATCTCCCGTGGAGCGTGGACCACCTATGGAACCAGCGTGCATACACAGAGAAACGCTGCGAAAAAAAATGGCGTAGTTTAGGCGGCGGCGACGCTGTTACCAGGAAATGAGCGTGCGCTTTGCAAGCGGCGTGGGCGTCAAGCGATCCCAGCGGGAGCGGGGAGCACTACAGGACGACGAGCGCCAAAAGAAAGGCGTTAGTTCGACTCGGAAAATTGACGACAGGAGGCGCGGCGGTCGACAGCGAGAGAAGAACCGCCCCGCGGCGCGCACGGGCTGGCAACGTGCGTGGAGGATTTACGAGCACGGCCATTTCCCTCCCACCACCGCCGTGCTATGTACATACACGCATTTTCGCGGCTCACGTTGTAGTGTTGCGCGAAAGGGCTATCAAAGAGGTGGCCGATTCGAGATCAGATGCAAAGAGAACTGATTCGGAGCGGCCTCCGATACGCGACTGGTGAAGGAACGCACGGGAAAGAAAAAAACGCGGCGAGGGGGAAGGCTACGACTCTGGGAGGGTGTTGGCGCTGCCGCTGGTGCTGCTGCTTTGCATCCAGAGCGGCATTACCTCCACCTCCCCGCTTTGAAAGAAGTGGCTCGCTTCTTCAACGTACGCAGGGAACGAGGCATGTTGCGTCGCCGTTTGCAATGCAAGCCATTTTACGCACCCCCTGTCGTCGTAGGAAAGGCTATTTGGTGTCGCGGAAATGAGCACTCCTTTTTTTATAATCTTAGACTCCTCTGTTTTTACATAAAGATGGCCGCCGATACGGGTCATTGGATTTTATAGCGATCGAGCTACAGAGGGCGTTCAGTAGGGGGCGCCCTTGTTCAAGGGCAGCGCCTTTGCAGCCGGGCTAGTTTGAAAGAAATAAATAGAAAGAACAAGTACCGAATAAACGTGGTGTACGCGTACTTAGTCGTCCGAATTCGTGAAGGGCGTTCCCGAGAACGTACGGGGCATCATTGACGATCGTTATGCGCCGCCGAGATGGTGCAATCAAGGTGTGCGCGGCTCGCGCTCTGCGTTCCTGCGAACCTGTGGGAAAAGCAGAATCACTTCACCAGCGAATGCAGCCGTCCGAAAAAAATGCGGCTACAAATCTTATCACGCTGAGCGTACGTGCCTCTTATAAGGTCCCCCTATCTAGGTTCGAGCACTGCGAACTAAGCAGCATATAGCCCGTAGATCACGCGGTGCCAGCGCCGGGCCTGCAAAAGTATGCAAAGGGCGGCGTGGCGCGAAGAAAACGGTCTCAAAGTTCCGAACACTTCCTTACTCTTCTCGGGGAAGCTGCGCCTCGAGCGTGCGTCAAGGTCACACGCTCTGACGCACACGCACTGCTTGCAACGTCACTGGCCTATGGCGCATGACCTTCGTAAGTCGTACAATGAGAAGCATCGTAATGACCAACGCCGGAATGAAGCCCGAGTGCAAGGGTTTCCTGGAGTGCTATCCTGGACATTGCCAAATCCCGCCATCTTGGCAGCTCTGATTGGCTCAGAGGGCAGCTACGGGCTTCCTGATTGGTTCAAAAATGCAGTCCTTACAGAATTTGGCAAGATGGCGGAATTTAACAGTGTCCAGGATAGCACCTGGAGGAGTGTGCACTTATGTGATATATGTAGGTTGACTCGATGCGCCATAGTAAATGCGAAGGCCAGCGCCTTATGCAAATAGCAGCTTCCGAGACGAAATTGCGCATGAGCAAAACCATGCATGCAATGAGCCAATAGCGTTAAATACTTTATGAATCAGGATTCAGTGACGAACCGCAGCTGTTTCTACCATTTGAGAGTTGTCAGATCCTTATTACGATCATCTCATTGTAGTATCCGAATATATAGCTCGGCCCGTTTATTAGGTTAGAAACTATGGCGGTCAAATGTCCTCCGAGATTCTGGAAGCCACTCGCTAAGCCTACAGCTTCGATAATATCAGTCTGACTCTAAGAAACTGCGTTGAATCATCACGGATACTTTACTGTCGAAGCTGCATGATACAAAGCTAAGGCAAATACAACCGTCAGTTAGTTACTTAAGGGCTACAGAGTGCGCGACGACCACTTGAAAGATTCGAAGCGGAGGGCGATCAGTCGGCTATGTTTGCCAATGCGCTGTTTACGCCCGGTATTCCGCTCTACGCAAAGCGCTTGCGTATAGCGGTTTACCGGACACGCTAAATGTCCCTAATGCCAACTCCACACTCGTAACCAACTCTCCAGCGCTACGTCGCATTTTATAAAGCATTGCCTTATTCAAAGAACGATCTGCGCACCAAGGGCAAATTTACTCGCATATTCAAAGATTTCGAATACGCAAAGGTTAGTGTGTTTTATTTATTTATTTATTTGTGATACCCTCAGGGTGTACTTGTACATTGTAGAAGGGAGGGGCGGAAATACACTTGAACAGTAATAAATACAAGGACTGTGCTGTAGTTCATGTGCGACCTGATTTTCGTAACCGTACTCGTAACGAAAATACGGTACCCTAAAGGCATTCATCATCTCGGCGAGCCCGATAGCAGACCTCACCACCATTCGGTCGTACTCATTCGACATCTTATCTACACAAGATCTTGCATGCGCTAAAGACGGTCGTTCGAGTCGCTGTAAGCGCGTTTTTTTTTTCTTATTTATTTAAAATATAGGATGCTTGTATTGGATGAATTGACCCCGAAAATGAAAAGCCCCGAGGATACTCAAGGAAACCCCAGAAGCGTTTGGCGCACTGCGCCGGACTTATAGTCTACAGGGTGCCGCGGGCTTGTAGCAGGATATAGACGCCAGATGGTCCCGTGATTAAGTGAACGCCTAAACAAAGTTTCCACGTTACAGAAATGGGCAGCTGTTCCCACATTGCAAAGACCGTGGTTGTTCTGCAAAGCAATTAAATGTGCCAGCGCGCCTTTGCTCGTGAAGTTCCTGCTGTCTCACAAAATTCGTTTAAGTACTACAGCACGATGCGGCAAGTCACGTGGTTCTTGATCACGCGCGTGTGTGAACATGGAAAAATTTCAAGCGATTATTTTTAGATGCGTTCTCGTTTGGAAATCTGAGTGAAGTATAAGCCGTGCCTGAACGAGCGGCGGAACACGGGATAGCTTGTAGTACTTGTACACACCTCAAAGAAGGAAACAGTTTTGAATGAACTGCTGAGCTAGGAGACATCTTTCTTCGTTTCTGAGCTCCGTCGGCCATTCTCAGCGTTGTTGCATACATTTCGTCACTCACATCAAAGAGCACCCATATAACATGCAATTCCAACTCACCTTGGAAACAGCGCCCTTGACAATGTAGCCCTATCTTCGTGTCCTTAACTCATGCAATAGGCGTAGAAAAGTGGATCATTAGAGCGGATTTACAGCGGGAAGATGCAGGGATAAGGAAGGAGACGACGCCCTTGTCCCTGTTTTCGCGCTGTAAATCCGTTGTAATGAATGTCCAACAAGCTGAAGCATCAACCCTTATTTTAATAAAGTACGTGGTTTGAAGGACAGGACACTTCAGGCTGTTGGCGCTTTATTGGGCATCGAAGTTGTTACGACATCCGGTGAAGAAAAACAAGAAAGAAACAAGGCCATTCCGTCGCAGACTCACTGGCCAGGCGGACGCTTACGCCCACGTACCCGCAGTACATCACTGCAGGCTGCCGCAAAGGCGCCGTTGAAGTCGGCGTAGAAACCCACGAGCAAATCTTCGTGGTCGCGATTGAGCACATGCGTGGACAAAAGGCCGAAGTTTTCGACGCTCAACATGCCGGAGATGCACACGGCCATGTAAGGAAGCTGATTCCAGACGTACATTACTATAACGCTGTGCTGGTCTTGCTGTCTGGAATCGGGGTCTGTAGACATTACGGTCGCGAAACGCCCACTCAGATTGCTCATGCAGACGAGCTTCGTACGGGAAGAGCTCTTGTTGATGAAAGCCTCCGCGCGCTTGTGCAGGTGGTAACCGGTGGTGTCCACCGCGGACGGGTCGATGCGGTACAGAAACCACGATGGAAGCCGGTTGTGAAATATAAGCCAACAGTAGATGGATGCTACACGTTGAAGTCGCTCGTCTCTCGAACGGATGGCCTCGAGAAGGCGGCGGAGCTCACTGACCGTATCCTGGTGAATGTTCCTTGGGGTCCTCGGCCGCAGAGGCGGTAGAAGACGGCTCGACTCCAAGGCGCACAGTTCCCCTGCTGACAAACGGGCGAGGTGGGAACACAGCGTGGTCAAATCCTTGTCGGTCATGACTGGAAGCTCGACCGGCTTCTTCGGGTCCGCCGATGGTTCTGCTTGCAACTCAGGCGCGCTCCCATGCGACTGTGGCTTTCGTCACGAGCACTTTTTCGTTGCGCAGGCCCCGGCGCGCCCTGCGTTATATAACGTGGGTCAACACACGGGTGGTTATCGTGCGATCGAGCGATATGAGAATCGAAAAATAGCTCAGATGGCTAAGATTCCGTGGCTCGTCATGACGAAGACCTCTTCAATTCGGTCGTTCAGTCGCTTTTTCTAGAAGCCACTTCGTCCAGTCAGATGCGCTGGCTTCACTTGTCCAATTAGGCCATTTCATTTTTGTTGTTCGGTGTGTACGTACAGTCGTGTGCGAAAGTAATGGGCGGCAAGCTCGTGCTCATGCGAGCTCGGGCTTGGCGACCTAGGCGAGCTCGTGCTCATGCTCGTGCAAGCAAACTCCCATCTCACCTAGTGCCGGGCCACTCAAGGCCTCGTGTCGTTGATTCTGGCACTGCGTGTTTCAGTGCTTCGAATTTAATATGTAGTTCCCTGATTAACTGTGTACGCTAATTTTCTGTCACTTTAGAAAGCGCACCGGGACGCAGAAAGATAGTTCCTGTTGGCGATTCGCTCCACGGGGCGTATATGCCTGGGAGGAAATGGTGGCAGCAGTAGCACGGCGTTCGTTTACAAATCGCGACATTACGTGCACAGCCGGTCACGCCACTGCCTTCGCCTTTCACAGTACACACACCAGCGAGGCCTGTTAAATATTCCGGCAGATACCACGCACCATGGGGACCCACTATGTTTTGATTTGAGCCAAGCATTAAGAAAAGGACGGTTTTTTTTTTTTTTTTGGTAGGGCGGTTGTGCTCAAGACGTGGCTTTAGGGCTGTTTCAACGCCCGAACACACTAGCGGGGAAAGCTAGGAAAAACATTCATGTAGGCTCTCTTAGGAAAACAGTCATGTAAGCTCCCTATGAAAAACTAGGGAGCCTACATGAAAGAAGTCATGTAGGCTCCCTATGAAAAACGCTCGCGGCGCGCCGCCGCCGGCAAAATGCGAGACTCCGAGGCTGCCGCGCTGCAGGATTCTCGTGCCGCGAGATGGAAAGGTCCATGCACCATTTCTGGCGGCGCGACGCGGGCCGCCGTTGGAGGAAACCAATCAGAGAGTCCCCCTCGGTGACGTAAGCGCTTTAACGCGGAGTCACGCGGACCGCTCGGAGGCCACTTTCGCCCCCATGCTGTGGCCCGCTTGCTATTCGCGCTCGTTTGAGAACGCGTACGCATTTGCGAAAAGCGTGTGAATAGTTCTACGTATATATGAAGTACATAATGTACCGGAATAACTTCAAGGGACTGTCTACCCTCTCATCGCTGTCCCGTTTTTTTTTTTCCTCAATAGAAAGCGCATACTTTCGAAGTTTCCCAGCATGCAGTGCTTTCTCCAAAAGGTGGCAAAAATTACTGAAACAATTTTTTTTTTCATCTACGAAGTCGTTCCTTGTCTACGTGTAAAGACGCCGACAACAATGGTTACTGGGCGTGTCTCCCCGAGCAACCCTTTCGGGTGCGGGTGGCCTCTTCCCAACAGGAACCGGTTCCAACGCCATTCCAGAGGTGACCAGGAGGAGAGATGAGGGAACGTCGGCGCGCCTGGCGTAGACAGTCTCTCCGAGCGGTTCCGAGCGGTAGACAGTCTCTTTAAAACTTTTAGCGGATTCCCCTGCGGGCTACCCTGTGCTTTTTACGTCATCACCTTCAACGCTGCCAACAATTTTAAACAAGCAACTGAAAGTCGTCTTCAAACCAAAACCGAAACGGTAGATGCTTCATGAAGCGTGTGCGGTGGCGTCACAACCGCCCCGCCATCAGAAATATGGAGCTGGTGCCAGAAAAATGACAGTGGCGAGGTCATCCGACGATGTATTGAGTTATGCCAGCTTTTCTGATCTTGAGAGCGAAGATTTGAGCCCTGAAGTATCGCCGTTTTGCTTTTGATGGCCCGCTGGCTTGCGTAGGCAGCGTTGAAGGTGATAACGTCAAAAACACAGGGTGGCCCGCTTGGGAATCCGCTAAAAAATTTTTAACTTCATTTACAAGAAAAGTAAATGACTTACAACCGCCTGACTTGGCACATCATTAATACAGTACCCAGGAAATTATACAGTCAAAATTTCGTTGAGATCAGTGCACACTTAAAAATCGCCAGAGTTACCCTTAACAGTACCGAAGCGGCGTGGGGGCAGCATGAACGCGCAAGGCCGTTACCAGTCACACTTCTAAAGGAACACAAAACAGTAGAGATTTTTAGCAGCGCCGGCTTACCGTAAGGTAAGTAGGTAATACCGTACCGTCGTGGTCTGCACGTAGAAAATTTAGGCTGCGAGAACGTTACGATCAAGTTTTCTCATCTGTTCGCTTTACCGTACTCACCGAGCAACCAGTGCAGGTATTTCCGACTAAATCAGCCACGTGCTGACCACGACGGTACGGTATTACCGTCAGCGCCAGCTTACCGTACGGTAAGCGAGCGCTGCTAAAGCTCTCTAATAGCTCCGAGACGGAACGAGGAGCCCTTCCGCATCTCGTTCCATATCGAAGAGCCGTTAGTTCCTTTATGGTCCCTGGCTCCAAAGCGCAACTATAGACCATTTTACAGACGTATAGCTGGGCGCCGCCATATTGGAAGCGGCTGTTTCGCCTTTGTGAGAACGAAATAATGGTACCACAAAATACTCGCGTGCTTGTACACGGACGTACCACGGCCGGTCGATTAGCAACGCACGAGGTGCGGCCTGCTACGTCGCGCGGCGAACAAAAGCGGAGCTGTGAAGCGAAAGTTGACAGTTTTCGCCGCTTTTTCGGAGGGGGCGCCACTGCTACGGGACAACTCTCCCGCCTCTCGCCGCGCGGGCGGTTCCGCGAACCAGTACGGGACGAGTTTTCTGTGTGTGTCGACGAAATTCTGCACCTCGCTCGCACGCCCTGTGACTGCAATGTGCCGAGGTGCTTCACGTATTGTGCCATTGCCTCCTATAATTTTGGTTGTGCACGGCATTATGGCGCGCAACTGTTGCGCGCCGCTGTGTGGCACAAACGCAAGGAAGGACCCTCAGATCCGGTAGCACGAATTTCCGTGCGACGTAGGTCGCCGTAAAGTATGACTAAAAAACATTTCTGGACAGGGAATAACTGGAAAAGCAAGCGTGTGCGGGCCAAATGACAGGTCGCTGGTGTACTCACGTCGCTTTGCTGACGGTGGCTATAAGTCCACGAAGCTAAAGCTATTGCTTCCAACGGCTGTTCCGACGGCAGTTCGTGCACTTGGCATCAACGCTTCTACCAAATTGTGTGATATGTTGCGAACTGTCGTGTGACAGGAGTGAACAAAGCCACACCGAGGAGACCTGTAAGGTGTTTCTGAGCAAACTGTTGCGGCAAACAGGGCCGGAGACCTGAACGCAACTGTTCAGCGGTTCCAACTCGCTTACAAGCCTCTGTTACGGAAGGTGCTGCGACTTTGATGCAACGAGTCGCCTTTCCGTGGATGTACATGTTGTAACTTCTAAATAAAGAAATGAGCCTGACACCGCTTTCCTCGACCTTTTTTTTTTTTCAATCAGCCAATCCAAACTAGTTCCGTCCTTACATAGAAATACAAACGCGCGTCTACGAAGCGGTTGAATGCTCATTTCAGTGGCGCACCGACCGGGGGGGGGTTTCGGGGGTTGTAACCCCCCCCCCCCCCCCCCTGAGGCCGACCTAACCCTCCTCCCACTCCGTAACTGCTCCTATGTCCTAGAAGAATGTGGCGCTAATGTCACTGCAAAACGCCGAAAAAAATAATAAAAATCATCATCATCATGGATGTTACTATTATTTAGCATTTCATTTACTTTTTTTACACACGCAACAACTGTGTAATCGCATGCCCAGCCCTTCGTGAAAAATTGAACCCCCCCCCCCCCCCTGGCAGAGATCCTGGGTGCGCTACTGGTTCATTTAATTGTAGGATGTCTGGCTGATATTTATAAAACGCTGGAACTAAAATACTATATAAGAACATGATTTGGCCAGTCCAGTAAGTCGTATGCATGCATTTGTAAGAACGTCTAATAAAACGAAGATCTTGCATTTCAGCCGCTATAGAAGAACGCCGCGCCATTGCTCTATTGTGTTTATTTCACAAGTAGATTTATAGTAACAAATTTCACAGTTTGTGCCTTCATGCTCCTTTGCGCACATCTCGACGCATTCACAACGCGCGTAGTTTCATGCGAATTCATGGTCGCACACAAGCATTTAACTCATCACCACTACCTAGAGCCACTGCACATTGGAACGGTCTTCCTGATCACATTGTATCCATTGCTAACCGTGAAACATTCCGTGATAACCTAATTTCGTTGCGCTTTATCATTGTATAACGTTCTACTGCTTGTAATATTTGTCTTGTTTCTTTCTTTTATATTTCTCCCTTTATTTTTTGTTATTTGCTGAATATTTGTATTTTTCTGTTTTGTATATACAGATGCCCCTTTACTCAATGCCCTTCAATGGGCCTGTAAGAAATATTGAATAATATTAACAGGTTTTTCTTTCATGAGCGAACAAGCGCATCAAGCGAAGCAAGTATTCAAGCAAGCGACAAGGAACTTGCCAGTTATATTGAACGGTGGTCACGCGTCGAAACCTGCGGCAAAAGTGCGCGGTTCGGGCTCGTGCAAGTCCATTAGCGGCCCAATGCCCATACCGACCTCCTGGGTATAGTATAGTATTCATGTTCTTGCAGGCAGCGTAGAGATCTTATTTTGACAAAGCAATACGCAGTCTTGCGTGTGTAAAATGCAAACTCTCAGCGCGCCGCTGCGCGAAACATGCAGAACCAGCGGCTCCTCCCGCGCGCGCTTGTCCCGTAGCAGTGGCGCCGCTGCGGCGGCGCGTAGAACTAGGCTCCTCACGCCGGTTTCGGGCGACGTCGCAGGCCGCACCACGTGCGTTTTTATCCAGTGGCCGTGGACGTACAGACGTACATTTCGCGACCACGTTAAAGGGACAGACAACCAATTTTTAAGGTGCCTGTTTTCTTTATGTCAATGGGAAGCTTGCCGGTTAGAGTGTCCAGTCACGCAATGACAAAGGAGAGAACGACATGAAACATTTTTATGAGAATTCTTTTTTTTTTGCCTATGGAGTCTTTCATGCAGCACATGTTGCAAACAGTGGCCGACAGATGTCGAGTGTGTTCACGCCAGGCTATGCCTCCATAGAGCGCATGCGCGCTACGCCTGGAAGCCGCTGACCGCGTGCGCAGACGTTAAAACAGGTTTTCGGTTGCCGCGAAGGCAGCGCCGCTTTTTGGCGTCTGCTCCTTTTACTGCGTAGAAAGCAAATCTATGGCGGAGATGCATTTTTATGTGTCGACTGCAACTTAAGGCCGAGTTACGGTCGTATGAACACCAGCAGGCGACGCGCGGGAATTCAGACTCCAAATAGCAGTACCAAGGCGTCTCCACCAGCCTACGCCACTTTATTTGCCGCAATCTTTAAGTTCAATTTAAGAATACTAATCCTGTTCAGAAGATGTGCTCGATTCCATCACTATAACTCAAGTTCTTTCGAAATGCACAAAGGTCCGTTCGCACGTTCTCGCTAGTTGTCGGTCTCTTTAAGTTGATGACACAGCATTCAAAAGAGAGAAATCATTTATGTAAAGGCCATATATACGGCGGTGCCCCCGAATTGAAAAAAAGATCCCTGAATCTCCACGAAGTAGACCATGACGACTGGGCGAAGCACTGGGAATCCTTCGCTGTTACCGTAAATCACCCGTGATATTGACCACTCATACATGTAAATGAGTGACAACGCGTGTGTATGTTCGCACAGGCGTTGTAATTTATGCTCCTGGTCTTTATGAGGTTCCTGCTCTCCTGCGTCGTAGATCGTGCCGAGATCCGGATCACTTTTAGTTAATACGCACAAGCGAAATCTCCCACCGGCACTACATTGCAGGTCAAGATCCAGTGCCTATATGTGCGGGGTGGCCGGTGAACGGTTGTGCAGCGCGAGCAGTTCGTTTTTTTTCAATCAAGAAACGCGCCAGCAGATGCTGCCTGCGTCAGCGTTGTCTCTCGCGGGTGAGTGCGCGTTCTCGTTCTTTGCGAGCTGATAAAGCGTTCGTCGCAGAAAGAGCGTTTCCATAGTCAACGCGTGCCGTTCGCTCTCTCTCACGACGCGCTGCGCCCCATAGCGGGCGCAACTGTAATTAGATAGCTACGCCGGGTGTACGCCGCAAGCTCGGCCCTAAGGTGCTTCGCCCCTAAATGTCGTCTGTGCACCACAACACTCACTTTGTCCCAGCACACCATTTTGATGGTCTTAACACATGCAAAAAAAAAAGAAAAACACCAGAAAGAAGTACGGCTTACGTGACAGGAAAATTTCCGGGTTGTCTGCGCTTTAATGGGCTTTGCTCCAATTCTGTCAATGTCTAAAAAAAGTAAAAAGAGAATACAGAGCCACCGCGTCAGAGCCTCACTTGTCGAGCAGGCGGTCCGGGTCGTGTGCACGCAGCAAGTGGCGGCAGGCTGCCGCAAAGGCCCCGTCGAAGTCGGGATAGTAACCAACGAGACAGTCGCTGTGGCCGCGATCGAACACCAGCGTGAACAAGTCTCCGTAGCCCTCCACGCTCAGCAGGCAGGAGATGCACACGGCCATGTACGGAATATAGTTCCATACGTACATGCCGAGAACAGTGTGTTGATCATCACGTCTGGATGCCGGGTCTATAGCCATCACGGTCCCGACGCACCCGCTCGCGTTGCCGATGCAGACCAGGTTAGTGTCGGAACAGCGAGGGGTGATCAATGCACCCACGCGTTTGAGAAGGTTGCAACCGGTGATGTCCACTGTGGTGTCGTCGAGCCGATACAGGAACCACGAGCTAAGCCGGTTGTGGGTTATTAGCCAACAGTATATGGACGCAATTAGATGGATTCGAGCTTCCTTCGAAGGGATGCATTCCAGGGTGCGGCGGATTTCGGCGACCGTCTCTTGATGGTTCCCAGGGTTCGCTGGCTGCAGTGGTGGCAGGAGACCGCTGGACTCAAGGGCCGTCAGCTCTTCCATCGGCAATTGGGCGATGTGGGCGCACAGGGTGTCCAGGTCCTTCTCGGTCATGACTCGAAGTTCGGGTGGCTTCTGGGAGTTAGCTAAATGTGAGGATGCTTGCAAACGCAGGTCGCTCCGATGCGTCTGTCACTTTCGCCGGGAACACTCGGTCACTCAGGCCACAGAGCGCGCGCTGCATTTTATAACGCACGGCGCTACATGGTTTGCCATCGTGAAGTCGCGAGATACGGGAAGTGAAGAATAGCTAAGATTCTTAGCAGAGACTAGCGACTATCGGACAGTTCAATTGCTCTTTTTAGAATCCACTTTGCCCCTGCTGATCAGATGCGTTTGCTTTCTTTGTACATTAAGTTCTTGGAATGTTCTTGTCGCTTGCACAGCCATGTGCCAACGCCTCCGGTCTCGTGCTCATGCTTGTGGCACTTAGTGCCGGACCTCTGAAGGCGCACATTCGCGTTGTGATATGATATTATTGTTCGCCATATTCCCTTCCATTATCCGACGGTGTCGCTATCGACACGCCTATTACACGCCAGAACTGCGACTGTCGATCATGCCGACGATAGCGCACTCCTCGCACGCTTTGCCTTGGTGGCTTCACGGTTGCCACAATGAACGTGTCGAGGCGATATCGTATACTGTGGAAAAGCAAGCGCCTTTTATCGATGAATGACTAAGCGTTAACCGAAGTAGACGGAAAACGTGAGCTGGTCGATTCAGTCACGAGCAAAAGTTCGCAGAACAAAGGATGCCGCAAATACTTTCTTCAAGGGGTGCCGCCAATACCTCGCATCGCGAGTTCGTTGGCTGCAGTTTAGCAGACCAAGTGCGCATGTTCAACTAATGTTCCGAAGCAATTCTATACCATGGCGACGATCATATATTTGGTTGTGGGACCCCTGAAATTGCTCAGACACCTGTGGCTTGTCGGGTTTAGCCACTTCATACCGTAAGACCTACGTGTAACCTTCGCAGAGAGCATCGTGCAGCGCGATTGGATAGAAAATCATGTCGGCCAAACACGTAATCAGCGTCTCGTACTGCCCGATATGTCTTGCTCCTGTCCCACAGGCAAAGTAACACGGGTAAAGAGTTACCTTGCGCACCAAAAAAGTCGCCAGTTAAGAGCATTACATTGGTTAAAATGGCATGAGCCAAACCACAGCCTCCTCGGAGTGTCAAGGTTGGGCGAGAAATACCTTACGCGAGCAACGTCTTCATGAAGAGCATGCTGGCTGCGTGAAGTAGTGCTCGTGGGCTGGCCCCCATTTGACGTCGTAACGTGTGGCTAGGCCAGATAACTTCAACTCACCCCTTCTATATAGGAGTCACGGACTTCGCTCGCCCTCTGGAGCGCCCGAGGACCGTTTGCAAGCGCGCGAGAACCGCCGAAGCCATACCGCCCTCCGGGACCAAGCTCACGAACCATAAGATGCAATGTAGCTCTTGATTGAGGGCACCGCCTGATCCTCTATCCCCGCCGTGGCTGAATAAAGATTTTATTCCTAGCCCTTGTGCGTATGACCAAAAGAGGAAAGACGCGTTCGACGGGCAATAGAACCAGGACCATTAGAGCGTGCTGGAGGCAGAATTGATAGAGCGTCCACAAATGCTGAGGGTACTTCGTGCGATTCGTAGTGCCGCTATAGGCATCTACTTGTTTTCCTTAAGGGCCTGGGCTCAGTTCCGTCCGTGGCTTCCGAGGTTCTGGCCAGCTGAGGTCCCCATAGATAATACCGGGTACAGCAGCCGTTCGGTCCCAAGCCCAACGCTGATTGACTGCTTGGATAACGCTGAGGATACTTGGTACGATTCCCAGTGCCCCTACAGGCATCCACTTGTTTTCCTACAGGGCTTGGGCTCAGGGCCGTGGCTTCCGAGGCTCTGGCCAGCTGAGGTCGTCACAGATGACACCGGGTACAACAGCCATCCGGTCCCAAGCCCAACGCTGACTGACTGCTTGGATACGACTCCACGCGCAGCTGCGCCAGGCCGGCAATGCGTGGTCCGTGAGCATGGGCCAAGATGACTGTGATGATGACAGCCAGTGCAGCCACGCTGCCCAGTTCCCCATATAGGGAAAAGGTGGGAAACTCATCTCGAAGTGGCTTCCCTTTTCCGAACCTCTTTGCGTTCACTTCCACAGCAGGTGTGCTTTCGGTTATCTGTGAAACCAAAGAGTTTGCGAACGCAAACGGAAATGGTCAGTTGTGTTCGAAGCTTGGGCTTTCATTACGCACGTCTTGCTCATTTGTACTTCGTCACCATCATCCTGCTTTAATCGATCTTCACTTTTATTGCCTCGTATTCACCATAGACGGGTGTGTGTCTTAGCTGGTTCGATGCCGAACACAAGGGCCGAATAAACGTCGTTACAAGCGAGACATCATATACGTGGTGGAGGTCTCGAGATTCGGCGCTAACATGGAAGACCTGGGTCTTCCGATGCAGATTGGTGCATCCGTGCAAGGTAAAAATGTTAGGCCCTTCCCCTGAAGGCGTATCCATCAGTGAGGCTGTGTGTTGTTTTTTATCAAATGTTTACTTACGTGTCGTTTTAACGCCTCTTTGCTAGTGACTGTATGCGAAATGACTATATGCTAGTGACTATATTTGAAGCCCGCAGGAAAGAATTCCCGCTGGCTTCGCAATTCGGTTTCGAACATAGATGGAAAGCGGCCACTCTTCGTCGGACAAGTAACGTTACGTGAGGCCCCGACTGAGTCGCACTGACATTTTTCGTTCCTCGGCAAGAGAGACACGCATATTTTGTTTATTTATTAATTCAAAACGAACAAAAAAAGCGTTGCACGATGATGTTTCCACAATTATGAAATCAGCCAATGCTGTTTTCTGCATCAAGAGACGTAGTCGGCGACCCCAGTGACGCCATTTGTTAAAAAAGAATGTGGGTGCTTTCCAGCTGTGTTTGAAACCGAACGTGATGCGTGCAGTGAAATAATATTTGGCTCAGACGGCCCCACATGCTACCATGCATGATCGGTATCGTTTCCAGTGTGTTCGAAAGTGTTGCCTGCAAAACTTTTCAAAGTAATCCTCGAATTACATCGCAAAAGTAATTGATCACAAAAGGCCTCCAGAATGAGGCCCTGCAACAAATGTGGGCAGCTTGCACTCGTAGCCTTTAAAAAAATACCATATATGGCAATGTCAGGAATTGGGCGTATGTGGCTATACATAATGTCACGGTGCTCAGAGATGAGGACAACGACGTAGTGGGTTAGCCTCTCGGCCTGTGATTGGGCCTGTGCCGGCGACATCGTTCCTGTTATTAAAACGGCCTTCCCATTGAGCCTTATATCTCTGCTCGTTCCATCGTGGTGAAAGTGCCGGGTACACGCGCGTCACCGAGCGCGGCTTCGTCACTTCCGGCATTCGCCACCGGCGTGCCTGGTTGGCTGCAGCGTGTTGACTACGTCAGCTAGGTACCCAGAGAGGTACCCAGCAATGGCTACTATGAATAGCCAGTGTGGGTGAGAGCGGCGGATGTGACGCCACGTGAACACTATGTATATATGGCACGTGCCCGTATGTGGCCGCATTTGCCTAAATCGTGATAGAAGCATACGCAATAAAAGACAAACACGAGGACCGCCATGTAAGACTCTCATGCGTATTGGACAAATACGGCCACATACGGACACGTGCCGTATATAGCCAGATATGCGCATGTGGCCATATACACATATCTGGCTATATATATATGACACGTGTCCGTATGTGGCCGTATTTGTCTAATATACCTACCGGAGTCTCGCATGTCATTCCTCGCGTTGGTCTTTTATTGCCACATATGGTTCTATCACGATTTAGGCATTTCGATGGATGCGACATGTTCAGGCCCGTGTACTGTGCGATGTGAGTGCACGCTAGAGAACGCCAGGTGGTCGAAATTTCCGGAGCCCTCCAATGCGGCGTCATTCATAATCAGATCGTGGTTTTGTGATGATAACCCCAGAAATGAAAGAAAAGAAGCCTTTTTTGAGACCTTCTGCTTATGGCTATCTTTGCCATCTATAGCGATAAATCGGAGCTCACTGATTTACTGGAGGCAACGCTGTATGTGTCATACTGATAGGTGCATGCGATAAGTGACCCAGAAGCGCAGGGAGCCGCAAATCTTTGCAAGCAGCCGACAATATATGCTAGATATGATCTGCTGAAGAACAAGATGAGTATGACAGGGTGGATTAGAAGATAGGCCTGATAACTAGAAGAACGGCTCATTATCTTGGTCTCCCTATAGGGACCGTGAAATTGTCAGAAAAACAGGGCAGACGGAAGAAAACGAACGCGTGCTTTACTTCCCACTTATGCGATTAAACTTATGTGACCGTAGCAAGCGCTTGCCGAGAGACACGCTGTATGTCCCACCAGTGCAGAGCAGGATAGGCTATGACATAAGCACATATGGTAAACCGTGTCGGGAAATAACTCGATAGTGCGTTTTAGCCATTACAGTGATACTTCTGCGGACGTCTGACTCCGAGCAAATTTTGGAGCAGCAGGAACCTTGCATTTGGAGTACTTTGGAGCAGATAGTTTCGTACATTGGAGCGCTTTGGAGCAGGTAATTTTGCCTTTGGGACCACCTTGGAGAATATCATTTTGCATTCCAGTGTACTTCAGAGATTGAGTGATCGATTTCTGGTGTTTAGCGTCCCAAAATCGCCTATGATTATGAGAGACGCTGTAGTGGAGGGCTCCGAAAATTTCGACCACGTGGGGTTCTTTAACGTGCACTGACATCGCACAGTGCAACGGGCCTCAACATTTCGCCTCTATCGAAATGGCAGCCGCCGCGACCGGGATTCTATCCCGCGACCCTCGGATCAGCAGCCGGGTACCATAGCCACTAGACCGCCGTGGCACCTAAATGGTAGCTCATGGTACGACGTGACGATAGCACTTACTTTAGCACACGCTTACACGACTGTTTCGTTGAAAGGGAATGCACACTACGGTGCGCTGTTGTGCATTATCGTAAGCGCTGTTCGTTGAAGTATTGCGGGATCGTGAAAAGTTGGGCAAAATCATGTGCGGTAACAGTAGAACATATGCATTGTTTATTTCATTGTTAGGGTAGCACCTAACACATTGAAAGCGTAATTCACGTTACACAAACAACCATTTCCATTCCTGGTGCAATGGGTTTATCGTTTAATATATATACCTTGTGGCAGGAGCCCGCCTAGCCTATCATCAAGACACTTGAAGCGCAAACAGACAAGGACTAGGACGAGTAGACACACACAGCGCTATCATGGTAGCTATCATGGTAGCGTGCTTGCTTGCAGGGGTTCATCGGCAATTTCGATTTTCTTTTTCTTTTTAGGGGGGCAGGGGGTGTTACCCATGGTATAACCAGTACGCAGGGGGGTTATGCGAAGTCACTGGTTATCTAGAGTTTTTTGTTTTTTTTTTTTGGGGGGGGGGGGGGAGTATAAATATCTGGTCAGAGGAACGGATTCAATACCCCCGACAGCTTGGTGCTTATGTCTACGTTTAAACTGCAAGCTAGGACAAACTGTATGCGCTTTTTTCGTTTTTGAGTGTGTTCCGATATTGAACTGCCATTTTAGTTGGCCCTAGATTTAGACAGGCTGCATGAATTCGTGCACATATATCCGCGACAACTGTATACTGCAGGCCGAGCACTACAGGTGTGAGCCACACGTGATTGCAGTGTGGTTACGTACACACCCAGTGTATCATGTTAGCGATGCCAAGATGGGTTGCCTCGGAATAAGATATGTTCTAGTTCATATTCGTCATACATTTATACCCTACCACTCAAGTTTACATAGATAGATAGATGTAAAACGTGGTGGTCCTCGGGCTACCACCCCGTTATAAAGGGAACGCTCCTAACATCCATCCATCCAGTTAGAAGTGCACCATTCCCGTATTCAAGGAGCACGCAGTCTTGCGACAGTGGCCCTTCTACGTTTTGGTATGGATTGCTGCAGAGCGCATGAGCATTGCGGCGAAGCAGACTTTTTGAGACCTGCATATGGCTGCAAGCTGACAGGCGCACTAGAGCGCTAACTAAAGGCTGAAAATCAAGTAGCATGGCAACAGTGGTGACAGCAAGTAATGCCATTTGGGACCTGCAATAAGCAGAAACTCTGAAAAATCAGACGCCAAAGAGTTCAGCGTGCAAAAGTTCAGTCAGAACCATTACACGATTGATTTCTATAGGATCTTTCGTCCCGAAACCATGACATGAGAGGCACCGTAGTGAAGGACTCCGGAAATTTCGACCACCTGCGGTTCTTTAACGTGCACTCACATCGTACAGTACAAGGGCCTCAACATTTCGTCTCCGTCAAAACTCAGCTGCCGCGACTGGCATTCGATCCCGCGACCTTTGGATCAGCAGCCGGGTGCCATACACACTAGATCACCGTTATACAATTATGAGCCACGCCATAGTGGAAGGTCCTGGAAATTTGAACACCCCGAGTTCTTCAATGTGCACTGAAAATTCAGAGTATATGGGCCTCTACTATTTTGGCCTCCACCAGATGCCCCTAAACATACGACTATCTGGGGCGCGTGTAAAATGCCTCTAGTATATTCAAGACTGTTTGGCACAGTTTACCCCGATTTTATCACAATGAAGCAGTCTGTCCCATCCGGCATACTTTGGTGCAGGAGTGGAATCAACTGTAATATATCGTACGGTAACTTTAGCCACTATAATACTTCATCACAAGTATCTTCATAGGCAGGACAAGGACACAAAATGGACATTTTGAGTTTTAAACGTCGGTGCCCCGGGTACTTCCAAGTTGTAAAGGTCGTCGGAGTGAGACGGAGAATATGGTATGCCGAGGTTATAGTGCCTAGAATATACTGGCTAGTGTGCTGAGCGCGCCGGTTGGCGTGGCAGCTGCGCTGATGCCTTCCCACAGTCACCGCGTGGCGGCGCTGCAACTCTCTAAGGTGTATCGGTCGCCCGCGGCTCCGCTTTCAGCTGAGTAGCAGCGCGCGATTTCTTTCGTTGCCTTTAGGACACTCGTGACAACACTACCGGACGGAGGGAAACTGAACGTTAAATTGCTGCCTGCAGAGAATCCTCAACTGGCATGGCACTACAATACTACGGTGCTTTTAACACGTACCTAGTACGTTACGTCGTCTGCTAGTTTTCTTTATTCGGCGCATAGCTATCCTACCGCAACAGAAATGCCAAATTGAATATCCTACGGCAGAAATGCGATTCACACATTTCAGTCGTGATCGTATTGAGTGTACGTACATTCAACATGCGCCGTGTAGTCAGGTCGTGTGGGTACAATAATTCTTAATCGCGAACAGAAATCCGCCCCGGAGCGGGTCAACAGTAATCGCAAATGTCCATGCACATTGCCTAGAATAGGCACCATAGTCCATGTGGCGTCCATGTCCCACTCGGCAAGTCGCGAAGCGTCTGACGGCACGGCGAACATCGACACTTTGTCCGGGTTCGAACGATAGCCGCTCCGACAAAGCGGCACGAATCACGTTTTCTCCCTGCCCTGATGCTTCGCCCGCTGCATCATAAGACTGCGCGGTTTAACACACAAGTATCGACACAGAAAACTATGCGAACAAGGTAGGAAAACACAGCGTGGACGTCACCGAAACAGGAAAACACGAGGCACGGACAGCACGGATCACTGACGGAGCCACGACTGAGTCAACTGACAACGTGACACGTCGACCACGTGACAACTACCACGTGACAACGGGCCGGCACTACCTGCACCACGTGACCCGCACCTTTGCTTCAGCGGCGCCGCCTGCCGGTCAACGTAGGAAGGCATCACCCACCCTGCCACGGCCTCCCATTGTGAACCCCCTCCGCTCAGCACAAGGTCTATTCGATTCAGCCAAGGTTCTCTGCACCTTCTGCACCTTTTCGCGGTGCGCTGCACCACCGTCCTCGATTCCTCGCGGTACAGCGGCGCCCGCTGCACCTCCGTCCTCGATTGTGGCGGGGTGCAGCTAAGGTGCCGCCGCGGTGCCGTGCACCTTTGAACCTCCCAGCTTGTGGGTGCAGCGTTTGGTGCAGCCTCGCTAGCCCGTCAGGCGACGCGTGCAGACGACGGCTTCGGCTAGTCTAATGGAGATGGTTAGGATGTACGCCGCGACGAAATCACAGCAAGTAATTCTGTGAAAGTGGTAAATGTTTGACATTTTTCTCTGAACACGTGCACGATGACAGCTTGTTTTCCCGTTCACTTTTTCTTTTTACAAATGGTAGGATGCACTGATCGCGTCGTTCGTGTCGGCAAATGCGTGGATGCGCATAATATAAATATCACGTCTTGTTTCGCACGTCCGCGCGCAGGTTTTGTTGTAGCATATAACCATGCACAGTTGTAGCGAGC
This sequence comes from Hyalomma asiaticum, assembly GCA_013339685.2. NCBI lineage: Eukaryota > Metazoa > Arthropoda > Arachnida > Ixodida > Ixodidae > Hyalomma > Hyalomma asiaticum. Next base: position 44,597,206 of record CM023488.1, read on the forward strand.
ACAGTCAGGCTACTAGAAACAAAAACTCATCGAGCTGGCCGTGCAGCAGACGACAGGCCTGCACCTCAACCTTCGATTCACGCATTTGGGCGGCGGCGGACGGAGCTCCATCTGCACCGCGAAAACGGGTGCCGGGAACTGCTGCACCGGGTGTCGACACCACCTGCACCTTTTTGTGCGTGGTTCCGTGCACCTTTTCTGAATCGAACAGACCTACACTAGCCAGTATATTCTAGGCACTATACCGAGGTGGTCAAGTAGGCACCGGAAAAGACGCACAGTCACGTGGTAAACGTGCGGGGGAGGAGGCGACCATTGTGGGGATGTAAATTGTACAGCTGGTTTGGCGCCCTCGCTCCCTACCCCCCCGCGGAGCGGTGGGCAGCAAGCGTACCTACGTTCCATAATCAAAAGAAGAGGCGTGCAGGACACGGACACAAGAAGAGAATGTTACCAACTCGCTCAACTTTCCGTCCTTTTGAGCTTCATTTCTAGTACCTACGTTATTGTTCGCGGGTTGTGGGCAGCAAGCGTACCTACGGTATTGTTCGCAGGTTGTGGGCAGCAAGCGTGCCTACTTTATTGTTCCCGGGTGGTCTTTTGTTAGTGCAGGGTCTGACATTCGGCGTTTTTGATTGGCTCTGAGGGATTCAGGGGCGAAGCAACCGGTGTATATTGGCCTCGAGGACATACCGTGGCACCATCTGCCGGAACCTCTCCGTGACGTAGAAAACGACATCACGTGATACCGGCCGCGCAGCGTACGACGTCTACAATGTCGCAGCTCGTTCAGACACAGTTTTTTCGTGTTGCAGCAGTTGTCTGTGTGTATCTTAGCTGCAGAAGCACCTGTTCTACATGTCGGAAAAGTATTTTGCGAGCGAACAAGAGGCATCGCCGCATCATCCACGCTTGTCGGAAACGTGTGCCCGCTGTGCTATGCACGACGAAAGTGACGAGGTCGCTCGCGTAAAAGACGCTCGAGAAATTTACTTAGCGTTCACTGGGAATACTCAGACATCCTGCGTACAGTTACTTATTGAAGCGCGAATGGGCGCTACATCTCGTGCACTTGTGCGGACGGTGCACGGCGATAGGTTACATTTAGATTCGCGTTGACAGCTGTACGTGGTTCACGGCATACCTTCCCATCCCTTCACCGCATTTTTGGGCGCGTGATTAAGCGGGCAATATATGTGAGGTCTTGATATTGCTATTTCAACCTGCATGTCCATTCATAAATGAATGGACATGCAGAATGGACGCCCAGTTTGACACTTTTGCCAGTATTATCCCGGGAAAATAATTCATCACGAGCTTATTTATCACCAGTAAATTATACCTTAAATTCATGCATACGGTTCCGCCATGTATCGCCAGATACTGCGCGTGTATCTCTGCGCACGGTATCTTGACTGATGACAGAATCAAAGCAGCCTGTTATTTTTTGCGATGGCGCTGCTCCGTAAACAAGACACGTTTCCTCTACAGCAGCAAATACACGTCGTAAATTCGAATGCCTACAGTTCGAGAAAGTCATCACCACACCATCAGCCGGAGATGTGTAACAGGGACAACTATAGTTGTTGTGGTGTCCGGCGCAGTTTGAGTATCTATAAGGTGCATCATATGTTCATGATGGTCATTAATATCTTCCGTAAACAAGACACGTTTCCTCTACAGCAGCAAATACACGTCATAAATTCGAATGCCTACAGTCCGAGAAAGTTCATGCCGTACTCACTGAACATTTTAGCTCCAATGTGGTGCACAAAATTGACTTCGCGGAATGCTTCCCGCGCACTCGAAATGCATGAGCACTTGCCTGTTTCCCCATTCTCAGCTTTTTCAGCCAAGACGCTTCGTCTTGTTGTATATATACGCGTGAAAATTACACCTAGCTAGGTCGAATATGTCAAGTGCTGCGGTGCCGAGCAGTTTTCCATGTGCAAAAGCAAGAAAAGTAACCGGCTTGGTGAAGAAAGCCAGCGCATTTCGCCACCGGCGGTGGAGGGGTCACGTGATGTCGTTTACTACGTCACAACGACAGCAGCGCCGGCCTTTCCAGTGGTGGCCCTCGAGGCCAATAAGGTGGCCCCTTTTCCCTGGCAAAGAGAGGCCGGAAGCAAGCTTGGAAGCGGAGGTTGGAAGGCCGAAGGTAAGCAGAAGGTTGGAGAGTAGCCCGAAGGTTGGCGAGGACAGAGTGGATAATGCTAGAGAGGACATCTAGCACGAGTCCGGGCGGTGGTTACGGTCGCAGGGGCAGTGCCATGCACTGGGGTCGGTTCCGCCGAATGGAAGCAATCGTTCCACCAAGGTCCTCCCAACCGGTGCTCGGGCGCAGATAGTACTAGATAGTATCTAGTACGAGTCCGGGCGGTGGTTGAGGTTGCAGGAGAGGTGCTATGCACTGGTCGGCTCTGCCGAATTGGAGCGACGGTCCAACCGCGATGCCCTACCAACCGATGACTCCACCTAGGTCCTACCAGCCGAAGCTACTGTCTGTCAATGTGTATGTACTGTCTGTCTGGTATATAAAGTCACGTTTGTGTGAAAGGCTGGTCTCCATCCTTCAAGTCGACAACACGACGGCAGACAGGTAGCAGGAAGGCTTCCACCCATCCTTCTTCGCAGCAGCAATGCTAGATGGAGGAGCTCGGCTCCAAAAGGAAGAAGAGAAGCAGGAAGGAAGAGAAGGTGGGAACTGAGGACAAGTTTACCACGACACGGTCCCACCCTTCTCTACAATTTCCCTTCCTGGAAATTTACTCAAGTTATCTGTTCCAGAGGCTCCCCTTCTCCCCCCCTTTTTACTCTCTCAATCCTCAAAACACTGTTCTCACCATAACTGACACTCCAGGAAAAATTCCTGCCACTGTCCATTGATCCAAAAAAGCAGAATGAAGACTGCAGAAGCTGCGTTTCTCAGTTTATTACAGAAATGTATAAAATCTCAGAGCCTCATCAAGGTAGAAGGTCAGGCTTTGGAATGAAGAACAATAATAAGGAACACAATAAATATGTTACAGCAAATGAACATGATCTGTGATGTGTCCCAATGTGTTTACATGCAGATTAATACTAAGCTGACCTGCAACATTGCTGAGGCCAAAGTCAATTATATAAAATGGAACATAATGACATAAAATAAAATGGAGGTTGCATCACAAATTGCCAGCGCTGATGCTCTGTATCATCTCCTGCATTTTCTTCAGCTTGTTGAACTCTGTGGTCATCTTGGACAGTTGGTTGTTCTTGCACTGGAGTGCTTCGTCCTTCTTCTGACAAGTTGACTCAAGAGCTTGCAGCTGAAGAAACGAGAGAAAGGGTGAGACAAAAAGTGACGGAATTTGTAGTACATGACAAAAGTCGATGCTCAGTTTAATGGAGCTTGCTCCTTAAATGGGGATTTCAATGAAATTCGCTGGGTACGTTCCACGGCACACCTTCGTCATTTGTGCAAGATTACAGGCTCGAGAGATGCGCAGATTGCTTGCAATTCAATTTTCACCGATTACCTCAAACCGCCTCACCCGACTTCCCACAATTATTGGCCGCACTCTGTGTTGACATCATCAGTGGCAAAGTGACATAAGCATACTGGTACCATACCATGGCCTGTGCATGCTGGCCAACCTTCGGAACATTACCAGCAAGGGAATGGTGCATGCACTGTCACACCATGCAACAGGCGGGTTGACTGATTTGACATCACTGCTGGAGTCCATGAAGAGCGATTTCAATCACTTTCTTGCTCACTGAAAATTCTTTTGACATGTGCCTAGCGTTTCTGCTATCAGGAGCCACCCTTTTCATAATTTGCAAGAGCGCTTTTCTGCACTGTACATTCGCCCAAACAATGACGGCACCCATTTTGTTTGAAATGCTGACAAAGAGTTGCACATCCTAAGGCTTCTTTTCTTTGCGTCTTGAGAACAGCGGGGGCTAAGCCTACATTTTCTATGTCTCAGCGCAAGCAAACTACACCTGTACATGCTGCATGCAGAATTGACTATGCCACCATTAGTTGTGCAAACTGTATGACATGAAAACTAGCTTTGCAATTACAAAAACAGGTCTAAGGTGACAGCAGTGAATCACGAACATAGAATCGCCATCACATTGACTGCTGAAAAGAACTGCCGGAGTCAACCTTTAAAGGGTCCCCGAGATGGTTTTTTTGATGTTGCACCACTGATTAGGCTACGTCATTATCAAGTCATTCACACCATAAATTATGTGAAGGACTGCGCAACGAGGTAGGTCTGGCCTTCTTTCTATCTCCTTCCTCCTTACCGCAGAGATTCCCCTGAACTCGCTTAGCTGTAGGGTGCACGTTAACGACGACTGTGCCTCCCTCGTCACACCGCTGTGCCGAGGCATCTAAGGCAACAGAAGGCCACCATGTCTCTGCCGAGCCACTAAAATACTAACCCAGTACAGTGGAATCTCATACAACCTTCAGGGGAACCAGAAGATCTGTATCATCCGAAAACCGTATCGACCGCCCAAAAATACCATTGCGTTTATGGGATGCTTGATGCAGAGAAAAACACAGTATTTTGCTGAAAACCATACTAAATAGGATCGTATCAACGAGGTTTCACTGTAGTGCATCGGTGACGCGAGTGTGTACCACCAGGCGCCGCCAAAAACACCGCTTGCTGGCCCTTCAGCTCTCACGATGTCATTCTAGTAAAGCCAATCGTTGCCTGCCCATTTCACAGCCCATGGGTAGGGGCAGATCGAAAGCTCTGAAGTTGAATTGCGTCAATCTTTTGCATTGTGCATATGTAAAGCCACGTAGCAAATTACACAATGTAGAGCGCTGATATTGGTCAGCTAATGCTCAGAAGGGTTTGAACTATCAGTGCAATGCATTTGTACAAAGTCACTGTTTCAGGGTCACCTTGAGCCTATCACCAGTTCATAATTGAAGCTACCTAGACCTTAATGCTTTCGGTAGTAGGCACAAGAAAGACAACACAGCTGCGTTAATGCTACGGTAATGCTTCATGTTTGAGTTTCAGCACACGTGAGGTCTGTGCTGGCCGCGCTCTTTACCTGTTGCTCCAGTGTGCTGTGCTCCTTCTGTAGTGCAACGTTGGCCTCGCTTAAGCTCCTGAGCTCAGTCCTGAGAGACTTCACAAGGGCAGCCTTATCGTCTAAGTTGCCTTGCAACTTGTGCAGGCATTTGGCTTGGTCTGCGAGAGGAAAAAAAAAAAACATAATTCGAACGAAACAAGTCGAACCCACTCATAACGATCTCAGATGTAATGATCTATCCATTATAATGGCCACATTTTGGTGGAATTAAGATTTTGCTATGCCGTCCATTAAAACGTCACACCAGTTAAAGGCTCCCGCACTGAAAATTTTGTCATGCTGATTTGGTTAAGGAAGGCTGCAAGCTTGTCCTAGAGGTCTGGTTATTTTTCCATTTTCGACCTTAGAAACCTTTCCCAGTCAACATCCAGTTGAAGATTGTTTCAGTTACTCGTGTCACAGGCTTTGGGCATACAGAAACGTGGCGCAGCTGTCTTCAAAGCACTATAAACTTTTTCTTTAGACATTAGCTTGACAATAAGAGTGGCACATCACCATTTTTAGTACTTAGTTCACAGCAGATACGACGTTCACGGGCTGCAGGCGAGCATGAAGTGAACCAACGCGACCTCACTCCAAGAGTGTTTCACCACCGTTTTGAGACGGCGATGCTTTGGTGGATACACCATTCCGCTATAGTTGCACATTTAATGGATCAGACAGGACACCGTTGCCAACGCCAAGAACGTGGTTTCGATCACATTGGTTTTGGTTTCGTACTGAATGCTTATGTGCAGTCAATATCTTGGCTGGCTTCGTCGGAAAAAAAGAGCGTTTATAAGTTCACACACTGGCACAGCCAACATAACCGGCAGCTGCCATCACGATCCAATGTGACCGGTGTTGCAGTGGCTCTCGTTCCATTCGCATGCTTGTTATGCCAGCTATGACAACCTGAAATACACCACACAGAGGCTGCAAGCAAACAAAACGGCCACGAAATTTCCCACTCTAAAAGTGTTGCGTGGGCTGGGAATTGTTCAGCGTATGCTCCAGAGAAAGCAGTGTGCGCACTGTAGAAAAGTCAGTGTTTCGGGGGGTGCAGTTTGGCGCGGCACAGTGTGGTTAGACAAAAGCTGCGCTCGCCCGCACGCAGAACTGTAAATGCACCTTTGGCGCACAGTCTTATTTAACACACAACTATAATGCTAACAATGTGCTCAACAGGCACTTCGTATCTTGAGGTCCTCACCTTTCATTTTAACATCATGCTCCTTGATCAGCTTTGCTTGGTCCTGGTTGGCCAACTCCAGCTCCTCGTTTGTCTTGGTGAGCCTGCAGGCGTATAAAGAACAGCGTTATTTCCTCCATCGATGAACTTATCTAAGCTCTGTTCACTTTGGCAGTTCATGTTCCATGACTGTTCGCGTCTCTCTGCACTACCATCACAAGTTAACAAAATTCACAAGTTTTGCTCCTGCATCACATGTTCATTAATGAGCTTCAGGACCGCAATCACAATGCAACTGAAAAAAAAAATCAGCAGCAAGTTATTTAAAGAAGTTTGTTTTAAACCAAAGCAACCATTTGCGACTGATCGTTTCACAGCCAATTCAACTTAGCAACCTCCCCGAATTGCCAGTGTGAAAGACGCCTTAATGCTCGAGTGGCGGGCCCTTACAACAGATGGCTCTGTTTTACAAAGTACATCTACCACGTTTAGTCAACCGTAACACAATTGGCCTAATTTTGTGCCAATCTGAAGAGGGATAGCCATACAATGGCACAGCCAGAACATTTTGCATTGACAATATGATGATAAGGCTGTTTAACACAGAAGATTTTGAGAACATATGGAACTCCCACTCTACAGTCGCAAATAGAATGATCTGGGTGCTATGGAAAGTAGATGTAATAATCCCACTGTTTTCAAGAAGTTTCAATGGTAGCCAAAATTTTCATTGTTTTCGCATGTTTCTACAAATTGCCTATGTGGCCATACCTAGGACACGTCTGAAGAATTTGGCATTTTAAAAACTTACGCTCATTCATTTTGAATATTTAGGGTGCTGTAATTTGAGGCAAAGACTGCACCAAATGGTGAAAGCAGTCAATAAGATCTTTGCATGAGCCCAAGGATGACGAATAAAGCAGACAATGACAGGAAAAGGAAAAAAAAGATAAATCATTAAAGAATAAGAAACAAAAGCTTTGGCTCCTACATGGGAGCCTTGTTTACAATCTCAACATTGACCACGTGTTTCCATCAAACAGTTCATTTTAGGTCGAGGAACGCCAAAGCATCTCTTTCTAAAAAAAGAAAATTCTTTGCAGTTTCAGTGTGATTGCGTGTTTTCTATGTTGCACGTTGGATTATAACGATACTTCTCTTTTAGTGTCGACTTTGCAACTATCAGTGAAGTGAGACTCTGGTATGCAAACATATATATCACGAATTATTTATCAGACAAAATGAAGTAAACAGAAATTTTTACCAGTACTGCGACAGTCTAGTAGGCATACAGTTAAACGAACACAGGGTATAATGAGGCTGTTTTCGCATCAGGTGGAGCTAGGTGTGAACATATCATGTCTAGGACACATACTATTGCAAGTAGAAAAACACTAAGAAAACCCAATAAGAAACATACGTTTCAAGCTTCTGTTTCATGGAGTCGCCATGCTTCTGGAGCATAGCAATCATCTCCTTTTGAGACTGTATCTCCTGCTGTGCGGACTCCAGACTCTTCACGACCACTTCGAGCCTGTGAGAAGAACAACGAAAGGAAAACGGAAATTCAGATACCAGAGACTCCCTTTGAACATGATATTGTTGTAGAGTCTCCTCGCTACGACATGCATCACCGAGACAAATATACACAACATCCAACTCTTAGAATAGCGTGATTCAGTATTCAAATTCAGAATATTTAAGCCCATCAAAATTCCAGTCTCTGCAGAATGTGTCTTAGACAGTATAAGTGTGTTAAGAATCTTATCAGCTATTGTGGAGCAAACGTCTGCAGAAATCCTGAAGAACTTGCATTTTCTCGAAATGTGCACTAGGCAAATCTCACAAAGCGAGAATTCCTCACTGTGTCACTAATGTAGCGAGGCATGACGGGAGTACATAGGTACTAATCATTACTGAGCTGGTGGCAAAATATGGCACAAAGCACGTTTTTCTAGCATGACAAACCTACTTTTAGCTATACGTTCTAACTTTTTCTTAAACTTTTGAATGCCTGCTATAGTCTCCTTGAGTGTACAGTACAATTACACTCAAACCTCGCTGTAATGAATGCAATATCGCAAAGGAATAGCTTTGTTATGTCAAATAATTTGTTACAAATGTACATTTGCAGCACTCTTAATTATAATATTATTTTTATTTAATTTGCTATAACCAGTAATTCATTATATGCTAGGTTCGATAACTTTACATTATTGCTACATCTTGAACTGCACTGTATGAAACTAGATGCAAATGTTTGCGATGTAAAGTAGCATGAAGAAAAGGATGGAGAGCGTCAAACACCAACAGAATAATTATGTGGCTCTCTTATGGGACGTTCTCAAGCAAGCAAGCACAGATTCCTAGAACAGTCCAAGATGAATGAAGGGCAGTTAGCCCAACTTGAAGCTTTGGTTAAATAATGTTTCATTGTAGAATTTATCATGAACGTCATCGTGGGCTCACGAGAAAAGCCAGGAAGAAGCCCTACCTTTTTGCCTTCACGTCGAGGTTGTTGTTCTTTTGTTCCAGTTCCTCTACGTGGGCCTTCAGGGCTTTGACCTTTGTTCGCGATGCCTTCAAGCTCTGCGTAGTCTCTTCATTGCGCTTCTCCATCTGAAAGTGGCAGCTACGTTAAGGCACTAACAATGATTACCTTTTAGCCATTGGAACATGTCCATGGGAATGCAGCATGCTGCTGATGATTGACATTTTAGGCAAGAGTTATATTTTACAATTTTTTTCAGTCGAGCAAGCAGTGAATAAAGCGACTCATACAGGCAAACCATGTTTCAAAAGAGCTACAGCAAAGATTAAAGGAACTCCATTTCATACAATACTCATTACAAACGCAGGCATACCTGCCAACCTAGGGACCTAGCTGGGAGATTTCCATATCAAAAATATATTTAAAAAAGGAGTAGGGAAAGGGTGTCAAAAAAAAGTCATGCACGTTCTTACATTTTGCTTTTCAGAGTCGCAGTAACATGTTACGCAGGTTTGAACGACTGCCAGCAATACGTTCAGGCGTTTGCGATCATACCAGTACCAGTAAATGCACTGCATGACCCATGAAAGCTGTCGCCCCTTCCCACACTTAGCAGGCTTCACTGCGCAACACCGCTATCTTCCTTTCGAGGTGGTGCTAGGGCTGTCTATCGGGACATTTATGGCTGCAACTGTACAGTTGGAAGGATTTGTCCAAAATAAGGAGTTTCCCAGGTAAATTGGGAGCGTTGGCAGGTACACCTATGTCTTTACGGCTGTTATAAAACAAAGCAATCTCAACTCTTTTGTCACCGATAATTTTTGTACATTACCAGTGTCACAGAACAGCAACAATGGCAATGACAACAAAAATGCCTTGCACCAGAATGTAAAAGCCATCTTGTCATCTATGTAATATACAAGCATTCAGTCAGGCAACTATTCATCTTACTTCAGTCATCCTCTCCTCGGTGTCTTCAATGCGCCGCTCGGATGATCTCAAGAGGCTGCGCAACTCCTCCACCTGAAAGCATAAGACGTAAAACACGTATGCTACTGGGGTAAAAAGTGCCGCATTTATGAACGCGAAGTCATTGAAAGTTACCGTATTTACACAATTGCAAGTTGGCTTGAATGTGGGTCGACCCCTACCCTCCAGAATCGCAAGTCTAAAACTGACTGGTGGTGCACAGCCGAGTTTCGATTGCAAGTTGAGATCGCAACTTTGTATTGAAAATTTGAACAAAATAGGTCAACTTACAATCGTGTACATACTCGGGCATGCAAATTTGCAAACAGCATTTGCTATTTGCTTCGATGCACCCTTACACTGGCCGAGATACCAAATTTGTGTCTTGTGTGTTGTTTATTTTTAAATCTTTCTTAAGGCTACAGGAATCGCAATGTGCACTCGAAGATCCCATATTCCGGGTAAAAACTATTCATGTGAATGATATGCGGTTTCGGTTTCTAGGCTGAACAGTGCCGTCGCTGTCTAGGCACGTACACACTGCAACGTTGCCTGCTCTCACACACACACGCAATGCACCAACGCACAAAAGAGCGAGGGGGCCCCAATGCAGAGCGCTGTGTTCCCACCTCCTTTTGTGTTCTCCCTACATCCTTCTGTTCGCCAGGCACCCACAGAGAAAATACAAAACAACATTGTCCTGGCTTCTCCAGTGTGGTGGTTTACCGCTCTTCTACATCACTGTAATGTGGTATAAACTGTCACTAAAACTTTCGCTGGGCTTTAACATGAAGGCCTGGGCGTAAGTCATGCTTGTGACGAGTGTCAATCATGAGAACAAGCATTTAGGCACTCTTTGGAAGTGACTTAAAATGTTTTAAATGTTTGCTGCGCCCAACACCTCTTGGCGAGTGCCTTGTATACAGAGGACACCTACAGCAGGCTTTTTGTAGCCTCAAAACTTGGTGACTCAACCCTTTTAATTTTTATTATTCCAACGGTATTAGGAGTGTGTAATTAAGGGCCAAGTACTGCACTTGCACGAATGTATCAGGCCATTGAGAATAATGCGAGCCTGATGTTTGTGGGTTTGGAATAAAAATGCACCTGAATGTATTGTCACGAGTGAGGGATGCTTATTTACAAATGACGGTCAGCAAGAATGAAGGATCGCCAAGGAGATGGTGATGGCCATGGAGATGGTGAAATGGCCACAATACAGTTCGTCGTCCTCTTATTCATCCACCATCTCCAATTCTCCATGTTGAAGTACTGTTTAAAAAAGAAACTTTGGTATGTCACTGTGTTGGCGAATCAGAAGACTATTATTTGCCTTTACAGAATAAGAAATTTAATCCGCAGGCCGTTCTTTTTCCCTTGGGATCCATTATTGTGGCTTTGAGATCCCTTGTGCCCACGCTTTGACTGCACTGCGTGTTAGCATGATAAGCTTGTCCTACAGGCATTTGTTAAATAAAGTCTGCAGGCTTGTCATTGAAGCCGTGGTCATTTTCCAGTTTTTGGCCCGTAGGAGGTTTTCCGTGTTGACATGCGGCTGAACACCCTTTGTTTACTGAATTTGCAGAAATTTAACGCGTACCCAACTTCTGCGGATTCCAAAGAAAATGCACCTGAATGTACTGTTTCAAGAAACGGAACTTTTGTATTACTGTCACTGTACTGGCAATCCGAAGGAAGTGATGAGTATTACTTGCTTTCACAGAATAAGAAATTGATTCTTCGAGCACTCTCTGTCGTGATCTATTTTTACGACTTTGCGATCACTTATGCACACACGTTGATTGTGCTGCTCGTTAGCATGACATGCTTGGCCTACCAGAGGTTGCTAAATAAAGCCTGCAAGCTTGGTTTAGAAGTGTGTTTATTTTCCTATTTTTGGCCTGTAGAATCTTTTGCCTATCGTTATGCAGCTGGATATTATAGTGTTCCTTTCGTTTACATTGCACCAGTACGGCACGGACGCTTTTAGCCCCCTTCAGCCCCGAATTTCGTTTAACGGCCAGACATATGTTTGTCTCGTAGGTATCCCTTCCCTAGTACCTCAAGAGCACAAAAATTACAAATTGGAGCACTCCATTACTGTAGTATAAACATGGCGACATGTCCTACATATAGGACACCAGCGCATAGTGGTTGTACACTGCAATATGGTGCAAGCTGAAATACGAGCTATTTTTCTGTTCAAAGCACATATAAACCTTGCAAAAGTAGCATGGTAGGTGTCGCACAATAGCTAGCGAGTCTGGAAGTTCCAAAAGCAAGGACTCGGTCGGGCGATGTACATCACTTAGTTGCACCTGAATGGCCTCCGTTTACATATTGCACGCTTCGTCAGTCGTAACATCCTAGTATGTTACATGAGCTTCCTCTACTTGCTGTCACAAATGTCTGCAAGCGCAAAGTGCGAGTACAGGACTTCATTGCCTCCGTCTTCGACATCCCTCACGCTCCGTTCACATAATGTGAGAAAGGTATTTTGATCAATTCTATAAAAATGTGCCACTGCTGAAGTCTCTTACCTAAGTAAAACAATTCAAGCGAATTTCTCGCTCTTCTAATAATATAACGAGAATTTCAGAGCTGATGCAATCAATACTGGCCTGGATCCACAAGCCATGCACTCAAGGCCACATCAACCACTGATCCCTGGTGTCCTATATATAGCATATGACGTTTGCAGAGTACTGTGGACGATCCGTAAATGACAGACAAAAGTATAATCTGTGTCAATAGGCGCTTCAGCATTTTAGAAGCAGGTGACTAAATTACGATAGCTAACGAGAAAGTAGGTAGAGAATAAAATACTGTCAAAGATGCGGTTTTCAGCTGTTGTCATTTCGATCTCCCGCCGTCTTGCTTCCACATCCGTAGTGTTCCGAGGAAGACGAGGACGAAAAAAACTACAATGCCTGCTGTCACAGCTATTTTGAGGATACTTTATAATCTTGTTTCACTCGCTTACTTATCTGGGTCATGCTTTAGAGCAGTTCTTGCTCGTGTCCTTTTTATAGGACACCAGGGCCGAAGGGGTTATCTCAGCCCGTCTCCCGAATCGCGTTTGCACAGACGTCAGCACTACCTCTATCCAGAGTGGTTTGTATTGTGTAACTGTGACCAGCGTTGATTGCAACCAAGAAATAGGACATGGAGTGGCATTGATCATGACTAACAGTGCCCATGTGACAGAGGCTATCTTGAAACGAGCTTTTGATAACACTGGTACGCTAACATTTGTGCTCAATTCGAAACAAATACAACACAGACCAATCGCGGTCAAGCACCAAACCAACCAACATGAGCTCTGCCGCCATGGTTGAACTAGCATTGTGCAATGGCAATGACACTATCTCATCTTTCAGATAGGAGACTTTTGCCAACTCTGCGAGTGTGGTCTCGGCTTCGCACTCGGTTCTAACGTGCAGGAAATTTCCGAGCTGATGTTATCGGAAAAAAAGGTGTGCGTTAGATTCGTGTAAATACAGTATCCTATGCCTCACAGCAGGTCACGCATTCCTGCGTGTAGTACGCTCCGTCGCATAACACCCGTGTACAGCGGTGAAGCTGACATTTGTGTACTGAGGCGAAGCTAACTAATGCATGTGCGACATTTTTTTTCTAGGGATGACGCTACGGGAGCCAGTGGCGCACCGATGGGGGGGGTTTCGGGGGTTGTAACCCCCCCCGAGTCCGACCTAACCACCCTCCCACTCCGTAACTGCTCCTATGTCCTAGAAAAATATGGCGCTAATGTCTCTGCAAAACGCCGGAAAAAAATAATAAAAATAATCATCATCATTGATGTTACTATTATTTGGCTTTTTATTTACTTTTTTTTACACACGGAACAAATGTGTAATCGCATGCCCGGCCCTTCGTGAAAAATTGAACCCCCCCCCTGCAGAGATCCTAGGTGCGCTACCGACGGGAGCACACTAGTGCAATATAGTTCTTTTTGCTCATGTTTAGTGGTACATTTCTCTGTAATTTGACACGGTTCTATATTAAAAACATTCAAATGTTATTTATAAAATAGTTATTACAATTCACACTCAATATTCAACTTTGATTCATTCTCAAAATGTTGCTATTTGTCCACCTCTAGTAAATACGCGTCACATCAAGGATTTCATTAGAGTGAAGTTAGTTCTGTCGCGGTTTAGCTGTAATGGAGACAATGGGAACCATTCTGAATTCTTGTTTAAAATACTTTATGGTAGGTAACTTCCACAAAAAAATCAGTTTCACCAGAAGGGCGACACAACGAATGCGATAGCGACGCAAGGTATAATATACTAAGTAAGACTAAAAGCTTTAGGGGTAATCCAAATTGTGAACATGGGCTTATTAAGTGAGCATGCAGGTGCGTAGAGTACCATGTGATCGTCGAGCGGCAGAGATAACAGCCCAGCAGAGCTGCGAGCCAAGTCATGTTCCGACGTATTCTGGCACACGCTTCACACCGCGCAACCACGCTAAGCAGCGTGCACCATCGAGAAACTTGGTTCAACACAGCGGCATCGCGCTCCTTCCAACACTTGTAGACACATTTGCGCGAGCGCTATGTGGCGAGGGCATTGCTGGCGTTGTGACTACTGTATACGCGAGGGGCCTGGAACCAAGCAGGTGATCAAGGCGCTGCTACACAGTGTTCGCGCGTCTGATGGCTTCCAACATAGCGCACGCCAGTGATGCAACCGCATGAAGTCTACAGTTGCTGCTCGAGCAAACCCCTCCGACCCCTCGCGGCTTTTCGCGCTCCTTAAAGATGGGCGGGGCGTTTCCTCTCCGCTTCGACACAGGCCTTCCGAGCAGGGTCATGTTATCGCATGCGCCCTCCGAGCGACAGAGATGGGCTGGGCCTGTTTGATCTCTGCTTCAGCCACGTTCGCCGCCCCCGCTTGCGTGCTCTTACTCGCGGGTTGATTGTACAAAGCATGGGGGGTTATCAATTTGGACATTATATGGGACATGACGGCAACAGCAAAAACCCATCAAGACTGTCGATACAATTGCTACTGCATTAAAAATTTTAACCATTCCCCGGAATTTATGCTCCTACACTGCAGACAGCAGCTTGCTAGTGTTATAATACACGATTTCAACTATGGTCATCATACGCTATACTCAATCAGTGTTCAGACTTCTACCAACATCATGACTAGTATCTGGCACACCTTCCAGGTTGTGTGCCTTGAAAATGCAAGGTGTCAGCCTAGGACGAGTAAATATGGTAGTGGTAGAAAATATTACTCGCAAGATTTAAACGATGGTTATCACACGCACTGCCCACACAGTTACGTATTCAATCAGTGTTCACACTAACAATGTCCTGGCTAATTTCTGGCACACCTTTTTTCTCAGCTTGTGTACCTCGAAAATGCGGGATGTCAGTCTAGGGTGAGTAAATGCGGTGGTGGTACACAAACAGGGAAGCACACACATACCTCAGCCTCGTTCTTGGCTTCGACGCAGGTGTACTTTGTGACCAGCCGATCGGACTGCTGGAGTGCTGCTGTTTTCGCCTCAAGCAGTTGCAGAAGCTCTTCTTCACGGGCCTTTACAGAAAGAAAAAGTTGCAAACACAAACTAATGTACAAAGAATTGGATGATGTGCGCCCTGTTCTATGCCTCGTTAAGCATGAGAAGCAAGCTCTTTCTCACCTACAATTTGTCTCATTGCGTGCAACTGAAAATTTTGAGTTGGGGAGGCTCGTAAGGTATGCTGGCAGTTCAGATATACAGCAGAAACTCGTTATAACGAACCCGGATATAACGAACTATCGGATATAACGAAGCAATCACAATCCCCCTTGAAATTCCTATAGATGAAATTGATATTGCTAATAACGAACTAATGGTTATAACGAAATAATTATCGCTCCCCCTTCAACTTCGTTATAACGAGGTTTTACTGTAGCAATGATTGGTTATAAAAATAATATTTTTTGAATATTTCCATATAGTTATAAGTGAACTGCACCCTGAAGGAATGCACAACTGCTTGAAATGGTCTTGAGGTTAACGTCAATCACCTAGGGTGTGTGAATATTTACACGAACATGAGCGAGAGAGTGCTTTTCAATCCAAATGCCATTAAAATGGGGCCACTGCTTCGGGCAGTCGAAATGACCATGAACGGTGCAACCATTAACCTGCCACCGCCACCAGAAACCACCAGTTCCGAAGTTAGTAAACTTACCTTAAGCTTGAAGATCTTGTTCTCGTAGACGGCCAGTATCTCAGATTGCTTCAGCTCACCCATCTGCACAATATTTCATAAGCTCACACACACACACACACACAAAAAAGAAAATATTGCTAGAAATGCTGATAACAAAATGCAGTGAATTTGCAGACAACGTTTGATCATCATCTCCATTTGCACAGGTCAATGACAGAGAAGGTAACATTCTCACTGCCGTATAGTTCCCGATCAGCTATAATAGGTGTGATCCCCACTTCACAAAACAGATTCCGAACATTTAGAAAAAAGTCAGAAGTAATAACTGCCAAATGCAGCTGCTAAACCACCTTGTTCTATCAAAGCAAAAAGATAAAAGATGATGTCTGGTATGTGATACATCCAGGAAAACGTTAATACTCAGACAATATGCTATTCGGGCTGCCTAAGGAGATGAGGAATTGTTGAACGACGACTGTCCCTGAATCCAATAAGGGGGCTCACCTTCGTCAGGCAAGCTAACTTGTCTAGCAAAGGCAGTACGCTGCCTAAACATTGCCTTCAGTGGCATTCTTTGTAACAGGATTTTTAGTCTCTCAAAGGCTCCATGTTGCCCTAAACGTTTATGCGGATTGCAAAAGGTATTATTCAAATGATTTACGTCAAAGCTCTCTTCCAACTTGCGGGAGATCCTCTCGATGCTGTTCTCGACGGACAGCCGCCTGTTGTGGTTGGCGACGGAAATGCTGGAACGTGGCAGCATTCCGGCAGCAAGCGAGGGTGGGGGAGGCTTGTCGCGCTTCGCTGGAGACTCGACGGCCTTCCGCTTGCGGTTGACTGAAACCAGGGACTCGACGAACCTGCACGAGACACTGATAGTTCTCCACAACAATGTTGAAGCCTTAAGAGGCAGTTTGTTATGCGAGGACAATCCTGCAACACAGTATACCAGCAATGCACGTCACTTGATGTTTTCTTATAGGGCCCCTCTGAAGATTTTTCTTGCACCAGTTCTTCATTTGTGGGTCACATAGACCACTCAGTATAGTTTTGCCACAGATCAAACGGTCCATGTCACTTCATTTAATGTTTTAGTCATGCAATAAAGTCAACACACTGCTCCAGACCGCATCAGCACATAGTGGCGCCCGCCAGAACTATTTGTAGCGAAAGTGACAACATAACACACAAGGCTGTGATTGGACAAAACAAAATTGGAGGTAGTCGTGGTATTGTACTAAAAAGCACGGTAATATTTACGTTGTTTTTCTGTTATATTACGGTTTTTCACTAAATGTCAGAACATCATCATCATAATTTGCAGCAAACTTTGGCCAGACTGTTGGTTACACTGTTGGTTGCTGTGGCAATGGCGACATCATCAATGGAAGGAACAGGCAACCGTGTCATGTGAACTTCCCCTATGTAGGCACTTCAGGCCAATTCCATTGGCTGCGTGTTATGTCCAAGTTGCGAGTGAAAAGTAGTCACTTGACCCTGCGAAACTTGTGTTTAAGACCGGCTTTTTTTTTTTTTTGCTTGTACTTATTAATGTTGTCAGCTTAATAAGTTTGGACTGCGTGCTTCCATAGCTGTCGTGCTGGCATCATGTGTGTCTATCCATCCTTCAGTCTATGCAGCAAGCTAATGAAAGAAAGCACTTAAAACAGTGTTAGAGGAGCCCTTTAATTCCCATTTTGCAACACATCCTGAAGCTCAAATGTACGAGACAGAAAGAACTCACTTTTCCCGGCTGAAGTCCTGCTGGAAATTGGCCATGATAGTGAGGTTGAAGGCAGGCATGACTATACTCTCTTTTGCCAGGCATAGCGCCACTGACAAGTAGCTCGCTGTCACGGGCTTCTGCAATCACAAAGGCACAATTTCTTGCCATCAGAATAATTGCAAGATCGTCAGTTCTTCAAACACTTACTACGAAAGTTCCACAAACCATGTGAAATATTTTAAACTAATTCAAATAAACATGAGTGTTTATCGGTAAAGGTGCAGTCAAATCGCGGTGTAACAAATGTGGATATAACAAGATATCGACTACAACAAATTCAATGAAAGTTGCACTGCCATTAAGACAGTGTTAGGAATTATAACAAATTACTGAATTTAACAAAGCTATTTACGTGTCACATTGTATTCGTTTGAGTGAGGTTTGACTGTAGGCTTCACCCTCCTATGAAATGTGACTCACAACAAGCACAAAGCCCCAATATTTCTCCGTATGGATAACCTTGGCGCTAGCCTCACTCTGGCATTGCTCTGCCATCAGGCTTCTAAAACTTAGAAACCAACATGTTAAACTCCCACAAGGACCAGAGCAAGTTTCTCATAAAACTCAGCTTAACACTCCCAAATGCAATAAAGCCTTCACATAACAAATTCAATATGACACAAAAATATCTTCTTTATATCCAATAATACATTATAACTGTACATTTGCAACACTGCAGTCATGATAATATATTGTTTCATTTGTTATAACTGATAATTGTAATATCCAATTTCACTATATTGAGGCTCAACTGTACAATGATAGTAAAATCACAAAGATTACAAGAATTCAGGAAAGGCAGTCAAACAAAAAGAGAAAGCGAAGCCCTTACTTGAAGAAGCTCCTGAAGACATTCCTCGCCATTTTCAAGTTTGCACATGAACTGCCGAAGAAATTCCAGGCATGTCGTCACAACCTCAACCTGTTTGATGCTGAAAGGATATATGGAGTCAAAAGGGTGAATCTGAAGTAAGGAGCTTGAAGACTCTTTAGACGTTAACTATAATAAAATTTCGTGCTACGTAAGAAGCTTAGTTTTTCTGAAGATGTGGTAGACACAAACGAATCTCTTGTATAAAACTGAAATATAGGTGGACACATTAGGAAAGGCTTGTGCGAGCAGTCACTCTTGATAGGAAAAAGGTAAACGAGACAGAATTTTACAAATCTGTGCCTTTAAGAGTGGAAACATGATAGCATTATCATGCTTTGTTCGCACTGAAAGTCAAGAGACGATGGCGTCATTTCACTGTCACATTCGTGAAGGCTTACATCTGCGGAGGCAGCTGCAAGAGCAGAAAGTGCAGGAGCACCCACCCGCTAACTGTTGTCATGTGCTTGAGAGAAGAAAAACATTGCCACCTGTAGTAGTGTGCTCAGGGCAAGACTGGATCAAAGACACAAAGTGACGCACATTTCATGGAAAGAAGTGGTGTTTGGTTTAAACCTCATGCTGATCCAATTTTGCACAAGTTTGTTTCAACTCAACCTGCTTCATTTCTGTCACTACAGTAGACTCATTTCTTATTTGAATTATCAGATGCAAGCAGAAGTATGGCTCAGTGCAACATGCCATGTAAAACAGTGATTGTTGGTCATTATGTACATTGTTGACATGTCAGCATTTTCATTTTTCTGCTAGTGGTTCTGAATGATTAGACATGGGCTGGCAGGTGATTAGCTCTATTTCTGGCTGTTAAATAATACCAGTATAAATGTTCACCTAGAATGAACCAAAGTAGCTTATGTTTCTGGTAAGGATAAGCAAAAAGTATGAACATAATTCACTGAATGGTGCAGTTTTAATTAAACCGCTTTTTTAAATGCATTGAAAACACAGCAGGCCAACCAAAAATCTGAAACTTTGTTTAACAAACCGAATGTTTGAATTATCACAGTTTGAATTATCAAGAGTATACTGCAGTTTTTATACGCAAAGCCACCATTTTTTGGTCACAGACAGCGAGTCTATCATATGTTTACAACATTAGCTCTTTAATGCTATTCCGTAAAGAAAAACTGCAGTTATTGCTTACTGGAAGTGACACGAGATGGAAGTGTCAGGCGACACCCATGGCACGCTGCAGAATTCCTTCAGCATGCCATGGGCAAAATAATTCCTCAAAAGTTGTTTTGTTATATGTAGAGTTGCGCGAATAGTGAAACTTTTGAGTGTGCAGCAAAGTGCACAAATGTGTGGGTTACCTTCACTACGGTATGCAAGTGTTAGCTCCACTGCCGTGTAGGAGTGTTAGCTTCGTCGCAGTGTGCAGTACGTGCAAGTGCTAGCTTCCTTGTTGTACTCAAGTGCTCGCTTCCTTGTTGCACTCAAGTGCTAGCTTCCGTGTTGCACTCAAGTGCTAGCTTCCGTGTTGTACTCAAGTGCTAGCTTCCGTGTTGTACTCAAGTGCTAGCTTCCGTGTTGTACTCAAGTGCTAGCTTCCGTGTTGTACTCAAGTGCTAGCTTCCTTGTTGCACTCAAGTGCTCGCTTCCTTGTTGCACTCAAGTGCTCGCTTCCGTGTTGCACTCAAGTGCTCGCTTCCGTGTTGCACTCAAGTGCTCGCTTCCTCGTTGCACTCAAGTGCTCGCTTCCTTGTTGCACTCAAGTGCTCGCTTCCGTGTTGCACTCAAGTGCTAGCTTCCGTGTTGCACTCAAGTGCTAGCTTCCGTGTTGTACTCAAGTGCTAGCTTCCGTGTTGTACTCAAGTGCTAGCTTCCGTGTTGTACTCAAGTGCTAGCTTCCGTGTTGTACTCAAGTGCTAGCTTCCGTGTTGTACTCAAGTGCTAGCTTCGTCACTGTACGAGACTGTTAGCTTCGTCACTGTACGAGACTGTTAGCTTTGTCACTGTACGAGACTTAGCTTGACCACAGTATGCGAGTGTTAGCTTTGCTGTAGTACACAAGTGTTACCTGGCGCAGCATGCTACATGCAAGAATGGGCCACTTGTCATGAGACAGCATATTTTGCCCCTTAAGTACGCGCCTTTAAACAGTTCAAAGAGAAAAATGAGAGTATGACTCAAGTCGAATAGCAAATGCTATATGACAATTATTCAAAATTTTGAATATTAGCACATACAGTGGAACCCCAGTTTTACGACGGATTAGTCCCGTCCCGGTGAAAGCCCCATAGACGCAATGCATTAAAAAACCTCAATTATCCGACGTGATTTTACGCCGAACCCGCGTTACACGACGACCCACGCGAAACGGGGTGGACCAAACGGCGAACAAGAGGGAAGCGCCGCAGGCGTCTTTCGTCGCACCGGCTCTTTTAGGAGTGCACGCGATCGCAGAGGGCACCCCATCGCATGCCGAGCACTCAGAAAACCAGTTCATTCTGGCTTTCCGCTGCCGTTCGTTTTTCCCCTCGCCCTCCTAGCGGCCGCCGGGCGGCCGACGCCGCTCCTTTAGTGGAGGCGTAGAGTCGGTAGAGTGGCGAGGTTGTGGTATTCCCCCATTCTGTTCATCCTTTCCGAACAATCTCTCTCCTGCTCTCGTCGTGCAGTAGACGCCGCCGGAGAGTGTTCCTTTCTTTGCGAGCAGCCGTTTGAAAACAACGTGGTCTTAGCAGTCTTCGCTCGTGTTGTCCGCGATCGTGTCGACACGCACGGCTACGCGAGATGTCGCGAAAGCGCAGTTTTGTCGCTCGGTGAAAAGCTGCGAATCATCGAAGAAGCCGAAAGGCGGCATGGAGCCACAAAGGCAAGCATTGCCCGGGAGCTAAAGATAGTGGAATCTTCGCTGAAAACTATCTTGGCGAACAAGGCTTCGATTCTTGAGAACGCAAGCAAGTTCAGTCTCAAGCGGAAGATGGCAAAAGAAGGCAAGCACGAGAAGTTGGAAAAGGTGCTGGTGAAGTGGTTGGTTCAAGCGCGGAGCTCCGCCATCAATATTGACGGCGCCATCCTCAAGGAGAAAGCCGACCTCGTGGCATTGCGCCTTGGCATTCAAGATTTTAAGGCGTCGAACGGGTGGTTGGATCGTTTTAAAAAGCGAAATAATATCGTCTACAGCCGCTCCTGTGGAGAAAGTTCGACAGTAGACGTTTCCACAGTGCAGGAGTGGAAAGAAACACTGCCGGACTTGATTGCGGCATACAAGCCTTGTGATGTTTTCAATGTGGATGAGAGTGGTATCTTTTACCACATGCAACCTGAGCAGACCCTCACCTTCAAGGGTGACAGCTGTCACGGAGGGAAGCGCAGTAAGGAGCGCTTGACGGCACTGTTTTCTGTCAACGAGGATGGGTCCGAGAAGCTACCGGTGCTTGTAATAGGCAAATTTGGCAAGCCACGGTGCTTTAAGAATTTGCGGACGTCCTCTATTTTCACCAACTTTCTGCAGCGGCTGGACAACAAAATGGGTGCGAAGGCGAGAAAGATTCTTCTCTTTATGGATAACGCACCATGCCACCCACCTGACACGACCAGCCTGCGGAATGTCAAGATGGTGTTTCTACCGCCTAACTGCACAAGCTGTCTGCAGCCGCTGGATGCCGGCATCATCAAGTGCGTGAAGCAGGACTACAGAAAGCGGCTTGTGCAGCATCGGCTGGCGGCAATGGAGCGCAGCGAGGAGGAAAAAAAGATCTCCGTGCTCGACGCTATGCACATGATCGCCAGTTCGTGGAGCGCAGTGTCGCAGAGCACAATTGCGAACTCATTTAAGCATTGTGGCTTCGTGCGAGAGACTGCCTCCACTGCTGGCGCCTCCGCCGCTGGCGACTCGACATCCTCGATGGAGGAGAATGCAAGCTCCGTCGACGAAGACTTCGAGCGCTTGAATCAAACTACAACTTTCGCCGAATTCGTGGAGGCCGACGACGACGTTGCCATCTGCGGCGAACTGTCGCTGGACGATGTAATTGCAGAGGCATTGCCCGATGCCGACACCACTGCGACATCAGACGAGGACGACGCCGCCGCTGCCGCAGATGCCGTCCCTACGTCATTTGCCGATATGCTACGGCACATAGATAGCATAAGTTTGTACACGCGAAGCCACAGAGGATGTTCTCTTGGACGCAGCCAAACTTGAGGGGAAGCTTTTGCGGCTGGGCTCCAAGAAAGTGCAGAAGAAGCTCACTGATTTTTTTTAAGTGTGTGGGCAGAACCTTCGTACTTTCACAGTGCCATGTTTCACTACGGCTGTTGCGAATTGCCCAAGCGGATTTCGGCGCACTCAAGGTTTGCTTCAATAAATCGTAACTAGCACCTGCGTTGCAGTATTCTTTTCGCTTTTTTTGTGTTATTTGGGTTTTAGAGCCCTGTAGCGTTTGTTGGTAGTTTGCACAGACGTTTCTCGCTAATACGTCGTGCTAAACAGTGTTTTTGTACGCATAAATTTTTGTGTTCGGATTTTACGACGCTTTTCCGTGGTCTTGAGAACGTCAAATAATCGGGGTTTCACTGTACCTACGTATGTCCTGTTACACTATAACAAGGTTCGAGTGCAATTCTTTGTCAAAGTGAGGTCAAGGATGTTTTTAGGAAATTTATGGTGATGCCCATACGATTAGAAATATCGGTAAGGAATTAAAGGACTGGGAGTGTCATGGGAAACATTCTCAGGCTCTCAGATACACTAAAGGAACCTGTACTGGATGAATACCTACATGCAGGCATCTTGAAGGCAGTGAGGGTCCTTTGCGAGGTAGGGCCTCAGGAGGGCCCTGATATGCTCCACTGTGAGGCACTGCTTAATGATGGTCTCGCCACAGATACCGGAGTCAGTCAGGGCTGGGAAAAGAAATGAGAAAAAACAAGCAACCAAAATGTGCATTCTTTTCATCAAGGATTGAGCCATTAACCTCATTAAATTGACATGCACTAAAACACAAAGATAGCTTATTAAATCTTATACTTGTTACCCACATGCATTCATTACATGCTACCACTACTGGAAAGTCTTTAGATGTTTACTTTGCTATATCAAGATTTGAAAACACGCCGCAAAACATTGCATGAAAGCCACTGATGATTATTATGAATGTGAGGTAGTTAGCATGTATCTTTTGGATAATCATTTGCTTCATTAGATGAATGAGACATTTGAATGTAAAAGTTTTTGGGTAGCGTTTGCTGTTGCATAATTCCAAAGAGAATTGAGCCATGCACCAGCACATAGGTAGAGGTAGTACTTGTGGTTGCACAAAATGCCAATTTGTCACATGTGTTAATTGAAATAAAGGCATTAAAGGCAACTGCCACCCTTATCTCTTGCACTGCCACAGGTGAAGGGAACAGTCGAGACAAGTGAATGGTTATCTTTTTGGCTGTCCCAAGATATCATGCAAGCCTTCAGATTTGCCAAAGCTCTTGTGCGACAACAGCCCCACATACATCTCAAAGAGGTACAAGTAGTTGATGCTCAATGATGGTCTGTACCCTGCAGCTCAGTTGTGCACGAGCACACCTTTTTTCAATCAGTGCTGTCATTTTGGCTGTGAAAGTGACTACCAAGTACCAGAACAGGTGAAACTGTTGGCAGCAGTGGAGAACATGATGGACAATATTAAGAAAACGGAAGTTAGAGACCCTTTCCAATGCCCTTGGCATATCCCACGTCCATTACTTCAGGGACACGTGCTTGTCATACTCTTCTGTATTCGTGGCATCTGTAGTTGTATTTGCTACGTCTGCTATTTCTGCCTTGATTATATGAGATTCATTACAGCTGAGCACTTTGATATTGATAAAAAGAAATTAAATAAGCTCTATGACAAAAATATTGTACGGTATTTTGAATTTGCCAAGTCACTGCAAACCTATTTTAGGCGAAACTCAACATCTTTTAATGTTCTATCGAATATTCAGATATCCTAAGCACACTTTGAACTATATTTCAAACGAATGTGACATCATCCACATAGAATCCACCTGAAAAGGTGCTTTCACAACCGTGCTGCCCTTATTGTCATGAAGCCACCTTTTCAGGCAAGGTATGTGCTGTTGTGGAGCATGTCTGCCTCAAATCACAATTACGGTATTACAGTGCATTACTTGCTCTGCAACGTGTTTAACTGCATATCACCCGGGCTCCTGCCCTGATGGTTAATTACATGAATTAATCACTGATGGTTAATTACACAAATGACAGAAATCTCCATATTTCAGAGAAAAGTTACCAGACAAGCAGTTTGCATTGTCAGGTGCGAGTGATTGTGGCTGCACACAATCTCTGAATGTTTCAAAGCTATTCCGTCTAAATGGATGAAGTTGCAAGTTGCACGCTATCAAGAACACAGCTGCCAAACCCAACTTGTGCGAGTATATTTTTCATGTGCTCAGAATACAGCAAACCCACCAGCAAAATAAGACTCACTTTCTCAGAGCTTGCTTAGCCACATCTCAGTAAACAGCATCATAACTAGAACCAAGTAAGTTTCGAAGATGTGTATCACATTTTATTTTCAGAACCTTTGTATTTTTAATAACAGACAAACTACACTCATGAGGCTGTCCTACTGCTGAAACAAAACACCAGAATTAAATCAGCCCTCCAATGAAAGGATACATGCAATCATCTGGACACACAGTCATGCCTTCAGCAAAAGGACGTCGTGCACAAACTTCACACAGTACCTTGCCCAGCTCTTGGTTTCAATGTTGCGGTCTTCTTGCTCGACATGCTTTGTTCCCTTATGAGCACACAACATAATACCACACTTGTCATTGACAACCCTGACACAGTGCGCCCTATGTACCAATGTTCTAAAATTATCTCCATAGAAGATACTGCTTCCTTCCCACCATTTGTTAGTCTAGTCCCAAGGCTGCCTGTCGGTGCTTACTGTGAAAGAAGCGCAAGCCGGCCAAGTACATTTCCGTGGCAGAGTACAGGCTGTCAATATCCTTGTCCTGAAGGGCGACCAGGAGAGCTGTCACGGCCTTCAGGAATTCTGTCACGGATGCATTGTGGGCGACGAGCAGGTTTTGAGTGCACATCTCCTGTGACGGGGAGAGAGCGAAGTGCGACGTGAAAGTGTGGGAGAGGCGCTTCCCAAGAGAGTGAGATGCCCTCGTTATCCCCTCTTTGCGACAGGAAATTGTTTCCTTGCAACTACCACTGGCATATAGTGCGGGAGCCATGACTATTCTGCTGCGAATGCGTTGTGAACATGCTGTGCGGGCTTGAGCAGCCAGCTGTTTTATATGCTCATAGGACATAGGTCCTCGATGAACTCGGTCCTAAGAACCCTGCTATGCTCCAAGGAGTTCCTGAGGTATACAAGTAATGTCACAGCGGATAGACATAAGTATCAAATGACAAAGGGAAATCGAACATAGTAGCAGCATTACAATACTAAGACAGTGCAGGTTATTACCCGTAAAATGCACTACATTTTAAAGCTGGCCATATTTAGCTTGTACAATTCACTTAAGAGTAAAATAAATTCAGTCAGGATGCAAGTAGCATCGACAATTCACCACGAAGTGTTGGTTAAAAGTGGTGTAAATTTGCCCCCAGAAAGGTTGTTTCACCGCATAGCAACCTCGTGCAGCAGTGAAACTACTTTTCAGACAGGTTACATGCGGAGAATTACTGTCTGGAGAATGTGAAACCAGGGAAAATATACCAGTGGTACAGCAAAGTGGAACGTAGGTTTGTTTCTCTTCTTCCATGTTCTCTCAATCATGTGCTTGTGTTTTTCATATACCAAGGACATCACACAAACTCAGCCAGTAAAAAGCATTAGTAATTGCTCAGGGACAAAGAAAGGTCAAAGTGCAAATGATCTTTTTTTTAAATATTAAGCCCAGCCACTAAGTTGTGAAGGCTACATTTGTACTTTGCAGTGCTCTGCCATCCAGCATGTTTGAAGTCTAAATTGCAGTGTAGGCATGGGAGGCTTCTTCAAATGTTATTATGACTTCTTGTTAGTCATTATTGGGAATGTTTAATTTGCAATTATTCTGGAGGATACCATGAAATTCAAGAGATTTCATTTGACCCAGTGCTCAATCAGCAGAAACATACAAAAACGGTCTTCCTTATCACTGAAGATAGTTTTCTATAGCTGAAGGTTACTGTTCAAGGGTGCCACAACAAGTTACAGGCACACACACACATAGCATGCCTGCAGCGATGCTTTGACCAGCCTTTTTGCCTTGTATGACATCAACTTATTTTCTGGAAAATCAGATTTTTTTTTGTCGATCAAGGCATTAAAAAACGTCAGTAGATACAAACCTTGGTGAGCAATGCAACCAGCTTGATGCTTGTGTGCGCCACATCGAGGGAGACGGTGTTTGTCTCGAGAGCGCCAACTAGCAAGGACAGCAGAGCTTCAATTGTGCTCGGCGTTCGGCCAACATACCCTTCCAGAAGCTCAGGAACTGACAAGATGACTTTAAGAAGGTTGATGGTCTTGATGGGAATGAAATGAAAAAAAGAAATGAAATGCGGGTGTGAGAGCAGAGGAAGAGGTCAGTAACATAGCTGCAAAAAGGCACTGTATATATACTAGGGTTGTGCGAATATTCAAATAGTTTTCGAATAGCATTTGCTGTTCTATTCATCCCTAACCTTTCCTATTCGATGTTTGGAATCAAGGGGCAAAATATGGCATGTGTGGCAACAAGTCGCCCATTCCCGCACTTAGTAGGCTTTGCGGCACGACACTCGCATACTGCTGTGAAGCTAACGCTCGTCTGCTTCAGCTGTGACAAATAGACCAGTCCCACATTCAGTATGCTTCGCAGTATAACGCTTGCGTACTGCACCAAAGGTAACAGTCACACACTGCAGCGAAGCTAGCACTTGCGTACTGCAGCAAAGCTGACAAGCAGATACCATGGCAAAGCTAACAGTCATGTACTGCGGCAAAGCTGACAGTCATGTCAAAGCTGACAGTCATGTACTGCGGCAAAGCTAACAGTCATGTACTGCGGCAAAGCTAACAGCCATGTACTGCGGCAAAGCTAACAGCCATGTACTGCGGCAAAGCTAACAGCCATGTACTGCAGCAAAGCTAACAGCCATGTACTGCAGCAAAGCTAACAGCCATGTACTGCAGCAAAGCTAACACTTGCGAACCGCGGTGAGGCTAGCACTCGCATGCTGCTGCTAAGTTAACTCATTCCTATGCAGTTTTCTGATGATTACAGTAATTGACGGGGTTTTGCATGCCAAAACTACAATATGACCATGAGCCACAGACCATGGTGGAGGACTCCAGAGTAATTCTGGCCACCTGAGCTTTTTTTAACGTGCACCTAAAGCTAAGCACACGCGTGTTCTTCGCATTTTGCCTCCGTCAAAATGAAGCCTCCATTGGCAGGGCTCGATTACGTGCCTAAAGCTTGGCAAGCCAACACCTGGCCACCCCCAGTTCTCTGTTGGCCTGTTCTTTAGGATATCACTGTTTTTTTAGGGTCAGCTGTGTGGAAGTGCACTTGTTGCACGATAAATTAGTAGCTTTTTTTTCCCTTATTCAGCAGTGCATTTCTCTCATGTTAGAAAAATATTCATTTTGATCTCGAACAGTAATACTGGAATTCGCTTCGGACTCAAAACTGTTTGCACAGCTCTAGCCTTACACGACTGAAGGTCGACCCACTGTGTTGAAATCCAAAGTTCGAAGGCCAACTTACAATTGAAACTGACACGTATACTTCCAGTGAGTCTTTTCTTTTGGCTTGCAGTGTTTCTTTTTTCAGTTTTATTTTAGGGAGTGGGGGTACGTTTGACCTGCACTGTTGCTGACTTGCAAATGTGCAAATATGGTATTCATCAGCACACATACGAAGAAACAAGTGGGCTTGCTGGTGCGCCTAGATGTACTTCTTTTCAGAAATGTACATCTCCGTGGCAAGTCTGGATGGTTCTTGAGGAAAGTGTTGGCGCACTTGCAGGGCAAGTCACAAAGCTAAAGGAGGTAAACTACCAATGGCAAAAGGTGGTCTTACACAGAATGCTTTCACAAACTGATTGACAGTAGACAGCTATAGGCAGCTAAAGTACAAGTTGAGTTTTAAAGCTGAGAACGAAGAAGTGGCTCAGATTAGGTTGTTTTCAGGTTATTTTCCATATCGTGGACAAATAAGTAAGCTTCTGCTTGTAACCATCTTGGAAAACAACTCAAGATGTACACTGTTTTAGGACGAGCTTCAAATATATATATACTTTGTACTTCAAATTATCCACACATGAACTCAATATATCCAGGATCGACTGTATAAACAAGGCACACAGAGCACCTGCCTAAACGTAATGAAATTAAAATTCTCATGTGTATGTAATTTAAAGCATAATAATCAAGAGTCGCGAGTACTGGGAGTCCCTGCTGCTCAGTCCGGGCTGTGATGGTCTAGTTCAAGTTGTCCAACTGGCAAAAAGAGCTGCCAAGACCTAAGAGGTCACTTCTGTAATCTGAGGCCACAGGGAAGGGTGAAACAGAAGCCAGGAACGAAGACAGAGGAAACAAAGGAAAAGTCATTACCAGCCAACTACTACAGTTCAACCCTTAGCCCATAAGTTGAATAAGAATGCTCTTTGCCTTTCTGCACTTGGTAAACTAAAAGACAAAGACTTCAGGCAACATTTGATGTGCCACAGCACTTATTTTGTTGTTAGCAGCAGTGGCACACATCAGGAAGTGCATACTTTCACTTTGTAATGAGTGCCGTTAAGTGCCATTTCCCATGTGTACATGTCAACAAGGTTATACTGTATTCACCCCTGCCAGCAGGAATTGAGTTACTGGTGTCACAGTCGTGCACCTTACTGACATTTTACAGACCCTAAGAAGCTGGTAGCAGCCAAGATATAAAAAATGGAACTTGGTGTCTGCACTCCTTTATGAATTAAAAAGGTAAAGAAGGTAAAACACCACCGGAACAAACACCGGTGCTTTGCCCGTCTGAGAAAGTTGGACCAGACAAACTGCAAGAACTGCTCCGTTCTCTTGAGAAGGTCGCCTTCTGGATAAACCAAGGATGTAAAAACACGCAAGAGGAAACATCCAATAACTACGGCTGCGTGGATAGTGAAATTCTGGGTGCACTTCACAGTCTAACATTAGTTTTTAAGTGCGGATCGAACATATTTTAAAATAACATTTGAAAAATTCCATGTTAAATTGCAGAAAGCATGTATCGCTAAACATGGAAAACGTTTTAGGCGACAAGCACAGTCCCAAAATTTCATTCCTGGAAAAAGAACACAGTCCATTCCTAAATAACAGCCCAACAAAGAAATCTCCAGATACGTGGTTTAACATCCCCGCAGCACATGGATGTTATACGCTTGTTGAGTTCACCATCGCACACAGGTGTTATGTGGTGCAATGCATGCACGAATGGGCCACATGTCACGGGACATAGCACATTTTGCTCCTAATTACAAACTCCGGCTAGTTCAAATAGCAATGGTTAGGTGCAAATTGAATCGAGCAGTAACCACTATATGAAAGTTCGAATATATTCGCACACCACTGCCATTAATCTTTGCAACGTTGTTCCCAGAATGTATTAACTTTCTACTATACGTACTGGTTTTGAAACTAAGCCTTCCAATGATAACTGGCACACTTGAAGAACATAGAAAGCAAATTCATAAAAATGCAATGAATTTCCAGCAGCCTTCACGTGCTGAAAACAAGTATATAGAAAAAACGTGACCTTACCACTCTCAAGTCCTCGGGTTCTCTCTGTAACTGCTTCTCAGCCAGTTTCGAGGCACAGGAGACCATCATCTTGAGGTACCTGCAAATTTTGTTAGAGTAGGATTGTAGTTTGGTGGCGTTTCATTCTCAAGAGATAATGCATTGAATCCCATGGGCATTGCGAGACTTTGTGGGCATGGGATGCAGTTATCGCCTGGTCAGTTGAAAATGGTTCAGTGCTTCCCTTTAATACCTCTTGCTCTTCAGCACCCCTACACCATGAAAATTTACTTCAATCAACTCACTTGAGGACCCAGGCTCTGCGCTCCTGGTGGTTTAGTAGGTCCTCAAGAATGTCCGAGGCAATCTTCCTGGCTTCAAGGTCGTTTGCCATGACTGTGCAGAGGAGAACCTGAAGTGTCTGCTTCATCGACTGGCTGAACATCTGGCACAAAAATGAGGTGGAGTTAATCAGAATAAAGAAAAAAACCATGCTGCTGAGGCAGAAGCTCGCAATTAGTACAGACCTGCATTAACTACTTTCACATCAGAATGTTTCCCGACTGGTTGTCATTAAGCTGACTACCACTCGTGATGGCATCTGAAGTGACGAGGGCACTATCACTGCAGCAACGGCCAATCAAATGTGGCATTTTTGCAAGACGAGTATTTCCATGCCTGGTAATGATACGAGTGCCATGGCGATGGCCAATCACTGATGACGCTCAGCAAAACATGCCCTGTGAATAGGAATCCCATTTTCAAATGCAGTCTATGTGACTGTGACAGCTTCAACTACTGACCCTTGAAGAAAACACCCTTTAAGGCTCCCAAGTGACTGGCCTATTTGCAAAATGATGTGCAGCTAAATCAGCATGCCGCTGTCTCACAAAAATAGTCACTTGCTTAGAAAGACAGGACATAGGGTGGCAAATACTTGATTTGGCGATTCCCTGCTGTTAAAAAAAAAATAGGTTTCAAAATTCTATGTATGGTGTTAAATAACTGTAAGAAACAGAAACTGTACTTGCAGTGACTACGTATGTCACAACATGAGACAGCCCCACAAATGACATTGAAATTTTTCAAGTTTTCTTTTCAACATGGCAAAGGCTTCCAGGACCTGCGTGCACCCTGACTGAGGGCAACATGCACCAGTTTAAAATCTGTGATGGTGACAAATGAGTGTTCATAATGACAGATCAGAGCAAGTGTTTTCTCATTTGCCTAAGTTAAACTCCGCAGCTTCTCGTCCTAATTTCCAATACTGGTGAAAAATACAATAGTGCGCACATCAGATTTGATTCACAATTCACATATCCAGGTAGCTTATGATCCAGTAAATACAGCATACATTCTTCCGTGCATTCACAAGGTGTAATGAATTACCTTGTTGCTGATGAACTGGTCCAGTGAGAGGTTGGCAAAAATAGCCAGCGTATGCATGACCACACAGCTGTTGTCGGACGTGGTATTTGGAACCAATGCCCTGCACAGCTTTGGCAGCTGCGGCTGCGTGAAAAAAAGACACGCGAATGTGGTTGGCACGACAGCTGCTTCAAACATTACACCACACTCGAGTCATTAGCATCAGTTGCTCTGGCATTCGCAATTAAATAACTTTTGAGAGGCGAAGCCGAGAGAACCAAACACCGATTTTGACCAGCAAAACAATGCTCTGCATTACGTAACGCTGATAGACAAACGTCGATGCAACATGGATGTATCCTACCAGTTTTTGTTGGTTTTGCTTCATTTTGCGAATTTTCTAATGCAACTGAAAACTTCAGATCCAAGGCTAATATCAGGCTGCAGTAGAGCAAGCAGTAATATTGGTACAACAAATTAATGGTCATAACAAAGCCAAGTGCAGCTGTATATCGAACAGCATGGGGAATGAGAAGTAGTTCAATAAAGCCAAAACTTTATGCATAAAACAATATCGAACAGCATGGGGAATGAGAAGTAGTTCAATAAAGCCAAAACTTTATGCATAAAACAAAACCACAAAAAAATAACGCCATCCCACAATTGGACAGGTCAATGAGCAATTCATGACACACTGAACAATGACTCAAGCTTCAAAAAACGTATTTATTGCCCCAGCTGGAACAACTGCACCAGTACGGCATGCTTCTTACTGGCAACTGTAAGCTTGTAACGAAGGGTACCCACCATCATCTTCATGTACTGCTGTGCACACGTGCTCCAAGAAAGGTGGTTGAAAAGTTCCAGGCAAGGCAGGAACAATTCATCATTCCCCGATTCCCTGAAATGTTTGAAGTGAAAGATTAAGCAGGCCTCTTTTCCTGTCGGCTGCGCCAAAATAATGTAGCATTCCTATTTACAAGGACACAATAGAATACACGGCTATGGAATAGGCGTCCATCTTTAATGCCTCCTTCCTCACTTCAACGTCCTCTTCTTTCCCCCTTAGGATGTTGCGCCTCCTCTCCTCCTAGCGGAAGGCTAATACCGCTTCAACCTGCACTGCACGGCATTAAGTAGAAAACGCGACAAGACCGCATGTGTAGCAAAATGTCCCGTCCAGCACACAGTCGATTTTCCGAACACGCCTGATTCACTCATCGAAACACTGCAGCACAGACAGCAGTGAATGGGGATGTCTGAAATTTTGAGTGCAGAAAAAACCCTCGGCCATCCAATATTAAGCCCAAAATGTTTTTAGCTGCCATTGTCAGCGGGCTCATTCCGCAGTACACGACTGGTGACACTGCAGGCTTGTGCTGCAGTATGATGCAAAAAGAAAATTGATCGGTATCGCATGTTCCTCATACAAATCAATGACTACACACCAACCTGTGAATAACGAAGGCCGCACAACACAAACACAACAGCAGAGAAACTTCAAATAAAGACAGAACCAGATGTTCTGTCTCGCTTTTCTCATTTCACACATCTGCAAGTGGGCGGTCGCATGTCAAATACTGGAGCTCCTCAAGGCTGGAAAGATTAATGATATCTATGAGTGATGTCTATGTACAGATGAAAAGACCTCTCAGAAAATGGGAGCCTCACAGGAATAGTGGAAGGGTAGGCAGACATACGCATGCATAATTAATAATTAATAAAGACCAAAACTGACATCTTGCACAGCATGGCTGTGTTCACTGCATGACACAGATGAACTGCAGCGACGTTGACTTTGCAAAAAAAAATTACACCAACTCCCCGAAGGGGACCATGGGGTGATGCGGAGCATCGCTGGGAGTTTCAACGGTGCATTTCACGGCGGTTTTTACAGGTTTGCAGTGTTTTCGGTGTTACCTTTGCGGTGAACCTTGCGTGTTATTACGTTAACTTGGTTCGTTGCCACGCATCGCGTGACCGTTGTCAGAGTGTGGGTTGATGCTGATGCGTACTTGCGTCAACCCACTCGCTGACGGAACTGTTGCTTCCATCACACAACACCACCAACTTCTTTCATCGGAGAAGGAGGAGATACTACTGAAGCGAAGCGCGCGCGCTCTCTCTACCCGCTTTATTTATTGCAGCAGCTGTTGGAGAGAGGGAAGGGAGAGGAGAGTCGCGCATGCGTAGTGTGAGTGCGGACGCCGGATGCGTGACATACCCGCGAGCAAGAGATGCTCTGCATCTATAAAGCTCTTACGTAGTTACACAATGCATATTAGACCTTGATGAACGCATTAGACATTTCTTTTTAAAACTCAAGCAGACCAATCGACGCACAGCTCAATCGGAAGCAAGCTGACTTAGGCCTATAAAGAACTGCCTTTGATTTGTGCCTAAGCTTGCCAGCTACTCCCAGAAGTTTTTTTCACGATACTTATGTAGCAGTTTTTTGGAAGACTCATGGCTTTCTTTGAAATGGCTAAGTGATAAGAAGAAAAAATTAGGCCAAACTTACATGCGCTTGAAAAGAAAGTCGCCGAGGTAGCCGAGCTTGGACTCCGTCAGCGTCACCTGATGCCTGTAGCAAACGTCCCGAAGAAGCTGGATGACCTGCAGTTTTTCTTTACATGACTAGTGTGGAACAACTGCTGCATGGGTAGATGGTTTAGTGACCTGTTGCTAACAGCTGTATGTCTAGTTAGAAAACTATCCACTGGATAGTTCTGCAGTGCCAACCTGTGAAACTTAGCATTCCTAAAGAGACATTAAAGTGAAAAATCAATTTTTTAGTTGTAACAGATTACCTTTTCACAACATCAAAAGCACCGTTATATTTACATGGTTGTAAGTTGACTTGAACAGCAGTCACCTCCTCTGCCCCCCTGATGACTTACTTTTACCTACTTTACATTTACGTACATTTCACTTTACTTTTTTATTTTATTTCTTTATTTCTTACTTACTTTACCTACTCAAGGAGCAGCCAATACACAACAGCACAATGAGAAACAACATGCTGGTTCAAAATATCAGAGCCCCGCCACCCCAAGGCATGCCTGGTGATTACATTGTGGCTTTGGAACATAAAACCCTAGCAATTATTACTCTTATAAGAAGACAAATTACACTAGTCTAATTGTCCCGGTAAGAAGATTGGCATTCTTTAGCAGGTCGCCGAGTGGAAGACTGACCTGCAGCTGCATCGAAACATTGTTTTCTACGGACGTGTTCTGAAAGAATTCCGCTAGTGCCAGGTGCAGCTCGAACTCATCACGAAGCCACTCCAACAGTTGCGGGTCCTTGGTCAGGTGCTGGAAGAGGGTGAGCACCTTCCCGGACAGGTGCAGATTAGGTGGCACATCGAGCAGGATGGAGACGCAGCACGTGATGCACTCGTGGGCCAGCCGGCTGCGGCCCGCAAAGAATGTCAGGTCCCGGGAGCCCAGCAGGCCATTGAGGACCTGCGTGGTGAAAAGAAACCAGAGGCGTGCTTTCAATATAGTGCAACACAGTTGAACCCCTTTATAAAAGACATACCAGGGAACCTGTCTCTTATAAGTGGGGTGCAGTGTTTTCATTTTCCGAACCGTTATTTAGATATGGGCACACTGCAACTAAGCTGACCACGAAAGAAGGCTGCATTGTGTTGTAAAGGGTTCTTATTGTATACCGTTTGCCTTAAAGTTGGGTGGTTTGCTTGGCAGTGTGTGTTTCTCAGAACACATTTCATGCTTTCCCCACCACAACTCTCACATTACTTAGGTTATCGCTTCCCTTCGTTTCCGCAATGAATTAAAAGGCAACTCCTGTGATTTTTCAGTGTCCACTGATCTCGATAAAATTTTCAATATATATTCTCCGCGGTATTGTAATAATATATGCCAAGTCAGGCAGATGTAGGTCATTTAGTTTTCCTGTAAATGAATTTTAAGAATTCTTAGCGGATTCTCACGCAGGCCACCCTGTGTTTTTGACGTCATCACCTCCATGCTGCCTACCCAAGCCAGCGGGCCATCAAAAGCAAAACGGCGATCCTTCAGCGCTCAAATCATCGTTTTCATGATCAGAAAAGCTGGCATAACTCTATATCGTCAGATGACCTCACCACTGGCATTCATTTGGCACCAGTTTCATATTTCTAGTGACGAAAAGGTTGCGACGTCACCGCACACACTCTATGAAGCACCTCAGTTTTGGTTTGAAGATGGCTTTCAGTTGCTTATTCAAAATTATTCGTGC
Organism: Hyalomma asiaticum; assembly: GCA_013339685.2. Lineage (NCBI taxonomy): Eukaryota > Metazoa > Arthropoda > Arachnida > Ixodida > Ixodidae > Hyalomma > Hyalomma asiaticum. The sequence continues at coordinate 44,633,156 of CM023488.1, forward strand.
GTTTCTGGGCAACCTAAACCACCTTGGCGGTTACAGGACTATCAGCACCATTGAAAATATCGATATCAGAACATAGTGAAAAAACCGCCGGAATTGCCCTTTAACAGCAGCCAGCAACGCTGCACTTAGAGCTAAAAGATCTGTTACAAGAAAGACTGTCGACGAAATTATGAAAGATTTTTTTGCCCTTATGAGCAACTGTCTCCCAGATTGCACCTTTTACAAAAGAGGTCCAATTAATGGGAGAGATGGGGTAGCCAGCCATGAGAGCAAACAACATCTCTTGATTCCAACTGTCTCTTATAAAGGGGTTTGACTGTAAAATGCAGAAAATATTGGCAGCCATTCCACTCATTGTTGACTGTATGCCCCCCTCACGTTTGCTTTGTCACTGTTGTTTTTTTTTTGTTAAGTGCATGGCTCTTCAGGTGTCCTCACTACAACTCCCATCTGTTCTGCACTTGCAATGGATGATCGTTGCCTCGCTCTTCACAGATGGGCACACTACCACTTCCTTTCTTGCAGCCGTCCATCGTATTCATATTGCTCGAGTGTTCTCACAACAAGCACTTATCCCTTGCTCGCTATGCACAGCCAGGTCAATGCAGTACCTGTGGTTAACAATACGTTTTCCTCTCCCTTTCTTATGCATCTGTCTCTCACCAGTGCGAGAGGGTAATGCACTCACCGCACACGACTGTGCACATAGCATCTCACTTCGGCTCAGTAAAGTAGCGATTCCTATTGCCTTTTGGCAATAGGAGTCACTAGTCTAGGTAGGGTGGCTAGAATCTAGGTGCCACAAAACAGTTGCTGCACACCACACACAGAATATGTGCATGTATATATGCACACAGTTTCAACGCAGGGGTCGAGCCTTCCAGGCCGAGTCGAGCCAAGTTGAGGCCAGGTCCATTTGGATTGGATGGGATAAACTTTATTTGTCCAACGGCTAAAGTTTGTGCCCGGGGCTCCATTTGGATGGCTCGCTGGTACACCATTTGCTACATCTGTGTATGCAATGTGTCCTCTGCTTCATGTCTATTTTATGTTGGGGTGCTTGCTCATTGTTGTTGAGCTGGCACAGACAATTTCAATGCTGCAGTCACCACTTGGCATGTTCGGTGGAATCCACTCAGATGTCAGCAGGATCTTTGGAGAGAGGGAACACTATGCCTCTGTTCGGACCCATGGTCAGTCCTTTATGACATGTTTGGTAAATTCCTGCAGGGCACCTCGCAGGTGACACATTAAATCTCAAATGGAAGTATCATGACAGTGCTACTGCATGATCAGTAATGCTGTCCAAGCTTGGAACAGCAGCACTCTTATCGTGCCACCCCTGCAGTAGGGTTCACAGCATAAGACTAGTTCATATCTGGACTAGAGCTGTAGGCTGCATTTCTTTGCCGCCAACACTCCCAAGGTAGTTATGCCAGCATCGGTGATGATGTCTTCTGTTGTTTGGCACCATTCTGATTTTGCTCGCTGTAGCTTGTCGTCGTGTCCAAATTTATGTTCCTGGGATTTGTATTGATTGATTGATTTGTGGGGTTTCACGTCCCAAAACCAGCTCTGATTATGAGAGACGCTGTAGTGGAGATCTCTGGAAATTCTGACCACCTGGGATTCTTTAATGTGCACTGACATCGCACAGCACACGGGTCTCAACATTTCACCTCCATCGACATGCAGCCGCCGCGGCCGGGATTCGATCCCGCGACCCTCGGATCAGCAGCCGAGTGCCATAACCACTAGACCACTGTGGCGGGGCGCTTTGTATTGAACACCTGCACAGAGATATGGAGATTTATTTTGCCTAGGGCAGGTACTTTAGTCTGCCTACAAACGAAATCATGGTCTTGCTTCCCATGTATCGAAAGTGGACTGGCCCATCTTCTCAGTCACTGCAGCTTTGCATAGGCAGTTGCAGGCATGGCAAGTGTCCTCCAGAATGTGTGGCCCACTTTGCGGGAGTGTTGGTTCTAGGAATGTCATGAGAATTGCCGCACCCCACATTTAAGGTGCTTGGATTGCTTTGCCAACTCTTCATGTATTTCGAGGCAGTTCTTTTCCATCCATCATTGTAATGCCCAGGTGTCTGTATCAGGCTGTTCTCTTCATAATGTTGTTTTAATTAATGAATGTCTTTTCCTTCATTACTGTCAACACGTACGTGTCGACACTGTTTTTTTCTGCGATGAATGTGAGGCAGTTTCTGTGTGTGACAAAAGAGCAAATATCCAGGAGACGCTGTGGGTCCGGTGAGGATTCTGCGTGTAGTACTATGTTGTCCCCAATGCTACGCATAAAATTTCTGCATAGGCTTCTCGGCATCTTTTGTTATGGAGGGTAAACAACCCTGATCCTCCGTTGTCTATTGCCTTTAGTAAGCAGTTAATGCAGATGTTGAAAAGTGTTGCTGATAGTGTACGCCCCTGTTTGGGTTGGAACATTTTGCCTTACATTCAGAGATTTATATCCCTCTAGTTCATTAACTGCCTTACAGTCCACACAGAGTGCTTGAAGTTATCATCCTCTTCCTTTTTTCGTGCTTCTCCCATAGTCTTGAATGTGGTACCGAGTCATAGGCTTGTAGATCCAAGAATGCCAGCTATAGCTAGGATTTGTCTTTGATTTTCTATAGCCTGGTTAAAAGTATGGTCGCTTGTTCTAGAATATGGATGAAAGCAACGTTGCGATTCTGACAGGATATTTTTCTCGCGATGGTTCGGCAGCCTACGGTTGAGGATTGAGGACTGCATCGAACAGCCTGAGCATGTTGCTTAAAGGGGCACTGCAATACTTTATGAACAGTCAGAACACGGGTGCCAATTAATAATGGGGGGCTTCTGTGAACATCTGAGCCAAATATTATTGTATTGCAAGCACCAAGAAATTGGCAATCTAATTTCAAATACAATTGAAAAGCGCCAGCTCTTGACGTCATTGGGGGCACCAACTGGGCCGCTTGAGGCAGAAATGGCATTGGCTGATAGTATGATCACTGAGGGATCATCTCCTATGCTCTACATCTCCGTTTTGAAGTCAGCAAAAGCAAATGTGCGTATCTCTTTTATAGCGACGAAAAAAAAAAAAAGTCAAGCGACGTAGACGGTGCCCCCAGTGACGTCATTTGTTTAGGGAAGAGCTAGCGCTTTCCAGCTGCGTTCGAAAGTTCCCTAGGGGCGTTCAGTGCAATAATACTTGACTGTAACGTTGATTACTCGGGGCCCTATGGCGGCACCGTTCTCAGGAACAGATGAACGCAGCTTCGCTCTGCTGTCACAGCTGACATGCGAAAAGAAAAGGAAACACGGTAACTTACATCCAGCTGTCGCTGCGCGAAAGACAACGACGAAGTGGCCGACGAATCGTCGTGCGCCGGCTGCAACGTGCACGACTGCACGAACGACTTGGCAACGTCGGCGACCTCCATCGAAGGCCGTAAGCTAGTTCGGGCACCCACGCAGGAAGGTTTACGACGAAGCGACGCCTGCGCGCAGACACGTGAGGGCCCAGGGGGGCGGCGTAAAACCACACATGGACAAGGAACCACAACACCGTTCCTCTTCGGTACACTTCGCGAATTTAAATAGACGCGTGCATTGTGACGCGCCGACTCTGAGGTCGCTGATTGGTCGAAGCCTTCGTGACGTTGAATGTGAAAACGAGTCTCAGTTTTTGGTACTCGTCGCGTTGGGTGTGTACTGAAAGGTTAATAGAAAAACTTCTACTTATAATTGGTGTGTAGAACCCCAATCACAGTTTTTTTCTAACGAACGTTACAGATCTTGAAGGCTGCACATACCTCAAAACATAGAGTTTCTTATTCTTAAAACTCTATGCATCAAAATCACTGAGGGTCTCGAAGGCATGCTCGACCATTCACATGAAGCTTTTAGACATATAGGTATAGAGCTTTTATACGTCATGGCCTCCACGTTCGTTTTAAAATTATGGCTGTACTTAGGGACTCCTAGCGACACACTCAAAACTTATGCTATGTACGGCGAAGTGCAGGCCTTGTTCTCCTTCATAGACCACGGCTGCTGCCGCCGCTGCTGCTGCAGCCGGGTTTCAGAAGGTCAAACCGTTCAGTTTTACTAATTGCAAAGATGATCGGCGCCTTAATTAGGACAGCCGTCGTCCGATCGGCTCGTAGACCCATCGTCTTACCCGTGACTCGTACAAGCATAAGACGTTCGGGCCACGAGTAAGTTTGCAGCTTTCTACTGTCTAAACCCATGCACTATCTCTTTCGCTTTTCCCCCTGGCTCCTAGATTTGATTAAGGCATAGGTATTTGCTTTTCAAGGTGTCACTCGAGGCGCATGTTAATGGTGAAAACGTAATAACTGTCATGTGCACCCGTGTGATCATGTTATCGAGTAGTTTGGTCGAGAAACCGACCCGGGCATCGTAGCTCTTGTAGCGAAGCGTTGTGCATGCTTGTGTAGGTAGCAGCTACCTTTTGTATACTTTATTGTGCTTGTGCGTTTTCTCTACCTACGTTAATGACTTGGGCACCGTTTCACGCTCAAAAGGACTTTCAATGTACACGAAAATTACGAAAAAAAAAAACGAAGGAAAGGTTCACGAGCCCTGGAGAAGGAAGGAACTAGTTGCTATTGCTATTTCGCTATCAGGTGTTGATATTACGATTTTGTTATCAGAAGTGAGATAACAGCAAGACAAAAAGCGTTCGCATTAGTAGTAACAGTAATAACTGGTCGTAGCAGATTTGCCGAACAAGTACAAATTAAGAAACAGGAAGGCTACACGCACAAGATACAATGGTAGTGGGCGCAGTATTCATGTTTTACAAACATAACTCTGTCCACACTCATGCGTGCTGTTAAAGTGAGGAAAGGCAGGCGAAATAGATTATTGTTGTTTAATAAAAATATATCTTGCTTATCAAAGAACTGCTGTAACAAAGGCAAATGGTTTTGGAGTCATGTTCAACTGCTCTTTGTGTCTGTAATATAAACTCTTTTGGGGTGTTTGTGGCTTCACACCATTACTAAAAACGTTTATTTGTTATGTTTTCCTTCTCTTTTTCACATGATGATCCATTAAAGTATAATTCCAGTGATTTTCCAACAATGCTACCATGTCTCCGTTTCTAAGTAGTACTGAGGCTGCTGCAGCACTAGGGTAATTGAGTTTCGTTAGAAATCGTCAGTTTGCTCAGAAACTTATAAGTTATTTTATATAACCAAAACACAATGTGCTAGAACCCAGACAGCTAGCTGCTTCACGCAACCTCAGCGATGACGTCACAGCCTCCCCGCCATTAATGTAAATGCAGTACACACGGTACTGCCACCAGAAAAGTGATAGAAATGATGGCACTTATCATTTACTTATGCCTGTTTTGTTTTAGCTTTGTTTTTTGAACTTTGACTTGTGCCTGAAGGTTTTTTGACCGCCTGCTCAGAGAGGTGGTAATGTAGGTCACAGCGTTGCAAACACAGACTGATTTGTGGGGTTTAATGTCCCAAAACCAGCTCTGATTATGAGAGACGCATTGCAAACACAGAGTGGCCTGCATTCAAAGTCATGATTTGGGAACCGGTGACAAATCTTTAAATTAACCTTTAGGAAAACTAGACTTGTAGCAATCTTGCCTGGCATGCACTATTAAAGTACCAAGGAGAACACATGTTGAAAATGTTATTGAGGTCTGTGAACGTAAAAAAATTGCTGGAGTTGCACTTTCTGCAAATGTCACTAGCAAGAGCAAAGGACAGTCTAGGAGACTGAGATGGCGGCAAAGTTCATTGCGATTATTGTGGTCTCTCTGTTCATCTTCAGGCTTCCTCCCGCACTGTTAGCAGCTGTAATAAAACAACTGCAGTCTGGAAAGACCTGCACTCTTTGGGGAATGTATCGTCACACAACAATAATAGTTATCTAGCTTGCATGCTTTGCCTGGCTTTAAAGGAGCGCTGACGCGAAATATTGAAGGCAAGATAACTTGAATAGGGATTTTTGTTGATGCACGTAGATTATTTTATTTTATTTAGAAATACTGCAGGCCAATACTTTGGCCCAAGCAGGAGGGGCATTACAACAAAAGAGAAAACAAAATACACAAGAGAAAAAGAAAATACAAACATGCGAAAATCAATGCATATGAAATGAACATAATGCTTAAAAAAAAGCGGCAATCACATCTCGATATCACCAAAATTCAGAAGAAACAATGGTTTGTCAAAGCAGCCATGAAATCATTCGACTCAAATATATCAATAGGAAGGGAATTCCACTCGCTCACTGTTCGAGGAAAAAAAAACCGTACTTGTGAGCGTTTGTTCGAGCGAAAATCGGGGCAAGCAAGTGTTCGTGACTGTGTCTTGTTCTTCTCGTAGTAGGCCTACATACCGAAGAGGGCAATACCATATTATTTTTCCCAGTAAGTGTATTGTGTAGTAGCACCAGACGATTGATTTTTCTGCGCGCTTGTAGTGTCTGTATGTTGTTTTGGGACATTAGTAAGGACGGGGAATCTTTCCTGGCATATTTTCCGTATATAAACCTCACAGCTTTTCTCTGGACTCTGCCTCACAGCTTTTCTCTGGCTTTTCTCTGGATCATGTGCGAAATATCAACAGCAAATACAGCTTCGAACACATTTAAAATCAATATTAATGTGTGTGAAGTGCAGCTGAGGGGAATCGACATCCACAAGGTTATGCTGTAAATAAACAATGACCATCCATGACCTGTTCGTGCCGGCCACTGATACGGCTTCTGCCGTGCTGTTGCCTCCGCACCTGTTCTCTACCAGTGTTGTTCACTCTCTCTGCCAGGGAGTTCTGTTGCATCGTTTCATGAATGCTGTTCTAAGCTTCCTTAGAACAGCACTCATTCGTGAGATTCTTGCAGCATAATGCTCAGACTGTACAATTCGGGTGCACTGTACACAAATTATGAGCCTCGGTGTTATTTAGTGGCCCTGTCAGATGTGTCCCAATGTGTTGTTTTGACTCCTATTGATTTTGTCCACTCTGTCTGTTGCAGCCACGGTGAGTGGTCGTACCGCAGTGGCGTAACACCTGATCCGTGGGATGTCAGGTTGGCAGACGCCATCATGACCCTGACGTGGTGGTGGTTCTTCTACCATATTATCACGCAACCCGAGCACATCACGGTACGTGCTGTAGTTTTTTTCTTGTGGGGGACCCCCTCCATCCCCATCTTGGCAGTGAGGATGTTCAAGCTTAGCAATTTCGGTCGAATCGGCTCAGCAACTTGTGAGTCATTGGCTCCTGTATGGGCGTGCATTCGCACTGGTTACACCGGTGTGGTGTTGTCCCTACTGTGGGCAGCAGGGAAAATGCTGCCCACCACTTTCAGTAGGCCTATCACTGCTTCAGCCTCTGCGTCACACTCGAGAAACCAAAAGATGCCAACCGTGCACACGCAGTACCAGCAGATCGAGTTACTGTATGTGCTCCCTACGGCAGCAGAGTCGCACGTAGGTCTGCCATCTTGATCGGGCAAGCAACCAAGGTCTTAAGGAAAAGCAAAACGTCACATTTGCAGCATGCAAGCTTCTTGCATCATGCATTACTATGGTCCACCTGCAGTACCCCGTTGTTATGCCCTCTTTGTCAGGGTCACTTAAAGACCAACAGTGATAGCTGTTCTATTTAAAGGGGTCGTGAAACGTTTTCTGAACATTTTGTACTAAGTGCGTATTCGGGGTCCTGACCCTCCAATCAACAATATGCATTGTTCCGTTGCGCCGTGTGCGTTGATTTAGAGCGATAAAAAACGCGGTTTCGGTTTCACTGCGCGCGTTCCCCTCAACTCTGCAGATGACGTCATCTTAGTAGCCGTCGTACCTCCGAGATTGGTGCGCCCTCGGAGGCCATGGGAAAACAAACCGTGCTGCCGCTTTTCTTCCGAATGGTGGCACCGCACCGTTTCCAAGTATTTTCTTCCTTTCTAGCTTTCCAGTAAATTGATTCCTTTAGAGCAAACGCGAGTTCACTGTGCCTTTGAACTTAAAAGTATCTTAACTCAACGTCACCAAATAGTACCACGCCGGCCGGTAGTGTCGCATAGTCGTTTCGGGAGCGCAAGAAAGCTGAGATTTAAAACGGTCGTTGTTAAATGTGCAGTGAATATTTCGCCGAAATATTTCGGAATCAGCTTGTCGAATGCATATTGAAGCAGTGAAAATTACAAACCGGCATCTCCAAATTCTTTTCACGACCCCTTTAATGTCCGCGATGATAGACACACCACTGTTTTGGCGATCACATTGCCTAGCGCAGGATGTTGGTTTCAGTCACGGCCTTATGGCGCCATCTGCCAAATAAAATATCAGTTAATAGCAATAAATGAACTCAGTGTAAGAAAAAAAGAAGGTGTTTGTGGAGTGAAGTTTCTTACGTTGGTTATCGAATAAAGCTTAAAAAGTGGTAACATGGTGGCTCTGCCATCGCAACCCATTTACCTGTGCCTCAACGGCAGTTCTTCTGCACTGCATAGTTGCAAGCGGCGAATGGAAGAGACGCGCAACTCTATCTCCCTGGGGGAAGCTGTACTCTATCAGCAGGCCGCACTTCCTGCCACCTGGTTACTTAAAATGGAGCCTGAATGCGACCTGGTTACTTAAAATGGAGCCTTGAAATGGAGGCTTGTGCTAGAGCGCTCGCACCAGGGTAGGCAATGTCCGAGGCCTTGTGGCCTCGGACATTGCCTACCCTGGTGCGAGCGCTCAAGCGCAAGTGCCCTTGCATTTTCTATGTACGAATCTCAGTCTGTGCTCACGCACTGCAGGCGATGCATACGCATCATAGCTGCCTTAAATGTTCATAAATTATTTTTAATTTTTTTAGGACGTTCCACTTTTCACCACTTTGCACAAGTGCTTTCCGCTAGAGAACTTTTGTGATGAAGTTTTGAAATTCCAAAACTTAGCCTCGTGCTCTCCCCCCTTCCCTCTTCTTTGCTCTTCCTTTCAAGGTGTCTACCCCCAACATAATTCTGGCGAGAACCCTCGCAGCCAGCTTATAGGAATAAACAATATTCAAGTGCGGCCTACTCGGCCCGTTGTGTATGCAAGAGCACATTTGGATTTTGACTGATAGCATTGCTGTTCTGCAGGCACACTATGGCAGCTGAAATATGCAACAGTGTTCAGTGTTTCTTAATACAAAAGCTCTTTCACTCATCGAGCCACGTTTTGTTTGTGTTAAGCAGCGTAAGCTATCATCAGTCATTATTTAGCCAATTCCATGTTCACGGACAACTTCCTGTGTCCCTGAAGTGAAGGCTACAGTCGCTCGTGTGTTGGTACGCAAGTAGTCCAGCACATACACTTTGTGATCTGCAGAAAGTGCAAATAAAGTGCTGGGATGCAAAGTGCTTGAGTATATGACTGGGAAACAAATACATAGAAGCATTCAACACTGCACTGATGCAAGGGATCGAACATTCTGTAGGATGTGCAGGACGTACGCGTACGTGTCAACATGCAGTGGCTAGCAGACAACAAAAGGAGGCATCCACACTAAGCAACATCCGTTTACAACTAAGTACAGTCGAATCTCATTAATTCACACTCCGAGGGGACAGGAAATCTGTTCGAATTAACCGGAGTTCGAACTAGCGAGGGTCCCTTTGATTGGCGGTACTGGGGCACAATACCAACATTAGAAACATGTGCGCTATTGACTGTGACTCCCACGCTGCCGCCACCGGTCTCATCTTGCAGCGTGCTTGCGGGCCAGCGGAGGTGCCACTGTGCATGTGCGGCATAGCTCAGCGGCATGACCACAATGGCTTCGCTCGCCCGGTGGCCCGTAGCCACTGAGCTAGGTATACCCTCTTTCCTCACGTGCGTTGCTGAAGGGAGAAGGACGGCGCCGGGTACCCCTTGCAAGCGTGCGAGGCATGATTTCTGCCAGCTGATGGCGCCTTCCAATGCCCGCGGAGCAAGCAGATGGGTACGGGTCTGCGACGCTATGGCGGCTGACGCATCAATCTTTGGCAGTCGACTTGGGATTTCGCGAAATGTAGTCTTAGCAGCCGGTCAATCTTGTTTGAATTAACTGTGGCGCCTGTTTCAGATTCAAATTAGAGAGTATTTCGCCATTCAGGTACATGTAACTTTGCCGGGACTAACAGCCCAGTTCGAATTATGCGACTTCGAATTAATGAGGTTCAACTGTACCAGCTTTGTTCAATCTTGCAACCGTTACGGCTGCATTGGAGACTTTTCTTGGAATTTGCTACTTCAGAATTATGCACAATCTGCCTTCTGATTTAGAATGCACGTCTTTATATGCTTGTTAAATGCTGAAAACCTTTTATCGTGTCGCATAACATCAGTAGGTTTGAGACTGTACGCATCAGCACGTATGCAAGCTCTGCAGTGCCAAAGCTTTGGCTGCATAGCTACAGAAAGTTGTCCACAAGCATAGCCAACATGAACTAGCCCTAAGTGATACAGGTATTATCGGAGTAAAGAAAGAAAACTCAAGGACGCCTAAGCTTCTTTTAAGAGCTTGATTGATTTCTGGGGTTCTACAAGCCAAAACCACACTATGATTATGAGAGACGCCGTAGTGGAGGGCTCCAGAAATTTCAACCACCAGGGGTTCTTTAACTTGCCTTGACATCACACAGTAAATGAGCCTCAGCATTTCACCTTCATCGAAATGCGGCCGCCGTGGCCGGGATTCAATCCCGCGACCTGTGGTTTGTAACCTTGGGACCTCCTCCTGCATATTTACCTGCATTGCATTAATTTTTTGACACGGCTAATAAATATTGATTGATTGATATTGATTGATTAACCTTTGGATCAAGAGCCGCGTGTCACAACCAATAGACCACCGTGTCGGGTTGCTTGGCAAGAACCATCTGGGTGGTCTGGGTAGTGTTTATGCAAGTAGCCCGCACTGGCCAATGCGTCCTCTCTACGGTTGGCACTGCCTGGCCATGTCCCAGTTAGTATTGTTGAAATGCTATAAAAGGAATTTGTATATTTGAGTTTCCTTGTTACCAGGATTGTTTTCTCGTACGTCGAAATTACTGTCCGAGCTTTGCTGGCACAGCATTTTGCTAACTGTTATAATGGCATGATCGGGTTTGTTTCGGATGACTTTTTCCGACGTGGGATGCTGGTGCCGGATTTTGTTAACACCAGTTCCTCAAAAGAGTACAAACCTGTTTCTGAGGTGGTGAAAAAAAAAAAAGACTTTTTTTTTAATGTTCTTGGCATGCGCTGTCAGTGTTTTCCGCATAACTGAGCAGGGAAACATGCATTAAGTACATTAATATGATTTAAAAATTTTTGGCTGCCCTGCATGTTCAAGCCAGCCCCATTGTAGTGGACAATGTGATGAGGTGTGAGCACATTCACCTAAATATTGCTGAAATTGCTGTCAGAGTCGCTGTACAACCATGAAATCATCATTTCTTGTGCACCATGTGTAGCTCATAGCCGCCGACAGGGCCACTGCGATTCTGTCACGAGTTGCTGGCCCCACGTGACCTAGGTCTAGGCCCAACTGTGTGGGCGCGTCGCTGTGATTCCACCCCCTCAAAATCAAAACCAGAACTGTGTTGTTAAAGGGACTGTCTACCGTCCTTCATGACTCTCCCGTTTTTCGGCTCGATAGAAAGCGTGTTACAGCGTGCAGTGGTTTCTCCAGAAACTGAGCAAAAATTATTAAAACAGAATTTTTTCATCTACGAAGTCGCTCCTTTCCTGCGTGTACAGACGCCGGCAACAGTGGTTACCGTGCACGATGTGTCGTCGTCTTCCTGGCAACCCTTTCGGGCGTGGGAGGCTTCTTCTCGGACAGGAAGTGGTTCCAAGCATGACATTACAGGGTTGATGAGGAGGAGAGGCGAGGGAAAGTCAGCGTGCTGGGGTGCGCCTCGGACATGCAGCGCCGCATGCACGACAAGCTCAGTACTACGCGCGTGTGCAGGCAGACGAATTCAAAGGCAGTGTGTCTGCACCGCCCCGAAAGCAGCAAAGAGAAGAACGAATTACTCTTGCACGTTATGAAAAGGCGTATCATCGGGTGAAGTACACTTGTCAGACATACATAATGGTTTTTCAGCAGAATATGTATGCCTGAGTGGGTCTGTTCTTGTAGACTTGGAAATTGACGAACATGCTGTTGGGTGTCGCTACCGGGATTTTTTACACCACTTTCAGTGCAAAATTAAAAACGTAATTCCTTTTTTTGGGGGGGGGGTAAAAGTATGGTCGTTCCCTTAAATGCGACGCATGATCTGCCCATTTTTACCACAGTCTAAAAATGTTTTCCGAGCGGTAGCGATATTTAAGGTAGCGATATTAAAAATATGTGGTTTGTGTTCTGACGCACCATGTTCCTCCTTTCAGGGTTCTTGACGCCAGTGCTCTTATTTAGAGCAGTAATACAAAATGTAAAATTCATGGCGGTACCTTTTAACTTTGTCACATTTAAATAGTTCATCGATACACCATCTACAATTTACAGCTCTTCACAAACTGTCGCTCTGGTTTTGTCCTTTCAGGGCCACTTCCTTCGGCCACCGGCGAGTTCCTTTACGGACGCAGAGCTTGGCATCCCTCCGGACGACGAAGACTAGACTGCCATGTCTGCTATAGGTTGTTTTCCTTTCACACGGCAACGGCTGGGCCCAGTCATTGTCGTAGAACAGAATTAAAGGCTATTGTTTCACTGTTTCGTGGCACAAGGGCTTTCATTCGTGTCTGTCGTGAGAGGTTCGAAGGAGAGAGATTCATGTTGGGAACGCGGGCGTTCCCATCGAAGTGACGATGCTGCTTGTGCATTCCAGATGGCACTTTATATACAAAAGACGCACAATATTCACACACACTTAGCAGAGTAGATGAACAAGGCAACAAAACAAACTTAGCGTCCCTACAAAAAGTCGGACGCAGAGCTTGGCATCCCTCCGGACGACGAAGACTAGACTGCCATGTCTGCTATGGGTTGTTTTCCTTTCACACGGCAACGGCTGGGCCCAGTCATTGTCGTAGAACAGAATTAAAGGCTATTGTTTCACTGTTTCGTGGCACAAGGGCTTTCATTCGTGTCTGTCATGAGAGGTTCGAAGGAGAGAGATTCATGTTGGGAACGCGGGCGTTCCCATCGAAGTGACGATGCTGCTTGTGCATTCCAGATGGCACTTTATATACAAAAGACGCACAATATTCACACACACTTAGCAGAGTAGATGAACAAGGCAACAAAACAAACTTAGCGTCCCTACAAAAAGTCGAATAGTTTCGGCCAACACAAGCTCACCCTCTGGTGGGACGGGCGACTGGAGGGAGCCAGAGTATTGTTTCCTTGCGACGAGCGTGCAGGAGAGTGCCGAAGAGACGAGCAAGCGATGGCTTGATGGAATGTTGCTGTAGTCGCAACAGCCTTGCAGCAGGAGACGGCCACACAGGCGGCCACGTGAAGCCCGGAGCCCCTACTCGTGGACCGCCGGTAGAGATTCTCGACACTCGGGGCCCGGGCATCCGACTGTGTTGAACGCTGCAGTCCATCTCCCCTCTGTCTTCTTTTCCTTGACTTCCTGGCAACGCTCTTGCCCTCACGCAACCTCGCGCGTGCTGCCACTTCGTCGTCATCTTCTTTGCCTCCTGTCCCGCGCACAGGCACACTTTTGCGCGCACATGACAGTCTCTCCTTGTGCAAACATGCCAACATCACATCTCCTGCTCTACCATTGGTACGGGGCATTTCGTTGTGGGGAGCTGGCTCTTCGGGTGGTACAGCTGATCGTCCGCCATAAGCAGGGCAGTCTTCTTGTAGAAGTAGTAGTGCCACACTCCAGCTGGGAAAAAAAAAGGAAGAGAAATCGGGAACCTCCTTGGCAATGTGTCTTACGAAATTCTGAAGGAAACGAAGTGCTGCAGTGCTTTAATGTGCATAAGGTAACTACAAGCAGGGCCCTGAAATAGGCACCATTGTAAAAGAACTGGAGCATCTCATGGGCATTTCTGAGTGACTACCAGTGTTCCATATGTTATAAGGATTTATTATTTGAATTAAGAGCACACAGGATGGGTGCCCTTTTGTAAAGGGCGTGTTCATTTAGTACCAGCGAGTTCTTCGTTCTACAGACATGCAATAGTGTAGACACCAAAATCTATAATAATTTTGTTACCTTTCTTAAAAGGCTATTTGGGACCATGTTGGCAGCAGGTATGTGTGTGATTGTGCTTCCAATAACCTAACGTTACATTATTTATGTGGTCCATTTCACAGCTTCAGAAATCTCACCGAAAGAATGGGAAACTTGGGAGTGACAACGCATGACTATAGGGTGATGAGAGCATCACGTGGACTGTTGAAGCAGTGACAACAGCAACTTGATGTATTTTCTTCTGCCCACCCACTGCAAAGACCTCAGATATGTCATCATTATTGCCTCAAATATTTCCAGCTTCACTCTTCTTGGTCTATAGTGCAACATTTTGTTAATGGCTATCGCGTTAAGCCTGAGAAAGGAAGCCATACTTCATTTGCAGACCTTAAAGTTCAAATAAGTTACTTCTAAGTCTCCATTCACAGTCAAGACACATCGCCGCGTTCTTTATAAACACGTGAAGCTTATACATTGGTCAAATTGTCATCCCATTTTGGCATTTACACTCCTTTAAGGAGACAATGAAGTGAAACACCTGGGTCAGTTTTGGACGGATAAGTTATTGTTTGAGAACTCTATTCATGCGAGGGGAATGGGTGTGTGCAGAAAACTAGAAAAGAATCCAAAAAAAGACCATTTCCCTTGCAAGTATGAAACAACTTGCCCAGCATAATGTTTTTATGATCTTGGAACCATTGTGACAAGAAACAATGTGAACCAAAGCCTCGTCCATTTAATTCTGTTACACCAATAACCTAGCTTCTGATCATTGGGATGCGACACATCTAGCACCATTCAAGACACTTCAGTGAACATTAAGGTCGCCTTGGGAATTTCTGTTCATGGCACTTTGAGTATTTGAACGTGCACACCTGTCAACTCTTCTGAACTTTTTGTTAAAATTTATGAATTTGGGTGCATCCTGCGATTTTATTAATGCTGACTTAATTTTTTACGGAAAGCTGGTTTTATGTGTGGAAAAGTATTCCAATCCCCAACAGAACCACATTTTCGCTTTGCTGCAACACACCAGTGTCATGCAGCAAAGCATACAGAGATGCTTTCATGGGACCCTTCTTTACCCTGCATAATGTGTGATGGTGCTTGATTGCTGAGCATGCAGCTCTGGCTTACCAAACCTCTGAAGCGTGAATAATGTGACATCAGTTGCTCTGGTTTGCCATGAATGCTGCACTCGCTTGGGTGACCCATCTTCGTCCATTTCCTGGGCCAATCGAGAAAACATTGTCATGACATGTGTGTGCAATTCACATATTGCTCATGCTTAATGCAGCAGCCAGTTTCCTAGCCAAAGTGATCAACTAGCCAAATTCGCCAGATGGAATGTGAAATCTTTGAAAAGAAAACAACTCTGGCAGTGGTCAGAGTTTCCTTTTTTTTTCTTCAAAGATTTCACGTTCCATTACCTCTTGGCAGTAACATAGGGCACACCCAGCAGCCAGACCTCATTGTTATAACTAGAGCTGTGTGAATAGCAAAATTTTGAGTGCGAAGCAAATTCAAATATTGGTGTCCAAGTGCGAATTGAATGGAATACTTTTCAAGTAATCTTTGAATATGTGTATAATGTCATGTTAAATTATGGAGAAATGTGCTGTTGAACACGGGAAAAAAAGATTTATTGCATTACTAGTGTGCTCCCACAGTGTCATTCCAAAGTCCTGAAGAATAGTCCAACAGAAAACTGCAAGACAGCTAACCTGACTTCACCGTAGCGCACGAGTGTTAGCTTTCCCTCAGCACACGAATGTTAGCTTTCCCACAGTACACGAGTGTTAACTTCTCCGCAGTACACAGGTGCTAGCTCCACCGCAGTACACGGCTGTTATGGGGCGAAGTGTACTACATGCGAGAATGGGCCATTTGTCAGGAGACATAGCATATTTCCCCCCCCCCCCCCCCCTTTAAATACCAACTTCGAATAGCTCGAGTAGTAAAAGTGAAGTGTGAATCGAATTGCAAAAGCTATTCGAAAATTATTCCAAATTTCGATAATTCGCACACCCCTTATAACCAATAATGGGGCATAGGTACATTGTTGTAAGAGGTTTAGTTCACCATAGAAACCATACTGGCAGTGGCCAGAGTTGTTTTCTTTTCAAAGATTTCATAATCCATTAGCTCTTGGCACCAACACAGGGCACAACCAGCAGCCAGACCTCATTGTCATGATATGCCAGAGAAAAGGCATATCTCAAAAACCAACAGTGTTCCACATTTACACAGTGTTCACTGTATTTGCATGTTTGATCTAATCTCTAAGTGTTGCATAGTTTCAATATCTTATCACATGCATTGTATATTTATAACAACTTGCTTTCTCTCTATTTAATAATTACCCTAGTTAAGTTACCCTAGAGGCACCCAGACAGATCTGTTGTGCCTCCTTCAAACTATTCCTTTCACGTTTTTCAACAGGTGTCTGCCACTACCTCCATTTGTTGGTGCATATTGTGTTTGATGGGGTTAATCGGGGGATATCTGGGACAAATTCAGAATGCATGTAGGTACTGCTAGAATAAAATACCCACCCTAACTTGTTTGAAACGATATATATGATATAGTTACTATAACTAAGTCCTAATCCTGATATGGCTTTATGTGTGCATTAGGCTAGAGGTATGTAATAAATAAACAGACACAATTAAGGGAACAGCATAATTAAGCATTGTTACTTGCCATGGACCACACATGTAGCGCCAGTGAAAGAGCCAAGTAGACAAGGTTGACAGTGACCGGTGTCTTGAACTTTGCGGCAACTTCTCTGAACTCGCCAACTTGGAAGGCATACGTGTTGAATATTGTGAGGCACATAACCAGGAGGTTCATCACAATGCAGAAGTCCTGGATGCTGCAAAGAAATTTAATAACAAGCGGCTAGTTGGGTCGAGCGTGGATATGTCCTTAGTGAGCTCCCCGAGTCTAGGTAAGTATGAGCTGCTTCAGGTAATTCGCAACTTTCAAAATTTTTTAACAGTTATTCAAACTTTTAAAAATTATTCAAATTCATGCAAGTGATCAACCATATAACTACTCTTCACTAATTTCTGGTATGTACATATTACAAAGTTGACAAATTGTCGATGGAGAGGCATGCAAGGAGCTCGTGGAATGAAGTCTGGGGGTGACTCACATTTCGAGATATGCACATCAGCTTTGCCATAAAAATTGACTGCTAATTGTTCCAGTTACTTTTGCAATGCTAAAAGGCACAAGCCTTGAGCAAAGTGTGGCCGTCCATCATCATCTCACTGGCTGTGGTGCCAAAACATCTGAACCCATGTCTCATTCACTTGCCATGTACCATCAATAACTTGACATGCTGGCCATTTACATCGCAATTAACGATATAAACATGAAATTATGCGTGTGGTGTATAGCCACATTCCTTGACCAGGAATATGTGCAGGTATGTTCCACATGTGATTGAATGTGATAACGAAAGAGACATTGGACTGTAGGGCATGCACATATAGTAGGTATGGGGACTCAAACCCACGACCTTTGCCACTCAGCCCAAGTGTCCCGGTTTTGGACCCCAAGGTGAGGTGATAAGGCATTTCTGTCTCTTAGGCGGCAGCTAAGGACTTTTCGAAATTTCTGTGCAGCAGCAGCTGGAATGATGAATATGTGTATATCACGTACTAACACTTTGATTATGAAAATATCAGTCCCAGCTTGCTCTGGAGGCTTGTTTGTGCGCCGTATCGAGCTCGATTGCGTACGCGAACTTCAATGTTCATTTAAATTACCTTCCGAGCTATATTAACCTTTTAGATTCGGTAGATGACATCTGCAAGTGTACGAAACTCGGTCCCGCAAGCAGCGAAATTTTGGTGTCAGTGCCCCTTTAACTAAAACCTACACGTACATCATGATAGCTCCGACTGCAATCTGAATGTACGCGAAAACATAAGTCTGTTACGGGGAAACTCAAGTAAATGCAGCATTTTATAGAGAAGACCCTAATTTTAATGAATGCACTATGAGAAGGCGATGCTCCGTGCAACTAATACTTACATGAAAATCAGCAGCAAGGTGACTGGTGAGCTCCTGCGTAGATCCGACAATACATTAAGAACCACATCGACGGCCAAGAGCGTCAACTGAAACAGTATTACTAACCAGGAACGGTCGCGATCCATTCTTACGAAAGCACGCGCCGAAGGAGCCGAAGCGTACTTGTTTACAAACAGTTCCTACGGCAACCGCGACGTGACCAGGTCACGTGGCCCAAGGTGCGGACCTGTCAAACATGGCCGCTCCCATGTTTGTGTTCAGCACGGTCGGCATTTGAGAGTGGGGCCCTAGAAATTCGTTGTCAGTACGTCGTTGTTACAACTACAGTGTGCTAGAATATATGGAAGCCGTCGGTGCTGTCGTACCGACTCTGTCCGTACTACGGGGATGCCAGCTTGGCGTCATTGGACGGGAAGTCGATCTCCTGAAAGATATGTATGTCTATGTACCGGTGACCTCTTCAAATCATAGACTAGCAATTAATGGGGTTTTACCCGCAAAAACCAGTAATGCGGCCACCGCCAGACGGGGTTCGATCCCGCTGGTTCAAGTTTCGCGATGAGGCGACACCCTAACCGCTAAGCTTCCACGGCAGGTGCTCCGATCATGGTTCTAAGCGTATCGGCTGCGAGTGATATCGCCACAACGTTTGGCCATTGTAACGACTCGTTAACAGCTTACACTGTAAAAGAAAGCACGCAGGTATCTCGTCTCGTGCATCAGGTAATTTCGCGGTTCCGTATGCGAAACAGTGCGGTAGAATTTGCGCTGATTATTAGTGATGCCGGTCAACAGGTGGACATTTATCTTTTGCTGGGAGGAACGTTTGACAGCAGTGAATATCCAGACAGCTATGTCACAGGTTCTTGAAGTCCTGATGGTAGAGGTAAACTTGGGTTGAAAGGTGTTCCAGAAACTTGCAAAATAAGCCGCTTCCAGAGCGCAACTCGAGCGTCATTTCTCGTACTAGAGCGTCATTTCTCGTCCAGCAGCCAGTATGAGTTAACATTAGCAAATCAGTGTCTATTATTGAGTGTTCCACTTGGAAAAAAAGAAGAAAAAAACATGAAAGTGCTATATTTTCTTCTGTTATGCATGAAAATACGTCTTGTTGATGCTGTATTGTTTCTTGCTGTGTTACATGGGTCATAATCATGGACCTACGTCTAAAAAAAAAAAAAAAAATAGAGCTAGGTTTTCTTCAGATACTATGCTTCCATACAGTTTTGAGAATACCACAGTGATGAACACAGGTGCTAGCACGAGACATAGGAGGGCAAGGTTGTTGTTGATGGTGCTGGTGCTTGCTCTGCTGGGCCGCTGCCTGTTTATCTTAGGCATAAACACCTAATGCATACAACACTAAACACCTGCTGTGGATTGGTGGAAGTGCTGAGCAGTACTTTGCTGTGCCACATGGTCGGTCATTGTTCAGGCTTGCGGCACATCTGGCTGCAGAGTTCTGGGTTGGGAAATAGAACCAGCATGCACCACTAATGCCTGTAAAACCAAACGCTTGCTGTGAAGTACCATATACTGCCATACACACTAATTTCTAGGTCATGAGGTAGATTAAAGGATTCGTGAAAAGAACATAGAGCTGTTGGGTTGTAATTTTCAGTTCTTCGAGTAAGTTCTTCAAAATTCGACATGCTCATTCCGAAACATTTCGGCGTAATATTCAGTCCACATTTAATAACACCCATTTTAAGAATCCTAGCGTTCTTGCACTCCTGAAACAACAATGTGACACAACATGCTGGTATAGGCACTATTGAGTGATGTCACCTTAGGAAATTTAAAAGATTTTACATATTGATAACTTTCGTTTGCTCTAAAGTAGTAGATTTATATGAAAACTAGAAAGTAAGAAAATAGTTGGACCCCTTGTGGGGCCGTCATATGGAAGCGAGGCTGGAGCACGGTTTGTTTTATTATGACCTTTTTTTTGTTTTGTAGTCTAGTATTATGCGATTGAATTTTCTTTTCCCTGTCACCCTATATGTTATACCCTTGTTATGTTATGCATTCTGTGCTGTATGAAGTTCTGATATCACTTTTTTCCCTTTTTGTGTGTGTGTACACCATACTGCCGCATTCAACTGTACACTGCAATGACTCATTTTTGTACAGGCGGTCCTGATACGGTCTCATGACCATGAGACCTGCTGTGTACCAAATACATGTGACATGATATATCTGAGAATAGACATTTGATTTGAGGGCATGCCAAATCTCGGGGGCCATGGCAGTGACCAAGATAACGTCAGCTACAGAGTTAAAGGGTCCCTGAAACGTTTTTTTGACATTGCGTCACTGATTAGGCAACACAATTGCGAAATCATTCACACCATAAATAAAGCGAAGCACAATGCGCTAAGGCAGCTATGGGCTTATTTCTGTCGCCTTCCTCCTTACCACTGCTGTTCCTCCTCAACTCGATCTGCTGCGTAGTGCGCGCTAGCGACGACAGCGCCTCCCGCGTCAGCCGCTCTGCCGAACCTCCCGTAGTGACATAACGCCCCCATATCCTCACTGAGGTCGCCCGCCTCGGCAGTGCTAGCCCTCTGTAATAGAGCGCCGGCGACTCGTGTGACGCCGCCAGATGCCGCGATGATACCGTTGGCTGAAACGAAGGAGTACGTTGTAGAAGCACGTTGTTCGCAGCTAGGTTTTGAAAATTACGCGCACGTCACTTGGGTCGGGGCCAATCAGCGACTTCCCATTCGATCGCTCGATGGCGGGGGCGTTTGAAAACGCTTTTTGGCGAGCCGCTGCGACCTTTTGCGATACGCGTGTTCAAAACCTTATTGTAAATTACACACTTTACGCACAGCGCTAAAATCTGTCCTGTAATGGTCCTAGTGACCCGCTCTACCGGATCACCATGTTTGCACAAAATCGTCAAAACCGTTTCAGGGTCCCTTTAAAGGGGTCGTGAAAAGAATTCGGAGATGCCCGGTTGGAATTTTCAGTGCTTCAGTATGCATTCGACAAGCCGATTCCGAAATATTTCGGCGAAATATTCAGTGCACATTTAATAACGCCCGTTTGAAATGCCAGCGTTCTTGCACTCCCGAAATGACTATGCGACACTACCGGCTGGCATGGTACTATTCAGTAACGTTGCAGAGCAAGATATTTTTAAGTTCAAAGGTAAAGTGAACCCGAGTTTGCTCTAAAGGAATCGATTTACTCGAAAGCTAGAAAGGAAGAAAATACTTACAAACCTTGCGGTGCCGCCATTCGGAAGCAAAGCTGCAGCACGGTTTGTTTTCCCGTGGCCTCCGAGGGAGTGCCAATCTCAGAGGTCTGGTGGCTGCTAACATGACGTCAGCTGCAGAGTTGAGGGGAACGCGTGCAGTGAAACTGAAACCGCGTTTTTTGTCGCTCTAAATCAACCCACACGGTGCAACAGAACAATGCATATTGTTGATTGGAGGGTCAGGATCCCGAATACGCACTTAGTACAAAATGTTCAGAAAACGTTTCACGACCCCTTTAAGAGCAATATGCACTGGGAAATCGAAGTAATGTTCCTACTGCTGTAAACCAGCCCATGCACAATGTGGTCAGTATTCTGGGGCCCGAAGACAAATGCTGAGTGCCCTTAAAGAACTTGCACATTTATTAAAGAGATCTCACTGGGTGCTTCAGTATTCACGATGCCATTGGAAATCAAAGGTGAAACGATTTTTCTTGTTTTAGTAAATCGCGGTTTCACAATATCAAGAGCACCACTGTTATCATGAGAAAGTGCTCTGCAATCGAGAAAATGTGAAAAAAAAAATACAGGTGGTGCTGCTGCCTTGAGGTTTTCATAACAACCCACTGTGACATAATAGATTTTGAAGGTGCCTGCTAATACCCACATACTAACTGGTATAAATTAATTACATTGGGTTCTTAGGTAGCCTACGAATTAAACTAGTGAGTTTCATGAAATTCCATTGAGCCTATATGGCCAAAATATGCAAAATTAATCTCAATTTCATGACGCTGTACTTCCGTTGAGGTGCTGAGGTTTCGGCGTCAAATGAAAAAAAAATGGAACTTTGGCCTTCATTTGTCTTCTAATACTCAACCCATGATGTTGAAATGAAATATGGTGGAATACTTAAATAATGATCTATCAGTATAAATTTGTCTACTGTTTCACTGCCGTGTCTTTTTAAAGGCCAACATGGGTGATGTTTCGACTATGTCAAGATAATGGCAGTTCTATTTTCTGAGACACTGCTGTCACACCCCTGGTAGTGGAAATGCTCAGCAAATTTGAAAACAATATTCAGTTGGCAGAAAAGTGCGAAGCTGAACCCCCATTGCACAGTGAGGTCAAATGGATCATTCCACCGTTGCGTGGTGTAACAGTGCATGTGCCCTTCCCGTGGCAGTAAAGTCGTAGAGCACTTTGGTGTTGCCTCTGAGAGTTTGTGCAGTCACTGCAAGTCTCGAAGGCTACGGTGTGGTACCTATGTGCTTCTGCCACTTATTTGCTTTGCCTATGACCATGTCAACACACAGTGCGTCCTGCATTTGTGGGAAGCCAGGTGGGTGGCTTGAGCTAATCGGTGAAAATTTATTAGCAAGCGATCTGCTCACCTCTCGAGCCTATAATCTTGCACAAATTTATTTATTTTATTTATTTATTGAAAATACCTCAAGGACCCTGTACACAGGGTTTTACATGAGGGGTTGGATAAACAAACAAGTTAGTTCATATTTACAAAGTGTGACTCGACGGAATTCTTGAAATGAGTATGATTGACGTGAAGGACGATGTCCGAGGGAAGATTGTTCCAGTCGATGGCGGTCTTGACAAAAAATGATTGCAGATGCGTGGCGGTGCGGGCACGGGGAGGGTACACCGCTTTAACATGGCTGGTGCGTTGAGAGATGCGATGAGCTGGGTTGATGGGAGAACAGTTACGCAGAACATGAAAAAACTTATGATAGAGTGAAAGCCTTGCGATTTTGCGGTGCATCTGAAGACTGGGCAGGCCTGCTTTTTTCTTTAGGTTAGTTACACTAGTAGTGTAAGAATAATTAGAATAAATAAATCTAACGGCGCGGTTTTGTATTGATTCTATTAGTTCGGTTAGAAAGCGTTCAGGGGGATCCCAGATGGAACAAGCGTACTCTAATTTGGGTCGGATTAGTGTTTTATAAGCTAGTAATTTCACCAGAGGAGATGCATGCCTTAGATTTCGCTTAAGATAGCCTAAAGTTCGGTTAGCGGCATTAGTAATATTGGTTATGTGAGTGGTCCAAGTGAGGTCGTAATACCTAGGTACTTAGCAGTAGGTTCAGAGGAGATGAGGCTGCCGTTAAGGGAATATTTGAGGAATATGCACTGGGAAATTGAAGTAGTGTTCCTACTGCTGTAAACCAGCCCATGCACAATGTGGTTAGTATTCTGGGGCCCGAAGACAAATGCTGAGTGCCCTTAAAGAACTTGCACATTTATTAAAGAGATCTCACTGGGTGCTTCAGTATTCAGGATGCCATTGGAAATCAAAGGTGACTGTACGACACTTAAAGGGAGACTAAAGAGCGAAACGATTTTTCTTGTTTTAGTAAATCGCGGTTTCACAATATCAAGAGCACCACTGTTATCATGAGAAAGTGCTCTGCAATCGAGAAAATGTGAAAAAAAAAATACAGGTGGTGCCGCTGCCTTGAGGTTTCCATAACAACCCACTGTGACATAATAGATTTTGAAGGTGCCTGCTAATACCCACATACTAACTGGTATAAATTAATTACATTGGGTTCTTAGGTAGCCTGCGAATTAAACTAGTGAGTTTCATGAAATTCCATTGAGCCTATATGGCCAAAATATGCAAAATTGATCTCAATTTCATGACGCTGTGCTTCCGTTGAGGTGCTGAGGTTTCGGCGTCAAATGAAAAAGAAATTGAACTTTGGCCTTCATTTGTCTTCTAATACTCAACCCATGATGTTGAAATGAAATATGGTGGAATACTTAAATAATGATCTATCAGTATAAATTTGTCTACTGTTTCACTGCCGTGTCTTTTTAAAGGCCAACTTGGGTGATTTTTCGACTATGTCAAGATAATGGCAGTTCTATTTTCTGAGACACTGCTATCACACCCCTGGTAGTGGAAATGCTCAGCAAATGTGAAAACAATATTCAGTTGGCAGAAAAGTGCGAAGCTGAACTCCCATTGCACAGTGAGGTCAAATGGATCATTCCACCTTTGCGTGGTGTAACAGTGCATGTGCCCTTCCCGTGGCAGTAAAGTCGTAAAGCACTTTGGCGTGGCCTCTGAGAGTTTGTGCAGTCACTGCAAGTCTCGAAGGCTACGGTGTGGTACCTATGTGCTTCTGCCACTTGTTTGCTTTGCCTATGACCATGTCAACACACAGTGCGTCCTGCATTTGTGGGAAGCCAGGTGGGTGGCTTGAGCTAATCGGTAAAAATTTATTAGCAAGCGATCTGCTCATCTCTCGAGCCTGTAATCTTGCACAAATGATGGAAGTGTGCCAGGGAATGGACCCAGTAAGATTCGTTGAGACCCATTGACCTCGAAAAATAGCTGGAGTTGGGATTTAACAGCAACGACTAAGAAAGCACGGGAGCTGCAAATTATACCTTTGAGCATTGCTTGTTTGCCAGATGCCTGGATGCCCTGTCTGGTTGCTCAGAAGAGGGATGGATTCGACACATTGTACTGCCGCGTTTCCTTGCCGATTATTACTACACACGGCTACAAAGGCGACAGTCATTCAGGGATCATCTTGTGCCCGTGGTATGTACATACACAATTTATGTAATAGCGTTCTTGCATTCTTTGAATAAAACATTTGATCATGATGAGAGATACCTTTAATAAAGCATGAAGCCCATGTTATTGACTTTTTGGCCACTGACTAAAACATGAGATGTTGCATCTGCTCACTAGTGTCTAACGTGCCTTGTTAGACAGTATTAATGGCAAAGTAATTTGAAGTTTTATTAATGAGTGGATCAATGAACAGATAGCTAAAAACGATGTGAAGCAGGGAATGTCGCTGGCGCCAGTGACATTGCCTGGTTCACATAATTTTTAGTGATCTCTTCATCAATTCAAGCCTCCATCTTCCCCTCAGCTTCTTTTAGTTTGGATTAATGAGTGGATGGCATAGAAAAGACATGTGTAAGTTATCTGTTCCTGAAAACCAAAAAGTGTATATAATATGGTCAAAATGAAACATTACAGGAACAAAATAAAGCAAAATAAATGAGGAGATGAAGTTTTAGCAGACAAGTTCTTTAATGTAACCATTGTGCCATCGATGGCTGGATCCGCAGGATGAATGAAACTCCTCAAGGGATTTCCCACATTCATTGTGAGCACATAAAGCTGTTTGGTGGATTTTAATCTTGACACAAATGCATGGGCATAAATGCAAATGCAAAAGAAGGTAGGGCTGCAAGATTTACCTTCAAGTGACAGTAAAGAAATCTTTTTTATTGGCATAAGTGTTTAAAATAACATTGCAGAAACCTATCTACATTTGTTTTGTGCAGGAAAATGCATACCTTAGAAGAAAATAACCTTTTAGGAGTCTGTGTGCCCCTAGCAGAGCCAGAACATTGTGGCCCCCAAGAAACAAGTTATGGCATTTCATGGGTCACCATTGCATCACTGCCTAGAAGCTGGCACTATGGTTCTCTGTGTAAAGCATAAAAATGGAGCTTTAAAGGGACCGTCTACCGTCGTTCATCGCTCTCCTGTATTCTGGCTCAATAGAAAGCGTACCTTTCGAAGTGTCCCAGTGTGCAGTGGTTTCTCCAGAAACTGAATAGAAATTATTAAAACACAATTTTTTTCATCCACGAAGTCGCTCCCTTCCTAGTGTAGGCATGCCAGCAACACTGCAGGGTAACGCGCATGATGCGTCGTCGTCTCCCTGGAAACCCTTTCGGGCGCGGGAGGCATCTCAACGCGAACCGGCTTCGACGACGAGGAGGAGAGGCGAGGGAAAGTCGGCGCGCGGGGGTGCGTCTCGGACATGCAGCGCCGCATGCATGACAAGCGCAGAACTACGCGCCTCCGCAGGCAGACGAATTCGAAGGCAGCGCTACCTGCGGCACCCCGAAAGCAGCGAAAACAAGAACGAATTGCTCTTGCACGCTATAACAAGGTCTCTCATAGGGTGAAGTACGCTTGTAACACATACATAATAGTTTTTCAGCAGAGTATGCATACCTGCGTGGGCTGGTTCTCGTACACTTGGAAATTGACAAACACGCTGTTGGGTGTCGCTAGCGGCGTTTTTTTCACCACTTTCAGAGCGAAATTAAAAACATAATTCCTTTTTTGTGGGGTGAAAGCGTGCTCGTTCCCGTAAATGTGACACACGATCTGCCCAATTTTACCACAATCTTAAAAAATTTTCTGAGCGGTAGACAGTCCCTTTTAATCGAGCTGAACAACACATGAACACAGATCAAGAAATACAAAAAGAGAGGACACATGCACAATGTAAACACTTCACATGCGATAGCTAGAGTTTGTAGTGAACTAAAATTTTGCGATAGCTTTCACTTCTATTCATGGCATCCTGAAATGGTTTTGCAGCAGAGAACAAATTGAGGGGAATATGCTGAACGGGCCTGTTTTTGGCACAACCATCTGAAGCCAGTAGCTCACGAAATCAAGGAAAAGATAGGGGACAATATTTCTGATTTTTAGCGAAACTAGTAATTATGTGGCAGACAGTCATATTGGCAAGTGGATGCAAAAAGGTGTGTTGCCAGTAGGGAAGAGTGGTGCAACTTTCGCATTACACATACAGCACACTACTACAGTAGAACCTTGTTATAACAAACCTGGATATAATGAACTATCGGATATAATGAAGCAATCGCAATCCCCTTGAAATTCCTATACATGAAATTGATATTGGTTATAACGAACTTATGGTTATAACAAAGTAATTACTGCTCCCCCTTCAACTTCGTTATAATGAGGTTTTACTGTATTTGTGCTGAAGTGCTACACATTCCCACATCGTTTCTTGGCTATTCCTAAGTGTGTAATTCTAGAAGTATCAGACTTATGAAAGTTGTGGCAAACGTGTTTTTTTTTTTTTTTTGCCTGATGGTGTCATCTAATACATCAACTTCACGAGCAGCAACCTGGCCAGTAAACCTGGTGAGGTGGGTGCTTATGAAGTAAACCTGCTCATGGTGGCTTGACTATGGCAGGTGTGATGCCTGCCATAGTCGGGATTCTCACTATGCAATAAATAAAAGAGATCCATTTGGGGCCTGCTTTTTTTACTGGACAAAACAATATGAGGGCAACAGAATAAAACCAAGGAAACCACAACCTGCATTCCTTCTAATATTTAATTGAAATGTGCTGATCACCTGGTAACATATAAATGAAATCAGATGAGAAGCAGTGTGTGTCAAAAAAGATTTTTTATCTTTCAAACTGTGATATTGCTGCCAACTTGCTCCCAATTTTGTTACGCTACTTACAGGTGCTACACGTCAAGTCCCTTGAAGCAGATTTGGCTGGGAGCCCGGTAACGGGAGCTGTGCTCATTCACATCAGAAAATGCACAAAACTGAAAAAGCTTACTTTCTCTTCAGTGCCTTCGGATGACTCAGTCAGCGAAATGAGTAAGTCATGAGCATGTCATTTACAAACCATGCACACCTGCAAGCCTTTCGAGATGCTTTGATAACAATTGAGAACTCGGGCCACACAATCTTTATTTTAAGACTTAGGCAAGCCATTTTTTTTAACACTACAGGGTAGGGTGAAATTCATATAAGGAAGATAAGCATTCCTGAAATCAGAGGGGATGCTTCCCTGTTAATGGACTGTTTGTCTTGGCTCAGAATGACTTTTTTAGAACTGTGCAAATAGCAAAATTTTGAGTGTAAAGCGAATTTGAATATTTATGTTCAAGTGTGAATCAAATATTTTTCAAATAATTTTCTAATATATTCTGAATAATGCCATGTCAAATTATGGAGAAATGTGCTGCTAAACATGGGCAACAAACATTTGCATGGTTAATGTACTCATACAGTGTTATTCCATTAAGACCTGAAGAACAGTCCAACAGAGAACTGTGCAACAGAAAGCTGCGCTAACTCCACTGCAGTACACAGGTGTTAGCCTTGCCGCAACTACATGAGTGTTAGCTCCGCCGCCGTGCACGTGTTTCGCTGCAGCACATGGGTGCTATGCGGCGAAGTGTACTACATGTGGGAATGGGCCACTTGGACATAGCATATCTTTTTTCCCTTAATTACAAACTTGGAATAGTTTGAATAGTGAAAGTTAAGTGCAAATCGAATAGCAAACGCTATTAGAAAATGATTCGAAATTTCAAATATTCACACACCTCTGCTCTTTTTTTTTTTTTCTAGAATTCTTTCTGCGAGTTCCGTGTGGATTTTCTTTGCGGCTGTTTGTGCTACAGATCGGCGGATGACGATTTCAGAATGAGAGGGAATATTCTCCTCAGCTTTGCTTACAGCACACAACTACAGGGAAATCCATGGGAATTTCACACAGAGAAAGCTTCTTGGTCACCGAAAAATATGGCTTAGTACGAGATTTAAACCTGCGACCAGCTTCCTTTTGGACCTCGTCCTTTACCTTGATGATAATAATAATTGATGTGTTTTACATGCCAAAAACCAGCTATGATTATGAGGTGCGCCCCATAGTTCAAGGCTCCAAAGTGGTTTTGATCATCTGGGATACTTTAACATGCATGTAAATCTAAGTACCTGGGTGTCTTTTGCATTTCACACCCATCAAAATATGGCCGCTCTGGCTGGGATTCAATGCCGCGACCTTGAGCTACTAAGCTGCTATGGTGGCTTATCCTTTCACCAACTGAGCTAAACCTGACGCTAGCACTTGACTGCGAGAGGGCATGATTGGTCAGTCAATCAACCAGTCTGTACGGCAAATCATTTCCACACAAGCTCTGAATATCAGACAGGGTTTGTGGAAGAGGAAGACTTTCATGCACCTAGTGTTAGTGCAACGGTGTCAAGAAATCTATGCAGATTTTACTTGCAAAAAGTCTGGGAGCATTTGTCTCTAGTGGGTTCACATCCTGGACCAGGACAAACTTTCCGCAGATGGAAATCTTGCTTTTTGGGAAACCCTTAGGAATTTCCTCCGTAGCTTCATGGCAAGGGTGGGTGCTTGATAAGTTTTCCCTCTTATAAACCTTCCTCTACCTAGCAGGCTTCCACGGCACTGATTTGCACCTCGAGTACATTTTCAAAAGATAGTGTGATGCCTTCGGTATTTTTCAGGTCTCCTGGAAACCATCAAGTGCTTCCATGAGTTGACATGGCTTGAACTGAGTGGGGTCAGTGCATTGACTGACAGCGTGCTTGCGGTCATTGCAAGGCAGAACAAGCTGCTCACAGTCGTCAAAGTGAAGGATTGTGTGAACGTCGGTGATGATGGCCTCGAAGCACTGGCAGAGAACTGCAACTCCTTGAAGTCTGTAGACCTCTCATCAACTCAGGTTGGTGCTTAAGGGGAACACCTCAACTGGCTCAAGCGTTTCATAATGTGACCATTCGGTACTGTCCCACTTGTGGTGGTACCAAAACCCTTAACTCACGTCTCGTATACCCTGTATGTGCCAAAACAGCATGGCAAGGTACAAATGTGTGACTAACATAACTGACAGGTCATGACATCAGTAGCTTGACTTGCTTGCCATTTATGTGACATTTAACGCTAATAAAACCACGTGTGCCACATAGCTGCGTTTCTTCGGAAAGGGATATGTGGCTATGCACTTTGAGTGTGTGGCTCAATGTGATAGTGATGTAAACGTCGGGCAGTACCTCATGTGCGCAGGTATGGGACTCGAACCCACAACTTCTGGCACTTTAACCCCAGGGTGCTCGCTTTAAGTGCCAGGGTCATGTGATGACTCATATTTCCCCTCTTAGACAATAGATAAGGACTTCTAGGAAATTCTCATCTGCATTTTAAAAAAATGCAGCTGCTCTAAGGTGCAGTAAAGAAAAGGTACAATGGATATCTTGAACAGGAATGCAGCCCTTCTGCTTACAGACAGTCCATTCATGTTCTGTATTTCTGGATATAATCACACCATTTTCCTGTGCCCCGACACCTCTCCCTCGAGCTCTGTGAGTATAATTTACTTGTCCAATGGGCATTCTGATGCATTGAATGCTGATATGGCATGTCGGTTGTAAAGAGGTACACCTAGATTGTTTCTTTCCAGTGCCAGCATGGCACTCACACTTACTACAGTAGAATCTCGTTAATTCGGCCCCTGTTAATTTGGAAATTTGGATAATTTGTCATTCCCACACCCTCCCTTCAAAAATGTTCATAGCTCTATGGCAACAAACATTCGCTAATTCGACGCAAAATTGCACGCGCACTGGTTAATTCGGACTGGAGACAAGCCAAAGACGGTGAAACTGAAACTGCATCTCGGAGGCCATAATATTTATCGCATTGCATTTTCTTTGCCACACATGTGCAAACTTACGGTCTCCGAGATGGGCTTTGGCAGCAACGGTGCGCTATTGATGCCGATTGCAGAGGCCAAGGAAAACCATCTTTTTTCGAAAATTTATGAAAGGGGACACAAGGTGGCATTTTGGAGCACACATCATCGTGTCATCGGCGAAGAACGGATAACAGAGAAACAAGGCCTCAGACGGATAGCGTGCGGACCTGCAGGCATCGGTTTTGCTTTTTTTCCCCCTCTTTGGTGCGTTGTGACATATCGGCGTATCGGATGTGTCGGTGCGCGAGGAAGTTTCAGTGTGCGATTTGTGCGGCCGAGGCATCAGAAAGCTCGGAACGCAGCCCAGAGCCCGCAGTGCCAGAAAGAGAGGACGATATGGCGTTCCTTGGCCTGCTTCCCTCCGAAGTGGAGCTTGCAGATTACGTTACAGTTGGTGACGGCGTTGTCGTCGTCGGTCACTTGAACGATGACGAGATCATCAGTGCTGCCGTCGGTGAGACGGATGAGGCGTCCGACGAAGACCCGTGCAATGAACTACGCCTGGTGCGCCGTACCGCAAAAGAAGCCATGGATGCTCTCGTCATTCTAGAGGAGTTTTGTTACGATGTCCCAGGCAATACTCTTGCGCTAGAGGGTTTGTTACATGCCTGCAAACTAGTCCTTGCTGCCCAGCTGTCCACACAAAAAAAAAAGCATCACGAACTACTGCTCAAAATAAAGGTATGCGATAAAGGAACTGAAAATGTGCATTTCGTTATGCATTGGTTAATTCGACATTCGGATAATTTGGAAATTTTTTTTCACTCCCTTGAGCTCTGAATTAACGATGTTTTACTGTATTTAATATATTGGGTTTGGCTTAGTGAATGATAGGGATCAGAGCAGTGGACTTTGGTACACTTAGGTCTTTCAACTTGTGCTGCAAGTTTTAAGGGATATGTTGTAGAGCTCTTCAAAAGTGTTTCTTTTACCCCATGCAGATAACTTCTCGTAGTGTGACAGCCTTAGCCAACAGGCCCTGCAGTCGCACCCTAGAGGTAAGTGGCAGCTCCTGATTTTTCTGCTAGGATTGGCAATAAATTACTAATTCATTCATTGATTCACCTATTTAAAGGGATCGTGAGAATATGGAGCAGCCTGATTGTAATCTTCATTTGTTCGCTGGTTTCGGGGAAAATTTCACTGTGCATTTATAATAACACCCGCTTGAAGTCCTCGCGTTTTTGTGCTCCCTGAGACAACCGGGCGACACCATGTGCCAGCATAAGTACTATTCTGTGACATTTCGATGACATCAACTCAAGACAGGTAAAAATGTTAACATATTGTTAGCTTTTGTTTGCTTTAAAGTGATGGATTTTTCTGAAAGCTAGAAAGTAAGAGAATAGTTGGATCCCATGTGGTGCCGTCGTTTGTAAGCAAGGTCGTTTGTAAGCATGGTTTGTTTTCCGTGTTCTTCAGGGGTGCATGAATCTCGGAGGCAATGGTGGTGACCAAAAATGACTCCAGCTGCAGTGTTGAGGGAAATTAGTGCTGAGAAATTGAAGCCGTGTTTGTTATCGCTCTAAATCAACCCACATGATGCAGTGAAACAATGTACATTATATATTGGAGGGCCAGAATTCTGAATGTGCACATCATATAAAATTCTAAGGAAACATTTCACAACATTTTTTTTTACTTTGTAGGCCTGGAGACATACATTAAGGGAGTGGGCAAGAATGTATGTGAGAGTGGAAAAATAAAAACGGTTAAACCCGGATGTAACTAAATTGACATGCTCGGAAATTTTGTTATAAAGCGGTTTTCGTTAGATCCAATTTCGGCACGAAAACTTATGAGACATGCAAATGAAACAGAGGGCCACTTGAGGTATACGTAGCCCAAAACACATTTATTTCATGGTAGAAACGTGGAAGGTACAGCTAAAATCAGCCTTCCGAAGATTCATCGGCATCACCGTGTTTCGGACACTTACCACCAGCACCTCATTCGACATACCTTCGGTAGGGATGGCACAGTCGCCTTAGCGAAGGCATTTTAAAATACCTTCTGTAGGGTATTTTAAATATTTTGCACAATATTTTTCAAAAATCCCGCAAAACTGCGCACACACTCCAGGGCTGGCAGCGTGCAACTCGCTGGGAACAGGATACGAGGTTGGGGGGTAGCAGGAAACGACACACCTGCGGCGGCAAGAACGGCGTAGCTTACTTGAGTGGCGCAGAGGAGCTTAGAAGGAAGTTGGGCCCACGCAGAAACGATTTCAGCTCATTACATCCATTGAAATGTCAATTTGTTGAATTGACTTTGTTGAATCGGTAATATTGGTTTATGTCCTGTAATGGGAATCTTAAAAAGATAATTTATTTGTTATATAATTTAAATGTAATTTTAAAAAGCAATTTCATCTTGTTATGTCCTGTAATGTTATAACAAGGTTTGAGTGTAGTTGTATACCGTAAGTCATTTAGCACGTGTTGAAGTACATGTCTGTCGTTGACCCTCAAACCGTCAAGAGAATGCAGAGAAAAAAAATGCTGCTTCATAATAGATGGCATCACAGTAACATGAATGAAGTGTTTGAACCCTGTGTGAATGAGGCCTGAGCTTCAAGTCCAGTTGATCATCAGTGCCTGTCATTCTTACAGGAGTTCCTTGCCAACCGATGCTTCAAGCTTGGAGCCGAGGTGGTTACGACGCTCACAAAGGAATTCCCAGCTCTGCGGATATTGACTTTGAGAGACTGCCACGAGATTCTGTTTGGTGAGGTTCCTGTAGTTTTAGCTGTAGCTGAGGCAACAGAGGGGACTGAGTATAGCAGCAGTGAGACGGAGGTTGTTGACTATTTATTAGGGCGAAAGCCGTAACTTTAACTGGCTCGCGAGAAGTGTTGTGTGGCGTCGATGTGGTACCGAAAGTTGAAAATTCTCCTGTTCACTTGGTGCGTACCAAATTTGGCATACGACTAACGTGAGCGATCGATAACTTCACATGCTTCCCATTTATGTCGTCTTTAATGATAATGAAAGTACAGTAGAACCTCGTTATAACAAACCCGGATATAACGAACTATCGGATATAACGAAACAGTCGCGATTCCCCTTGAAATTCCTATAGATGAAATTGATATTGGATATAACGAATTAATGGTTATAACAAAGTAATTACCACTCCCCTTCAACTTCATTATAATGAGGTCTTACTGTATACGTAGTTCATACTCGCAATCCTCAGCTGGGGATATGTATGTGGGTATGAGCGACAGGTAATGGAATGTTGACCTTTTACTGCTGAGGCCAAGTCGAAGATATAGAGAAGTAGGACTTGAACAGGAGAAGCGAGCAAGTTATAGACTAGTTGCAAAACCTGGAAGGCAGCTTTTGTGCATGACAAAAATTCATGCACAATGGTGGCAACACCCGTAGGACTACATTTGTTAGGTACAGTGTATGGGTTGTGCTGGCAAGCATGTTTTCACTATCAAAGACACCTGCATGTAGCCCCTCCATTGCTTGCCTCATGCTCTTTAGGCTCCATTATATTCTGTCATGAACTACTTGCAGCACAGGCTTTCACAGAAGCTGAACCACTCACTCTTGCTCAACACGCGAGAGAAACGCTGCGCTGCACGTAAAAACGTCGCGGAATTTCTGCCCATTTCAGCAGCACAGGTAAGCTACCTGGCAGGTCTTGCAACTCGTCTATAACAGCCATATATGCTAGGTTTCAAAATATGCCGTGTCTAGCCCATATATAACCCGAAGGGGACGTTAAAATTAATGCAATCGGGGATATATGATATCCGTATTGTACTAACATGAAGTGGGGTTTCATGGTAGTGGTCATTTCCTCTGAGAAAGTGGTTTCACATTGTAGTACCTACATGCTGCAGTAAAACCACCTCTTCAGGCAGTTAAGTTAGGAAAAATACGCGTGATTAGTGAATTAAGTACTGGGCTAAATTACACTGGTGGTTTGCGGTACCCCAATATGTATAGTTTGATTGTTGACCATTATTCTTAACGTTTCCGTTGTATGTAAAGCATTATTTGTGT
This sequence comes from Hyalomma asiaticum, assembly GCA_013339685.2. Lineage (NCBI taxonomy): Eukaryota > Metazoa > Arthropoda > Arachnida > Ixodida > Ixodidae > Hyalomma > Hyalomma asiaticum. Next base: position 44,667,921 of record CM023488.1, read on the forward strand.
TTAAAAATTTTAATTGCTGTTCTTGTACTAAAGGTTAACAATGATGTTATTTATTAGGAGTAACTGTAGCAAGTCAGCCATGTAGCTGTAGTAAGGTTACATCCACACTCACAATTATGTTTTTTTCCTCCCACAATGCAGCGCCTGAGGCAGTTCCAGTGGAAATGAAGAGATGTGGACAGTTGACATGGTTCATCTACTGCTGACTGTCACTGAGAAATGGGCAGGCATTGTACGTTACAGGAAACAAAGTAACCAATCAGGGTTACTTTCTTGAAACAGTATTGGGCAGTAGCTAGTTGCGAGCAACAAGTTATTATTATTATTATTTATTATTTGACAATACTGCTAACTCCTATTGGAGTCGTTGCAGAGTGGGGTTACAATGATGAGTAAAACGTAGAACTTTTTCAGGGAAAACAGTAGGATAAAATGAAGACAATATAAAGTAAAAAACAAACAACCCGCTAAGCAAAACAGTAGTACAAAGTACATAATGACAAGATGAAGCAAAGACAAGAGAACTCGCTCAAGCAAAAATATAAGGCAAAAGGCATAAAATACAAAGGAAGGAACTTTACACAATCAACTGGCAAGCAATGAGTCAAACATTTCTATGCTGTCAGTTTCAACGGTGGGTGCATCTAGGGCATTCCACTCAACGATCGTTCGCGGAAAGAAAGAATACTTAAAAACATTATTAGCCGACTGATATGGGGCAATTGAAAGACTATGTCGCCTTCTAGTATCATAACCTGTGGAAAAATGCACATAATTGGATATACTACCGTTGAGGTGTCCTTTAACTATTTTAAACATAAAGCGTAATCGTGCGATTTTATTCCTCTCGGAGGTGTGCTTTAGACTAGCTTTCGCTACCAAACCCGAGACAGAGACCCTATCATAGCGATTAAAAATAAATCTTACGGCTTTGTTTTGTACCCTTTCTAACTTATCGATATTAATACGAGTAAAGGGGTCCCAAACAATATTAGCGTACTCAAGAATTGGTAAGACGAGTGTTTTGAATGCTGTAAGCTTTGTGTCATACGAAGAATGGCGAAGGGAGCGTTTCAAGTAATGCAGTTTAGCCATTGCTTTGTTAGTGATCTCTGTTATGTGATCATTCCAGCGCAGGTCGCTGCGAATGTGAAGACCAAGGTACTTATAGCGCTCGACGCGAGATAGGATGTTACCATCAATTGCATAGTCAAATGTATTTATATGTGTTCTATTTGTTACAGACATGACAACACTTTTCTTGCGGTCGGCATTTAGTTGGTTACGACCTAATACAGCTGTGAACCCCTTCATAAGAGATGTGCCTGAGGGAGCACTTTTTCTCCCTAACATGAGTGGGTCTCTTACAAGCAGGGTGCCTTGTTTTCATTTTCTGAGCAACCCTTTTTTCAATTTGGGTACACAACTGACCACAAAAGAAGGCTAAAGGATGTCACAAAGTGCTTATTATATACCATTTGCCTTCATGTTGAGAAATTTGTTTGGTGGGCTGTGCGACTGGAAGCAGAATTCATGTTCTTTTTTTCCCGTGCAACCTTGTCACATTACTTGCTTATCGCTTCCCTTGCTTCCTCAACGAAGTAACTGCAGTTAGCTGACAGCAATGCTGCATTTAAAGTCAAGATATCTGCTACAAGGAAGACTACAGCACAAAATTTAACTAAGCAATTGTCCTCACTAGCATGTCTGTTACAAAAGAGGTCCAACTAATGAGAGAGGTAGGGCAGTGCCAAGCATGTGACTAAACATCGTCTCTTATGCCCAATTGCTTCTTATATCAGTGCCTCCTACAGAGGGGCTCAGCTGTAATAAAAAGTTGGAGGATGTTTTAAGTTTCGGCTTTAAGAGTAATACTATAGCTCCATCAGGCCCCATTTGCATCGCCTTCACATAAAACATTCATTTAAATTGTAGTCTCTATAAGATGCTGGAATTATTTCAGTTTCTTCAAACCAGAACTACGCTCACTCGTACATTCAAATGTGTCTGCACCATTGTCGAGGGCTTGCATGGTCAGGTGATCCGAAAAACGGTGGTAGAATTTGAAAGGATGATACAGTAAAACCTCGTTATAACTAAGTTGAAGGGGGAGCTGTAATTACTTTGTTGTAACCATTAGTTCGTTATAGCAATATCCATGTCATCTATGGGAGTTTCAAGGGGAATTGCGATTGCTTTGTTATATCCAATAGTTCGTTATATCCGGGTTCGTTATAACGAGATTCTACTGTATCTGCTGCAAATGCCTACACTGACCCTAGTGCTAGATTTTCAGACACGAGCAAGTCCTTACACTGTCGGGTTAGTATGCTCCACCCACATAAACGTGGCATAAACATGGCATGCCTGCCATTCACCTTTGCGAGAGAGCCGTGCCAGCTGGTTTCCGTTTTAGATGCAAGTAATTTTTCTATGCAAACGTAGGTGCTACGCATATTGGGGATTAAAGGTTCTTTGTTCCTTTCCAAGGTATCATGTCTGGCTGAGCAGTAGCACTAGAAAGCTTCATGAAGTTTTCCTGGATGTTCGATTTTTTCGCTCACAACTAGCAACATGAATCTATGCTTGTATTGCTGCTGTCAACAGTCTGAAATGGGCAAAACATTCTTGACTTTATGAAAATAAACAAACACCATTTCATGTGCCACCTGTGCAAATTTCCCCTGGGTAAGACCGCAAAGGCTCTGTATGGAGCTATACCTATTGACGGGGTTGTAACCGACTATAATTGCTTTTCTTGGAGGAAACTTCTACCTGCAACTCGGTACTCTTTCATTCAATTGCACTAGAATCTCGTTAAAACTGAACCTGAAGAGTTTAGAAAAATACGTTGCATTTAAATAGGAGTTTCTTTTGCTTTAAAGTTGTCATGGGTTGCAGCGGTCAAATACAACACCAATAAAATCAAATTAGAGGCTGTTATTTCAGCTGTTCTGCAGTTCTGTTTACGCACTTTTCATTTACCAGTATTCATCTGCAACCTGTAATGCAACACTGTTGCTTTCCACGTGGTATCATCGATGTTACTCCATTAGTTGCCGAATTCCGTGTGGTTATGTGTAACTTATATGTTAGTATTCACAGAAAAAAGCTGGAAGAGAAGTGGAGGCAGTTAATGCCTGTGCTTAATTTATCACAGCAACATGATATTTCCCTTTGCTACAAACCCTGTCACAGCACACCACAGTGAACAAGAGACGTCTATGTGTCCACTGCTATCAAGTCATTCATGGCTGTGAGAAGTTATTGTTCAAAAAGCTATGTATGGTACGTTCCGTATGAACATCTTGAAGGAAAAAAAGTTGAACAGAAAACTTACTTGCATTGAAGCTCCTGGGTGATATGCACTGCTGATGTGAAGGAAGACTGAGGCAGTTGAACCGAAAAGTGAGTAGAGATGAATGGTCAAATGGTCGAATTATGCGACGTATTTGTGATTGATTTTTTCAAATCGTGTGCCGTGTGCCTGAGAGCTGCCATTGCAGCGTTGTCAATGATTCTTCAGTGATTCTTCAGTGACAGTTGTCAATGATTCTACAGTGGCTGCCAATGATTTCTTCTATACTCAAGGTCGGATGTGCTTTTTCCATAGGCCGAGAAGAGAGCAGGTGACTTGGTTTGGTGAACATAGCGTTCAGTGTTCTACTCCAAGCAATGTGCGGGGTTCTGTGGCAGCTGGGGCAATAAGGGGCTTAATAGTTGTGCTTAGACTAATTAAATTTGTACATTGTACCCATGTTCGCTGTGCCTTGTCTGCATGCTTCCAGCCGCCATGATGAGAACTCCATTGGCACTGTTTCACAATGTAAATGTGGTCACCAGCTCTCAGGACAATCAAGATTGGTTTTGAAATATTATTGAAAAGATTTCTTTTATTGTACTGCCCTGTTCCTTGAACATTTCTTGCAACCGTTTCCATGCAACATTGCAAAAATGCTCTGATTTGGTGCAGCAGTGTACATAGGAGTGACTGCATTGGTATGTTGATAATCCATAAGCGTATGTAGGAAGTACATCACACGCGACTGACATCGTGAAGTCAAATGCCATTTTTACACAAAAGCTGATGATATCATGTTTAGATGCTTAATGTTGGTCCATCTAGAACATCAAATTTTTCTGTTAGCATGATAGCACACATGCTTTCAAGTGCCTGTGTGTGTTGTGGTCCTTTTTTGTCTATATGGTTTTTTTAGTACAGGCTTCTTAAATACACTTCCAACAAAGCGCATTGCTCATTTTACAGGCATTGTTATGCCAGTGATGAGGTTTGTTGGCATTTCTCAGAAACTACATTAATGAACACAGAGACATACAGGGTCGGTGCAGTGGCGATTAGTCACTGGCAATTGCACAGGATTCAGGTGTTGTCTTTGGGTATAGACGCGCGGGTACATGTGCTGCACTTTCCTGATGTGCCTTTTAATTGCCAGATTCAGCATATTTTTGTCGTCATGACAGTCATCATGACAGGCAACTCCTCACGATAGAGAAGGAAGCGCCGTTTATGTGAAACTCTTCCGAGGACATTATTCCGGGCCCTGCTACCCAAGATCTCCAGCGGTCACAAGATTGCGAGAAATCCTCCTTTGCACCATGTGTGGAAACATTACCACACAGGCAGGCAGGCAGGCAGTATGCCAAGCCATGTCCTACGTCCTTCGAGCATCAACACTGCCTTTGTCAGTGTCGCATTGATGACTGAAGTGCAGCGCTGCAAAATGGTCTTGCAGTCGGCACTTATTGCTGTTATTGGCCATCATTTCGTATGGAACATGCATCTGATGGTGTTATTGCCATGACGCTCTCATGGACACTGGGGGCTTCTGTGCAGCTCGTTTCTTCAGGTTTCATATTCATTGTTTATAGACACTGTACGAGTTCCATATTTGTGAAAATAAAATTTTCACACACGAGTTTCATTCTTTATTGTCACAGTAGTGCTTGTAGTACACTGCTTGGATTGCAGGGTCATAAACCACTGACGTACGTTGTACACACTGATAAATGTGGGAGGGCTTCACCTATATCATTTCTTTCCACTGCCTTCATAAGCTTTATTGTATAGCATGGCCTGTAGTGGGCACAATGTGCCCTGTAGTGGGCACATTGTGCCCACTACAGCTTGCCCTGTAGCGTGCCCACTCAACTTGCCCTGTAGTGGGCACAATGTGCCATCATCTATGCACATTTCAACAGTGCACTTACTGCTTCACTTGCATTTTGCAAACTTGGGTGGCCGCACACAGGCGCATTCATTTGTCCTTATTCAGTTATCTGTTCTATGAAGTACGATAAGCTCACAGCTTGCTTAACATAACTGCAAACTATGTTAAAGCCACAAGCACAGTTCCACTGCCTATTCGAGTTCATAACAAAGTGTGGACAGCATCTGTATTCCGTTATTGAGTGTGCATGTATGCTCTAGCGCTCTGGCAGAGCAGCTGTGCACGAGTGAGAGTTGTAGCATGTCTAGCAACCTGTTATAAGCAAGCACATTTGTGTGATACCTTGTTATAACAAATTCCAACTGACTTAAAGATAGCTTCATTATATCAGTGAATTCATTTAAAATGTGCCTTACTGACGCTTTTTTAAAGTGACTGATCATTTATTGGCCACAATTAGCTACAATTATTGGCCACAGTGTTTGTCGACATCATTGGCGAAGTGAAAGAAGCGCACAGGTACCATACCATGGCTTTCGAGATCTGCGCACACCGGCAACCTTCGCAACATCGCCTCCAGGGGATGGGTGCATGTGCTGTCTCACCATCTGAAAGACAGGCTGACTGATCTTTTTTCACTGCTGGGCTGAATTTCAGATTCAAGTTTTTTTTTTTTGCTCATTAAGAATTATTTTCACATTTGCTGAACATTCCTATTACCAGGAGTGTGATAGTACTGCCTCAGGAACACAGAATTGCCGTTACCTTGACATGCTGAAAAAAATCGCCTTATATAGACTGGGTTCAGTGTACTGAGAGTGTTCTCTTCGAGGAAGAAAATGCAAAAAATGCCCCTGTGAAAGCTTATACTGGCGCTGTGCGAATAGCAAAATTTTGAGTGCAAAGCGAATTTGAATATTTATGTTCAAATGCAAATAAATATTTTTCAGTAATTTTCTAATATGTTTGAACAATGCCATATCTGATTAGGAAGACATGGGTAAAAAATTTATTGCATGACGTCTATGCTCATCTATGCTCACAGTGCCATTCGAAAGTCCTTAATAACAGTCCCAACACTGAATTGTGAAACTGCTAAAAGTCTGAGGTAACTTCGCCGCACTACGCAAGTGTTAACTTTGCCACAGCACACAGGTGTTAGCTTCGCCGGCTCTCGTTTTTACCACTAGCCAAGGGGGAATGCACGTGGTTATCACAATAAAATACACGTGCACTTGTCTAGTTGTACTCTGCACCAATCACTTTGCGCTATTGGTCACTTGCATTGAAGGCTTCATTAAACAGCAAACATTAGCAAGTTTACCAGCACACTATGGCTGTAGCGGAGATCAGCAGATGCGTCAGCGACTCCAGCAATATTCCCTTACAATATTGGGACTCCAGCAGTATTCCCTTGCCTGGAATTCTATCATTTCCTTAAATACGTTGTTTTAACACCTTTTATTTACTCTGATTTAGTTAAATATTCAGTATGAAAAATGAAGACCAATATTAGTTCAACATCATACTCGCATCAACAGGTTCCATCAGGTTGGATGGCGTATATTGCATATTTTGGACGCATTTGAAGCGTAGTATTTGCTGCGTTATACTACGTCCTTGAATTCTTATGCATAATAAAGTTATGTCTACTAGCTTTGCTACTCGCATTGGTTCAGTTCTTGCAACGTCACGGAAATATCACTTCTGATGTTAGGAAGAGGCAGGACACCAGAGCTTCTATGACATAGTTCATCTCCTCAAAAAAGAAAAAAAAAAGTTGCCAGCCCTCCGTTCCTTCTTGTTTCTTTTTCTCCGTTATGGTAAAAATGAAAAAGGTCATTTTTCTTATGTTACTGGAAACAAGCATGCTTGTACCTCATAAATATTTCTAGCTTGACTCAAACTCTTAGACAGGTGACGGATAAGGAAAAACCAAGGAACAGGCGCGCAGTTTCACTTATCTTGTTTAAGTACAGAAATTTAATAACTTTTATTTTACACAGATCTGGCAGTGTTCCTTTCTGTCGTGACGGAAAGTAATAATTTGAGATTAATATGTCTAAAAACATCGAAATCGCTGTTGCCGGTATCCCTACACAAGCACGAGTGACCCCGAAGATAGAAAAATTCTCTTTGGACAATTTCTCCCGAGTTTCCAGCAAAACCACTGCAAGCTTGTACAATTTGAATGGCACGCTTGCTTTCGCGATAAAAAAAAAGTTCAATGAAGAACGGTAGGCAGTCCCTTTGAGTCGGGCCAGCAAATGGCTTTACTATCGAGTGTAGGAAATGTGCTACACCAAACTCTACAAGTGATAGAAGTATCGAAGCAAGATACATAATGGCGGCCGTATGGAAGCGAAGGGAGCGCTTGGTCGAAGCATCGTTCGCCGTATGTGGCCAATCAGGGTCCGTCTCCTGGAGCCGGGTGCTGGTGTTGGCCCTTGATACGCGACTCCTTTGCCTTCCTTACCTCGTCGGCGCTGCGAATCCGTACATACCGTATTGCACACATACGAGGGGTACGCGAAATAAAAAATTTTGAATATGAATCGAAATCGAACATGTTTGTACGATTAAAAAGTTGCAAACTGGAAGAAGCAACTTTTGTTACTCTTGAAAGAAATTATTGAAACTCTTTCACTAGGTTCTAGCAGGTTGAATGTTCTTTTGATGACACTGAGAATAGCAGCCGTGTGCGTTGACTTCACAGTGATCCTCTGGCCGTAATGAGTATACAGTGAAACAATTGTAACGTTTTTCGAAAAAAAAAATACTTGAAGTGCAGAGATATATGCGCGGGGATAAAAAGGAATCATCCACCGTCATCTAATCTCGTCACCCTAATCTTATATCCGCATTGGGACAAAGGCCTTCCTCAGTGATCCCCATCCTCCACTGTTCATCGCGAGTTCATTCCTGCAAATATTTTGAAGGAACACTAAAGGAAAATATTCAGTTTGGCTAGATAGTTTTTTTTTTTTTTTGCCTGGGTTGAAGTCTATCGCCACTTTGTGCGTGCTAATAAACGAGCTTTTTGAGTTGAAAACAGGCACCAAGAGTCCGTGGCGTCGCCGCTTAATTTTAATCGGCCGCGCTTAAAGGAGGACATCACGACCTCGGCTAGCTGCCGACACTAGAGCTGCTGTATACATTCCCCTTGGGGAGCATATATACAGTAAATCTAGCCAGTAACTTCCCGTAGGGAGCATATACAGTAACCCTAGCCGACAGTACAGTGCATCGAACCTGGAGCGCTAATCGAGTATTCAAAATAGATCAGCTGACGCCATTGCAAAAAGTGCCCACAGAGGGCGCCACTCCAGTTTCTCAATTTGGTCGTCTTCTCGTTACAACAGCCCTGTAGATATCCGTAAGATCCAGCAAACACACAAAAAGTGCTAGAAAAACGACTAGAACGAAAGAACGAGCAAAGATGCACGAACTGGGTGCATGTTCGCCTCTTTTGTCTGAGACGTTCGCACCGTACATCGACATCCTACGTCAAGATAATATGAATCAGCGAATCTCCCAGCAAAACATTAGTCAAATGTAGCGGCTCTTGAGGTTAACGACGTTCCGTGCAAGTCATCATAATAACACTTGTTCACGCTAGACAAAACCAAAGGCGGGCTCAAGAAAAGCCTGTCATCGTAGATCACTCTGGACGCTTTGGGGCTTGACAGTAGTTTTCTCTAGTGTTTAAAAATGTCTAGTATAGTTTCAGTTTAGGCAGACATGTGCAAGGTGTAAAATATGTCAGTAGTTCTGTGCTGGCTGTACATTTAAAAGCGCTGCCTTCGACAGGCAGCCGAGAACTTACATAGAGTCGATGACGAACTCTTTCTTCCTGTCGATGTACCATCTTTTCATGTCAAGTGCGGAATCGTTGCTATCATAACCACTGGAAAAATAAGGATACTTTATATCTGTAAGTGCAATACGGTAGTTAATCGAAACAAATATAAAGTGATCATTCTATAGTTGTGCAATAGTTAATGTGGCTTTGTCCATGCAAGAGCGTGGTTTGCTCACATAAAATCATGATATATATTACGCAGGTTGTTTCCATTATACTTCGCGCACCATGACAGCTGCGTTACATTTGAGATAATAAAAATATGACATCTTATAGTAAATATACGCCAAATAGTAGTTTTAGTTAAATATAATTGCCATTGTTTTTCTAGGGCAAGAACAACGCGGTTTTAACACTATATATAGTACGGCAGCCACTTCTCGTTACAACACGACCTTGTGCGTGTAAGGTATAACTGATAAATGTTCTTACATTCCAGATCCTTCCAGTTCTTTTCTGTAAGAAATAAGAAGCGGTATTTAGTACCAATATGTCCTAGACTTTGTAACGTTGAATGAAAACAGGCATACAGTCTTCCGTAAGATTCGGGTGCTTCACGACAGGGAAGACATGTTTAAAAATATGCATTGCCTTTCCGCGGCTCTTGAATACCGTATGCAGCGGTAAACTAATTAGTACAGTCAAAATCTTTGCCAGCTTGGGCGTGAGCTGGCTGATTTTCAAGGTTGACCAGGTTTTCCCCAGCACGATATCATCCCGACTGTAGTCTGCACCTTGTTGATACATATAGGGGATCGACCAAGGTATGTCGACCTCAATGTATGCACAGTATTAACTCAACGCGAACGCTAAATCATCGTAGAAGACCGCAAACTTTAATTTCACATCATTGCTCCGCCACGGTGGTCTAGTGGCTGTGGTACTTGCTGATCCGGGGGTCGCGGGATCGAATCCCGGCCGTGGCGGCTGCATTTGCGAAATATTGAGGCCCGTGTACTGTGCGATGACAGTGAACGTTAAAGAACCCCAGGTGGTCGAAATTTACGGAGCCCTCCACTACGGCGTCTCTCATAATCAGACCTGGTTGGGGACGGTAAACCCCACACAACAACAACAATTTCACATCAATAAAATTTGAGTTCGGCGTCATATTAGTGGGTCACATGCCGTAGCGCACGCTGTTCCGAGGCCTTGTCTCGAAGCGGCTTCTTAGATTTGCATCATAAGAGAGATAACTTGTTTCATCAAGTTTTAAGGCGTATCTGTTTTGTAGATGATAATATATGAAAAAAATAAACCCAACGGGAAAGTTATTGTTTTTTAATTTTCGCGGCGAAATCTTACGGTAGTGCGACACCATGAATTTCATTGTATATTTCTATATTTGTATCTTGGCTGCTGTGGTTCAGCACATCTCCGACAATTTCGCTTAGGTCAAGTTCAATCTTCAGAACTATTCGAACGCAACTCTGTGAGCTAAATTTTCAGGCCCGTCATAATGGAAGCTTTCTTGTAGGAGCTGACCAGAGGGCAGTGGATATCAAGAAAAAATTCTGGGGCTTCCCTTATGGAAGTGTCGTATATGGGCCTTATATGTTTTATATACGGCCAGATGTGGACATATAGCCTTCATATCAGGCTATATACTTCCATATAAGGGTCAATATAAGGCCATATATAGCCAGATATGGGCATATATAGAGTTTTACATGGCGAAATCACGATTAATTTTTGGGCATGCCGTAGTAGACTCCGGATAAATTTTGACCACCTGGGTTTTCTTGACACGCACTTGAGCCTAAGTATAAGGATCTTCTTTCTCTGTCATATTTTTTTAAAATTTCGACCAAATCGAAATCCAAGTCGAAATGCCGCGCTCGGAAATCGATCGGGCGTTCTTGAGCCTGCTTGCGTCGACGGTTATTCGCAGCTGATCTTACATACCACCTAATTTTTGACATCTAATTTTTGCTTTTTTTTTCAGCGAATAAAATCGCACGAACAGCACTGACGATGAGAATAAAACACAGGACAAGCGCTCAGCACATCTTGGCGAGTGCTTGTGCTTAGCACATGACAGCTTGTCCTGCGTGTTTTTTTCTCACCGCGAGTGTTGTTCGTGCCTTTTTATTCCCTGATGAACAGTTACGCACCATCTCGCCCAACATCACGTTTTCTTAAACTAATTTTTGCACAGTGAAAAGTGGCAAACGCAGTAATATTTTCCTTTCTTCGTTGCGGGCGCCTAATACGCTGCTGCGAGGCAGTGAATTGGCCTGCGAATGGTAATCATGCTTGTGAATATACCGCAGTTAGCATGCATTTATTGGTAGATTCTTACGAATAGTCTGAAATTACCAGCGTTAACGGCCTCTGGTAATGAAGCTTCCATAATACCAGCTTATAATTGCGTAAGCGAAATACTCAAAGAATATAATAACGTTTCTTACGGCATGTGGTATGGGTTCTCTTCAAATTTCCTGAAACAATGAAAGTATAAAGGCGCTTCTGTTACAAAACTCACGGAACGCTGCGCTAGATTGAAACTCATAATGCGGTACAGATATTAGCCAGCGCTCGTCAGTCGTACAAGATTTGCGAAAAACCTTCACCATGCATCGGCATGCCACATTTCAGAATCCAAGCACAAATTGTTGGCGGAAACTATAGAAAGATCTGCCTATTCTCACGTCACTTTTAAATCACTAAACGAACAAGACAACGTCAATGACATTATCGTGTGGCATGGCCTCAAAGTAATTATTGCTAAAAAATTACGCTGATCTCCTGACAGACGAAACGGTGTTCTGCGGCTGGTATGACTGAAATACTCTGGTGGCACCATGGTGCGTTCGTTACCAGCAATACCAATGCGTCTGGTTAGACAGGAACAAATTTCCTCATCAACGGGAGATAAAATATGAAGGAAAGGAGTGACTTACAGGAACTTTCCCTCCCTGAAAAAAATAAATAACAACAAAAGAACGACACGGTTAATTCTGAAAACCGTGCATCGACATAAACGAACGTTTTGTTAATAACCTTGCTTTACGGCAATGTTCATGTTTGAAAGCGTGGCATGGCAACATGTCTGTGCCACATAAAGTACGTATAATCATATTCTCCATACATGATGTCATATGCCTTGAGCGCCTAATCCTTATTCTTAAGAGTTACGAGTTCGAATAGTTAACAATTAAGAATTAGAATAAGCCGATCATTGGGCATACTTACGGGTCCTTCACGGGTCGCCTTAAGACAAGTAAAATTACGAAAGCCGTGTTAGATGGAGACGTATTCCAACAAATGATGTCATGCTGGAAACTACATAACTTAGCAAGTTCTAACGAAATAGTCCAAAAATATGAAGATGAAACGATGTAGGAAGCGAGGATGGACAACTGGGCACCGCATTTAGAAAGTACGCCAACGTGAAGTAGAAGGAACGAAAGGCAAAATATACATTCTCCAGTTGATTCCAGGATAGTAAGGGTGCCGTTTCTTTGTAGTTGCGTAGGGAATATAATTTCTTGTTTTTTGGGGGTCTTACGTACCGAAACCACAATCAGATCATGATAGATGGCGTGGTGGAGCGCTCCTGAAATTTCGACCACACGGTATTCTGTAGCGTGCACTGACATCGCACAGTACACGGGCCTCAGCATCTCGCCTCCATCGAATGTATAGCTGCCATGGCCAGGGAGTGCGCATAACGGGGCAATGGGCCCCATACTTGCTGACTCACGCTTCGATAAAGATAGATAGATACGGCCCGTAGATGGGAGTCATATGACTCGTTGATAGGAGAGACAGGTCCTCCTATCATTTCAACTATATTGTCTGATATAGGTCCCGATGTGATCACGTATCTTTTTAATAGGTCTTCTCATCGGGATGCCAACAGGAGGTCCTCCCGTATTCTGATAGGGGGTCCTCCTGATGGAAGGATTGAGGAGGTCCTGCTATCTGAAAAGCCTATCTCCAATAGAACGACTTTCTTTAGGCGGTATCCTATGAAGGATAAATCCTCCTGTTGGAGGACCTATATCATATTTAAGACCTATGACCTATGATCGGTCCTCCTATCATATTTAAGACCTATGACATGTGCTCTACGCGTAAGGCATCAACGATTACAGAAGGACGTTTCAGAAATGCTTGGTTGCTATTCGAGCGATTCCAATCTTTAATGGTATAAAGAAAAGGCACGAATATAGTGTCTCCATGGATGGTAAGCGACGGTTCATTGCTCGGTGTACAACTGCATCTGATTGATTTGTGGGGTTTAACGTCCCAAAACCAGTTCTGATTATGAGAGACGCCTTAGTGGAGGGCTTCGGAAATTTCGACCACCTGGGGTTCTTTAACGTGCACTGACATCGCACAGGTACAACTGCATCTAGTGCTCAGCGAATGAAACGTGATACACGAAGAGTGTCGGCGCCACCTCCTTGCGCTGGGGACACCGAGCTGATTCGTTGCGGTACTCAATGAAAGCGAAATACTTTCTGAAGCATTGTGATTCAGTTTAGTCCCTCAGTGATCGCTCAGCGGACTGCAGCAGCACAAAATGCGCCGGCCATCACGTGGTCCGAGCATCGCTTTTCAATCGCTGAGCACTATAGTACCTAATAAATATTGCCTCAAATGTGAGTGCAGGGCGCTTACATATCTGAAGTCAAAAGCCTTGGTAAAAATCTGGTTACCTTGCGTAACCTTGGTTAGTGCCGAATGTAACTTTGTGTAAACATTTAGAAATTGCTATCACTGCGGTATTTGTAGCTTAACAGTTTACAAAGCACTCGAAAGTGGATACTTGGAGACGGGGTTACCACACGTCGCTTACTTTCGCTATCTCAACAAAAATATTAGTTTATAGATGGACAAGCTGGATAACATATAAGAATCAAAGCAGGGGATTACACTAACCTCCATCTATATTGGCCAGTCGGTGCTTTGAAGCCGCTGCAGAAAAAAAAGGAGACATAGAAACATAACTTGTGAAGGGTGCGTGCAAAAAAGGAAGACCAACAATAGGGAGTTTCAGAAAAGGGTACCCAAGAGTTTACGTATTGTATCGTTTGGGATCGCTGACACTGCGTATGCGTCGTACCCAAAGCGGAGTTTGGGTTATCGTTCCGGCCCATATTTTTCGGAAATAGCGTATCGTACCCAAAGCCGCTTTGCGTTGATGGTCTCGTTGAAATCCCGCAAGCTTCGAGAAACCATGAGAGCTTCCTTTGGGTTAGCGCTAGCGGAGTGCAAACCCTATTCTAAAGCTATTTTTGCGCCCTAACGATAACCAAACGAACCAAAAGAACGTTAACGTACCCTATTCTAAAACTCCCTAGTGAGAAAATAGCTTGCGTAAAAATTACGCGGTGGATGGTAGTTTCAAAAATTAAAACAAATATAAGAACTTCCGTTTCTTATGAAACCAGAAACAGATAAATTTTCCAACGAAAGCATTGCTATATAAGAGCTTTGCGCTGAGTCATTACTTGTCACGGCGCTGAGCCATCGTGCTAAGTGTATTGTTACACTAAAACGTCAGGTAGCGCCATTGGTACGTGTGATTGACTCACTCTAAATGACCCTTCATGTTAGCTGGTATTTAAAATCGCATAGAATGGAAAGTTTTATAAGCAGTTTTCGTGGTCAGTTCATGCATAGGCGCCGGATTAGAAGCGCTGCTTCGGAAAAAAAAAAGACCTTATACGATTCCCAAAAGTCAACAGTTAACATGTCACCAGTGTATGCTTCTGGTTATAGAAATGTCCTGCAGTGACCACTACAAGTGTTCCGTTGTAAGTCCCGCATAACGAGACGCATAACTCACCTCGGCGCATAGCTCACGCTAAATCCCGAAGACTTGTCGTCCGCCGGGCTTTCTCTGGAATATAAAGACAAACAGTGCCACCGCCAGTTCTCCTTACGCTGAGTATCCGACGTCCGGCTGTGTACAGTGTCAGCCATAGTGTCATGCACCGTAGTGTTAGCCGAGATTATATACGCTTTTTCGCAGAAGGCTCCCTGGGTGCCGCAGTAATCCCCTCCGGGCTGTGATAAATACGTGTGACCCCTCACTCCCTCCCACCTCCTGAGAAAACAAAAGAACGCTGCTGAAGCAGGGAAGCCAAGTCAGCTGGGTATTCTCCAGGTACTGGAATCATGGGCTGTGTATAAGTGCAAAGGGGTTGGTGGGAATGAAGCGGCAGATATCTGAATTGGTCACGCATTTTTACAAAATAACAGGGTGCCTTTAGAACAAGATTAGCGCGGGTGCAACCTTCTTACAGGGGGCGCGATAGAAAACTTTGGATGTCAGCCGCTGTACACTCGTGCCACTGTCCAGAAGCGGGGTACTCCCTATGTCCCGTGTTTTTGTTGTTGTTTATGTGGGGTTTAACGTCCCAAAACCAGCTCTGGTTATGAGAGACGCCGTAGTGGAGGGCTACGGAAATTTCGACCACCTGGGGTTCTTTAACGTGCGCTGACATCGCACAGCACAAGGGCCTCAACATTTCGCCTCCATCGAAATGCAGCCGCCGCAGCCGGAATTCGATCCCGCGACCCGCGGATCAGCACCGGCTGAGCACCCGCGGATCAGCAGCCGAGCACCATGCATAGCCACTAGACCACCGTGGCGTGGCCCTATGTCCCGTGAAAAGGTCTGTATAGTCCAGCTGTAATTGTCGCGCTAATGAAACGGTCGTCAACGAAGCTGTACGCGTTTAACAAGCCAACTGACCGCAACACCACCCCTCGACTTGTAATGGCTCTAAACTTCAAGGGATTGCCGCGCTGCATCTATGAAAGGCCGCGGTCTCAATGCAACAAAGCACCACCGGACTAGCCCGGAGCTATGAAACAGGCTGAGCAAATAAGGCATTTTCAAGGGAAGACAGACGACAGGACAGCAGATAGGCAGAACGCTGGTGATCCTGGTCCTCCTACCTCGCTAGAACTTGTCAACCTTATTGCTGTAACCTCCTGTTGAGCGCTTGTTTACTCGTTTGCTCTACACTGCCTCCTCGTGTCTCCGGAAGTCGAAAGACCAGCGTTCTGCTGTCCTGTCGTCTGTCTTTCCTTTTCTTTTTTTTTTGTTAGCGTTGGAAACGCATTACTAATGTACATTCCACTAGTCCTGCTAACCGCTTTGAGTGAGCGGATAAGGCCATGCTGTCATAGACTTTCTCAAGTGAAGGTGAAGCTTTTAGTAGAGAAACGTTCATGAACACGAAGATACGAGATGTCGCTACTGTAGTAACTGTTTTTTTCCCTAGTTGTATGCCTTGAACTTGTATATTTCTTATCCTTGTATATAGGATTAACTAGCCTTCTTTTATTGTGTGACGAGTTCCGCGCGATCTCGTGATTATACAGTATGGCGTCATTCGATGTAACACTAGCCGTAGCCAACGCACATTTATTCAGCAACATTCAAATATCTCGTCCGTTTGCGCTGAACTTCTTTTCATTGTCCGAAATAAAGAAAGCTCTTACGGAAGTAGGAAAAGAAAGACAGTCTGCCGTCTCCTTTCTCAGCTGAACGTTGCAATGAGACGCTCTTCTCAGAATTTTCAATGACATTTAAGCTAGTGCGCCGTAGTTAAAACTGCGGTCTTAATGTCAGTAGCAACAAGAGAGTAAAGTTTCTTTTAACAGGTCTGGTATAGCGAACCGATGAAAAATATTTTGGTAAAGCGCGCCCAATATGGTATATGACAGCTTCCGCTGATTAACCACGCTGAGCTTTCAGTGTGGCTATAGTTAAGTGCGGGTCATTAAGGACCAGAACTAACCAGACTTCCGGATTAATCGGAATTCGCAATGTGGCTATAGTTAAACTTTGACCAGTTGAAGGCCCACATTGGGCCCACGAAAGTGGGCCCAATGTGGGCCTTAAAGAAAGACTGGACTCCCTTTTATCACGCGTTTCCTCTACTTTATGTGTATATCTCGATTAGCTTACATGGACTCCTCAACTTCGATGCCTTCGTACATGTAGTCGTCCATCTTCATGAGATACTTGGAGAGCTTCAGGCCGACGGCGATCTGGGTGGTGAACATTCCGCACACTAACCACACCGCGAACCAGATGCCGTTCTGGAAGGACAATGAATAAGTGGAAACAAACGAATTAAGTGCCCGGTTGACTTTGTTTAGAAGACAGTGCCCTCATATATTAGGCACATGAAAATACTCGCTGACCACCGGAGATTTAGCAAATAAGCGTCTATCGAGTTGAGCCCACGCCAATCCGTTCTGCCACCGAAACCTGCTCTTCTACCATTAGGATTCGGAGACTCATTGAAGAGCGTCGATCTACTTGACATGTACAACGATGTGGTTGTCTGTATACACGTTTGGCTACAACTCCTTTCAATCAAATTTGCCGTAGTTCAGCCCTCGTGTGCATTCTCCCTTATTCATCATGGTGAAGTGTATGCGATGACGTCACAGCCTCACGCCATCAGAAATCTGGAGCTGGTGCCAGAAAAATGACAGTGGCGAGATCATCCGAGGATGTTCTGAGTTATGCTAGCTTTTCTGAACTTGACAGCGACGATTTGGGCGCTGAAGCGTCGCCGTTTTACTTCAGACGGCCCGCTGGCTCGGGTAGGCAGCGTTGAAGGTGATGACATAATAAACACAAGGCAGCCCTCGTGGGAATCCGCTAAAAATATTTAAAATGCATTTTCAGGATAACTAAATGAGTTGCAACCGCCTGGCTTGGCATATGTTATTACAGTACCGAGGAGAATATTGACAATATTGAAAATTTTATTGAGATCTGTGGACACTGAAAAATCGCCGGGGTTACCCTTTAAGGCTAATGCGTTTCACGTCGCCTATTATAAAAGATGCTTTGGTAATGTACTTTCAAACGCTTTCGAATGTACTTTCAAACCTCACTACGACACGGCGCTCTTGTAGGATTCCAATGGTCACGTGATATCCCTATTTTTTTGTAGTTCCGCAGCGACGCGGGATTTTTGAGAAGGTGGCTGCCAAATCTGTAAAGGTCACCCCAGCATAAAGCGGTACCAGTTTCTCACCATGCATAATAAGGTACCGTCACAGAAGGCGTCGAGGCAGTCAATGTAGAACTCGCGGAGGGGCTTACAGTCTCCGAGTGTTGAGAACACCTGCATGAGGGAGAGGAGGAAAGGACCAACTGTTATGCTCGCTAACTACACGTAAACAATGAAAAAAGCACGCAGCTTGTACTAGGTCGAGCAAGGTCACGTCATAGCGAAGCCGGTCGATCGTGGCTATAACGTCGTGGAGGTAGACTATACTTGGTGCTATCTCGATCGACCGGGGCTGCTGAGCTGTTGCGAGGAACCGCCGAGCTGTTTAAGGGCGAGGCTGAGCCGTACTCATCCTCGTTCAGAACGGCTCAGCACGACTCAGTTAACGGCGGAGTTGTCACGCTAAAGGTAAGAGCACTTGCCCTTGACCCGCTTCCCACACTGATGGATGACAGAATCTACGAGAAGGACACTGTAGAAATAGATTAATAAAGAAACGAAGAAAGAAGGAAATAAAAACAAGAAATAAAAGTCTCGGGTTATGCAGAAGAGACAAGCTGGCCCTCTCTTGGCCTCTAACCACACCTCTTTCCTCAGCCCACCGCTGCATGAGAGTGACAGTCAGCTGTTTACGCAGATTTCGCAGGGCTTGGAATTCACTTTATTATTGCTATCATTGCTATTATTATTCACATGGGTCGCGACCGGATAAGTAGAGGCTTGATTTATGATATGCGCCCTCTTCATCGCGTATATTTTCCGTGAGCTGTGGTTATTCGTGCACAGTTTGTCGTTTCGCTCCGTGATTTGGTAAAGGAGAGGGACAGCGACAAGCACACTTGTGGAGGTAGTTCAGATTAGGCGACGTATAAGCTGATACGGGTTTTACATATGATTATCGCAGACCAACTGCTGCATATCTTGATCGTTATCTCAGCGGTAACAGACATATACACAGACTACTCTATGGGGCCCTGCAACACTAAGATATTCAGACGGTGCCCATCTGTCATGGAACCTCCTGTGAACACGTGAGCGGAACAGTATTATTTCACTGTACGCACCAGAAAATTTGGAAGTTTGGTTTTAAGTACAGCTGGAAACCGCCTGCTCTTCTTTCAATAAACGAGCGCCACCACGGTGGTCTAGTGGCTGTGGCACTCGGCTGCAGATCCGACGGTCGCGGGATCGAATCCCGGCCGCGGCGGCTGCATTTAGCTCGAGGCGAAATCTTGAGGCCCCTGTACTGTGCGGTGTCGGTGCACGTTAAAGAACCCCAGGTGTTCGAAATTTTCGGAGCTCTCCGTTACGGCGTCTCTCATAATCCTATGGGGGTTTTGGGACATAAGGCCCCATAAATAAATCAATCAAATCAATCTTTCAACCAACGACGTCACAAAGGAGCGTCAACAACGTCGCTTGGGGCAGAAATACCTTTGGTTATTTCACGATTGCGCGAACATCCTCGGTAATGTTTTATTTGTTCGCTTCCAGTTCAACAAATAAATTAACTGCATGTACCTTGCTTTAAGGGCAACAAATAAAAGATGACGTACAGTCGGTGCTCCTAGTGAAACTTGTTGAAAGAGGAGCAGGCGTTTTCCAGCTATTTCAAACCAAATTGAAAATTCCATGGTGCATGCAAACTCTCTCAGTCGCAGCCGTCGGCTCTTCGAATTCTTCGCAAGGTAAATTTAGCCACTTCGTCCCGCGCGCCACACGGGCTGACTAGAGTGGGACACTGAATACCGCTCACTATAGATCATATGCTCTGGCAATGTCCCGCGTTACAAGACGCGGATTTTAGCAAACGAGAACATTGGGAGAGCGCCCCTAAAAGCGGTGATCTCTCCGAGCGACTATGGGCAGTCCAGAGGACATGCGAAAGGGCGGTGACACACGGCCTCCCTTCACGTGCAGGCGCGGCCCGCAACTACTAAGGGGGCAGGAACTCCAATAGGACGTGGCCCAGACGTAGTTGCTCAGGGCCCAATAAAGTTCTCTGTCTGTCTGTCTGTCTGTCTGTCTGTCTGTCTGTCTGTCTGTCTGTTGCAATGCGCAGCAATGCATTAGGATCACATGTTCACAGGAGGCTCCACGACTGATGGGCACCGCTTCGTGACTATGTTCAAGAGGCTTTGCAGGGCCCGTTTAAGCCTGCACTTTGCATTTGACTTGTACATTTTACAGTTAATTTTTTAAACCGCACAATTCTCAGTTAGAGACAAACTGAATGGTCTATTTTTTTCTCGTAATTTCGTCTATCCACAAAACTTCAAGACACAAAAGTAGCTAGGCCTTGGAAAGCACACATCCTAATGTGCTGCTTGGAGGTCGAGGTAACACCGGGTGATAGCGATATTTACCAAGACCTGGCAAGAGGTGCAGAGGTTCCGATACAACGCATCGCTACAAAATTACGTGCAACCGGTGTCCATAATTGGCATGTTACTGTAGACGCTTCTCGCGAACAACCATACCTCCAAGAACCAGGCTGGTCGTCACATGGGGGAAACACAGGGCTTCACAACATCCAAGAACGAGAAAGTGCATGGAATAAAGAAAAACGCTAGGTGTGGGCGTCACGTGACAACCATGAAGCCGAGTCACAAAAAAAATTAAAGGACATAATCATGGGAAATGGGGCCTGGTCACGTGGTAGGCAAGCGGTAGAATATTGCACGGTCAAGCGCCACTAAAGGTTACCGCTTCCAAACAACCCCAAGTGGTCCGGCAACTACGTGGGGCCTAATCCTACCCGAGAGGCACCGCGCAGTGGCGTCACAGGAGAAGAGCGGATAATCGGGCCAGTTGGTATGCATTCATAGTGATAAGTGCGCAAACACAGCACAAGGACACAGTAGGAGAAACAAACGAGCGCAGACTGAAACTGACGTTTATTGAAAACTAAATAAGTACACAAAGATGAGGGAAAGGAAACAAGCGATAAGTATAGAAGATAAACAAGCATGAATAAATTATGTCATCAATGTATGATAGTTAACATTCTAAGAGCGATAATGACGGAGAATGTGCCAGCTATTTCCCTTGTTGTTCGGTCACGGTGACAATACAGAACCGAGGTGCGTGGAAATTCTGGAACACACCCACACCTAGCACAATGCGCGGACAGGTACAATCCAGGAGCCGATGAAAGAGCATTATGGTGTTCCTGCAACCCTACATTAATGCAACGTTTTGTCTGCCCAATATATACATTATCACAGGACAGGGGAATCCCTGCTTGTTTATCTTGTATACTTATCGCTTGTTTCTTTTCCCTCATCTTTGTGTACTTATTCAGTTTTCAATGAACGTCAGTTTCAGTCTGCGCTCGTTTGTTTCCCCTGCTGAGTCACAGGAGGTTGGCTTGCCGAAGCTAACGTAATCACGTGACACCGCCTCCTAGTTTTCTTTTTCCTCCATGAGAAAGTGTGTGACTGCGAACGATGGGGCTGGGCGTGCCCATCCGCGAAGCGCAGAACCAATGAGGGTCTCACCGTCTTCGTTGTCTTCTGGAGCTTGTCCAGCTGCGACTGAATGGCTGCTCTCGTGTACTCGAGGTACTCCTTCATAGTGATGGTGACAGAGGGAGAGAAGGCGAAGCAACATGGTCACGTCGACTGAATCATATGGTCGCTAAGAGCTCCCTTAAGACAAACATTTCTTCTAGCCTATATTTGGTTCATTACGGGGATACAGAGACGACAGAGCACAAAAGTGAACCAAAACGTGCAAGTTGAACGGGAAGGACGCCATAGTTTCGGTTTCTAGTATAGATGCGTTCTCTTTAAGCGGCGCGATGGTCATGGAAAAAAAAAAGGACCTGGGCACGTGGAAAATCCCTCTCTCTAAACCTTCCTTTTCATTTTTGTCATAATTACTACACCACAGTTAAAAGCTACAATTCTTGTCTCCCACGCCTTCCTTGGCTTCAGTGTCTGTTGTGTCTATGATGTTGTGCCTCACTAAACAAAAAAAAAAATGAGCCCTGGATCCATTCCTCTTTCTTCTTCCGATATATTGTAACACAGCAAAGGGAACGCCAGTGGGACACTGGATCAGAAAGAAAAATAAGGCAATAAAGGCGAGGTAGACGAAGAGCGCCGGAGGCCTCTAGAACAACCAAGTCTTCAAAGTTCACGGCCACAGTTCACGCGTTCGTGCGCCTGAACTGTGGCCTTTTGCACGTAGAACTACACAAGGCACTCTTTATCGCACGGAAACTTCTATTTCCTTTAAGTGGTTTAAGTGGCATGGACTAACGAGGCCGTAGGTAACCTGGCGTGCCAAGCAAAAATGAGAGAAACACAGAACTACAATCGGCAGTGCACCTTTATATGGCACGAAATATTCAACATTCTTAAGCTTTTCTTTCTTTTTGCATGCACTTTGTCTTGAGAAACACTGAAGTGCATAGCTCAAAAATCGATGCCATTAAAGAACACACGTTTTTGCGGGATAGCCTCGTACGTTAACTTACTGAGCACACTGCTAGGGCCTCTGCCTAGCTGAAAAGCAGCGCCTGACGCCCCCCCCCCCCTCCCCTCTTTTTTTTATTAAATATTTTTTTAGTGCGACGCTACGCGAAGAGGTGCGTACGAGATTGTCAGATATTGAAATGTTAGATATTACCGGCTCTTCTTACGCGCAATACTCTGAATTTTTCCTTTCTGCGCAGAATACTTTTGTCTATAGACAAACGTCACGAGAGAACGATATGCATTCCACTAACCTTGTTCATAGACTCTTGTATTGCTTTTTTATACGCAGCATCGCTTCCAAGTGCTGTGAATCCTTCTTTCCACCTTTCGGACGCGTTCTTCGGAGGGATAAAAGCGAAATTAGGCAGGATATATACATACACCATCATAACTGAAAATTGCGGAAGTTCGTACGGGTTCATCTTTGGTTCGCGCCAGCGCTCACGGGCCGAGGACGAAGATTATGTACATACAAAGATAATGACCTAGGATTTATGTACTTATGTAGCAGCTGCAAAATGTGATATCAGGAGTCCTCTATATTCCTAGTATATATATATTAGTTTCCTATTAAAAATTTAGTTGCTAGTTAGCGTCCGCATGTGCCGTGCTTCTTAACCTAGTACTCTTCCCGTGAGCGCGAGTATTGTGGCAAAATACTCGTCTAAATGTTAAGGCGTAAAGTTAGCGCTCTAAACTGCATACTTGTAACTTCAACGTCAACATAACGTGATAGCCTGACATCCGTAAGAGCAACGATGCTTCAGACACGCAATGAAATGAAGTTAGACGAAGCCAGCATGCAATGAATCCAAACATGGCGCGTTACAAGAGAAGTTTATAATATGTTGCATATAGATATGCAATATCTATATGCAGTAGAACTTAATATAGGTGTTTTATATGTATCTGCATGTTGAAGGGGATTGAAGTGTCTCACCTTAGCATCATTGCTCGACCTGATGGAACCAGTGACCTAGACGAAGAGAAGGGATCTGCTTCAGGCATCGATTTTGCAATACACACCCTAATTCCTTCTGTAGGAGCAATTGAGTTAATTGCTCATAAGTTAATTACAAGACGGACAATTAAGTCGTCCGATATCACGTGGTCATTACGTCGACTTGAAATAATTGCACTCCCGCAGTTGTGGGATGCTTGGAAGAACCGGAACTCTCGCACCATCGCGCCCTCCCGTCCGCGGCGGCTGCATTTCGATGGAGGCGAAGTGTTGAGGCCCGTGTGCTGTGCGATGTCAGTGCACGTTAAAGAACTACAGGTGGTCGCAATGTCCGGAGACCCCTACTACGGCGTCTCTCATAATCACAGCTGGTTTTGGGAGGTTAAACCCCAAATCAATCAATCAATCAATCAATCAATCAATCAATCAATCAATCAATCAATCAATCAATCAATCAATCAATCACTGTGCTCGCATCAATTTAGTTTTGCAAAGAAAGATTTTTCGTTCGATGGGAATGTCATATGTGCAACAGTTACCGAAGCATCTTATGCGTGTGCTAATTTATACATGAAATTGTAGAAAATGTTGCCTGCGATTTCAATGTGCGATTCCGCTGCCCGGTCGCATTTCTTCCGGCGCCGCGTCCCTACCATTGTGTCCTATCCCTGGAAAAGTTTTATAGGGAAACACGCCATATAAAAACTATTTAAGCAACGGTAATCGCTAAAAAACTATAGATGCGTGTGTTACTACAATATCGCAAACTCGGCGCTGATACTCTCGGCTAGTACTCTCGGTGGATTAACTTCCCTTGTTGATAGGATTACAGGGTTTTACGAGAGAGGTCCACGATATAATAATGAAGCACGGCGTAGGAAGGAAGCGGATGAATAATTTTAACCATCTGGGTGTTTTTAAGGCTGCAGTAAAGGAAAATATTATGCTTGACTAGAGTGATTTTTTTACCTGTATTGAAGTCTATTACCCCTTCCTGCGCGGACATCTTGCGCTGAAAACTGCGCCCGAAGTCCATGGTATCGCCACTCAGTTTGAATCGCCCGCGCCGTAAAGAGGACGCGACGTCACGATCTCTATTGCCGACACTATATCACTATATCACTACATCAGGGTCACCGGCCTTCATCAGGGTTTTCCCTGATGAAGGCCGGTCCCCGGCTGAAACGTTGGAAAAATAAAAAGTTTTCGTTTCGCACGTCCTCCGCTTCGAAGTGTTTTGATTCTGCTGGATCCAAGGACACTTCCTTCTTCATATATATATATATATATATATATATATATATATATATATATATATATATATATATATATATATATGGTATGGTACTATCGGCAATCGACACTACCACACCGTGTTCTCCCCAGGGTTTTCCCTGATGAAGGCCGGTCCCCGGCTGAAACGTTGGAAAAATAAAACGTTTTCGTTTCGCACGTCCTCCGCTTCGAAGTGTTTTGATTCTGCTGGATCCAAGGACACTTCCTTCTTCATATATATATATATATATATATATATATATATATATATATATATATATATATATATATATATATATATATATATATATATATGGTATGGTACTATCGGCAATCGACACTACCACACCGTGTTCTCCCCAGGAATGGCCAACTGGTTGTTGCACAAACTTAACATCTCAAGCTCTACGGTCCTTACTTTTAGCATCAACTGCGCTTTACTCTGCGCTTCTTCTTTGCCAAAGCTAATCTACTTCATTTTTTGTTTGTAACCTGCAGCAGTAATTGAGTACTCAAGAAAGGATCACCTGACATAACGGTACCTGACAGTACCTGACGGTACCTGATCACCTGACAGAACGGTACAAACTCAGAGGGATAGGGGGCGCCACAGGAATTTCTCAATTTCACCGTTCACTCGCTTACAACTGCTGTGTTCTCGCTATCAATGGCGAATTAGTTGTTACGCAAACTTAATATCTCAATCTTGCTGAACTTACTCTTCAGTGTCCCATTAACGTGAACTAAACCGTGTGTGCTCGTTACGTTTCGTCAGCTTGACCTTTTACTAATGTGACAGGGTATTGATCCTGCGTCGTTGGGCTTAGCAGCGCGTGAAGCGGGGCGCGTGTGTAGCTCTACTCACAGCTTGCGACGCCGTCCTAGGGCTCAAATTGTCCAGTGCGTTCTTCGCATCGCTCAGCTTGACGGCAAGACCGCTTGGTAGAGTGAAGCTGCTGTGCAACATCAGGGCCTTGTTCTCTTCCAGGTACTTCAGGTAGATGGGATACCCCTGGGCACGGTGATCAGTTTGCGTTGTTACGAAAAAAAAAAGAAAGAGATCGAAGATGGCAATGCATGAGCAGTAGTAGGTCTTCCGCTGTAAGTCCCACACTGCTAAATTAACAAAGGTTTTTTTTTGTGCGGTTTTCATGGGAGAAAAGGGAATTTTAGCGTGTCCGGTAAACCGTATACGTAAAGGCGTACCGGATACCGGATAGCGTATAGCGTTGTTTTTTTTCCGTCAAGTGGCGCCAGCTGTGGGTGATAAACATAACAAGCAAGACCACGTGATTTATGTTCTCCGAAACTCCGGTGGCCACTCGTTAAGCCTACAGCCTCGACAATTTGAGTGTCGCACTCAGAAACGATGTCCAATTGTCACGGATGCTTTACTGTTGAAGGTTCACGATACAAAACTAAAGCAAATACAACCGTCATTTAGTAACTCGAGGGCTACAGAGCGCGCGACGACCACTCTAAAGATTCGAAGCGGACGGCATACGCTCCGGGTGGTCGGCCATGTTTGCGCATGCGCTGTTTATACACCCGGTATACCGCTCTACGGAAAATGCTTTGCGTATTGCGGGTTACCGGACAAACTAAAATTTCTTAATGGTAATTAAAACGCAAGACGGGATAAGCTGCAAACGGTCCCAGTGGGTGACAGCTTCAACATTACCCAGTTGACTCCTTGACGCAGAGTAAATACACCGTGAAGTGTCGGTAAAGCTACTTTTATCGAATTTCCCCCGAAAGCCCGGAGAACCGGAAGCTTGATAGAACAGTTGCTTAGTTGATCAGATGTGCATTTACAATAGCGGACATATGTCGGTACTGCTAACTGCGAGGCATCAGCTTACGTTAGGGAGTAGAAGCTTGAGAGTGATTTAGTACGAACCCGCACGAACCCGCAAGCACTTGCTTTCAGTCGCACTTACGTGTGTCGTGAATGTCATTGAAGCGACAGTGACATCTGGATTCGTTGACAAGTGGACCAGCGGCGTCGTATTTTGGCACTTCCTGGGAATAAACGAAATACGAATGTTATCATGAGCAGCTGCCTAGCAGGCCGTGAAATTCGCCTTCGGAGCTGCTTAACCAGTCGAATAACGAAATCAAAACATACGCTAGAGTCTACGGAAAAAAGAAGAAAAACTAAAAACAGGACGAATCGTACCTTGAATCTATTATCCAATGTTCAGTCCTAACAAAGTGGAAGTACGAAGTCTGGGTCGTGCCCCGCCACGGTGGTCTAGTGGTTATGGCACTCGGATACAGATCCGAAGGTCGCGGGATCGAATCCCGGCCGCGGCGGCTGCATTTCGATGGAGGCGAAATGTTGAGGCCCCTGTGCTGTGCGATGTCAGTGCACGTTAAAGAACCCCAGAAGGCCAAAATTTCCGGAGCCCTCCACTACGGCGTCTCTCATAATCATAGCTGGTTTTGGGACGTTAAACACCACAAATCAATCATCAATCGAAGTCTGGGTCGTGTCCCTTTGATCACTAAAGACAAAAAAGATCCTGTTTATACCGACATCTCAATGAGGCAAAGTATATACTGCCGCCCAGGAGCTGAATTCACAAAACTTCGCTTTCATAAGTGCTTTTTGCCATTGGTCGGCCAACTTCTGCAATATGTCCAGCATCGATACTCGCTGATATTTTCTCTTAGGAACTTTTTGTCGCATGTTTTTGTGAATACGGGCCCAGACCTAGACCTCTGGAGAAATGAGGCTTTCAGACATCACGGATAAATGAGATTATCTCATCTGGCGCACCATTTTCTATGAGCATTCAGAAAAAAACAGAACAACACTGCACAAAATACATAAACGCTTAATTCTTCGAGCGAACAATGTGAAGTGCTATACTACACTGCTCTTTGCTTTAACGGCATGAACACATGGCAAGAACGAGATTATTAGAAGAACAACCATTTCGCTTCTATCGAATAAGCTAATTTAAGCCGCAGTGGTAGTATACAGTACATGGTTACGGTTTCCGGCTGCTTACCCGAAATACGCGCTTTCCAGCCGGGCCTCGGCTGTCGAATATCGATGGAGGCAGAATGCTACTGGTCAGTGCATGTGAAAGAGCATCACGTGGTCGAAATTACGAGACCCTTCGACTACAGCGTGCCTCTTAACCATATCGTGACTTTAGCACATAAAGTATATAGCAGTTGTTATTGAAAAAGCAACTTTGTTAACTTTGATGTCTGAGGTCTTACGTCCCACAACTGCGATGTGATTATGAGAGACGCCGTAGAGCTCCAGAAATGTCGACCCGCTGGGGTTCTGCTGATATCGCACAGTACACGGGCCTCAACCATCTCCCCTCTATCGAAATGCAGCCACCGCGACTGGGATTCGATCCCGCGACCTTCGGGTCAGCAGCTGAGTCCCATAGCCAATAGCCAACCATGGTGGGGTAAACTATAACTTTTCTGAAAGCGTTGAACGCCTCTGTGATAGAAATTAGCAAAATCAGCTACAACGGTCATGATTCCTTCACAAGTGTCAGCGTTCTGTGTCGACTTCGGATACCGTGCAGCATTTCCTTGTAAACTCTATGATGAATCAATGGTAAGCATTCTTACACGAGATTAACAAAAGGATTGAGAATTCTTTTTACTTATCCATTGCTTCTGGGTCCTGATGTAGAAAGCAGATCGGCATACGCCGAACCGTTCTCTGTTCGAATCGACCGCGACCGCCGTACGCATCCTTGTAAACGCATGCCAACACCAGGCCGGCATAGAAATAAACTGAGTTTGTACGTTATTCCCACAGTTAAGCTTAACTTGATGGGTTGCACTGCAAAGTTTTGGAATGGCAGATATGGAACGTGGTGCTGGGTTGGAGCTGCATTTGCAGACAGGAATGAAGATAGGGGTTTTATCCCGGAACCAGTGGTCAGGAAAATGCCACTGACAGGCAGGCAGGCAGGCAGGCACAAACACACACACACGCACGAACAGCACACACAAACACACACACGCACACGCCCACTAACATGAGCACATGCACGCGCGCACACACGCAGACATACAAACGACAAAAACGCAGCGCTGGCTTATATATACCTACGCGATTGTGTTCTCTTTCCGCCCTTATTCTCCGAACCTTTTCGTATAGTCTGCTTAGACTCAACGCGTCGTCTGGCATTGAGCTTTGGCGCGCTTATATTACACACAAGTATAGAAACGGAACAGATTTCGAAGCAGGTTTTATACCTCATCACTTGACCCGGCTTGTAGGTTGTGTTGTACAGTTCGTAATCCCGATTTTCGTTGGGATCCCACTTGCCCTTGATGTACAGCGACGCAGTGACCTGCTGGTGCGCGAGGAAGGAGACCCGCAGAAGAGAGCGAGAGAAAGAGAGAGAGAAAACATTTATTTAAAACAGGATGAGGGATCGTCCTCGTAGCGTGTGGAGCCCTTAGTTCAATGGCCCCACTGACTCGCACCTCTCCAAGTGCCTGCTGGATCTGCCTACGCTGCTCCTGCAGCGCTGGCGACGAAATTAGGAGGAGGGGGCTGTATTCCGATGGATATTGACATTCCCTGGTGCATTTTATGGGCTCTGCTCTAGAGTAGGGACAGCATGGTGGATAATGTGCGAGGTGCAAGAGGTCAAAAGTGAAAAGACAGTGGAAGGGATTAGCCTGTAGCCGTCGGGCAGAAGTGAGTGGGTTTTTTCTGTGCCGTCTTTGTTTTGAGAATCAAAATAAGGATTGAAGTCTTCATAGTAAAAATAATGATCATCGTGATCGTCACCACCACAAACTTATTTAATGGCCACTGCGGGACGAAGGCTTTTGTGCTAATAATCTCCAGGTTACTCTGCCTTGTGCAAGATGATTCCATTTTATGCCTAATTTCACCACCAGGGGAACTCGCTGACTGCCTCAGCCGACGCTTCGATATAGTCCAATGCCTGCTCGTAAAATAACTCC
This sequence comes from Hyalomma asiaticum, assembly GCA_013339685.2. Classification (NCBI taxonomy): domain Eukaryota; kingdom Metazoa; phylum Arthropoda; class Arachnida; order Ixodida; family Ixodidae; genus Hyalomma; species Hyalomma asiaticum. The sequence goes on from CM023488.1 coordinate 44,697,653, forward strand.
TTATTTCATTTGCTGCGGCTAAAGAAAAATGTGTATATTTACGTAGGTTTGTTGCTTTAAATATTTAGCATAATAAGCTTCAAATACCTGTAGTTATTCGTAACGAGGAATGTGAGAATTGTTTCTCGCCAGCTGTTGTCATGTTGAGTACGCACTCAGCTAGTCCCGCGAACTTAACGAACTAGTCCTTCACCGACTTCGTGCTTTAGACGATAGACAGGCGACTATTGGAGGTGTACAAGCTTGCAGTGGTTTCGCTTGAACGTCGGTGGAAAACAACTTTTCAATCTTCGCCGTCATTCCTTCTGCTTGTATAGTGACGCCGGAAAGACTGTCTACTGGGTTTTAGCAATATTAATTTGAAAATGAAAATTATACTCTCCGTCGTGAAGGATCGCTGTAAAAGATGTGTGTCAAAAAATGCAGTTGTAAATAAGTTTTTTTAGGCTGTATAAGTGAACATGCGTGGGCATTTCTTGGTTATTTGTTACACTTGGAGATTGACACTCATCATGGAGGATGGCGCCACAGGTCATTCTTTTTTCACGACCTTAAGAGCCAAGTTAAAAACATTATACCTTATTTTATGGGGTATACAATGTAAGGAACGAGCTCATTTTCACCATAACCGAAAAATATGTTTTCCAGATGGCAGACAGTCCCTTAAAGAGTGCGTGTTATGGAACGACAGTGGCTGAATTGGTTAGAGTGGTCGTCTTGCAACTCAGCCGTCGGTGGCACTAATCCACAACCCGACGAGCAACCTTTTGTTTGCAACGAGACTGAGTTTTTTTTTTTTCGTACGACGGCGCTTCACGCAACATAGCAAGTCAGCCGATGCAAGCTTAACTTGAATAAAGTTTTCTTGCCCGTCAATAGACATTGGTAGAAAGAGCAAGAAATAGCGACAATTTCCTCAGCGCGCTTGTCTACCTCTTATGCAAAAAAGAAATCCAAACTTCTCGCGACGTCACCTGCGATACAATAAAGATGCTGTGTGGCTACAGAAGTGATATTTCAGGGGCGTTCATTTTACTGCGCATTGCGCTTAGTAATTGCTGGTCACATGCACTCACATTGTCCAGGAGTTCGAGACCCTCCCTGTCACCGTTCTGGTACGGGTAGGCAGACGTACTTGGACGCTATGACGCCGCTCAGCATGTAGAGGATGGTCGAGGGAACCATGACGGTCGTGAACAGCCACATGAAGAAAGAAGACCTGCAGGTGTGCACCGTATTGGCGGGTGAAGGCGGCTTGTACACCAGGCCGCCGCGCTTGGCAATGGAGTATTAATAAGAAACGTAGCCCGTAAGCTTATAGTGTAAACTTGTAATTAAAATATCGGCAAACACACGTAAGAGCGCTTCCATGTTGAAATGCGAAAAGACCTGCAGTCATCCACGTGGATGAGCTGTGTCGCTTGCAATGACGCACACTCTAGACATACGTTTAATCAAGCACAGCCAGAGAGGCGTTGAGGACTAGAGGGTATAAACTTCAGTCCAGCTTATGGGGTCCCGTTACGGTTGACACCCAGACCGCGACAGTTTCTTTTCAAAACCGTTGACTTTATTGCAGGAACTTCCGCGACAATATTTACTTCTGTCGGAGCCCATTTTACATGATGACGGAGTCTACAATGACGTCATGTATGGACGTCGCGTTAGGATGTCATGACACGTCATGCCACGACGATACCCCTTGGCCACGTGACTTTTGGGGCCATTCGTAATCGTGCTAGGCCGACGCGCGGTTATTTCAATTCATGGGCCACGTGATGCTTTCGCATTAGTAACTTTAATTGCCACTGATTTTTAAAATGGAGCTTTCTACGTTAAAGAGGAAGGAGCTTCGGTTCAGCTTTTTCTGTAGTACCTATTAATAATCAATTTCTCGCGAACACCTCTTATAACCGACGTACGTCTCTCATCGCCTAGTTAGTCCGCGCAACACATTAGAATGGACAACAACGTATGGTAGTGCATTTTATTAAATGGACAATACATGAATCAGCTTCTCAGTGATTATGTTAACATTACTGAACAATGTAATTTTCTTCTTTTTTGTCACGTCGATACGATTAACATTCTCTTTTTCCAAAGTGCATTTATTCCAAGATAGCATTTTCATGCCTAGTGCATGAGTCTCATACTTTGCTCGTTCACTCCGTTTCTTGTATACTAAAGTACTGCTGTTTGTGCTACGTTTATCATGAACACTACCTCGTGGTAATGTAGGTAACCGCTAAACAGAGTAAACAAATGGCACATGGAATGCAAAGTGAGTATTTACGTTTAAGGAACGAGATAGTATTTAGACCAAACGCTTTTGTACGATACTTGTTCTTCGAGGGCTTTGGTGTAAGATACTTGTAAATGTACATGATATCTCTTATGGTTATATGCTGTATAATGGCAACTTTTATGTAATTTACTCGTAACTTCCTGTTATCATTGAAAAATTTTCCTGGAAATACAGCTTGCGACGACTCACTTTTTTATTTTGCTAAACAGAGTGTCACTTCACTATATATATATATATATATATATATATATATATATATATATATATATATATATATATATATATATATATCAGAATTGACGATGCGCCTCTTAGAGAACGACGGTTTATTACATCAACGTTTCGGTTGGAGCCCGACCGACCGAAACGTTGATGTAATCAACCGTCGTTCTCTAAGAGGCGCATCGTCAATTCTGTTATAAGCTGGCGGCAACCCATGCTATTGTTGCATATACAGTCTATATATATATATATATATATATATATATATATATATATATATATATATATATATATATATATATATAAACCTTGAGAATTTTGCCGCGTTCTGGAACAGCGTGCCTCTCCCTCCACAAGAGGTTATCGGCTTGGTCTGAACTTACGATCGCCAGTGTATCTGCGTTATCGCTCGTGCAGAAAACAAAAAAAAAGGTGATAACATAGATATACGTACACGACGAGTGTGACGCCACTTTGGTTGGAGACGAAGCCGCGCTTGTTGGGCGGTATCTCCGGGTCATGTACCCATGTACCTATGACGAAGCTGACAGACACCACTGCTTGCAGTATGAACGCGGCGATGCACACGTTACTCCCGAAGACAAGCCTGGGCCAGAGCAGAAAATAATAACATGCGTAAGGGCGTGGCAGACCTTCAATAAGGATTGTTGGCAGGATAGTTCGAGATGCATATCTTCATGAGTATAACAGCACAAAAAACGAAAGGCGTGGACCAGGAAGGTACGGGACAGAGTGCTGACTTCAACTTAGCTGAAAACTTGAGTTGAAGTCAGCGCTCTGTCACATGTATTCCTGGTCCGTGTCGTTCGTTTTTTATGCTGTTGTTATACTTATGAAGACGTGGCAGATCAATTCTGAGAAATCCCGCAAAGTGGAGTGAGCGTTATGAAAGGGGAAATTTAGTATACTATACGAGTTTGTGGCACATACCTACAAGGTAATGCACACGCATTTCTCTGAAATAAAAGCTTCAACGATGGAGCATTATCTTCCTGGTCTGGAGGTGGAACCGTTGACTGACGCCTGTTCAGGGCGGTTGCTGTGCCAGTTGAGCTATCCAAGAGGCTAGGAATCGGCAGCGCCAGGGCGCATCAACTGACCACTGGAAGCACATGGACAAACAACGATGAATTCGTACCTGCGCTGCCAATTGCTAGCCGCCTGGTTAGAGCAACCGGTGGAGCGATCGCCCCGGAACAGGCGTTGGTCCAGGACCAAGACGAATTTTTCGCCAACACTGAAGCTTACATTTCTGAGAAAGGCGCATATATTTCCTTGTGCTTTTCTGACACAAAGTTGTTATCTGTCAACTTTTTCCTTTCATACATGAGGGAGTTTCGTAAAACAGGAGTGCGAAATGATTAGATTACGTGAAAAAGAACACCTGGCACAAATTTCCCAGGTTGCCTGTGTGAAGCCACACGGACTGCGACACATATTGCGGCGCATATAACTATTGCTTTTGATCTGCTTAATAAATATTGCTGCTGTAACGGCGCATAACCATAATCAGCTGACACCAACGCTTACGAATCGTTACCCATCACTAGTTAAAACCACAAATAATTTAGCCATATTTGGCCGAAGTTAGGTATCCTTGAGTAAACATTTTCTGTCATTTAACAAGCCATAGCCAACGTTAACCGGTAGAAATGATAATTTAGGGCTGAAATTCGCTGCTAAATGGTTACACGTTAGATGCCGATCTCTTGTTGATGAGATAATATCTGTCCCTGATAACAGTGCGAATCTGGGAAGGCAAGAGAGGCCTATTAGTTCGTAGACTGCAGTGACCTTTCCTCGTGGCCAAAATAGCATATATCTACCTTACGGGCGAACCCCTTTTTTCAGCATCACATTGGCTGCCGAGTGACAGGCAGTAAATTACAGACAGTGAACCGCAGGTAGGACCACCGCGAGCGAATGCCCGGACTACAGGCAGCAAACTACGATATGAGACAACTGATTCGTCGACTCATAGCGCTGGAGCTCACCCTCTTTCAAAGATGTCACCGTAGGGGTTGAGGAAAGAGAGGATGCCGAAGTCGGATATGATGGGAAAGTCCTTCGAATTGACCTGGATTGAAATACAAAAAATCTGATGCGATAGCACTTCGGTGTTACGCTTTACCACGCAATATTCCCGAACTTGTAAATGTTTGCTGCGGCCGCTAACCGGAATAAAATAAACGAAAGGGTTGAGCCGTTATTACCACAATAATCGATTAATTAAGCCCCAGCTTTGGCCGCCACGTCAGGAGATTACACCGGTTGCTTTAGCGAAAGTTTTAATAAAACCATGAAGACATGTTCATTGACAAAAAAGTAATTCTCTTACAGGGCAAGCTGTCGTCTTCGATGGACGTCTGCAATAGGTCGTAGAATATCCTAACTAATTACCCGAAATTGTCTATTGGACCTCTTAATTTGTAGCTTTTGGCAGTTCTTGCCAAGGGCGAGCTTGTAACCACAGGGGCGACGATTCCGTACAGTTTTTCGAACAAGGAAAAATTCATTCTCTCAAAGCCTTGCCGCCTGCGAAAGTCTGGAGTCTTTCTCGCGTAATACCGGAATTCACCGCCAAGGGAGTGCCGGGACCCGCGTGCAAATGCAACGTCCGCTGATGACATATACAGGTTCTGCGCGACAGAGAACATGCACCCAACGCCCGAGAGATGCCGCGCGCATACACGGCGGTTAAATGCAGGGTTTCGGTTGCCGCGAACGCAGCGCGTTTCTCAGCGGCGACTCCTTTTACTGCGTAGAAAGCAAATAATAGGGTGGCGATGTGTTTTTGTATAGCGACTCTAATTTCAAGCCCGAGCTATGGTAACATGAACAGCAACAGACCATGTACAGTGGTTTGAAGACTCCAAACCACCGCACCAAGGCTTCATCACCAGGCGATGCCACGATGGGGCTTCAGAAATTTTCAGACTCAATTTCTCAATTTTAATGTAAAAGTCCGTACTCGAATTGGGGAAGGGTGCCTAATTCCAACGCTATAATTGAGAGTGTTTGCAAACGCAAAAAGATCCATTCGCACGTTCTGGCCAGTTGTCGGTCCCTTTAACATTCAAGGAATGTGGTGTAGTACAATGTGAGCATACAGGACACGCCGGTATGTTAACGGTACAAGGGAGCCACGCAAGGCAACGCTTATTATGATGCCTTACGTCCGTGTATATTATGTCCAGCTTCTGTCGGTTGGTGTTCCAGACGGTGCCCGGTGGGAGCTCCCGAAAAGCAGTCCCGCCTGTAATGAGAGATGAGAGACAATAACAAAGAACAATAATTGTGGTTAGTTAAGAGAAAGAGGCTACTTTCAGCAGTTTTTGAGAGGAGCATGGCTCAACGTCCACAGGGGCACGGGAAAGAGAACAAAGGAGTAGAAAGGAGAGAAACGCCCTAGTGGAGGGCGTTCCTTCTTTTTTGTCCTGTATCCGAGTATACACGCGAGTTGGTGTCCTCCTGCAACACTCTCTTAGCATAGCCAGGAATCGAAGCCGGTCAGTCAGCTGGGGCTGCTGTGAACAATTGGCACAGCTATAAGTCGCCTACTCTTCGTTCAGCAAATGACATTGCCGGCCCCACCGTCTATAGATCGCTTGGCTTTTCGCGGCCTCATTGAGTGATTGGCACCGTTTTCTGGCTATGTTCGCAAATGTGTTGCGGGGCCCCTTCGATTCTTAGCTTTAAAGTCTATGCCAAACTACATCATGCCACAATAAATGAATTTAGAGCGAATTTAATGCTAGCCGCATAAAAGAATCTTTGCGACAATTTGGAATGGACTTCCCCGTCAGATCGTCGTAGCGCGCTACAAGAGGCCGGTGAATGTTGAAGTAAGGACAGCTTGGTTCATGGAGGTGGAGCAGTGTGGTCATAGTCACTCTAATAGCCATTGCTCTGTGTATAGTTAGCCTCTTGTCCAGGTCGAAAATGACAGTGTCTGCACCGGTAGAGTCTTTCTTTCGGGTCAGAGTCCTAGGCCTGCCAGATAGGAAGCTTTTCTCTCTAGGAAATACGCCTTGTAGCTGCCGGTATACCGCAAACGGGTGGACGCCGATTGTCCCTTTCACAATGGTCACCACCGACGCACTATCTTATGCCAGCATCTCCTTTGCGTAAGTTAAAGAACATGTTAAATTGGTCTCAGACTTTCTGTGAAATTGTGTACATCTCTTTCTGCATTCCTGAACGCATATCTCATTTCGTTCATCCAGTCAACTCTACGAGAGTCTCACTTTTTACAGCACCCGAAGCGGTACAACTTGCCAATAACATATAGCGTCTCACTACAGAAACACTAAGTTGTTTTTGCTGGTAAACACTTTTTTTTTTCAAAAGGTTTACTACAAATATTCGGTACGAGGAGGCTGGTTATGCCAGGAGCTTATGAGGGACAGATTTTCTCGTACTGAAGCCCACGCTCCTATGCTTGAAACTAGTTTGTGACGTCAGAGACTTGACTTTTGTTTATTTTCGAGGGGTTGCCTTAGCACAAGAGGAAATTTCTTGCTAGCGTGAGTTCTTCTTTCTCTCCCCCCCCCCACCCCTTCAAAACGCAATGCCATCTCAGAGTGACTGTAAGCGACCAACTTTTGCCGTATTGTAGTTCGTCGAAATTCGTCACGTGATAGCAGTCTGGTGACAGACGTGACGCCAGAAAGCTAGCATGGAAAGTTACGACGGCTCTCATCAACCGTATTTCTTTATTGTGTACAATATTAATTAACCCCTGCTGGTAAAAGTGGTCACCTAGTCTCTTACAGAAGTTTCATTTGACATCGCGAATGGACGTCTCAGTGTTCCTTTAGGCGGTAAAGAGACGTTACAGTGAGTTTAGCTTAAACGACGTCTTCGAAAGGTGTGAAAATCGAAGAGCACCGTCTAGCTATACGCACCTCTGTTGTAGTCCTCCACGGCCTTTTGAAGCTCTGACATGACCTCGCTCTGCGCATCTTCACGGCCTGCATGCGACACCGGTATGAGCCTCACCGTTTGCGTCGGCTCCACAGATTAGAACACAGAGCGATTTGGTATGCACTCACGGCATAGGCCGTGCTGCGCTCACAGCGAAGCAACGGGCAAGCACACTCCTCGTCTGTTGTTTTGGTGTGAGCGCTGCGCTATTTACGTCATGATTGGGGGCACAATTTGAAGTCGCAGCACGGTAAGTGATGCACTGCGATTTCTTTAGACGCAAGCTAGTTTATTGCCAAACAGCTAAATAGTATCAGTTGAAAATGGCACACGAACTAAAGCGAGCGTAATATGGTCCTACAAAAATGTTTCAGTGACATGAGAAGTGGGCGGTGTAAATGAGAGATTCGTATTGAAGTGGTCATGTAAAGATAGTTATTAGTTCTACAGTCCTTGAACTAAGCACCGATGCGCAACTCTCCGCCGTGAGGTAGTCGCAGCGAGGTAAACGGTGCCCCGGCAGTGACTGTGAATTCATGACTAAGCAGCTGACTGAGTTCTTGCTCTCGCTTAGTTTTTATTTGCGTCCGTGTTTCCGCGCTGTTTTCACTAGTTCAAGTATGCAAGACCAACTACAGGCCCTATCCACGCGAACGAACGGATACAACTCCGTCATTATACATCCCGAGTTCATACTTTAACCTCTCTAGTTTAGGTTTCGCAAAAGTCCGTAGAAGACGTGCCGCTATGTGTGAGTGGTGGAGTTTTTGTAACTTAGTTTTTTGTAATTGGCGGGTACTAAATGTGATTGCTTTTAATGCGAACCTAGACAGACGCGATTGTTGCCGTGTACTGCATATGCAGTGTGCAGCATCGCACGCTTTCTATGGGAAGCACGGGGGGTCATTACACCAACACGCTGCTAAGAGAAGGAAGGCGTCCCTCGTAGCGTACCGTCATAAGATCGGCGCACGCTGTGGCGCAGGTGTCGAACTGAGTGCGTTCTCCCTGAGGCACTCTGTTGTCCTGTAATGTAAACGGGAATTATTTTTGTAGCCTTGCACCTCTATTTGCACTTTTGTTCATTGGATTTAGTTTGACTGAGTGGCCCTAAGTCAACTTACTCCCTCACGGGACAGGACCGACTCACTCACTCACTCACTCACTCACTCACTCACTCACTCACTCACTCACTCACTCACTCACTCACTCACTCACTCACTCACTCACTCACTCACTCACTCGAGCGAGCAAGTCAGTGAGTGAGTGAGTGAGTGAAACTTCAAACGCCGTGGACTTACGGCCATGGAGTCTCTGGAGTGTGTGAGAGCTGTTATCTTCGCCGCCTTTGGTGCGTATCAGCTGTTTCTTTTAAAGAAGGCACTTTCATGGGAACATGCGTGCTGACTTGAATTGACAAAAAGTTAGCAAACAATGTCGCTGGAGCCTACATTTCTACGGAGAGACTTATGTTCGTTAAGCAAGCAACTTCCTTCCTTGTTGGCGTTTTTCCCGTCCATGTCAGTTACGCGAAGGACGGTGAGAAAGAACATTTGTAAGAACATTACACGTCCACTGCAGTTTCCACAGGGTCCCAATGTCTCGTAGATAATTTAGAAGGCGGCGTGGTAGCTTTGGTGACAATACTTACTTGAGCTATTTGCTTGCAAACTGCACGAAAGAAAATTGTAAATGTCTTTTAGTCGATATAGTATTTAGTGTGCTTACAATTTTGTGCATCTCGCAGAATTTTTTCTTTCGACAGCGAGGGTTGCGGTGTGTTTGATCCTCTGTTGCGCTTTTATTTTGCTCCTATCAAATGAAGGAATCTTCACACTAGCGGAGCATGCACTGACGTCACTCGGGCTGCCGTGCTGTTGTAAAGCCGGCGCATTAAGAAAAAACTAAAGTGCTATCTTGATTCATCTCAAGAAGCACGGTGGATGCTTCGATTGGCACGATAAAATGAGTACGCTGACGTCACGTGAACGCTCCCTTCATTAATGGATGGTACTGATTACATACAGGATGTACATGAGACCATATAATAACAGGGACTACGTGAGGGCGTCGGGAAACGGCCATGTGTGCCACGTACTGGCGAGGCGCGTGCTATTGAGATCCATCGTTGGGTGGATGGTCACTTCTTAATGCGAGAATGCTAATCGACCATCGCGGAGCCTGGCTATCTTGAGAGAAATGGCGCTCAAATTACGTCACCATCAAGGTTCGAGGATTCGAACCTTGATGGTGACGGGATTCGAGGATGCCCACTCTAACTTCATTCCAGAATTTTTATTTCAGAATCCGCAACCACCTAGTTTTCATCCCCCCTCCGCGCATACCTCATTTCACCGAGATATGCGCAAGGCTTTTGAGCAAGTCGAGGTCGAGGTCGAGGTTTGAGGTACAGGTCGAGGTCTGCTCAAACAAGGCTTTTGAGCAGACCCTCGACCTGTATGCGGCGCAAATAGGCTTCTCGGCCAATGCTAGCGCTGTTCACACTGTGTGTTGCAATTGGCTGTAGAGTTGTTACGTATGCATGCAAGCGAAAATGTACCGACTGTTAGAAGCAGGCAGTAAGAGATGGGTTGCGTTCATTCGCCTTTATATCAAGGTTACAGCACAGGATTGTAAAAAAACAGATTGTCGTTGTGCGGCCGAAGACTTCTTGTTAACTTTATTTGCTGACTGCCAAGTGTTGGCGACGTAGGTTATGACCAGCAGAATGCGGCAACTGTTAACACGACTTTGTCTCATTCATAACGGTGTGCAGTAACTACCGTTCGTTTTGGCCTAAATAATGTGAGCCATTGCGACTGCGTCACTGGGACATAAACACTCCCCGTCTCTCTCTCTCTCTCCCCCCCCGCCCCCCCCGCATTTTCTGCTACTGAATTAGGAGACAATGCGCAATTTGATATGCGTACAGGTGATAAGGTCATTGACTTGCTGCTCGGAAGGAAGACTGGATTTCTCTAGGATCAAGCCAACGTGCTTCTGGAGATCGCCTAAGTAATCTGGAACAGGAGAAAAATTAGCACATATGTATGTTTCCTCATTTCCATAGCAAATGGAAAGACTTCCGCGCATGCACATCACTTGCATTTACCATGATTTACGTCGCGTAGAGTAACAACCTCGTATAGCGAGAACACTCTTTCATCCAAAATTCTGTTAATTCAGAGATTGAATGACATCGAAGCATCTGCTTTTTATTATGCAAGTAAAATTCGTTCCCATCATCTTCTCAAAATTTCAAGTTGAAGCCCCGCGAGAGCAACATTTATGAATAAAATTATGCTGGAATATTAAGTGAAATTGCGTAGCAATTCCCTTGCATCTATCTATCTATCTATCTATCTATCTATCTATCTATCTATCTATCTATCTATCTATCTATCTATCTATCTATCTATCTATCTATCTATCTATCTATCTATCTATCTATCTATCTATCTATCTATCTCCAGGGGTTCCACATTTCTGGTGTTTTCGCGTGACGACCACAACTACTACGCCGACATAAGAGAGACAATACAAGCTTCGCTTGAAAAATATTTCACCAGTTTGGAATCCGTTCACGTGCCTTTCGCCCGTTTTCGTGTAAACGCGGCTGAAATGCTGAGCCTGGTACTTTCCCGAATTCAAGTCCGAAGCCAAACTGACGTTGTTGAAATAATTCACAAAAGGCGAGGGAACTTCTTGGACCAATAGACTGTGCCGCTTTGACAACCGTTAAGGAAGTACGAAATTTCAAGCGCTAATTACAGTCATGGATATTGTTTAAGTGAAATGGTATAAGACGACTACGAAGTTCAGATGTTTCGTTACGGAAGTACAAACTCGGTTTGCAAGAGCATACAGCTCACATGGTATACTCATGAAGTAATTAGACGTATTAAAACCTCGTTACAACGAAGAGAGATATAATGCAATATCGGTGTTAGCGAAAAATATAACTTTGGTTGCTCGCGCTTCAGTGACGTTTACTAACAAAACAAAAAAACGTCATACCACCCCAATATCGGCTATAAGGAAGAAATATTTGGTTAGCGTGAGGCTTAAAACTCGCAACGGATCATAAAAAACCAAAATAAATATTGGAGGACCATAAACGGCCACACATCCTTGGAAAAACCTCCGGAAATTTCGGTAACCCAGCCCGAAGAAAGCGTGTGTTTGACTGGTTACGCCATCTATAGTAACCACATGTGACCATCGATTTAACTTCAAAATCCTTCAGGAGAAATAACGATTTCCTCGTGTTTACACGGTTTCAAGCCTGGAATAACGTGGTCTTGTTGGTCCTGAGGGAGCCAGATTGCCAATTTGCAAGCCGATATTTATCTCTACTGTTGCAAAGAATATCAAATACAACGAATTAATAGTCCCCATTGTATTTCGTTATAACGAGGTTCGACACGTATTAGCTTACAAGATCAATTCACTAAAACTGTAACCTTGTTTCAGAAACGCGAATGCAGAAGCAATGACGTTACCGTTTAGTCACTGATTCTATCGCACACTTGCGGATACGTTGAAGCGCTTCCCGCAGAAAAAAAACAAAAAACTTGCGAAGTTTTGAGTTATGATTAGTATTACCTTTATGTGCGACGTTGACAAGATCGGCAATCTGCTTCCTAGCTTCACGAGCAGTTTCGATGGAGTTCTTCAGATCCTGATCAGACACGGAAAAAAGCAGGAAGAGAACATGCAGAACGTGATTATCTAGTTATTTATCTACTATATGTGTAAACTAACCATGTAATATAACATATGCGGATAATACATAAAGCCCGCTGCGCTTCGAGACGTTCGGTAATTCATTCTTGTATAGGTGTCCACTGTCATCATCATCATCAGCCTGGCTACGCCCACTGAAGGGCAAAGGCCTCTCCCATAGATCTCCCATTATCCCTGTCCTGCGCTAAGTGGGCCCAATTTATCCCCGCGAGCTTCCCGATCTCATCTGCGCACCTAACTTTCTGCCGCCCCCTGCCACGCTTGCCTTCTCTAGTAGTGCACCTTTAACGACCAACGGTTGTCTTGAAATCGCATTACATGGCCCGCCCACGCCCATTTCTCCTCCTTAATCCACTGTAAATACTCGTAAAAATTAATTATCGGTTATAGAATAACAATGTGTGTAGATATTTAGAAATATCTGTATTTCTTTGCAACTGTTTTTCTGAATTATTCGTTTTCATCACAGGATGTTCGTACACTGCCCTCCAGGCTCTGGCAGTCAAGTCGATTGTGGCTTTGGCAGCCCTTATGAATGTATGATGTTCGACGACATCGACAAAGCTCGTTTGTTAGAAAAACGCTAATACTACGTCAAAACCAAGAGGTTTAAACATTTTTAAAACTTCTTGGTTACAAACTAAGAATGAATGAAAGTGCCGCGCACAGCAACCGCCCTACGCAGCTTGCATACACGTTCCATACATTTACGCTAGTTCGTTTTAGTGATATCAAACACTTCTGCGCCTATGCGATGCCGTATTTATAATATGCACGTCCATATTTACATCACTAGTTTGCTGTAGGAAACTTGAGTGTCCCGAAAAATCCTTTCGGACGCCATGACATTAGTACTTAGCGAAATCTGATCCATTGATCAGAAACGAATACTACTTTCTTTCCACGATGCCTAGTGTTCACACATCAGCAGTGGGAACACTCGCGCTACTTGTGAAAACCAATTGTTGCAGCCCTATTTCAGAGACGTAGGAGCGATGAACCAGGATGCTATGCTGGACACTGTCAAATATGCGCCATGTTGTCAAATGCGCCACCTTGACAGCCCTGGTTCGTCCAGAGGGCTGCTATGGGCTCCCCGATTGAATCGAAACGCCGCCATTGCAGTATTTAACAATACGGCGGAATTTGACAGAGTCCAGAATAACACTACCGTCGTGTTGGTGGAGTCCATTTTTATTTTTAAGTTGTATCGGACTGGATATATAGGCAGTTCTAGAGCTACAGCGTGTCCACTGAAATGCAAGTGGACTGTTTTGTTCGTTCTTAGTTGGGCCATCTTCTTTCCCCTTCCTCAGCACAGGGTAGCCAACCGGAGACCTTGTCTGGTTGACCTCCCAGTTTTTGGATTACCTTTCTCTCGTTAGGCAAACCGCTAGGCCTGATCGACGGCACCGCTGCAGAAAGATTAAGATACGATGACCTGGCCACGCCTTTAAAGAGCCCTTGTAGAGATTATCTTTCGGATCATGTCACGGATACGTTTAGGGACTGCCATGCTCTGCCGGTATTTGCAGCTTTGCGCCCGCAACAACTAAACGAACGGTACAGTATGCAGTGGAGTTATGTGCAGGAAAATGGTTGTGCGCACCAATTCAGCTTCTCCTCACCTAGCTCACCTGACGACAAGACATACAGCACTAAGATGTCATTCGCGTAAAAGTCCGAGATTACGGCGCCCAAGAAGCTACGAGCGTTGATGACTACACAGTTTCGTTGAGGTGTTCATTACAGCACACGCTAGTCGTAGAATGTTTTAGAGATGATAGTCTTTCTTGGAATACTTGAACGCAGAAATTTTGGCCTGTCTATTTGTCTGTCTGGCACAAGATTCAGCCACCCAGCGAAAGTTTAAGCACTTGCCTAACGCCCAGCCATCTTGAACTGGTAGCTGCGGCCATACTTGTGAACATTTTCGACCAAAAAGCAAATATTTTGCAAATCTGAGGCGCAACATCGATACATAAGTATTAGGTAGTCTGTTCCTTTACTAGAAAATGCATAGATACGTAGTTCTAAAGACCCTAGTGTTTGTTAGGCTACGCTAAAAATGCGACGGTATGCACGAACAAAGGCCTGTGCCGACGATCTGGTCCTGCCACCTGGCAGTTGCCCAGGGATTCTACACAAGCTTATGTTTCCCGACGGCGCTGCCAGATGGCGTCCTTACCTCACGCAGCGTAGTACGGCCGGCAGAAGGCTATCGTCTTTCGACGACATTTGCAGCGAAGCACGCAGATACGCTGCCAATTTTTTAGGGGCGAAGCTCCTTAAGGCGTGGGTCGTGCGTCCCTAGTAGTAGGCAGCCACCGGCGCGTGCCTGCCGGGAGGCACGCACGCGCCGAGGGCGAGCGCGTGGCTCCCGGCACGCGCTCGCCCGCGAGAGACAACGTTGGCGCAGGCAGCGTCTCCTAGCGAGTTTCTTGATTGAGAAATACCGACTGCTCGCGTTGGAGAAGCGTTCACCGGCAACCCATATATATATATATAGGCACTGCATCTTGACTTGCAATGAAGTGCCGGTGGGAGATTTCACTTGTGCATTGTGCATAGTTGAACCGTGAGGATTCGTAGCATGCGCGAGATGTTATAAAACTAGATGGCGGTACTTGTAGTTGATGATGAAAGATGCGAGATGTTATAATAGTTTGATGACATTTACTCAAGTGTTTCACATTTAATTGTGGGGCGAATTCCACGGAAGAGTTTCACGGTTTACCGATGATTCCTTCCGGAGCTTCGCCCCACTCATCATCATTCACCCCGTGAATATGCTGTGATTTTTTTAGCAAGCCCGGGGTGGTTTAGGATACCTTTAAGAGCGGAAAATCTCCTTGGCAAAGCTATAACGTCACTGGGCAGGTGCGTAGCCCGAGGGGCTGTATTTCGGTTTTAAAACACCCCTGAAATATTCTGAGCGCTGCAGAGCCACACCCTGCCCCTAGTTTCTACCTTTTTACCTCTTCTTTCAGCTCACGATATTTATTACTTGATGAATTCAATTTTGTTCACCATAGCACCTGCGTCATGGTGTAGGGCTTGCATGGTCGGGTGCTCCGGGTTGCTACGGCGGTTGTTAGAAATTTAGAAATGATTATTTCCGCCGTGGACTCCTACGCCGACACCGACGCTAGGTCTCCTGCGACGCCAGCTTCTCAATGCTATAGCTTTAATATGTAATCTTTATTACTTTTCCTAGCGCCACACCTTAAAGCTTCATGATGTCTATAAACTAGCTCAGCAATACCTCCTTTTAAATTACGAAGTTTGACAGCGCAGGAAGCTTAGTTACTGGATTTCAGCATAGGCACGGATACAGTATACACTTACGCCCAGGCCCTTTAGTATATTTGTCTTCACGAATTTGTGACCCTCGTGCATCACTCGAACGCTGTTGTCATGCGCCACTTGCAGCCGGTTCGAGCTACCGTAAAGCCAGGCCAGGGACAACCTGCGTTAAAAAAAATACTATGTGGATCAGCTTAAGAATAGATACGATAAACCGGATTAGTATTATAAAATAAAATATGCACCATTAAGGGATATTAAAGGGATAATGAGATCAAAATAACACAGAAAGTGATTGGAAAGAAGCCGGCTTTAAACCAACAGTAATAAAAGGTACCCACAGAAAACACACCTGCCTTCGGTAGGGACCGAACCCACGGAGCTTGCCGGTGACGCCGATAGTGAAAATTTGCTTGAAGTGCTCACATATAACGCCCTAACAGCAGAGTGAAAGTGAGGCATCCTGCACACTCACACGTTGAGGCCCGCGAGCAATGTCATGGTGGCCGTGTGGAGGCGCAGAGCGAGCATGTAGTAGCCGGTGATGTTCTGCACCTTGCGGCCGCCGAACGCTCCCACCATGCGCATGAGCACGAAGAACAGGCCGCAGAACACCGAGCCCAGGAAGAAAGCGATGGCTGTGGCCACGATTACGGCCAGCAAAGGCTCGTAGCTGAACAGCTGCACACGTCACCACATGTTCACATTAGGCATTTCCACAGGTTTTCGGTTTCATTCCCACGATGTGATTTGACCAGTACAGGCGGGAAGAGCTTATGATAAAACAAATGCTTTTTATATAATGCTTAGAATATTACACGAGAAAACATCTACTCGTGATTTTTACAGTCAGTGGGTATAACATTGTCCTTCATGAAGTATTTAGTCAGTTACTCAGGTGACTCGATGATACCTCGGCAGTTATGTGAATACGGACGAAGCTCCGCAACGCGTGAGCGAAATGTAGTAAGCATCTGAATAAACTCTCTTAGAAGTGGTCACTCGTGCTTACACGTACTAGTAAATTCAAGCCGCCGGTGGTACATAAACGAATGATACACTACATTTTTTTTTTGAAAACAATGCGTGTATATCAATTTTGGATATTTGGAGTTGCATTCCGGAGCTCGAGAAGAACGCCATTGTGTTCTCAACGTCTCGGCATAGCAATGGATCATCTTGAAATTGCGAACTTTCTTTTGGAACGAAAGTAGAAACTTTCAGCCCTACAAAGGCACCTTTAGCAAGAGGAAGTATCGCGGTTTTATGACTGCGTTAACAATGCATAAGATTTTGGTACCGTCAACATCAACAGTTGATAAAAGAGGTCTTCCTTCCACAACCACTTCCCTGAAACCCTTCGAAGTTTGCGCACTTCGGCGGATCTTCACTGCACAAGGCAGCGACCCTTATAACGTCGTAATGAGTACTGTCAACGCAGCACTGAATTGTTTCATCATTTCTTTTAACAGCACTCCCGTGACAATGTTTACTTACGGCCACCATGTAGTCGAAGTAATCCGTTTCCAATCCATCCTCTCCCTTGACCTCCGCAATCTTCTTAATGAAACCTATTGGTTGACAAAGAAAGAGATAGAGAGAAAAAAAGAACGTGGTTGTTCGTATAATTCGTGCAAAACAGGGCTGGCCTCATTGGATAAGTGCCGTCAATGCGATGGCGTTTAAGGTAACTCGAGACCACTGGGTAATTATATGGCAATAAGTATCTTGCGTGCAGCGAAAAATAGAGACGCCGTCCATGTATTACGTTCAGGATCACAGCTCCTGTCATGTGCCTACGCATCCTAGCTAGCTATAACAACACGTTCTTATTATAAATTAATACCGGGCGATATCAGTTCTTAGTATTCCCGCAAGACAAATCCATTGAAGATCTAGTTTTCAAAAGTTATCTCTATAAAGGGATACAATGAACCATTTTCTGCTGTGGATTGCGATCCACGGGTAACTGCTGCAAGACGAGGAGCAGGTTGTAGTTCCCCTGAAGTTAGTACATAAATTACGCGAGCTATTGACTACACGTATTCGAGGTGGCCAAACCGTTGACGCTACTGGATGAACAAGCCATATTTGAAGATAACTGTGGTGCAAACTGTCAGGAAAATAACGCATGCATGAAAGGCGCCGTGTTCTTTGCTTTCGTTTAACTTTTACCGGCAGTATCTTCGAATACGATTTACCATCAGCTAGCTCAAGCCAAGGTTCTGCTGCGTAGGCGGTGACGAACGCGCACACAGCTAATGGCGCCTTGCGTCGGAATCCACGTAAATACCGACACTCACGAAACAGAAATGACGTAGACACTAATTTGAGCGCTGGTGATCTCATTAGGCACACTGGAAACACATAATACGCAGGAACTGCAAGACTATTTGGCACTTGGATGCCTGCGTGAAAACGTGTAAACCATGCGGTTTCTACCGCTATTTTAGGGGTCGACTGCCATCAATGTCTTTCAGAAAATGTTACATTTTCTGGTACATAAGAACCAGTTAGCCGAGTAGAAACGATAGGAAATCGAAACTACCGCAGGCATGTGCTTGTAAAACCTGAATGTGTTTGTAAAATTTGATTTAGCTAATTCGAGCTATCAGCTTATGTGCTTTAAATTAAAACACAGGTCGAAATTAGAGCAGTAGAGCGTCATCGACTCTATGTTCTAGGCATGGAGGTAGAAAAAAAAAGCTAGGAGTCGCCGTAACGCGATTCCACTAGCTTCGGCGAGCCAATGTGTCCTGACACCTTGCGCGCGGTGCCCCCTGATTACAATCAGGCCCACACGGTAGCCGGAACGTTCGAGGTTGTTTGGTAGGTGGTAACATTTAGTGGCCCCTGAATACACATGAATGTACCGCTTGCCCATCACGACACCAGGACCTATTCTCCATGATTTTATCCCCTTAAGCTTTTTCATGACTGCGCTTCTAGATGGTCTCGTGACGCCTACTCCTAGCTTTTTTGTTCCTCCATGGTTGTAGGCACCCGGATACATATAAATAATAAATTCATGCCTTACTCGATCAATGCACGCCAAGGGCACGATGAAAGTAAAAGCGCAACATGGCCCTATCGCTGTCCTGTCTTGTCAACTCGGATTTCATCATCACGTAGTTTTCGTGCTGTTTACGTTCGGCACGGATGACCAATTTACCCATGTTTACCCATCAAAGATTGCAAACTATATGCATGGATCATCAAGCGGGCAACGTTCAGTGCAGCACTACGTGCTGCAACACAAAGGTGGCGGGCCTTGCATCTCACGCTCGTCCTTGGCGCAGCAGGTGACGAAGGTCACGGTGAACTGCACCATGTCCAGGAAGGCCCGTAGGTAGAGCGACGGTTTCTGGGCCTCCTCGGCCAACTGCCGGTCGGCTTCCAGGATCGCCCACTCCACGGGGTGTAGGTGGCCGTCGTACTGGCGGGACATGTCGGGTCGTCCGAGTCTTACCGAGTGAACTGGCAGTTTCTTTTAGGATCGTAGAAAGAAAACATCCGCTTCAGCGCACAGAATTCTTCTTCTACTTTCTGGTTCTCGAGCCCTCGTGACGCTTGCGATAACCGTGATGATGATCGTACGGCTGGGCATATGACAAACTTAGGTGCTATAGACCTTTTAGGGAATAGCTCGAAACTATGCGATAATTATTGGAAATAAAAGAGTAAATCGGCTTAATTACAAGTGTGATGTGATCGCGCAGCCAGGCAAGAAAAATGATGGTGAGAAATCGGGAATTCCAACTGCAAATTTTACTAAATTATGAACGCAGACTCTAAAGATATGATGATAACTACTACTATTAGGACTATGATGTTCATTATGAAGGACATTACAAGTTTGTTTGTCCAAAACAGTCCCTAGCCCTGGCTGTGTGCGAAGAACGGTGATCATGTGCCTGGCCGGCCGTATATGATCGTAAAATACCAATATTCTTAAGCACAAGATAACGCTGGCTAGCATTGCCCAAGTGATGGCTATTTACGGTTAGGTTAGGATAGCTAACTGTAAGTGCTGGCTAGGGTTGGCAAATGCGTATTCGCTGTTAGGACAGCAACAGTGTGTTCGTGCAATTTGAACTCTACGCTTTAGCTGTCTACCTGTTTTACATGCGCTTCTACTCTTCCAGATAATACGCATCATAGACTTCATCATTCGTCTTCTACTTGTCGCCGTCATGAGTGTGGTAGATGAGCTTCAACATGAATAAGGACATAAAGACGTGTGTGTGCCTCAGTATGTGTCGCACATTGTACGCGCCCGCACGCACATATACAACAAAGCCAGAGCTGCTTTTCCCTGAATATTTTCTTATGCATTGCCATGTCTCGAGAACGAAACATGGCAATGCAACGAGACATTGGGAGTTCTCGAGAACGGATAGCCTTACATCGTTGCGGCGAACACGCAATCCTGAGATCGGCGAATCAGTTATGCGCAAACACGCCAGGTGGAGTAGCGTTTATGAAAGAGAAAATTAGCTTCGACCCCTGTTGTAGGCACCATTTTTTTTTAAATTTTTGTAGCCAGTTTTTCGTCGGCTAAGAAGTGGTCATTTCTGAGAATTCCACATGGATTTGCCTGGAGCTTTGTGCTACAAAACGAGTCGATGCCAATTTTCTCTTTCATAATTTCCCTTTCTCTCTCTCAGGTGATGCCACAAAAATATGAAGAAATGTAAAAGGTCAGCTCGTTGTTAACTTGAGTGTCAAAAATGACGCTAGCACGTAGAGCTTCGGTGGACTTGTACACAAAGCTCTTGAACCAAATGCTATCGCTCACGGCACAAACGCTTCTCAGCGAGTGGACTGAGACTCTCGCATCCATCGCAGACATGAGCCACACGTGATTTCTTTCTTTCTTTCTTTCTTTCTTTCTTTCTTTCTTTCTTTCTTTCTTTCTTTCTTTCTTTCTTTCTTTCTTTCTTTCTCTCTTTATTTATTTCTTCCTTTCTTCCTTTCTTTCTTTCTTTCTTTCTTTCTTTCTCACCTTTAGCTCATGCACATATATCCGATGCGGTGTGCACCTTTTCCTGCTTAATTGATTTTCATTAATCCCCTTGATGCTTGAGCAACCTGGGGTAGGTATGGGGTAGGTGTCATATCAGAGCTCATGCTCTGATATGACACCTACCCCATACGCACAGCGATGAACTTTTTCGTCTTGCGTAACAAGCCCACATCCGGGAATGCCGAGCAAGGAACATGTCGCTAAGTTCCAGCGCCCAAAAATGCAAATAATGTCAAAGAACGAGGAAATAAAAAAGATTTAAACAAAAGTAACGGATACATGCAAACGTGAAGGTTTACTAAAGGGTGTGTACTCAGAGTTGAAAAATATAACCGTAGTCTAAGACGTTGTTTATAATAATGACATCTTGCAAATATGCGCAACTCACTACATTGATGGGTATACCAGAACGACTTTGACTCCTTTTTTTTTTTTCGTTAAAGGCTCGAATACATGTACAGACCACTTCGGTGATTTCCAGAGTCAAGGGGCACTTGTGTGCCTTTTGACAGTGGGAACCGACAGTCTACCGTATCAGCAAGCTCTCGAGTATCTCGGTGTCGGGCGTATCGCATAGAGAAGCCGTGTGACACGAGGGTGCGATTGTGCCATTTCTTCCTGCTCGGCGACCCAGAAAGTCCCAGTGCACAAGCACAAGAGTTGACGTGTTGCTTCTGCATAAACTATGCTCGCATCTACGCAGTGCTTTTTGATTTAGTCTGTTTTAACCGAACGACGTGCAGGAAGAGACTCCGAGGATTGCCCTTCGCAAACGGATTACATGCAGCATCGTGGGTAGCACCGCATCTCACGTGAGAGTTTCTCAAGGATCTTGAATTGTAATATCCCCTCAGTCGTCGCTTGTCAAGATGAAGCGTGCGGTGCTCCTGTGGGCGTTGGCTTGTGTGGCGTGGGTTTCGAGGCCGGCGGAGTGCTTGGCGAGACCAAACATCATCGTTATAGTGGCTGACGATTTGGTTCGTAGACGTTTTCTTTGTTCATTTGTATACTAAGTTAGTGCGGACGTCATACCGGTGTAGGCGACCTGTCGTTTACTTGCAGATCAGTTGGTATTACTGAGCCAGTTGGGACAACCTGGGCCTTCGTGCGTTATTTACATCGTAACCTGTCTTTGCCTTAATATGTGCCATGGGCGTAGTCGTTGTCGTCCGCTGAAGAGCCATTGGCTCAGCCGGCAGGTCATGTGATCTCCCCTTGATCAATCAGGTGTAAGCGCATGCGCTTCAAATCCAGCGGCGAATTCACCTAGAAGTCCCTGCAAAACTGGTGCAAGCTTTGCGAGATGAGAGATCGCGACGTAATTAAGACAGCTCCGCTGTCCGATCATATTCCCGGATTGGATGCGCCTATTGTTTTTTCGGTGTCGTTCCCAAAAAATGTAGTTGCGGCGACCAGGTTTGAACCTGTGACCTTTGGAATCCAGCGTGACTGACCGCACTTGGTCTCTGTGCTAGTCAAAGGGCCATTGCAACCCTTTTTTTTAACATAGTCAGAAAATGATGCCGTTCAGTTATGGAGGCTCCTCTGAAAATTCGAGCGAAACATTATGGCACTGCTGGCATCAAAGAATTTCGAATTTGGTTTAAAATACAGCTGCGAATCTCTTGCTCTTCCTTCTTATTTATGAACAAATATTCAGCCGAAATTCTGTGCGTACGCCGCAGCATGCTTGCGCATCGGTCGCCGCAGGGGAGCAAAGGGTGGAGGCGATAAACCAGTCCACGGGCGCGGTACGTGAAAGTGATTCTTCATTAAGCGCTGACTGTCTTCATTGTGCGTTCGAGTACGATAACTGTTTACTGAATAGTTGTATTTGCTAACCGTTTGATCACTTTTCCCTGGAAAATGCCGTCATGGAAATCCCGTTGTGTTTACTTGGCCCGCCATTGCATTCAGAAGAACCTAACCTGAAATTATGATCGAATGTCCCACGTATTTTAAGAATTCAAGGTGGTGAACATCACGCCGACTACGGTGACAACTGTACCAGTTCTGTGCAATCTTAAAGCCAAACTAACAGCCCGTCCAGTGATTATTTTGTGGTATGACTTTCACTGCGATCGTTTGTTGACTTTTTCCTGTTTTTATGAAAAGTTCCCTTTGTAAGCTGTACAGTATAATGCCCTACCATACTTGTACAGTTATTGCAGAATAATAGCAAGATATTCCCAGTACCGCTTACAAGTACTACATGGTACAACAATTTTATCTACTTGGCCACGCTGTCTTAAGTTGGCATCACGTGAAGGTCTCATTCTGTAATAATGGTGGGCTGAGGAAACGTGAAGAGTGGCATATTTGTAGGAGCCAATTCTCTCTGTTTTCCGAAAGTACCGCTTCTTATTCTGGCGAAGTACACGTCGAAATTTATCGGTTCTGCGAACTTGTCCTCATTCATACATGCTACCATTTGTGTGACGCCGTCATCATGTTGTGTTCCACCGCAACTGCAGGGCTGGGGTGATGTCAGCTTCCACGGGTCGGAGCAGGTCCACACTCCCAACATCGACGCTCTGGCCGCAGACGGCATCGTGCTGGACAACTACTATGTGTCGCCACTCTGCACACCGTCCAGGTCAGCACTGTTGTCCGGCAGGCACCCGATCCACACCGGTACGTGACTGCGCTAAAGCTCGTGTGCAAAAACGAAGCTTGACAGGCATTGCCCTGATGAGCTCCTCCCTGAGCCAGCATCGTGCCCCGCCACGGTGGTCTAGTGGCTATGGCGCTCGGCTGCTGATCCGATGGTCGCCGGATCGAATCCCGGCCGCGGCTGCTGCATTTCGATGGAGGCGACATGTCGAGGCCCGTGTGGTGTGCGATGTCGGTGCACGTTAAAGAACCCCAGGTGGTCGAAATTTCCGGAGCCCTCCACTACGGCGTCTCTCATAACCGTATCTGGTTTTTGGACGTAAAACCCCGGAAGTTCCTATTATATTACAGGTGATGATTGGATATTATGCCGTATTGCATGTTTATTTCTGTCAGCATTTAACATTTTATTAGTAATTTTGAAACATTCGTGCTACATATTCTTGCTGCTTGAAGTGGTTGCTCATCGTAGTAATATAATCCCGGACTCTTAGGCAAGTCTGTTGGTTCCCGAAAAGCGTAAAAATGCAATTTACTCTAAAAAGAATGCAATAAAATTCAAACCTAAAAAGCTCAAAGGTGAGATGCGTCGTCGTGGCATTTGGGCTTTCTACGGTGCTTTTCTTTGCCTGCGTTGATGTCAAAGTTTCCTCTATTTGGGTCTACGGCAAAGTCGAGCCGACGCCACTATAAAACATTAACATTGGCTAAGGACTCAAGACAACACAACAAATGAGACACAGGCAAAGAGAATGTTCACAAAATCCCTTCCCTCAATATTATTACTAACACGTGCTCCAATATAACATAACAATCCTAAGTCGCCTCTCAAGGATAGCGTACTCTCCGAAAACACTATTTTCCTCATTTGGTTGCGTCAAAATCTTCAGTTCTACAGGTAAAAAATACTCAAATATAGCCGCGCCGAAATTCCAGCGCGCAATGTATGAGGAAAAAAAACATATAATTTCTATATTTGCTGTCCTCTTTCATCCGTTTCGGTGCAGCAGACATTTCGGCAACCTCATAGGTTCAACATGTAGCCAGCTGGTAAGGGAACGAGCCGTATTTAAACACCTTTATTTCTGCCTCTTTCTACTGCCTGTAGGCATTTCGCAAGCAACTTTCTTATACGCAAAGTCTGTGGAATGCAAGGAAAAGTGATTTGTGGTTGGCATTGTGAGCATTTGCTTTCTATGCAATCCATGGACGTAAGAAGAAGGCTTACGAGACGACAGATGAGGTTTGCTTAGGCGCGTATGTACTGTGTAAACTGTCTAAATTATTGTAAGAAATTATTGTGCAATCGTAGGACATAATCTCAATGTGTTTGGAAAGAGATGAAAACACATATTTCATTTCATTTCATTTATTATACCCTCAGGGCCAAACAGGGCATTACAGAGGGGAGTGGTTTACAATCGGAAGTTTGTACAGGATAAGTAAAGCATAAATATGTAACACAGAATAAAAATAAATGGACCATTACAAGGTATTAAATCAAGGTAAGTTATACAATGAATACACAAACGAAACGCAAGAAAAACAAATATACATACGGGAAAATAAATGATAATCTAGTTAGCAATTCTATTTAATGCAACACGAAACAAGGAGTTATCACTAATAGATACAATATCTGCAGGAAGGCGGTTCCACTCTAGGGACGTGCGAGGAATGAATGATTGATAAAATGTGTTGGTGCTGCTAGACGGAACATCAACCTTATAAGAATGATCGATGCGACGCGATATGTAATGCGGATTATGTATGAACATGTCATGCAGTGTTGTGCGGCGAAATATTTTATGGAACAATGATAAACGGGAGATTTTACGCCGGGCTGGAAGAGATGAAAGTGATAGGCTAGTTTTCATGGCGGTTACACTGGCAGTTGTGCTATAAGTAGAAAGAATAAAACGAGTTGCGTTATTCTGAACTAGTTCTAATGCGTTAATTAGGTTAGTGTTATGAGGGTCCCAAACTGATGAGGCATATTCTAATTTTGGACGTATCAATGTTTTATAGAGTAACAGTTTTAAAGAGTCAGGAGCATTAAAAAAATTTCGCCTGAGGTAGCCTAGGGTGCGGTTAGCATTGCTAATTATGTAGTTGATGTGTGTTGCCCAAGTAAGGTTGGATGAGATATGAATTCCTAAGTATTTGTATGAGGATACTTGATCTAAAGGGAGGTTATTTAAGTAGTATACCCGAGAGGAGTTAGGTGACTTAGATGCATGCATAACTTTACATTTGTTAATGTTTAGTTCCATTAGCCACAAGCTGCACCAGTTAGATATTATATTTAGATCAGATTGAAGGCGATTGGGATCGTCGTCTGAAGTAATTTCTGTAAAAATAGCGCAATCATCAGCGAAGAGATGGATATTAGAAGTTACTTGCGAGGGTAGGTCATTAATATATATTAAAAACAACAAAGGACCGAGGACTGATCCTTGAGGCACTCCGGAGACAACAGGGCACGTTGGTGAATCGTAGCCGTTAGCGGTAACGTATTGTGAGCGATTAGTAAGAAAACATTCGATCCATTTTAATAGATTAGCGTCAAGATTTAAGTTCCGTAATTTGTGGATGAGAAGTGTATGGCACACTTTGTCAAATGCTTTTGCAAAGTCTAAAGAAATGCAGTCAGCAGATGATGAACGATCAAGAATTCGATGCAAATGATCAGTGAAGGACACGAGTTGAGTCTCACATGAGTATGATTTTCTAAAACCGTGCTGTGAAGGTGAGAAGAAGGTGTTATCTTCAAGAAAATCGACGATGATTTTGAATACGATGTTTTCTAGTAGTTTGCAGCACGTACTGGTAAGAGAAATGGGGCGATAGTTGGTTGCTAAGTTGTTGTTACCTGATTTGTGGAGTGGAACCACCTTCCCAACCTTCCACTGATAAGGTAAAGCACCTGTGTCGAGTGACTGTTGAAAAATTTTTGTTAGTATCAAAGAACTATATACAGAAGTGCTTTTTAAAAACTTAGTGTTAATTGAGTTGAAGCCCGGTGAAGAATTGCAGTCGAGTTTATCAATAAGTTTAGCAACACCATGTGTATCAATTATTACTGGGAACATTACATCGTAATCATAGCTACGTAAGCCGGGAAGTTGTTTATTTGAAGTAGACGAAAAATTTCTAACAAATGTTTGGTTAAGATGAGTTGCAGCGCCATCTTTAGGGATGCGCTGTCCATTAGAGTCATCTAATAAAATCAAGTTATCCGAAAAAGGTTTAATTACTTTCCAAAATTTCTTAACGCTAGTTTGCAAAATAGATGGAAGAGTGACAGCAAGAAAAGAATGTTTTGCATGTTTTAAAGCTTGAACATATTCGTTAGCAGCAGTTTTGTACGCAGTCCAACGAGAAGCATTTTGGGACAATTTAGCTGTACGGTACATGCGTTTTTTACGATTAGAAAGACGCTTAATATGAGCGCTATACCAGGGATCTTGTGGGTTAGAAATAACGGTACGGCTAGGAATATACTTGCACAATAGCTCTTTAGCTTTATCAGCAAACATGAGAAGGTTTTGTTACATTTCATATAGTTTAGAGTGTCTTATGAGGAGGTCATAAAACGGTCGAGCACAAAGGCACGTCCCTAAGTGTTTAGTACTAATGCACCGAGTAAAAGGGACCCAGGAAATTTTACGATGTTTCGTACGAAATGCTCTCGTAGTTCTTTGGAGTGCCTTCGCAATGTGAGTGCTCCAAAAATGGCAGACGGTTTCAGCTTATCAGTAATACTAAACAAGGATATGTGACACTAAAATTTTCTATCTGGTTCGCAGGGATGCAAAATAATGTCATCTATTCCGCCATGCCGTACGCATTCCCTCTCAAGTTTAAGCTGATGCCGGATTATTTCAAGGCACTTGGGTACGAAACACATGCGGTGGGTAAGGTAAGCAATTTGCTTTTCCGATGCATTCTCTTACATCCCGTCCTTTCTGTCTGCTAGCAAGCTCGTTAAATATAATACTGGCAAGCTTTTATTCACGTAATCTTTTAAAACGCGATGACTTGATACAATAACGGGTTGTGTTACCATGCTTTAATTAAGTAACCACTTTAGTTAAATTGAAGAACGTGCTAACTACGGCATACGGAGTGCCACTAATTGTCTGCTGCTTTTTTAGTGCATCACCACTTCATGCAAAAACGTGCAAGATGTACAAATTCACTAAATGACTTATGGAATTTGTTTTATCAACTGGTGAAAACAGCTAAGTGCAATTAATACAACGGTTCATTGAGATTAGACGAGCAAAAAGACAATGTACCCCCAAATACTGTAGCGCTATACCACCCGTCTTCCAGTTAGCGGTCCAGGAAATCTCACACGATTACTTTTTTTGCCTGCTACCTAGTGGCACTTGGGTCATATGACGCGGAACCATACACCGACTCGCCGAGGCTTCGATTCGTTCTACGGCTACTACTGCGGCCACCATGGTTACACGGACCACTCCGCATTCGAGGTAATCGCTTCCTTACAAAAACTATCAATTTCCTTTCTTTTGTAACCTTGTTTTGGCAAGAATGGGGCCGTATTCAGAAAACGATCGCATTGGGGCTATAGCGAAAAGGCCGCGTATGGCATGCGCTGACTGGCTGGTCCAGAATAGGAGAGAAAGTAATCGCTTCGTGATTGGAAGTGCACGGCGTTGCGTCACGCAAGGGGACGCTGTCAGTTTATACGATCATCTCACCATATGACGCTGAGTGTGATGGCGAATAACTGAAGTCCCATTTTGTACAGATATCCGATGGACAGCTAGAGAGAGAGAGAGAGAGAAGAAAAAGAAACTTCTGTTTAATAATAAAAGTAAATTATTTCAAGGGGTGAGCCCTAGTCGAGAATTCGAGAGTCCCTATGGCCTTAGCCATCCGTCCAATGTGGTCGATAAGCGATTTGCAGGTTTGGTCAGGTTGGAGCTGTATAGTCATGCCTTGAATTGCTGCAACGTGCGCCCTGTAAAAATTATAACCTCACATTTGTAATGGACTCGCCCGCCCATCAGCATTTTTGTTGTAGCTGTGAGGCTCTGTGATTGAATCGTTTGAAATAATAATTTTCGTTGGGCTATTGTTCATTAATAAATTTTCGCTCTTGGGGGCGTCCTTTTCGTGATGCGAATCCACTGTATTTTTTTTTGTAAACGAATCAACAGAAAACATTATTGCGCACTAGTAGAATGCCTCAACCACTGCTATATATACCGAAGTGCTGGTGCTTTGCGATGACGGACTCTATTCATTTGCTACGCATACGTAGTATTTATCGAAGCCAATACCTAGAAGCATGCTTGCGGAATAAAAGGGGAGTTAAAGAGGGGTAAGAGTCCCTAGATAGGCTGGCCAACGTTTTGTTTGGAAAGCCTATCCTTGCTAAATGCAGCCCTGCCCTTCTTAAGGGGTTAGCTTTCAAGCGTTATTGTAGACTGCGTGCTATATTGTCACTGCAGTAGTTAACTAGTTCTAGCTGGTTCGTTCTAGTGTAGCGACTAACTATGGCTACCTGGGCTATAGCAACGAACGGAGCCAAGAATGCTTTCCGCTGCATACCCAAGCAAGGCAAAAAGAGAACATAGTGTCACCAAGTTGCTTTTCTCGTTACTCATGTGTGCCCTCAGAACTGGTGAAAATAGCAGAAAAACGCATTCGTGAGATGGCGAGACATAGATGCCCTGAAACGGGTCAGCTTGCAGTGACCACCGCAATTATGAAAATGGAACTGAGAAGAAGAAAAAAAAACTCTAGAGCGATTATAAAGTGGTCTTAGGGGATATTGGGGGAAAACGTGATCTGGAGGTGTTATTGCTCGATGAAATGCGTAGAAGCATAAATTTGTTGTGTGGGTTCGCTGAATGACTTATATGTTGGTACTTGACTCCTGATGTGCATGTTGAATGGTTTTAAGCGTGAAAAAAGTTTCTCTGCTTCCGTTTTCGGCGACCTTCAAACGTGCTTCAGCCAAAAGTCAGAGCCATTATCCGGGCACTTGAGGAGAACATCCGGACATCCAGTCAAATGTTCAATGCATGCGCTCTTGGACGTGCGAGCCTTGCCAGAATTTTACATATATGCGATGTGCTCGCCAAAGAAGTTGCAAAAAATATGGTTTTCCGTGTGGTTCCTAATGTTACATGTCAATATCACTGAAGCTCTAACTTATAATGCACTGAAGTTTTACTAGTGATTTCCAATAGGCGTCGTTCCAAGGGCAGTCATAGGATACGATGTTCTTGCATCCTTCAACGCACGCAGCTAGCGACAACACGACCCTCACTTTACCGATTGACCTTACATTACACAAAACACAACACACCCCAACTACGCCTCATTGCCAAGTGTACGGTTCTGTACCGACTTTCCCCCACACCTACTGTCACTGCCCTATAACCAACACCCTTCAACGCCGTTCACTCACCCTGACATACACGTGTTGGGCCCTTGGCAAAACAACCTTCTCATAGACAAGCTTCCTTCACCACATACTCGCCTTAACAGGGGACGTCCCTGACGCCTTACATTAAAGCATGGACCCTGACAAGGGTTTTGGGAATCTATCTATCTATCTATCTATCTATCTATCTATCTATCTATCTATCTATCTATCTATCTATCTATCTATCTATCTATCTATCTATCTATCTATCTATCTATCTATCTATCTCAAAGAACGGCTACTTGGATCAGGGCGCGTGGCGGAGTCGGGTTGCCACCGCTTCGGGCATGGCGGGCTTAATGGCAACCGCACTGCGCATGGCGGGGTTACCACTTTTGTTGACATTGGGGCTAGTCTTATCTCCAACAAAACTGCTTCGCCAACAGCCATTTCAAGCTCACGTCTGCACTCGGTCATATTTAGGAGAGCCAGCATTTTAAAAGTAGATCGAATAGTGCTCGACATCTGATTAGTACTCTGTCCAGGAAGATGGCAAGGGTTAGCCTTGGTGAAGTATATAGCTAGCGTTACGCATTGCTATACTCTGCGTAATTCGTTGTAGTCAACGAGGTAATGTAATAAATATTTTTCTTGCCAGAAAACTGTGGAATCCCGTCGCATTCACTTGTTCTTTTGTTTTCTATTTAGCCACATCCATATTCCCTGTAGTGCCGGGTGTGGACAACCATATGCCCAGATGCAAATGATGTAGCCTTCTGGTTATCTTCAGCCAACTACACATCTTAATTTTCTGACGTGGAATCTTTTTATCACTCTTACTTGCAGCTAAAGATCTGGCGGGCACTTTTTGTGTAATGATTTTATTTTATGTGACTAAGAAATTTAGGCATTCGAATTTTTTTACTTCACACCTATTAGGAATACATGGACGACCCCAAAGATCAGTGGACGGGCTGGGGTCTGGACCTGTGGGAGAACCTGGAAGCTGACAGATCCAAGTCGGGGAATTACACGACGGAACTCTTCACGCAGAAAGCGATCGAAATACTTAAGAACAGGGACCGCAGCAAGGTAAGTACTTATGCGATCAGTGGAAACTGCGAGAAAAAGCTGTAACCTAATTTTGCACCTCTTTCCATGAGAAACATGGCGTGACAGAGTGCGAAAGATGTGCTACAGGGCACCATAGTACTGACAGTTGATTTGCCCATTGGGCATCGAATTTAAGTGCTGCAGGGAGCAATATTACTGACACTTGATTTGCCCATTGGGCATCGAATTTAAGTGCTGCAGGGCACCATAGTACTGGACAGTTGATTGGCCCATTGGGCATCGAATTTTTTGCAAGTTGTTTTGTAATGTGTCAAATGTTCGAAGCATACCACTTTCTGGAAAGTTGCTGTGCAGTCAACGGGCGCGTTAAAGCGTACCAAAAGATGAACCTCAATTTTTTACATTATTGTATCGAAATTTTGTCATATTGAGGCAGCAGTCATAAAGACACCGGCTTCTCGAACGCAATTGAAAATGAAGTCTTTGCATTATCGCGAGAAATACCTGACAGCCCTCTAGGTAGCCCACGCCCTGTCTTTCCGGCAAAGTGCCAAACGTTTTTTTAAGGTTTTACTAACTTGAAATTGTAAAATCTTCTTTTATAACATTTCCTCAGTTAGGTCGCTTAGCTGAGCAAACAGCCGTGATACATTGATTTGTTGATTTGTGGGGTTTAACGTCCCAAAACGACCTGTGATTAAACAGTGTTAAAGAAATATCAAAATTTGTTCTGTAAGGACTACCACATTGAAAGCGCTGCAATCAAAGGACGTGTGCATGTGGAGCTTGATAAATTTTTTTCCCAAAATGCGATCGCCTCATTTGCAGCCACTCTTTCTGTACGTCAGCCACCTCGCTGTCCACGTAGGCAACTTCTACGCACTGTTCGAGGCACCGGACAGGTACATCGAGCTGAACCATCACATCAAGAACGAGAAGCGGCGACATTTCGTCGGTGAGTTGTGGAATCGACCAAGCTTTGTACGGCCGCCTTCTATGCTGTGCATGTAATGTAGCACGTACATTTTATCATTTAAGTTTACCGTCAGATCTCACATGTTTGCACATAGTTTTAGTGTCTTTTAGACTACAAAACCAGACAAGCATTATCAGCGATTGACTCATCGATTGATTGGATAATTCAGGTGCGATCAAATGTGGGCAATTTCACAATTTCGCAGCGATGTTGTCTGCGCTGGACGACGCCATTGGCCAGCTGGTGGAGGCCCTGAACGCCACGGACGCGATCGAGAACACGATAATTGCTCTTACTACAGACAACGGTGCGGCCACGGGAGGCATCGACAACAGCGTCGGCTCCAACTGGCCTCTTCGTGGCACCAAGGCGAATAACTGGGAAGGCGGTGTGCGTGGAGTGGGTCTGCTCTGGAGCCCCACGATACGTGAACCGAGAGTGTCCCGTCAGCTCATGCACGTCTCTGATTGGCTGCCCACGCTCTACTCTGCAGCTGGTTAGTTTTCGTATTAACAGAACAAGTGATAGCGGGAATTATCGATCCATATTTCCCAGAGTTGTCGATGCGTCAAGCACTGTTGTCGATGGAGTGACGAAAAAAAAATTATTGGTCTGGGAATGTGGCTGGAGCCGTTTCGACAAGTGACTTTGGCTTTGCCAGGGCATGAACTGCCTATGCCATGGCGAAGACAAGCTGAGTTGCCTGAGTTACTTGTGTGAATATCTCTGAGGCCCTTTGTACCAACATGCCAGTATCTGTATGTAATATCTGTAAAGTAAGCAATCGATATCTGTAACCAAAGCAATGCCTTAAAAATAAAAAATACCTGTAAATAACGCAATATCTATGAAGACCCAAAGCCTTTTTCGTCAATACCTTTATGGCGGCGGGTCGCTTAAATTGGAACAGAATGTAAACGTGGATGCTTATAGTGAGCTTCTGTTACCTTGATTGTGAATAGTTATGATGTTAATTTTATAAATCAGCCCTCCAACTATTTATTAACTACGCAGGTGGCAACGTAAATGACCTCGGTGACATTGACGGTGTTGACATGTGGCGTAGCCTCGTCACGGGAGCCGGTTCTCCGAGATCCGAGGTGCTGCACAACATCGACCCCGTGTGGAACATGTCCGCCCTGCGGGTCGGCCGCTACAAGTACATCAACGGGACGTTACTTGACGGCTGCTACGACGGCTGGTACGAGCCATTGCAAGACAGTGACCCAGAGCTCGGACCTTGCGGAGTGGACGACACGTCAGGCGATAAGTACGGTCTCCATCACCTCTATGATGGCAGGGGCACCGATCCGAAGGCTGCTGCTAACAACGTGAAAATGTGGCAGCATGATCCTCTCACTAACGTTGTTGCTTCATCGGGAGCAGAGAGAATGTACGTACCGCCTGTCTTTTCTTCGGTTTGCTGAAGCTATCCCCTACTTTGTGGTTCAGCAAGGGCAAAAAAAGCAATTTCCTGCAGCCGTTGCAGGGAGAACAGCTCAGCGTGTGAGAGGGGGAATTAAGGAGTGGAAAGGAAGGACACTGTAGTGGATGGCTTCGAAAATTTTGACCACCTGGGGTTCACTAACGTGCATCTTATTTGAAGTAAACAGGCATCTAGCATTTTGCCTCCGAAATACGACCATCGTGGACGAAAGTGAACCCGGCCGTTGTCAAGCGCTGCTGTAATAGCGGCTTTTTTGCTCATGTCCGAGCATTTACGTTCCAAAGACGAACGCTAATGAATGAATGAATGAATGAATGAATGAATGAATGAATGAATGAATGAATGAAAAGCACCGTACGCCACTTCGCTTGACTAGTCCATAATTGTTGCTGTTTCCCAAAAAAAGCAGACAGAGAACACAGCTTATAAGGGCAGCAATACTCTCCCGAGCATCATTCCCAATGAGCATATGAGTTGTACGGGAACGCCATGTGGTTATACAGTGAAGCTTTCGTTGTGGCTTTCAGAGATAGCCTGTTTTGCGCTGTGATGCATGTGCAGATTCTTGCAGTTACCTTCGCTCTCTGCAGCAGCTACACATTGGAAAAAATTGGCTCGCACTACACCTCCACAGCCGTTGAAGGTGAAAGCCTGCTGCAGTTTTTGTACTGTATTAATTATACAATGTCATAGTTTTGCAACTTGCGCTTCGTGGCAAGACGTTTGCAAGACTTATTGAACCTCATGAGGAAATAGAAATGTTGACGTTCATATGCACAGCCTCAACGACATATGCGGGAACACATGGCTTTACCATGCATTTCAGTGTATGCAGCAGGCTTCCGCTTCATCCAAAATCACGCGTGGCGCAGAACTGTGCATGATGGGCGGAAGCGTGTGGGCACGCGCCACGCCCGATGGGCTACATGCATTTTAGTACATTTTCATGTAGGTCACATAGCATATTTTTTGCACAACTCGACTGGATGTCTTTTGTGGTGACAAGACTCAAACGACAATGGCACTCGTCATCGGCAGTCATACAGAGGTAGGGCTGCCGGAACATCATCATCATCGTCATCATCCTGTCTACGCCCACTGCAGGGCAAAGGCCTCTCGCATGGATCTCTAATTATCCCTGTCAATTGCGAATTGGGCCCAATTTATCACCGCAAGCTTCCTGATCTCATCTGCCCACCTAACTTCCTGCCGCCCCCTGCCATACTTGCCTTCTCTAGAAATCCACTCCGTTACTCTTATTGACCAACGGTTGTCTTGTCTTCGTATTACATGGCCCGCCCATGCGCATTTCTTCTTAATTTCTATTAATATGTCCCTAACAGTGCGTTTGTTCCCTAACCCACTCCGCTCTCTTGTCCCTTAAGGTTACACCTACCATTTTCCGTTCCATAGCCGGAACGTCACTTTGCATCAAACATTCCTGTTTCCCAAGTCACCTTAGGTGTCTGTTTAGGCATCTTAGGACGCTTCCACTACTTGCGGGACGGCTCTCATTTCGACGCTTTGTTTTGGCGGGTGACTCACTAATGTCAACGAAGCTGAAGGAGATGATGGGTATACACACATAACGAACATGAAGGGTGAATGCAGGGTGCCCACAATGAAGAGAATATGCTGGTTCTGTGGCAAGAACAGCCACGAAAATCATCCTCACCGTGAAGGATTCCCTGGCTATAGGCAGCCAGGATGACGTTGCCGTGCCCCGCCACAGTGGTCTAGTGGCTATGGTACTCGGCTGCTGATCCGAGGGTCGTGGGATCGAATCCTAGCTGCGGCTGCTGCATTTCGATGGAGGCGAAATGTTGAGGCCCGTGTGCTGTGCGATGTCAGTGCACGTTAAAGAACCCCTGGTGGTCGAAATTTCCGGAGACCTCCACTACGGCGTCTCTCATAATCAGAGCTGGTTTTGGGACGTTAAACCCCACAAAACAGCAACAAAACAACATGACGTTGCCGTGCGGAATATACGTACTCTTTACAGAAAAGCAACATAACGGAGAAATTTAATCACTTGCTGTAGACTGACCGGAACATTCAGACATCTTCGCCGTTTACTCAGGTGCCATGCGACCTGCCACGGTGGTCTAGTGGTTATGGCACTCGGCTGCTGATCCGAAGGTCGCGGGATCGAATCCCGGCTGCGGCGGCTGCATTGCGATGGAGGCGAAATGTTGAGGCCTGTGTGCTGTGCGACAGTCGGTGCACATTAAAGAACCCCAGGTGGTCGAAATTTCCGGAGACCTCCACTACGGCGTCTCTCATAATCAGAGCTCATTTTGGGATGTTAAACCCAACAAACCAAGCAATCAGATGTCATGTGTAAGATAACATAAGCGGGGACAAGCTATCCATTCTTTACCATTTAGGTTCGTTTCTTAGGATTACGATGGAGAAAGATTGAACTACCACAAAAGCTGCTGGCGCTGCTAAAGTACATTCCACTTAGTTCGGACTGTAAATATTCTCCTAGGCACCAGATACGCCGTCGGACATGTGGGACTCTTGTAGTTACAATGGACGCCTGCAGGCAACGCGAAACAAGTACAGGTGAATAAAGGCTCTGCTACACACTCTGTCTGTTGTAACTGTGGATCACGGCGTTGTAACTACAAGTGTGATGTCGCCACGCGTACTTTGGCTTTGTTTCGTGTTTTGACTAACATATCTGTAACGCTCCGCGAATTCCTCACATCGACGTCCTTGAAGATTGTCATATGTTTTGTATTGTTTTAACTTTGCCCGCACGATGCCTACAGTTGAGTGCATTCCAGATTGTACGCGAGCATCAGCGATATCACTGCAATGTATTATGACGCATGTATAAAAGCAGAATAATTTTGCCGCTAATTAATTTTTTTATTGACGACCAGTGCTAATGCTCGCAGCTATTGTGCACTGTAAGTTACTTGGTCCGCCGGGCAGTGGTTCGCCCAGTAATGAGTTCGACCTTTAACGGCGTGTGTCATGCATCCTTCGTCGTCATGATCACGTGACAATATTCCAAGTCCCAGAACAAGCCTTAATCGAAGAACACTTTGTCGAAAATGAACTCTCACGACCCCAATGTGCTTCTGGAACGCCTTTCTCGTGCGTTTGTTGCTATTCAAGAGATTTCTTGATAGAAGTGGCGATGCTTTCATGTGACGCAAGAAAAAAAATTAAAGTTGTGAATGAATATTTTATCTCGTTAGGAACAATATCCTGGATCGGACGTGCGCTGCAGCCCGGACAATCCTGTCTATCGGTCGCACATTGCCGAAGCACAGTCCGAGGGAAGTGCTGACGGAATGCGGACAACAGAGGAAGAAAGAATGCAAGCCACTCGAAAAGCCGTGCCTCTTCGACATTGAGCGGGACCCTTGCGAGATGGACAACATAGCCGATGAGAACCCGCACGTCAGTATTTGCTTTTTTCATTGGAGTATAGAAAGTTAATCTCCTAAACAGAGTGAGGGATTTCAACAGAAAATTTTCATACTGCGGTTAATTATATGCAACTTTATTTAGTAAGAGAACATGTGTCAATGCGTCGCCCTGGGCACCTCTCCTAGTATTATTCCGAACATTACAACTGGCGGGGATATGGTTTTAAACAGTGCTAAAACTCAGGAACATTACTGTCGGTCTGCAGGCCTTCTATATGTCATGATTTGGCATTTCGTGTGGCTGCAAAGAAAGGGTGCCATTAGGTGAGAGGCTACTGGCGATAATACAGCCCCGTTGAGTGGCAGACGATTAGTTGAAATCCTCGGTGACAAGGTACGGGATGTGTGAGAGTTCCGAGATGGTTGGGTGATTTCAGTGTACTGATGATGGGTCCGTAAAAATTATGAGCAGTTAGAATAGCTTTTCTGACAGATAGATAGATAGATAGATAGATAGATAGATAGATAGATAGATAGATAGATAGATAGATAGATAGATAGATAGATAGATAGATAGATAGACGGACGGACGAGCTATCGTGGGGCTGAATATACAAACACCTCCTCTCATAATTACTTTCTGTGTTGTAGCTGAAGTCACTGTGAATATGAACAACATTGATAGTACGGTGGAGCCACATAATATCTTGTAGTCCTGCTCAAGAGCATGCTTACAAATGTGTGCGGCTGTTTGTCAGTTAAAGACGAAAAAGTTTGTCTAGTTCGGGGACCGTTCCGTGTTCACCCCGAAGCTTGCATCGTGCATTAAATGGACGATTGTCATCCTTCATCGCCATTATATTTTTAGATGCGAAGCAGCTCTTTGACTAGCCTTGTGTAACTCTGTCCCTCCGTGCCTCCGTACGAATGCGCCGCAACGTGCTCCCTTCGCCGCAGGTGTTGGAGCGGTGCCAAGTAGGTCACGCCGCAGCTGCGCGTTGACGTCACGCTCCCCTCGCAGTGCGCGCTGACGTCACTCTCTCCCTCGCCTGCCGCGCGCTCGCCGCAGCGCCCGCAGCTGCCGCCTCGTCCGTTCGCCCGCAACACCTGCCGCTACCGCCGCTCGCTACACCGCCGACTCGTCGGTTCACGCGCAAAAAATTAACACCATCTTCCCAAAGGGAACCCTGATGGGATGCGAAGCAGCAGCGTTGCGCACGGGTGGCGTCACGGGTTGAACGGCGCTAACGCGGGTGCTTCGCATCCCATCAGGGTTCCCTTTGGGAAGATGGTGTTAATTTTTTTATTGTAGTAGTAAGGGTATCATTTGGAGTGTCCAAGCTTGCAGTGGCTTCGCTGGAAAGTCAGCATAAGTTCTTAAGACAGAGCTTTTTGATCTTCGTGGTCGCCTCTTCTGCTTGTGTAGTGACGCCGGCAATATTGGGTACTGCAATATTGGGTACGCCCGCAACATTGGGCAAGTAATATTAACAGTAAATATTACTTGCCGTCGCGAAGGAACGCTACGAGATTTGAATTGCATAATACAAATGCAATAAATTTTTGCTTTTAAGCGAGATTAGTGAAATTCCACGGGTTTTTTTTTTGCACTTGGAGTTTGACACACATCGCCAAGGATGGCGCCACCGGTAATTTTTTTCGCTGACCTTCAGGACCAAGTTAAAGATATCATTCTTTGTTTATGCACATTTACGTCAAGCTTGGGCATTTGTGTCAACTTAAGAGAGCATCTTCTCATTTTTACCACAGCATAAAAAAAATTTTGCGAGCGGTAGGAGTTAGGTGCGTCCCAAAAAATATATATATTTCTCGCTCCTGGTCCGTCTGCCGATAACATCAGCAAAGCTAAACAATCATGTTTGACAATATCTGTACTTTTCGGAAGTTTTAACGTTCACTGTCACTTCTTTTTGTTTTCGTTTTTAGCTGTTACGAACCTTGGAATACCGGCTTGAGCAATACAGGAAGACGATGGTCCCTCCCCTGAACAAGCCACCCACCAGGAGATCGGACCCGCGATATTTCGATTTCACCTGGGCACCTTATATGGACTCCGCGTGATCCACTTGCTCGATTCCCAGGAGCTGAGAGCTGTTGCTACGTGCGAAAGGTTACACTCAGTAAAACGACGTCAACTGAACACCTCCAGTTACTGGTTTGTTTGAGCAGAGGAGCTCTCCAAGGTGGACAAGCACTGTGGTGCTTGCACGCAGGAGGGGACGGTGGAGCGCTTCTGCCTTTGATCCACTACGCAGTGCAGCGCTTGCCCCGCTTTGCCCTCAACCCACTGTCACGTGATAGTGATTACGCGAAGGCCGTTGTGCGATAATGTGTTGAAGAGACTCAGCTCGAAGTAGCGGGTACGATCGCCGTACTCGCGAGGGACACCTCTGCGTAACTTCTCACGCAATGAGCGAATGGACCTACGGTTATTGGCAATTAACGTGTTTACTGACTACGAGGACGATTTTTTATGGTTGGTACACTACATGAGACACTGGTCAACGCTACCCAAAGACTCCTGCTTTTGTTCTTCCTGTGACGCGAGCATGGTTCACATGCATGGTTCCCACTCTCCCTTCATTTCTGCCTTTCTTTTTAATAGCATGTGCAGGCTCACCGGCTCGTGGGAGCCCATGAGTACAGATACAGCTCACACATTTCAGAAAAATACACGTTTTTACCATTATATACCACCGCCCCGGGAAAACAGGAGGTACGATCGCCTTTCATACTGCAAGAGCCTGCTGCAAACCAACCAAGGCTCTACTTTTTTTCGCTTTTCGATGCCTTGATGACGTAAAGCCGGTAGCGGGACCGATCAGCGCATGATGAACGGAATTTTCGAAGCTCGTCTGCCATGTCCTTGTAGAACTGTGGCTTCTCGGTATCGGAGAGAGCACCGCACAGCGGACTCTTCGCCACGTACATGTCTGCAATACACAAAGGCACAGTGAAAGAACTTAATAATCTCACATGTCGCATCGTTTACTGAAAGACATTCAGCCAAAATATCTGCATTTACATTGCCCTCCACTCTTGGCAGCGTACCATCGGCTACTATCGGCCAAAAAAAAGTAAACGGACCACCGCCTTGGATGTCGGTGTGGACTGCAGGGACACTAAGACGCATTACTATCTGTATTTGAGCGTTCACGTCGAGAGTGCCCTGAGTGACGTTAAACCTCGCACGTGTTGTGGGGTCCCGCACCCTCGCCGGTGGCCTGACGTGTGGTCCGTCTACTTTTCTAGCTTTTTGGCCGATATTACATGTATGCAATGCACAAAGACAAAGAGAGATAACTGAGGTTCACGTGTAACATCGGTTGCTGAAGGATCTTCTGTGCAGAGTCACAAAGACAGGCAAAACTACAAAAGGGAAACCGAAATTACTGCATTTACATTGCCAGCCACTGTGGGAGAGAGAGAAAAGTTTGATTGTCAGCCTCCGAGAGAGGTAGAAAATTTTGTGGTTCGCTCATGGATCGATGTTCAATACTCCCTCCTACGAAGCAGTCACACAACTGCTTTAGCCAAACGAAACTGGTAACGAGTGCCAGAACGCTTCTCATGCTTGTGGTTAGTCGTGCTCTTCTATAAACTGTGTACCACCCGCTGTGGTAGCTTAGTGGTTAGGGTTTTGGATTGCTACGCTCGAGGTCTCGGGATCAGATCTCGGCCACTGCAACTGCATTTTAATGTGGACAAAACGCAAAAAAAAACATCACTACGCTCAAACTTAGGCTGTACGTTAAAAAAACCCGAATGGTTAAAATGACTCCCGTGTCCTCTACTACCTGGAGCTCTTTAACGTGCGCCTAGAGTGCACCGCGCACTGATCTCTATAGTCTGTTTCAGGAGTTCCGTGCAGCACTGTGGAAGCTACAGTACAGACCCCTTCTGCCAATCACGAGGGCAAACACGTGCTTAAACGTATTCCTCCGCACAATGGCATCTTCCAGTCGCGAGCCATGCAGTGGCACGAGGAGCCCTGGAAAGGATAGGATGAGGACGGAGTGAGACCCCTGTTGACAGGAGTGGCTCCCAGGTGCGTGTCCAAACAATGACATTTCGTCTCAGCCTCGGAAGAATTCGGCGCTCGATGGCCTCGTAGCCTTGGCTTTGCTGCACGGAACTCCTGAAACAAGACTATACAATTTTCGGTTGGATAAAAAAAAGCGCCCAGCCTCAGGTAGCCTAGAAGCTATGGCGCTCGGCTGCTGATCTGAAGAACGCGGGGTCGAATCCCGGCCGCGGTGGCTGCATTTCTACGGAGGCGAAATTTTGAGGCCCATCTACTGAGCGATATCAGTGCACGGTAAAAAGCCCCGGCTGGTGGAAATTTCCGAAGCCCTCCACTACGGCGTCTCTCATAATAATATTACGGTTCCGGGATGTAAAACCCCAGAAATCAATCGATCGAAATAGCGACTGCCTTGGCTGGGATCAACATTGCTCAGGTTAGTCATCTTATTTGTTTTGACTAGAGAAACATCGCTGCGCTTCGTAGGTCGACGTTTATAAAGTTGATACAAAGTATTACTGAACGGTGTGTATGAACAAAACTTATGCCAAGTTGAAAAAAAATATTACGCCATCTCCCGCTAAAGGGAACCATGTGTGTATGCGAAGCAGCGGGAAGAGGGTTAGCTTAAGCGGGAGATGGTGTAATTTTATTCGGAGGACGAATGAGAATGTATAAGAGAAGAGAGAGAACGCGGTGGTTGCGTGATGGCCCGAGCGCTCATCGCGGCGCTGCACAGGAGAGAGAATGAGGCACGCGCGCTCCGTCATTTCCATACCGCAGAACTACCCTGGCGCCCCTAGCGCAGTATGAAGCTCTCACACCACCTGTCGTGCGCGCCGCTCCGCAGAGTAGAGGATTCCTAGAGGAGAGAAAAGGGAGAGCGTAGGAGAGGAGAGAGGGAGCTGAGGGGACGCGCATGCGCAGTGGGGGGTGGACGTCGCGGGACGGAGGGACAGAGCCCCCCGCCGCGATAAGCTGCTGCGCATCTAAAAAAAGATAGGTCTGATAAAGCGGGAAGCTGCAAGTCCGAAGAAACGCTTGGCTGCTCCGCAGAAAAATAGAAAGCGCCAAACAATCGCTCAGGAACGCACCAACCAAAGCTTCGAAGCTGTAGTCGTCAAAAGCCGTGCACACCGGCAGCTCCAAGATGCTCGGAGAGAGTCCAGCCGCCGCTAGGAGTCCGGATATGTACTCGCGACGCTCTTCGTCATTCATATCTTGCGTCTTCGGCGTCACTTGTTCCACGAGCTGCGGGGCGGTTAAAAACTAGAGTAAGAAAAAATGTACAAAATGCTTCCGAGTTATTTAAAGGGGTCGTGAAAAGTATATGGAGAAGCCCGGTTGTAATTTTCACTGCTTCAGTATGCATTCGACACGCCGATCCCTAAATATTTCGGCGAAATATTCTGTGCACATTTAATAAGGCCCGTTTGAAACCCCAGCGTTCTTGCGCTCCCGAAACGACTATGCAACACTACCGGCCGCCATGGTACTATTCGGTGACGTTGCAGTAAGATATTTTTCAGTGCAAAGATGTGAACTCGCGTTTGCTCTAAAAGAATCGATTTACTCGAAAGCTAGAAAGAAAGAGAGTACTTAGAAACCGTGCTATGCCGCCATTTGGAAGCAAGGCTACAGCACGGTTTGTTTTCCCGTGGCCTCCGAGGGCGCGCCAATCTCGGAGGTTTGGTGGGTACTAAGATGACGTCAACTGCATAGTTGAGGGGAACGCGCGCAGTGAAACCGGAACCGCGTCTTTTATCGCCCTAATCAACCCACACGATGCAACGGAACAATACATATTGTTTATTGGTTGGTCAGGATTCCGAATACGTACTTAGTGCAAAATGTTCGGAAACCATTTCACGACCCCCTAAAGTTTAAAGACTTCTTTACGTTTACGTATACCGCACTGCCGGGTATATTGAAGGTATATAGTAGTCGAGCTAGGTACTAAGTACTTCTTAGCACAGCGCCCATGTTTTTCGTGCCTCCTCTCCGCGGTTCGTCTTGAATGTTTGGGGTGAATTTCGACGTCAAGGGACATACACCAGCTTTATTGGAGGATTTCACACGCCAGATCTTCGAGTTACTGAGGCAATCTAGAGGCTTTTCTGTGACAACAAACCTCTTTACTCTCTGCCTCTCTGCTAAGTACGACGTTCTGTGTCAGTGCATCCGACACTCACAGGGCTGCCGCGTGGTAGCTTTGTTGCTGGGTGCTGTCTTGTGAAGCCGAATTTTGAGGGGGGCGAAATAAGGAAACACCCGTGTACTTAGATTTTCGTGCTTCTTAAAGAAGCCCCACGTGGCGAAAATTATTGCGATGCCCTCCACTACGGCTCGTACCACATAATCATAGCTGGTTTTGGCACGTAAAACCCCATCAGTTGTTATTATTATTATTATTATTATTATTACCACACTCACGTGGCGGTACTTGCTCCAGCGCTCCATGTCGACCAGGCTTCGGTTGACGTCGAGGGCATGTAGGGAAGCGTGGAACACGAGCAGGCACTCGCCGCGAGGCTTAAGAAGCCTCGCCACGTTCTTGAGCGCCTTCGCTTGGTCCCGCACCCAGATGAGAGCGTGAAACGAATAAACCCTGTCGAAGGTACCGTACTCGTCCAAGAACTCTACCACGGCCTCGTCGCTGGCAATGTCCAGCTTCGCGTAACTCGAGTTTCTCGTGACGCGAGTGAAGCGAGGCATGTTCCACCATCTCGGAGGACACGTCGACGGCTACGATGCGGCGGCACGGTAGGCATCGAGGCAAGAGCTCGTCACGCGTCAGGTCTCCGATGCCGCAGCCGACGTCGAGGAACTGCTGCGTCTCGTCCGGTTCCCTGGAGAACACTCTCTGGCAGAAGTCCAGCACCCACCGGCTCTGCCGCCTCGAGAGCCGTTTGTCCCCCACGAATTGGTGCGGCTTGAAGAAGTTGGTGTCGACGGAGTCACCTTGAGAGATGGGTAGCAAATAGGTATGCATGCCGAGGTATCACTACCACCACCACCTTCACAGGCGTAGAGCACGGGGGGAGGGGAGAGGCGGCACTTGTGCCCCCCCCCCCCCCAG
This sequence comes from Hyalomma asiaticum, assembly GCA_013339685.2. Lineage (NCBI taxonomy): Eukaryota > Metazoa > Arthropoda > Arachnida > Ixodida > Ixodidae > Hyalomma > Hyalomma asiaticum. Next base: position 44,741,234 of record CM023488.1, read on the forward strand.
ACTTGCGCAGGGGGGAGTTGCCCCCTCGTGTATTGCTTAACCCCCTAACCCTCCGACCGAGAAAATTTAGTGCGAGTACGTAGCTGGTAAGTAATGCGAATGAGTGCGTTTTTCAGCACTACGCGTAAAAACTGCCAGGGAAATTGATGTGAATAAAACAAAAGCAAATTTCAACAAAGAGAACTTCGTTCGACGCAACCGCCCTTGTCATGCTGGATATAAACACATATTAGTTTATATAGTTGAAAAGCAATGAATCAGTTCATTATTGCAAAAGAGAAAAAAAATGACAAGCATGGCGAAAAATGGCCGCAAGCTTGAGTTCGAATAACACGAGGAGATATCCCAGATGCAAAAACGAGTACTTAGTAATCGCCCCTCCAACGGGAATGAAATGTGGGCTACAATTATATGTTCTGTGTGCCGTCTCTTACCGGGACGCTAGTTCATGATGTCAATACACGCGCCACTGATGGCATGTACTGCGACTTAACTGAATTTTCTGGCTACCTACCTTTGGAATTCCCGATAGGGAGCGACGTCATGTTTGCTGTCCTCAGGTGCTGTTGGTAACCTCTTGAGAGCCACAAGCAGGGCAGCTGGAATGACGGCACCGAGTATAGAGCTGTCGCTTTGCTCATTACCTATTGGGCTGTTTCATGCCGTTGAAATAGCAGCGCCATCACCGGATCGTAGCTTGTTTTCCAGCATGTGTGCACTTGTGTTTTGCGGGTACTTGAATAAAAGTTCAACGAGCACAAGTTCCGGCAAATGGTTTCGAAAAGAGGAGCGTCTGGAACCGTAACAAGCTTTTTCTTTATTGTAATCTGTGCGCCGCTAGATTATTTACAAAAGCTTCACCGCTGTGCTCTGAGTACATGTGCATAAAACATGGCATGAACAAAAAAAATACATTTACAAAACATCTACGCCGTTTCTGTCGCCGCCTGCCGAGCCACGACACCGGATGGTAGGTGTAAAGGGTGAATGGAAAGTTCAAATTCTGGTCGCTGCGTGGTTACAACTACTTGCTGCGTTCGTTATTTATGTGACCTGCATATAATAATGTCATATGGTCTTCAGGCATAAGTTGGTCGGTCTGGGGTTCGTTAACATCAACGGGGCGCAGCATTTAAGGTGAGATTAAAGTCAAACAACAAGGTGGGTTTAGACGCATAAATAATTATTTGGGAGCTGTACTCTCACTAAATTCTCTAGATGAGAAATTTAAGGTGAGTGTTTTATTTTGAATGCCGCGTCTAAATATTGCGAATTGACGTCATGATCCCAATTATATTTTTGTATTCTCGGCAGACTGATTCAGTCAAGTTCTATGAAACACGCCATGCTGAATATATGGGTTCTTCAAAGCGCTGTGGATATCCCTTTTACCATAAATAACCATGTAGACCTTACAGACGCTCAGACATCATGACGTCACGCGTGCTAATACGGAAAATTCCGCGCAGGCGTTGCCACTTCCATTTTCTTGCGCATTTTCTAGTTTCGCCAAGCTTGTTCTTCACGCCAGAGTAGTGCCGTGAAAAAGTGTCTTGCTAAGTGCGAGAAAAATCGTTTTTTACTTGAGTGTCGCTTGAATGTAATCGTCTTGTTTAGCATCTGTGCGGGGCTTGAAGGCATTGCCTGCTGCGAAGTTGGTCGTGCACTAAACTAGTGGAGATTACGAATGAACACTCGCCACCTAGCGGGTTTGCCTAGAAGCAGCCGATCCAGGGTCAGTCTTGAAGCGACACACGCTCACACATTGCCGCGTGCTTTGATGATGAATTTCTGGGGTTTTACGTCCCAAAACCACGATTTTATTACGAGAGGTGCCGTAGTGGAGGGCTCCGGAACTATCGACCACCTAAGGCTCTTTGAGCGCACTGACATCGCACAGAACACGTGCCTCAACATTTCGCCTCCACCTAAATTCAGCCGCCGCGCCCTGCATTACATCCCGCGAGGCTAGCATCAGCAGCCGAGTTCCATAGACCATAGACTACGCCATGCGTTGTATCTCGTTCGTTTTTATGCAGGAGGGAAAAAGCGGGCTCCCTCTTACCGTCGAGCCACAAGACACGGCCGTTCTTCACCCACTCTTGCCCTCAGTTCACTCCTAGACAACTGTGATTATTCGAAGGACAATGTGCGAGAAAGTGTAGGGAAGTTTCTTAGGTCGAACTTGCTGGTTCGATCCCTGTAGCCGCGGCAGCATTTCTGTAGCATGAATTGCGAAGAAAAATGGAAGGAAGAAGGAAGAAGCAAAAAAGAAAGAAAGAAGAAAGAAGAATGAAGGAAAGTAGAACGGACGTCTTGTCTGGGACGAGCGTATCGGTGTAACACAGCTTAACCGCCAGGCTATCTCCACGGAGTGGAAGGGCTAGTGATTACAATAATTAATTAATTAATTAATTTCGTTTTCGATTACGTCTAACTCAGCGGAGGCCTGACGTGCGCCTTCATATGTCCCGACTGCGACATGACGTTATCACCCTGTGTCACTCTTGTCGAAATGATGTCCGGCAGTCGCATAGTATACGAGTCAACCACTATCCCTTCGAAGCGATCAGAAAGACGATGAGAGAGCAACGCGAAACTTGTTTCTTGTAGCTCCCTTAACAACGACATTTACGAACGGCTACTCGAGTACTTTTTCCTGGCCACCTTCCCAGCAGGTCCACACGCAGTCGGCCACACTGTCCAAAGCCCCGGGATTTGAGTTCTTTTCTAATCAAAGTATACCTGTCCAAACGGCGATTGCCGATATCTATCCGAATGTTCTTTTCTTATCATTCGGCACAGTTACCGAACGAACATAGCTACTAGCCCGCAGCCCGCGTTCGTGCAGCGTTCACAAGGGCGGCGTGCTGATTGCGATAACGGGAGCCACTCAACACAAGCAGCCTCGCCCGAATCCTGACTTGCTTTTCCAGATAATACTAATAAAAAGGGAACTGTAGCATCCGCGCAATCTGTGCCTGAAATTTCCAGGGTTAATGACGTCCTGACATATATTCGTGCGGTCAATGAGGATCACGCTTTTGGAGCCAGCGCTAGGACTGCTCCACGATCGTTCGATTGCGGTGGCGCCAACGAAGTTAAGGCGAATGTGGCGCCTCCCCGCGGCCCTGACTTTCTGTAGCCTAGCTGGGCAGAGTGCTTTGGTATCGTGCGCCAGGATGCTTCCGCCTGCCGCCCGCCGTGACGGTGTAACGATGCAATGCATTGTGCGGACAACTTCCATGGAACTTTTCGCTTTGTTGTCCGTTGGAGGCAGCGAAATTGGTAAGTGAAAATGCTTTTCTCGTGATGATGTAGTCGTAGCGCTATCGCGTCTGGTGGCTGCGGCCGCGAATGCGCTGACTTGCAAGGATGGAAACTGCCTCAGTTCTGCGAACAGCTATAGTGAATTACTAGTAGGAGGCTCTGTGTCCGCCCCCACATATATCTACTTTGTTCTCTCACATCCCAAGGAACGTACAGGAACAAGCTTGATGACACCTTCGCGCGTTGGCTGAAGCGAACCTCAAGTTAGGTAAGAATGGCTCGCTGTGGCATTTCAAATGCCGGAGCTCATAAGAGCTTTAACGTTTGGCATGAAAGCGCGATGTCATGTCGTCTCGCTGCCGGATAAGATGTGGTACTTTTCCTTCTGTTCGCCGCGGTGGTTACAGTGGTTATGTTTGGCTGCGGTCCCAGAAGACGCGGGTTCGATGCCACAACCACGGCGATCGTATTTTCGTCGGGGTTGAAAAATGCTAATGGTTCGTGTACTGCGCCTTTCCGGTGCATGTAAAAGTATCCCAGGTGGCCGAAATTATCGGAGCCTTCCACTATGGGGTTGTCTCATAGCCATATCATGGTTCTGGCACGTAAAACCCCGACACCTATTGTTACACAAGGTAGGGTGAGTTGAAAACGACAGAAAGCTGAGCGAGTCGGTAAGGATTCATTATGTAAAGAGAAAGCGTGCAGAAGGAAAGAGGAGTAGACAACACGAATTCCGTAAGTGTTGTCCATTCCTCATCGCTCTTCTTTCGAACACGAACAGACTGTTCTCTCTTCGTGTTGTCGTTTACATAGTGGAACCAGTCTTGGCGATAGCGTGTCAACGAGTTTCGGCACGCCTTCGTTTTCTTGAGATGTGGTTTTTTTTTTGTATGGCGCCTTCCAGGGGCGCAGTTCCTATAGCGAGTGTCCGCTAGCTACGTCCGTACGGTTTGCGAGTTGTGAGGAGTCGTTCGTACTCTCGAAACCACGCCCGCCCCGCCACGGTGGTCTAGGGCCTATGGTACTCGGCTGCTGATCCGGGATCGCGGGATCGAATCCTGGCCGCGGCACCTGCGTTTCGATGGAGGTGAAATGTTGAGGCCCGTGTGCTGTGCGATGTCAGTGCACGTTAAAGAACCCCAGGTGGTCGAAATTTCCGGACCCCTCCACTACGGCGTCTCTCATAATCAGATCGTGGTTTCGGGACGTCAAACTCCCAGTAATCAATCAATCAATCAATCAATCAATCAATCAATCGAAACCACGTCCTGCGGAAGGTCCATCATTTTGCCTGCTTTATTTGCTAAAGGTACTATCGGCGTCAAATGAACCACGAACAGCAAAGGGCGTGTTTGATGCATTAGGAACAATGCAGTGTGCGCCGTCCAGTCGTCAGCGTTGACAGGCAAGCGTGTGTGGTTTGGCGGCCCTCCGGATGCAGTTGCTGTTACAAAGTGCACGACCATGTACCGGTGAATCGCGTGACCGTGCCTATCTCTGATGGTTACGGTTCAAACTGCGCCACGCGCACCACTGATCGCTTTCGTTCAGTGCAGCTATTCGCAGGTACAGCGATGAGCACTGTTCGAGTGAACACGCAAGCGCGTGGCTGCAATACGCTGAGCGCCAGCGTACGAAGCGTGGCCGCGCATGCTCGGGAAAGGCGGGAGTGATTGCTTTGTGTCGCTTGCTGCTTACTTGTCAGTCCCGTATTCGCGGTGCCCTAAATGCAGCTTGTACGACGTCATGTGCAGGCTTGCCTCCATGCGCGGCCATGTTGGCTACACCGGCGCTTTACGGATAGTGGTCATGCGCTCGCGTGTTCACCCGAACAGTGTACACGGCTTTACTCCAAGTCCTCGCGCACTGTGCTGCCCCACTGGCCGTCACGTTCAGTATTCTTGCTTCTGTCTTATTTTTACTTTATTTCTGTCGAACGTTAGAACGAGGACAGAAGCGAAAATGCTGTACAACCTGGGATGGTTCGGTGCTGCCATGTCGCATATGAGCGAATGTGATGGGACAGTGCGCACCATAGCCCCGCCACGATGTTCTAGTGGCTATGGTACTCGACTGCTGATCCGAGGGTCGCGGGATCGAATACCGGCCACGGCGGCTGCGTTTCGATAAAGGCGAAATGTTGAGGCCCGTGTGCTGTGCGATGTCAGTGCACGTTAAGGAACCCCAGCTGCCCGAAATTTCCTGTGCCCTCCACTACGGCGTCTCTCATAATCAGAGCTGGTTTTTGGACGTTAAGCACCACAAATCAATCAGTGCGCACCATAACCGTTGCTAATGCTTCGGCCACGCGCTCCACTGTTCCCGTTTAATTTGACGCCAACTCGCGCCATTTGACGCCATTTGACGCAAACTTCACGCGAGACCTAATCAACAGTGTAGCATTATCTCGTACGAAACGTCAGTAGCAGCCGCCTCAGTGCTTGATACCTGCCTCCGTTTTTTTCTTCGTTTTCGAAGTTTTAGTGGCCTCCTTCATTTTGAAACATTATACCAACTCTCCCCACAAGTAAATTTCACGTTATCTCGAATTATCGTTGTTTCTGCAACCAAGTTCTGGGTGCAAGCGCGCAATGGCCGAAGTAAAACGCGCTGTCGGCTTACCTTCGCGTGTGGACAGCGGTTTAGACGTTACTGCATGCGCAGAATATAGGCATGAAATCTTGCACGGCGCGCCTTGGCATACCTTCCGTTGACGTGCCCATGGTGAGCAAGGATTAACCATCTGCTGTGCCTGCGTCTTTACAGAACTACGCACGGACGAGATGTTTCGAGTTCGTTCGCGGTGTTTGCATTTCGATGAAAGTGCAAAACACTCGTTTACTTAAAGTTCGTTGGCAAGCTCCTGTTCAGTAGAATCAAACCAAGGTACTACTCTTCGCTGCGCCTCACAATCTCTTCGTGGGTTTGGAACGTAAAAACAGCTTTCAAAGGCGTTGTCTTATAAGACGAAAAATCTGGCGGCGGCTTTGCGCTACGAAAATTCATCACGGGTAGCACACGTGGCATATGCCTCAAATTGCGTCAGTTGCACTACTCAGGTCGGTTGATATACGTACATAGAGGTGAGTTCGGTTAATTAACGATACACAGTCTGAGTAATGTTGGATTAGGTTAGCCTATGTGCACATCGAGAGGAACCGAATGTAACCAATGGACAACATAGAATCAGGTTTCGCTGAGCTGCATGGAGCTCAAGCTTTCGTTCTCGCTAGCCGACATTACTATGTTTTTTCGTAACAGCTAGCTCGCCCATGACCTGCCTTACAAAAGTACCATATATGGCTATATCAGGAATTGGACATGTGTGGCTATATATGGCACGTGTCCGTATGTGGCCGTATTTGCCCAGATCATATATGGGAATATCATATGAGTTATGATATATATTCATATACGATATCATATATGAATCACATACGGGCATATATGGGAAC